>MTQE01000401.1:6541740-6574039 GCA_014337955.1 Aspidoscelis marmoratus | reverse complement strand
GAAAGTACAAGAGATGTATTTATTGCACAGCAATTGCATACAAAAAAACAGCCTTCCTTCCATCCAATATATGGGTGTTTTTCCACTGTCACTAGAAGTACCCATTAAGTACCCATTAATGGGTACCTAATGGCAATTTTGTACCCATTAATGGGTACTTAATGGGTACTTCTAGTGACAGTGGAAAAACACCCTATGTCTAATCAAAGAGATTCTCCCACCAAGTTTTCTGGAGCCATGAGATCAAGCTCCAGCAGCACTGACTAACTCAGTTATCGCGATCCCACTCTACTTTCTCCACCTTCAGAATATGGCAATATAATGGAGTGTCAGGGCTAGATGTTAGCATACTACCAGAATTTGTGGGGTGGGTGGACAGTTTCCAGACCGTAGTCCTCAAAAGCCTGGTACAAAATTATATAGTACCTGTGAAGCTTGCCGGCCTATTGAGAAAGACCACTTGGGAAGAGTGAGGAGTGACAGTTGCTCAAAATGGTGCTAACCGAGATGATACTGTTTTTTGTTTTCCTCTGTGGTGGCCAATCACAGCAGTGAGCACAATTTATAGGCATGAAGTTACATGCTGCAAACTTGTTTTCTGGAATTTGGTTCGAGCGAGGGTGCTAAGGGGAAAGTGATGCCCTGCTGTTACATCCCACCCCTATGTTCCTCAATGGAAGAGAAAAAGAGAATGGTCTTTCATGTGAGAGGGAGGGACATGAGAAGATAAGGTTAAGGAGAGCTGGAGACTTATGGGTGAGTAAGGAGGCTTAGGAGCAGTGAATACCCCACCCATTAAGAAGACACACCCTTGTTCATTTTTTGCAGGATTCTCCCTGCTCAGTAATACAGCGAGTCTCGTGTAACGTTAAACAATGTTCAAAAAGAAAGTGAGGAACTGCACAAATAAGTAAGCTGAAGTTCAGCCAAACAGATGAAAGAGTATGACATACCTGCAAGGCCACCAGCCATCCACACAGAAAAAGGGCTAGGAGAAAGACATCCTTCTGGAGTGAACCATCCACAAAACAATGTGTATGGGATGAAGTAAAAACAATATCCTGGAATGTCCCTCACAATCATTGCACTAGAGCCTCGATACAATCCTGCGAGTCCCTCTTGCCGAAGAATTGTGCCAACACAGTGAATTGGACCTCTGTAGACAGTTTGTACTGAAAAATTAGTTCTATTCTTCAGATTTAGGTTAGCTGTAGAAAGAAATAAAAACAGTCAGTAAGAGTTTCTGGAAGTGCTGGTGGGGATGTTTACCTCATTTTTTCCCTTGTCACTTTTTTCATATTTACATATGGTTCAGTCTGTTTACCCATAATGTTCAGTTTTCTTACTGTTGTTTCCCCTTCCTCTTTCTTAAAGGAACACTAGTTTCTTTTTCAGCAGATAAGTAGGTAATAATTTTAACTTTTCCTTTCTTTCTGCTCTACAAACAGAAAAAAGACTGCCATGTCTTTCATAATGTTTGTATTCTCCTTTACATCCTTTTAAGGAATTCAGTGTATCCAACACAACTTTGAATTTTTCATGATAAGTTCACATTGAACATACAACCCAGAATCGTGCCTTAATAAACTGAGATACTGGCAAAAGTTTGACTCCTACATAGCCACTATAAAAGCCTGTGGTTACACCTTTACTTTAATCTTTCTTCAGCCCAAATTCCAGCCCGTTTGACTACATCTTTAAATGCTAAGCTGTTTTTTTTTCCTCCTGGATTTTTCTCCCTCTATCCGGGTTTTTCTTTATTCAGGCTAACATAGGATTAAAGTTTTAATCCCTTTTCAACTTGAAGGGAGCGGGGAGGGAGATCGGAGCCAAGACTCGGCCTTGTCAAGGTTTCCATACCTTGGGAGTCTTGTCCCCTCCTCCCCTCAGACCTGAGGTACCTCAGAACAGGATTCCCTTGGCCTGACACCAATGCCACCCCCCTGCCACCATTGCTACCTGTCCCCCAGCCACCGCTACCGCTGCCACAGCCAGGTGTAACCAAATTGTTCTAGGCTGAAAACAACTTGGATACAGCTGCCTGCCTGAAGCAGATTTAAATGACAAGGTGTAACTGCAGCCTTAGATACAAATACAAATTAGAAGCGTCAAGGAAACATCAGATTCTCACCCTCAATAAATGTCTGTGTCTGCATCTGTAGCCTGATCTTCACCAAATCAACTGGGCCACCAATTCCCACTGAAAAAGCTCCTGTTACCATGCTTGCTAAAGCTAAGTCCATGAGTGCTGGAGGATGATTGGAATTTCCATAGCGATGTTGGGTAATGAGCCTTTGTGTATTGCTAAAGACACCAAATACCACTGAGTTGTAGATGGCGATGCTCACTAGTGGGAAAGACATTCCCTTGAAGAACCCAAAAACCTGCAGGTGCAACAGAAAAGGCAATAAATAATCAATCTGATCATCTCCATAAAGACATAGAATATTAGACCAAAAGAAGGAGGAGGAGGAGTAGTTGGCTTTTATATCCTGCTTTTCTCACCATTTAGGTGGACTCAAAGTGGCTGACAAACCTGTTCCTGAGGGATTAAAATCAGTTTTGATTTTACAGTCCTGGAGGCAAGAACTGCAAGGCACAGTTGGCCCAGCTTCTGAGCAGACATTCAGGATAGCAGTGCTGTGCTTCGTGCTGCTCCTGCTACTGGATTAGTACTGAAGGTTCCTAAAAGATCCATGCAGGGATTGGTACTGGAGAGAATGACCATGGCTGTAGATACAGTACACAAAGGAGATGGAGCATACAATGATTTGTCATTAGCCTTTGATGTCAGAAAACTGCAAGCGTCTGGGCTTTCTTCCACAACACATCTAAACTCAGGCGGTGGTTGTTCTCTGATAGCAAAGGCTTAAGGCAAACTGTTGCCCAGCTCTCAAGGGCATCTAATTTGCTGACTCTCTCTGGTGAATAGGAAGAGGTGCAGGCATTCAGTGGGCAAACAATCTTACAACAACAGAGGACAAATTTCCGTAAGTGCAACCTGGTTCAGAGGTGGGACCCAAAGCACACACAAGTCACTTGCCTCCATATTGCAAAGGAACATCCCCCAAAGCAGCAATTCTTCCAGAACAACCACTCTCTCAGAGCAGTGGAAACGGCAGCAGATGTCAGCCATTTAAAGTATTCCAGAGAAGTGCCCCATACAAAGCAAGCCACCGCAAGAGTTCTTCAAAGGAATATCACACGGCAGTTGCAGCAACTTGCAGGCTCGTTGGGTTGAGTCCACTTGGACACCCAAGCCCTACCATTTAGGTGTCTAAACCATGGATTGGAGGACCACATGATGCATTCATGAAGAGGAGGCCACAGGTCTTTTTGACTAGTCCACATAATCCAAAGGGTGAATGAGAGACTGTGGTTCCATTCTCAACAAAGTGAGATGTTAAGAGTTTATGTGGTCTAAACCATCCAAGCTAATATTCTGTTACAGGACCCCAACTACAGTATGTCTAGTGATTTTTAAAGCATTTTTTCTGACTACATAAAGAGTGTATCTGTCTGTCTGTGTATCTCACACTTCTTAATGTTCGACAGTAAAGCTACTTGGAAGTTATGAAGGTGAATTTCAATTGCAGAATGATCTCACCCTCCTAAGCATATCTATTCCATATACCATATTTCACACAGCAATGATTGATTTTCCCCATCTGACCTTGTACAAACTTCATTTAGTCAAAAGAAGCCTGAACCTATTCAAGATTGCTTGTCCTGTTGCTGGTTGAGCTCATAAATTCATCAATGCTTGTTTAAATCTTTCCATTTCCTATTTACTGGCATGCTTCAGGCAAAGGAATGTGCAATACTTACAGATTCATTTCTGTACACAGTGAGGATGCACTTAAAAGTGTTTCCATAGCCTTGTCCAGCTTGCAAACGAGTCTGCAGAAGAACATAATTATGAACATTTAATAGAAAAAGTATGTTTCCAATTGAACTGGAGCTCATGTTTTATACACAATACACAGTTTTATTTGACTATAATCCTTGCTTTATTCCAGAGAACAAACAAGGCAAGAGCGCAAAACAAATTATGCTTTCTATCCAATTTTTATATTGCCAGAGACAGACGTAGGTCACGCTAGCATATAAATACAGTAAATAAATGCATATTTCAAGTGAACAAAATAGAGAACTTTTGGAAGCGCTGCTAGTAAGAACCAGAGCAGCAGCTCCAACCTTTTTAGACTGAGTTAATATTGTCATCTCCCAAAATTCTTGATAACTTTAATTATTTTCTACTTGCATAATAATCTACCTTGCTTTCATATTTCTTATATTTAAACCAATTGTATCTAATAGTCACTTGGCAGCAGGTTTACTAGCTGAAGCCTTTCCTGGATAGAGGGCAAATTAGCACTTCAGTGATCAGAGTAGCCTGGTGCATTCTGGGATGGACCACATGCATCTCAAGGTGTCACCTCTGTCCAGATGTCAGAGAAATTTCAGACCAGTTTAGCTTCAATTTAGATCTTCTGTTTATTGTATACAATAAACCCATGCATGCAAAGAAGGGAAAATTCCTTCTTTCAATAGCGCTTTCAATAAAGTATCGATACTTGAAGAGAAAACTAAAGTTTCTCTTAATCTGATACAGAATGCAGTATGTTTAAATAGCATACGTCATTTCAAAACAGTTTGTCACCAGCTAAACCACAAAATTACAAAAGTGTCTACAGCATCTACTTTTAGACAAGGTTCAATCATAAGATACTGATAGTTCCGCTTTTTCCCAGCTTCCAATCAAGCACCTGTTTCCCGTTTGTCCAGTCCACGTGCCCACATTGCATAAACTAATTATAAATTTGCTGTGACAGCTGAATTGTGGTCAGCTGTATATAAAAGATTACAAATGCTAGATATAATTAAAACACAATTAAATATATGTTCGCCATCTAAAAAGGGCTAATTTAAAAATTCCTTGTCACAGAGCAGCAAAGAGCTCCACAGCTTAACTGAGACCACCAAGGGCACATGCAGAATAGTGCCAGATGCAGCATTCTCACTGCAATGATGCATGGGGGCGGGATGTTGCAGCTGTGGTTGGCGCTTGGAATCAGGTAGCACTCGCCATCATCCCTGATCTTACTTGCTGTGGGATACTTTCCCATGACAGCTAAGTGCAAAAAGGCCCAGAGATAACTTTGGCACAGGGATCTATGCTCTGATACTGTAATGTGCTGTTCTGGGGGCTGCTGTGGAAGTTAGATGGACCTAACACAGGATGCAGCAGGAAGAGTGCTTCACAGACTTGAAATATTTATATTGGGTGCCAGTTCTCTATTATGGACAAATCAAAGTTGAGACATGAATGATTTTGCCCGCAAACATCTGAAAGAATTGCATTTTGCAACGAGCAAAGTGGCACACCAGTTAGCAGAATGCCCCTCTTTTGCCTTCTGCTTCTTCACCAGTTAGGAAAATGTGAAAGCTTATCATCATTAACCTGACCAGCAATCTGTACAATTATAAAAAGCTCATATACTGTTGAATAATGTGGTTCTCAGCAGTAATAATGTTTACTTTTAAGTATTTTTTTTCTAACTGATAAACCATTCTCCATTTTATGGCCAAGATGCTTTGGATAGATCACCAGAGTGGTCAGCCTCAACTTCTTCTCTTCTTGCCAATCCATGGTCGGGAGGGTCAATAGCACCCTGAGAGCCCATCAAAGGTGACTGAAGACATTGCATGAGGAACGACATCCAAGCCCCAATCTCATGCACAATCTGGGCCTTTCACCACAATGAGATGAGCCATGGCCTACTCAAAGGTCTGTTCAACTGCCCAGGGAGGCTGTACAGATGCAGATGTCCCTTCTAAGGCAGCTCACACAGGAGCAATGAAGCTGAAAAAAGTGTCTTATTTGACCATGGATGGATCATGATGTGGTCACAATTGAACTGAAGTCACAGCCATAGTCTAAGAGACAGAGTTGTGAACTAGTATTTCAGAGAGCACCTTGTTCTTCTTGACTTAAAAGGTTGTTTGCCATCACCAATATTTCCTCTACAACTAATCACATCTCATAATGATGAAGTCTGCTCTACATAGCACCTTCTCTAGTCAGATCTTTTTCCTGGGCAAGTTCCATATAGGGAATGCCACAACCATATGGCAGATCAATCCACCTGGAGACCATGCCCTCCAGAGGATGGCCTGTTTCTGTGTGTCATGTGTTGGAATGGCTCCTAGCATGAAATTCATGCTGGAGACTGCTCCAAGGAGAGGCAGCTTTAAAGAAGTCTCTCCAGCATTCTTGCTGGTAGACCAAACAAGACAACTGGTGTGTAGAGTCTTGCATCAATTTGCTGGGCTCCTAAAAATGGGTGCTCAGCAAAAGCAGTTCTGGCTGGCAACTTCAGAGCAAATATTGCAAAGTTGGGCCAGGCTGGGGCAAACCAGGGTAATGAGGATGGCTTGTGGCTCATGCCCAGTCTCCTGTTTAGGCCTTGGACTAGATTGCTTGTTCTGGGCTAAGACTGGACTGCATGGCACATTTATGGTGTAGACATAGCCTCAGCTGCCTCCTCATCTTCTTGCCTGCTCACTTTCCCTCCCTGCCTGTTCGCACAATTGTTTACTTCGGAAAATTTTGGGAAGAAGCAGCTAGAAGAAAGACCCAGCAGAAGGACAAGGATAAGTCCCTTTGTATTCCCTTTAATAGTACACTGCACATCAAATCAGAAGCCTTTGGGCTTTAGTGGTCAAGTTTTCCCTTGGAATCGGGGAATCCCTTATATTAATCTGAAGAAGGAAATGATAATTAAATTGAAAGCACATACATGGTTAGAAAACAATTGAATACAGAATTCACGCTACTCTTTTCCCTATCAATGGCCCTTTCTGCACTTAGGTGCTCTTGGTTGGGATCAGCCCATCCAGAATTGCCTGATCCACTGATTGAAACATATGAAGGAGGGAACTCGATCAGTGCTGTCTGCATTAATGGTGCTGATCCAGATCAGCTCATGGTGCAGCCACAAAACTCATTCCTAGCCTCAGGGTCTCTAGGGTGTGCTTTTTGGCAGCATGTTATAGCACACCACTGAAACACATCCTGAGGTAGTCCCAAAAATGGGAGATGAAAACACTTTTAGGTTCCACAGTTGTACCTGTAAGTGCAGATTAAAGCTTCCTTAATCTGGATCACTCTCTATTTAATGCAACCAAAGCAGACCAGCAGGAGGCCTGGCCTCAAATCTGCACTTACAGGTACAGCTTTGGAACCTCAAAGTGTATTACTTTTATCTGTATTAAGGGTCCATGCAGAAAGGCCCAATGAATTGGACCTACATCCCAGTGCCATTCTAACAGTGGCCAACCAGAAGTCTTTGTGAATCTTACAGAGAGGGCATGGAAGCAATCTCATGCTGGATAATCATAATAAAGCTACAAGTCTTCATATCTGCATCACAAATGTGTGCAGTGATCTGCAGAATTCCCAGTTGGTCATGTGGCTTGAATGTGGAGACTGTAAACAATAAATTCAGTTGGGTTCAGCCTGAAACTGATTAAAAGATGCCTGTTGGCATTCATCTCTAAAAGCAAGCAGCCCCTGGCATGCCCAGATCATTTATGAATGGAGAAATTCCATATTGACACCATGAACTCCTTACATCATGGCTCCTTGACAATTCTCTCTGATTCTCAGCACATCTTCATGACCCAACCCCTACTTTCTGACTGAATTAGAGTATAATTCCTATGTAAAGCATACATCGGCCATTTTTTCTTTGTTTTACGAAATACTGCATTATGCATTTTGTAATTTGTTTATATGTACTATGTATAATTCATGACCTTGGAATTATTTTACCCATTTAATGTTTTTTTCAGCTGAATTTTAAATTAATTCTCTTATCTTGTGGTCACTTCCCCTTCTTTTAACATTCCTCACACACCCCTATGTTTAGGAAACAGTGCCACAGTGAACACCAAATTTGTATTTATGAAATAAAACAAATGGGATTTATGCAGATAATTCAAATGCCTTGACACTGGTCTAGACATAATCAATTCAGTGATGCATTAGGAGAGTGCTGGTATCAGGTAATAAACTGTATCATCCAAGTACCTAGAAATTTTATCCGTGTGCTACCTGATTTTCAAAGAAAATCATTTCCTGTGAGGTGAGGATTAACAACTTCCTTCCTTTTTTTGAAGCAGGAGAAACTGTTCACAGACCTGTTGGTATGAGACACTGTCAAGTCTTATAAAAGGAATTTAAATTGTTAACCTGATAACACATGCCAAAGAAAGGAGGACATGTGGAATTTAGTACCATTTTAACTTTTTTCTTCTTCTGTACATAAACTGGTTACTTATTCCAGATATTATGTGGAGCAGATTTGTTAGTGAAGAAGTCAGTAAAGGTACAGCATAGGCCTATAGTCCAATGTTCTGGTTCAATGCGTGTGAAAGCTAAGGCCTATATGACATACCCGCTCCCTGAATGAAATGTATAACTAATGCAGTTCAGTCACATTAAAATCCAGGGCATGCTTAAATGAATTTTTTTCAGTGAGTATCACATTAATTTCTCATTCACTGGAACCCCCTCTGTCAGATCTCTCATTGGTTTCAGACCTTTGCAAGAAGTCACAGTGCTCACTTTAGGCATGGTCTACACAGCTTACTGGTTGGTCTGAAGAGACCTGATGTCCTGGAACACTAAACCACATTCAGTTTACTCGGCCATTCAGCACAGCTTCTCATTCTCATCGCCTTGTTCTCCAGGATGCCCCCTTTGCTGTGTTCATCAGTAAATGCTGCATTACTCTATGATTCCACTTTTCAATTCACAACTTAAGGCCTTTCCCTTCCCCCTGCTGATTTGGAAATGTAACAAAGCTTCCTAGTTGCTATTCCCAAGCTGTCTCCAGACCCAGGGGCAAAGAAAGTGCCAGCCTGACAGTTGTCTTTTTAAGTATTGAAAGATGTGATGCCTGTTTCTTGGCAGTGCTCAAGCCAATGTAGAAAACGTAGCAAAAATGTTCCCACAATTTCCTTTGTCGTCTCATAGCACGCACTACCAGCAGTGACAGTAAAGCTGCCTGTTTGCCAGAACTAGAAGGCACATATTCCTTCAATACTTACTTCCAGAGAAATTCATGGCCAGCACAACAAATTGTAAATACACAAAAACGATTAGTGCTCTGGCACCGCTGCTACAGGAAAGGGGAGCATTAAGCCAAGCACTGTACTTTCATGCTTTTTGCTTCAAGCTTTTCCAAGCATGCACAGCTACAACCCCATCTGTGGGAACATAGCAGTCATTGCTGTGGAGTCGTGTCCTGCAATATCCTGCCTCGCCCAAGATGCGTCGTAAAATGAACCAGGCCACAGCTTAGGTGAAAAGGCTCCCCTTACAATATCAATATGGAGCTGAGGTCCATATTGATTACCAGAGGTTCTTGTTCTAATTTGTAGCACTATTAGCACGCATCACAGGGACTGTTCTGGCATGCTGACTCAGGAATATTTATTGTGAATATGCTTCCCTGCGGATATAGTAAGAAATGGAGAGTAAAAAAATGTACCACATCATTAAAAGTATCCTCCAAAGAGACCAGCTGAAATCGCAAAAAAATGCTTTGTAACTTTCTTCTATGCATAAAGTGTGCAGACTGCTGTACTATAGCCTTGTCGTGAAGGAAATGTGTCTTTCTGTGTAACAACAACAGCAATTATTATTTTTCACCCCTGACTGTGCAAAATTAAGCATTTGAAGTATGGATTTGAGAAAACCTGCAATTTTGTTGTAGATCCTTGTAATGTGCTGGAGATTTGGTCAGCTATAAAAAGGGTGGGAGCACAGCCAGCCAAAATATGGTGACCATGAAATACCGTGGATGCCTTGGTTGACTGTAAACTCTTACATCAATGATTGGTTATATTTAGACAACTCTGCTCAGCTTTTAAGATGAGCCACACTTGATTTTCTCTTCAGGATACAGACCAGTAAATTCCGAATAGTGATAATTTGTTTCTACGTCCAAGCTGAGGAAACTGAATTAATTGCAAAGCTTAGCTCCCTTTTTGATTTTTGGGGGACAGGGGGGAGGAACGTACAAGTGATATACTGTAATCCTTTGCAAAAGTTCCTGTCCAATGGAAACAAACTTTTCTGGTCTCAGGTTAATTACTGTCTGCACTGAAGCCCTGTTTTATTAAAGTTAGCTTTCCTAACTTTTTTGGCAGCAACTGAATGGCTTTCAGATGATCCAGATTTTTCAGGACCCATAATATACTTTTATCTTACTGCTCCAATTGAAATTATGTTTTTCCCCCTTTTTCCCTTTTTTTTTTTTTTTTGTGGACTTGAAAAAGAAATGGGAAGATTCTTTCTCAGATAATGTAAAGGAGAATAGACACAAGCCAAGTCTACACTGTGATGTGATGAGGACAGGCCAGAACCAGAAAGCACAGTATTTTTCCTTGTTCTCATCCCTGGCAGTCCATTCACCCTGTGATGAGAGACACTTTCCTGGGTTTTTGTTCTCACCAGCAGCAGACCTGACTGGCACTGTCTGGAGTAGCCTGCTGGCAGTTATACCACAGTCATGCTGACACAACCACTGTGTGTAGAGGCAGACCCAGTGAAGAAGCTAGTATCTCTTCTGGTATTAGAATGAATTACTGAGTAGGCAAAAAATCAAATGTCCCAAAATTTAACTTCTACCAGAAGGTCACAGTAGAGTGATAGTTGCCTGACTCATTTTCCTGGAGTTATTTATTTGCAATTTTATCCTGCCCTATACCTGAAGGTCTCAGGACAGGTTACAACCATAAAACAACATATAAAATGAATGCACTAAAAAAAATAACTGAGGGGAGGGATAAATCTAGGTGTTGCTACACTGATCTCCTGAATATTTATAATGAAGGTGTCTGCCACATCTCAGGGAGAGGCTATTCCTTGGTCTTCAGCTACCAACAAAAAGGCCCTATTCATGGTCCTCACCCCTTAAACTACTGAAGATGGTGGTTTGGCCAGAAGGGTCTTCACTGCAAACTTTAAGGTACAGGGCGATTGATAACGGGAGGTGTTCCTTTAGATGTTTGGGATCCAAATTATTTAGAGCCTTATAAGTTAAAGATAACACTTTGAATTGGGCTTGGTAGCAAGTTGACACCAGTGCAGTGCTTTTAAGACCAGTGTGATGTGCATTTGGCCTTTTACGATTCAGCAGTCTAGCTGCTGCATTCTACAACAGCTGCAGTTTCCAAACCATCTTACACAAGAACATAAGAGGAGCCCTGCTGGATTAGACACAGCCCATCTAGTGCAGCATTTTGTCCTACACAGTGGCCCACCAGTTGCTCATGGGCATCTCAAGCCGAAGATGAAGGCAAACCTTCAACTGAACTCAAATCTCAGTAAATGGCCTTTGGAGGCATCTTGGCTGTTTCTCCAGCCTTGAGGATGTACTTAGGCATCCATACTAGTAGCCATTGATACACCTGTGCTCTATGAATTTGTCTAACTCTTTCTTAAAGCTATCTAGGCTTGTTGTTGTTATCACCTCTTCAGGCAGCAAATTCCATAGACCAATGACCCCTCTGGGTGAAGAAATAGTTCCCCTTGTCTGATTTGACTCTCCTAACCATCAGCTTCATAGAGTACCCCCTGGTTCTAGTGATGTATGATAGAGAAAATAATTTTTCTCTATCCACCTTTTCTACATGGCAACCCCATGTAGAGTGCATTACAACAGTCCGGTCTGGAAGCTCTCAGGTATAAATTGCTGTGGCAGATGATATCTGTTTAGAAGGGGCTGTAGCAGGCAAACCAGATGGAGCTGGAAGTAGGTGCTCTTGGCCTTTGCTTCCACCTGAGATTCAAGCATCAGTGGCAAGTCCAAGAGTACCCCTGGACCTTGTACCATTTTGTTCCAGGACATCACAGCCCCCTCAACAGATTTAGCAATTCAAATGAGATGTAGACTTCAAGAAGAATCCAAGGATTTCCAGTAGTTGTTCCTCTTACTAAACTCCTGAAGATCATTTCAAACTTCATCATTTGTCTTTTATTTTTGTGATTTTTATTATCTGCCTCATTTTGTTATAGCCTGAGTGTAAAAAAAAAAAACCAACTATATTATTGAATCTTGTGTTTTAAATTACTTCTTTATCTCTCTGAGAACATTTTAGAATAAGTATGGACTATAAATAGTTTAAGAAGCAGCTGAAATCCACAACTATAAATGGACGATTGTTCAAAAATTTTATTAATTATGTGCTGGAGCTAGACAATTAGCAGTCCAGATCCAAGTTAACA
The DNA here is from genome assembly GCA_014337955.1 of Aspidoscelis marmoratus. NCBI lineage: Eukaryota > Metazoa > Chordata > Lepidosauria > Squamata > Teiidae > Aspidoscelis > Aspidoscelis marmoratus. Next base: position 6,561,738 of record MTQE01000401.1, on the reverse strand, counting down.
TTTCTACATTACTTTATATTACTAGGAATTCAGGCAGCTTTAAAGGGATTCAAAGTAATGTCTCAGCCAAATTCAGCTGACTTCAAGGAGATTAGGTTCCTGTCTTCATGCCTTTGCAGGTTTTTGTTCATTAAACCTTTTGTACTACATGTCTCAGGGCAGTGAACAACAATAAACAGAATAAAATAAATAAATAAAAAGCCTAAAATACATTGAAACTCGATTGAAATTATGATGGATAAGAAACATACATAATATATGCTCTAGTACGGTGGTTCCCAAAGTTGTCTGGGCTACGACCCATCTAATATAAGTTTACCAACTCGGGACCCACCTCTAGGAAATTTAACCATTACCAATATGAATAAAGGACTTTTCAAATAACAAAGTTCTAATACAATTTTTTATTACTTAATTAAATAATTGCATCAAAAAAGTTATTTCAAATACGGTTAAATTTCCTAGAGGTGGGTCCTGACCCACAGTTTGGGAAACCCTGCTCTAGTACTTTGTCAAGTTGCCCTGAAAGGGAAAAATGGCACATTAATGAGAGTGAAGTTTCCTACTCCAGGATGGCAGCCTGTCCCTTGATTCAGATCACAGATTTGGCCACCTCAAGTCTCACTGAAGGACTCCCAATACTTGCTTATGATGGACAGCTGTCATGGCAGGCTGACAACCAGCTGTTCCTTGCAGGCACTGCTACTCCTCAAGCTGAATTGGAAGCAGCCCTGTAGATGGTCTCCCTCACAGCTACGTTATGCAGGTAACAGTTCCTCCCACAAGACAAACAGAAAGGGAGTCTGTGTGAACATGGGCTCCTGCTTAAATCAGCTTCCTTGTGTATTGCTCTTTCATTTCCTTTCACACTATCTGCTTTTTATTTTTAAACACCTTTGCCTGCAGAATGGAGCACCACGTTAAAAGATAATGGGATAAGTTTTACATCAATATGTAAAGTGTGTTGAAAGGAAGCTAAGGAGCATCTGGCAATCAGATTCAACCCCGATTTTGTGTCCCCACTCTTAAAGACTTAAAACACTTCCAAAAATGGATTGGGGAAAGCGATTCTTTCCCCTCCTCAGCCATTCCCCACCCCTCTCTTCCCATTGGCCAGGGTGCATGGCAGCAGTGGCACCCGCTCCACCTCCACAGCCACCATCCCCAGCAGGGGTTCCCTCCAAAGATAAGCACCCTGGCTGGCTGGCTTGCTCTGCTGCTGCTGCCGCCTGCACACACAATACTTAAACATACACACGTCTCCCGGTTCCTGCAGCAGCTTCCCCCCCTTCCCCTTTTTAAAGATCAAGGAAGGAGGGAAACAGCCAGAATTGTGCAGGATTGCCTCTTTCCTTGATCTTTAGGCTTGCGTGGGTGGGAAAGGAAACATTGTTATCAGGTGTGAAGTGGCTGAATTGTTACAATGAAATAGTCTGTTGTATAGGGGAATACTCTAGTGTTCCCACAGCACTAAGGAAGAAACGTTTTAAAAGCAAAAGTGGATAAAAACACTGGAAAATTCTGATGTTTATTCTGTTTTTAAGCCAAATAATCCTCAAAATACCCCTGAAGCTGATTAGGAATGGGAATGAAGAGGATCCAAACCGTTTTGAAACTGTTTTAATTGATTGGGGGTGGGAATGATGAGGATCCAAACCGTTTTGAAACCGTTTTAAAGTGGTAATGTGAACTTGCCTTTCTTGTTCTTACAGCTGTTATGAAAAGAGAGCACAAAAGCGTTCTCGTCATACTTACCCTGTTTTGGGTGAGGTTTCAGCCTAGAGGCAGGCAGGAAACTCTATGTAATGCATATGAAAGGCTGTGTGCTATTTCCTGACTGCTCTTGAAGGCAGTTCATGACGGTCACCGCTGCATGTGTTTACAACAGTTGCACAACTTTTACACAAGGCTGCAGTCCCACTTCTGGTTCCACAGCTATGCTGCTCTAGACTGCCTAACTTTTTACAGCACCAGATTATCAACATGAAAAAAGGGTCACTTGATTTGGATTCAGTAATCCCCGATGGACAACTACCACAGGGTTAAGTCTGACCAAGCTCAAAATTTATTATTACTGCAAAATACTTTCAAACTAATGAAAAGTAATATGTTTCTTTACAATACACTATAAATTAGGAATAGCTAATTACCTTTACCGTGTCCAGTGGATGTCCCACAATTACTGCAGCAGCTCCTGGAGATTAAAAAACAACAAATCAGCTGTCTTGAATGCAATCATTTTGAGAAGGATAATTTTGACTAGTACAATGACCTCTGTTTCCTAAATTCCTAGGCAACACCCACAAGCAGAATTGTGCAAGTGATCAAAAGGCAATGTGAATCATAGTTGCTAGTTAAGCAAATAGGCAGCATATTGTGTCATTAGGAAGCAGAATTTTAGTGTAAATTCCTCAGAAATGAGAAGTTAGTGGGATGTTGTTCATCTACATGGCTAGGATGGGAGGCATACAAGCCACATCAGAGGTAACTGAGCTTTACTCTCATGGTTGAAGGTTTGTGGTGCCAAGCAAAACTCTGTTGTGAGTGGAATTCCACTTGCAGCATGAAAAATCTCAGCTGAGATCATATATACCATTAGGGCTTGTTGAGTTGCTGATGTTTAATTCATCAGTAAGTCCTATCACTCGTTCTCTTATCGCCACTATTTGCCTCAGTTCATCATGCAATCTCTCCACAGTTTCCTTTCCTCCTCTTGCATAAGTCCCACATAATCCAAGGAGCTCACAGCCCAGCTGGCTTCCTGCTTGCAATGTATTTGAAGAATTCTTTTAGTATCCATCTTTACAATTATGATATGTTCTCCAAATTTTCTTTTTGCTTCAGTTGCAGCCACATCTGTTTAATAAGTTCAAACCATAAATCCCTTCCCACTCTTTGGTGCGCCCAACAAAAGGCTTCCACTACACCCAGCCTCACCCTTGTTCACCAGTGACTAACAACCAGGAAACCTCTGCCAAAGACCAAGTCTCATCTTCACATTTAGTAATCTCAAGCCTTCCTTCCTAGGTGGCAGAAAAAGCTTCCTTAAGGGTCAATGCCAGATGAAATCTCCTAAAGGAGAATTTCCCTTTTTGTAAGACTGATGTCCTCCTTCTCCAGGACACTCATTCTCCTAAACAACCAAGGGGGTGTTACCCTGAGTGTGGGAATCTGCTATAACAAGCCTGGGGGCTCCATCCACCTTCCTCGCTTAGCCCCTTTTGATTCAAGGGATCAAATGCATTCTCTGAATGCCAGAAGCTCATTGCAACTGAGCACACATACGCAGTCTTTGTCCAGAGATCAGATCGGCATACACGTGGCATTCCGAATGGTGTACTTCTTTTCTTCCACAGCCTACTTCTTTATTTAAGATCTATATTTCTACCTTCTCTTCCTATTTATCTATCTATATATCTACTCCAGAAGAAACACTGCCAAACTTCCCCTGGCAAACTCCTGCTAGTTGTCTTCTTTTTGAGCCTCCAACAACCAGTTTCTGCAGTCTTGAGGTGAGTTCCCATTACCACTTTAAAATGGTTTGGATCCTTGTTGTTCCCACCCACCCCCAATCAATTAAAACTGTTTCAAAATGGTTTGGATCCTCTTCATCCCCATTCCCAATCAGTTTCAGGGGTATTTTGAGGATTATTTGGCTTAAAAACAGAATAAATAAACACCAGAATTTTCCAATGTTTTTTTTTTCTGCTTTTGCTTTTGAAACATTTCTTCCTTAGTGCTGTGGGAATGCTAGAGTATTCCCCTACACAGCAGATGGTTTCACTGTAACAGTTCAGCCACTTCACACCTGATAATGTTTCCTTTCCCACCCACACAAGCCTAAAGATTGAAAGAGGCAATCCTGCGCAATTTTGGCTGTTTCCCTCCTTCCTTGATCTTTAAAACAGGAAAGGGGTGAAACTGCTGTAGGAACCGGGAGATGTGTGTATGTTTAAGTGTGTGTGTGTGTGCAGATGGTGGCAGCGGTGGCAGCAGAGCGAGCCAGCCAGGGTGCTTTTTGGGGGTGAAGCTACTGCAGGAACTGGGAGATGTGTGTATGTTTAAGTGTGTGTGTAAAGGGGGCGGCAGCAGCAGGGCCAGCCAGCCAGCCATGGTGCTTTTTTTGGAGGGAACCCTACTGGGGATGGTGGCTGTGGAGGTGGAGCGGGTGAATGGGGCTTGAGTTGCTGCTGCTGCTGTGCACCCTGGGCAATGGAGAGAGAGTGGTGGGAAATGGCTGAGAAGGGGAAAGAATCACTTTCTCCTATCTGTTTGTTTAAGAATGGGGAGACAAAATCAGGGTTGAATCCGATTGCCAGGTGTTCCTTTGCTTCCTTTTAATGTGCTTTACATATATAGCGCTTTATTCCTTGAATGGGAACTCACCCTTGATGTCTTACAAATTTTGTTGGTTTCATTCTAGTGATATATAAATGCAATGCTTTAAACAAACCCATTCCTCCAATGTACTGCATCTGCTCGTATGTTGTTGTAAGTACATCAGAATGTCTGTACTTTACTACATATATTTGGCAAATGAAATGCGTGCTGCTGTCAATTTATTGCTTTCCATATTTCTATTATAATGGTAATTATGTCATTCAGGTTTTCCCAGAAGAATTTCTAGAGTTAATGATTGAACTCTATGGCTTTCAACCATGTCTCCATCAGCATGCCATTGGTAAATTATGTTGTCTATAATGGGAGGTGTACCATCATCATATCGATATACTGTGTTTTCTTGACAACTTTGATTGGGTTGCAAGATGATGTCTCTCCAGGGACAGAGTGTAATGGACGTTGCGGAGGAAAGCACAGAGCACTGAATGTCTTGCCAGCTTTGACTTTTGGTCCACAATGGATCAAAGTAAAATTTGCAAAGATCAAAAGGGTAATACACTTTGGCTCACGGCTGCCTAGCAATTTCCAGTTCATTGTCCTTTTCTGTTCCAGGACTGCTTTGCCCTCTAAGAACTGTTTCAAGATTTACTAACATTTAAGGAATATTATCCATAGAATATTTATTTTGGCATGCATTTTAGTGATAACGGAGTGTAAGCCATTACTTTAAATTATCCATGCTCTGGTAACTTCCAGACTGGACTGCTGTAATGTGCTATACATGGGGCTACCCGTGAAGATGCCTTGGAAGCTGCAGCTGGTTCAGAATGCAGACTGCTGACCAGAACAGCTAGCCAGATGTACATCACACCGGTCTTAAAAGAGTTGCACTGGCTGTCAATTCACTACAGAGCCCAATTCACGGTGTTAACCTTAATCTATAAGGCCCTAAATGACTTGGTCCCAAATATCTAAAGGAACACCACCTTCTGCATTGACCTGCCTGTGCCCTAAGATCTGTGGATTAGAAGCAAAAGGGGTGCCCACCCAGGATAGGTGAATCAGTGATGGTTCCCAGATTGTGGAATAGTCTCCCTCCTGAGGTGCTTCTGGCACCTTCACGCTATGGATTTGTTCATACCTAAGTTTAAATTCAGCTTCAGTCCACTTTCAGAGTGAGATAATGCACTGGCAGAATGACAAACTGTTTGCTTTTGGCATGATCCAACTCAGAAAATCCACCTTTGGGGTAGATAAAATGAAAAGAAAATTACAGCCTAGGGTCATTTCCAGCACCTCATGTTATGACCATTGTTCAAAACATTGATATAGGGGAACTTTCCTTCCTTGGTCTGCAGAAGCTGGGATGCATGGACCAAAGCAAGCACTCCAGCCCAAGAACATACTCCTTTCATGTCCATGCAAAATTGTCATTACCATTCCTCCTTAAATCATCTGAAATTGTTTTTCTTTATGAGGTAAAGCTAGAAAACATTTGCTTCCTTGATCAGGCCTCATAGGTTAAACGCCTCTTACAAAACTGAATTCAAATGATCTGTAATTACATTTCATCTGTTGATTATTTCCTACCAAGAATTCTGTCTCTGTGAAGTTTGAACTAGCCAGTCATCCAAATCTAGGCTCAGCAAACATCCATACTGTAGGCCATAAATTCAAAGGCACATGAACTTTAACCACATTGAAAGATTTTATTACCAATGCTCAGAATAAGATCAGGATGACCTTTAGATTAGGAGGGAATACTAAGTAACTTGTGGGAACTGGGGTTTGGAGTGCAGTGATGTGAAATGTACTACTGAACCAAATTCACTTTGACCTATAAAACCCTAACAGCTAAATATCTAAAGGAACACCTTCTGTCTTAAGGTATTGGCTTTCCCATTCCTTAAGATCTGCAGAAGAGGCCCTCTTGGCTGTACCACCATCTTCAATGGCTAAAGAAGTGGTTACTCAGGATAAGGCCTTCTTAGTAGGAGCTCCTAAACGATAGAACAGTCTCCCCTAGATGTACACCAGGCATCTTCTTTATATGCATTTAGAAGACGAGCAAAGACAAACCTATTCACCCTATACTTTGGCTGAGAAAACAGCTTCCCTCACACACACTTTAAGGTACTGTTATTTTTTTAGTGAATTCTTTTAATTTTTTTTAACTGTTATAACTTGCCTTGGGATCTTTGAGGCATAGGGCAGGATAAAATTACAAGTAAATAAAATAAATAAATAAATCATGTCCTATCAAATAATACCCCTCAACCATTGTTGTGATATAAAATGTATGGGTAGATTGTTTTTGTTATTCTTATTGGCGTTGGTGTTGTAAAGTGTGTCTTAATAAACTGATAACAAATCACCAGGACCAGATAGCATTCTTAAAGGACCCAAATGTAAAACAGCTGATCTTCTAGCAAAAATATGTCATCTTTCCTTAAGATCAGGTTCTGTGCCTCAAGAATGGAGAGTAGATAATTATGTCTTCATGCAAAACGCCAAGAAAAGGATTTTGGAATTCTGGTGGACAGCTCAATGAAGATGTCAGCCTAGTGCACAGCAGTGGGGGGGGGGGATGCTATTTCAGTGCTAGGAATAATTAGGAACAGAATAGAAAACAAGTCATGAAGTGTAATTTTGCTGCTTTATAAATCTATGGTGAGGCTGCATTTAGAATATTGTTACAGTTCTGGCCACCACACCTCAAAAAGGATCTTGTGGACCTGGAAAAAGTGCAGAAAAGGGCAACCAGAATGATTAAGGGTCTGGAACACCTCCCTTACGAAATTAGAATGCAACGTCTAGGCCTCTTCAACCTTGAAAGATGGTGTTTAAGAAGGGACCTGATTGAAGTATATAAAATCATTCATAGTATATAAAAGGTGAATAGAGAAAAAACCAGGGGGCATTCTATGAAGCTGATGGGTAGGAGAGTCAGATCAGACAAGGGGAAGTACTTCTTCAACCAGAGGGTCATTGGTCTATGGAATTTGCTGCCAGAAGAGGTGGTAACAGCAACCAGCCTAGATAGCTGGTTGAAAGGGTTAGACAAATTCATGAATGTCAGGTGTGTCAATGGCTACTAAAATGGATACTTCCTCCACGCTGGAGGATACCTCTACAGGCCATTTAAAGGGATTCAAGAGCAGGTGAAGGTTTTGTCTTTGTCTTCTGCTTGAGATGCCCATGGGCTATTGGTGGGCCACTCTGTGAGACAGGATGGTGGACTAGATGGGCTGTGGTTCAATCCAGCAGGGCTACCTTTTCGAAGATATCCTAATATTTTTAAACAAAGAAATGAAGTTAATATTATATCTGCTATTTTACTTTTCGTTTTCTTATTTCATATGGTTATGCTGAAGCTCAAACTTGCTTTATAGAGCAAGTCTATGAAATTCTTTCTCCATTACTTTTTAGTTTGGTTTCCAAGGCTGAGCATAGTCTAATAATGATAACACGCTTCTTTCTCCTCACAGAACAATTAGAACAACTGGTTTGTCTCCGAAGCAGAATAATTGAGTATTTGAATAATTTATTCAGTGTGTGGTTTAGATCTGAGTAGGCCATAATTCTGGAAGAAGCAAGATTAATGAAAAGTTGCTTAGACTTAGCCACACCCCTTTTCTTTGATTCATTCAGGAACTGAAGCTAAAAGTAAAACAAGATCTCTTCGATTACGTGGACGATTTCTTTTGTGGATAGTGGAATAAATTCAACAAGTGAACACTGCTTTAAATGCTAAAGAGTACCCCAATTTCCCATCTCTCGTTCCCATCACACTCCTCAAACTCACTGCTGGTAAACAAAAAGATGCTTAGCAGTGAAGCCTTTTCTGGGGATCCCACACCTTCTGTAGGTTTACAAGTTTACCTCAAGGCCGCGTCCCCATAGGGACTAAAATCTGCACTGGATTTGGACTCGGAACCATCATTCCCATTAAATTCACCAGTTGTCTGAATCTGGGAAGGGCTGTTCCCATGCCAGTTCTTTCCCATCAGATTTTCTGCAGAAATCCCAGAAGAAAAAACCCTGGTGAAATAAGGATCCGATCCAGTCTGGATTTTAGTCCCAGTGGGGCGAGTGAGTGAAGCGAGTGAGCAGGGGGTGCAGGGAGGGAATGTGGTGGCAGCCAATGGTTGTTGCAGGATTGGAGGAGAAAGAGGAGGCCGGGGTGAGTGGGGTGGGGAGGGAATGCAGCAGTGGCCGGTTGTGGCAGGATCGGAGGAAGAGGAGGCCAGGGTGAGCTGGGGTGCAGGGAGGGAATGTGGTGGCGGTGGCGTACAATTGTTGCAGGATCAGAGGAGGAGGAGGAGGAGGAGGTGGCCAGGGTGAGCGAGCAGGGGTGTGGGGAGGGAATGTGGAAGCAGCTCCTGTCCTCAGAAACTGCTACGCCATTCTCAGGTGTGCTTGTGTGCACCTGTGGGTTTGGTTTGGGAACAGCCTGATGTGCACTCAGTGCTGTTCCTGGCCTCCAACTCTAACTTGCATCAGAACCTGGATTACTCCCAACCAGAGTAATCCAGATTCGCAGTAGGTGGGAACACGCACCAACTCCTTGTGATTAGATGGAAACAGTCACAGAAATTTTATTGGCAAGGACTTAGGAATTTTTTTCACTGCTTTCTTCCAGAAAGACTTTGGGGACTGAACCTGGAAGTTTATGCATGCAAAACATATTCACTACAGCTTAGCTATGGACACGTCCATAGCACCTATAGTTTCTGCAGTTTTGTCTCTTTTTAAAGAAGAAAGTAGGTAGTTATAGGCTTGAAATACCAAGTCAATACCAAGAGAACCCATATTGTCTAGGACAAAGAAACAAAGCCAGTAACAGAGAAAAAATAGCTAAGGAGAGCCAATGGGCCTAAGACAGACATTTCTGTTTCAAGATCCAGAAAGCACTGAATCTGGCCAAGTGCTGATACCTTAGAGATATATTGATGTTATCCCTGGAACATCTCTGGAAACAGAGTCAAAACTGGAACTTGACTCTATACTAAACCTTTAAATTGCTTGCAAACAATTTGAAGTCCAAACTAAAAACGAAACCCTAGAAATATATTGAAAAAGCCCAATTTAGTGCAAGAAGCAAAATTGAACCATTTGGTTGGATCGAGTAACCCTGGTTCAGTTTGAACGGAACAACACAAGGGGCCTGTCCCCAAGGAATAAAAAGTCTGCCAAGACTCTCCTTTTGCCTCTGAGCGTCCCCAAGCCAGGGTTTTTAACAAGGTTCCAGGGCTACAAAACGTGGAAATCGCATGACAAAATACATGCACTTTAATCAACTCTTCCAGCGCTCTTTCTGTAAGTCGTGGGTTTTCCTCGCTACATTTACCTTGAGGACGCTCCGTGGCAAAAGGGGCGGGGATTGCCGCCTGCACACACAGCAGAAACACAAAAGCAGCTTCACTTTCTAAAGCTCAGAACTAAAGAGCCAGAATCACGCAGAATTGCAACATTGTTGCAATCGCTGTGAGGTGTGAAATGGGTGGATTATTGCTAGGGGTGGATTTTAAAGCGATAACAGGGAAAGTGATGAGTGAATGAGCGATCGTGCGCTGGACAGGGTGGATTTTTGAAAGCAATAACAGGGAAAGTGGTGAGAGTGAATGTTTTCCAGCACGAGAAACCATTTAAGGGGGGGAGAGATCTGGGAGACGAACAGAGAGGCGATTGCTGTTTCTCCTTTGCACTTGATCGGATTGTCTTCCTGGTTGTGGCCACACCGAGCGCAGTCCCTCCCCATTCCCGCTGGCACCCTATGAACAAGAGCAGGGGCGGGGAGAAAAAGATGCGCGCAAAGAAAACAGGGATCCTATGGGGACGGAAGGTGTGTTAAAAACACGCATTTTCCTGAGCCTCATGCGGACGCTTATTCCTGATTTGCATGGCACTTTTAAAGTCCACTTCAGTAGAGTGACAGTAGAGTGACAGTGGAGAAGTAAATAAGTCTTTTGGGGACTCAGCCAAGATGGTTCGTTTTGAATCAAACTGGTTTGAACTGAACGGTTCAATTTAAACCATTAATGTTAGACCAAATTTGCACATCTCTTGGTTATATAGACAACAAACAGCACAAATCTCTAGAAATCCCCCATGCCTGTCCCACAGATGGGGTGTGGGAGGAAAAGCTTTTGGAGGTCTTAGTTCTAACCATTTGAACCAATTTCTGGGGGGTTCTCTCCTGGTATCTGGTTTGTTGGGTTGAAACTTAGGAGCGTCTCTTGTGTTTTAGCCCCAATCTCTGGGGCACTGAGAGTTCTTTTTGTTTTTGAAGAATGTGTAGATGCCAGATGTAGAAACAGTTCACAATTTAAATATATATGTGAGTTCTTGCCCAGATGTTACAAAGAAGCATGGCTTGCTAGCATCATTATTACCCTTTAACTTTTCCTATTCCCACAAACTGTAACATCAGTGCTTAGAAAAGTAGTACAAAAGTGAAGCAGTAAGCTTAACTAAGGCAAGATCTGAATATGAAGGAGTACTACAAGCATAGAACTAACATTCAGTATTCATATGAATTCGGACATTTGTACAGGAATCAAATGTTACGACATTTCTGCATTAACATTCATACAAATACAAATGTTTTGGAGCATTCGTATGAATAGTTTGTACATTCATTAAACTGGGGGTACATATCAGATACATATCAATATGTATGCGTTCGTATAGGATATGTAGCTGATATGTATGCATTTTTATAGGATTTGTGTGCAGGATCCATATCCAGGATCTGTATGCATTTGTATTGGATATTCGTATGAATACATTTGTATCAGATAGAATCCTACCACATTTGAAGGGGATCTATTTGAACAAATATGAATTTTCTAACATTTGATTCGTTATTAATCAAATGCCAAAACCCCCATTCATGCACACCCCTACTCTAATCCCTGTGTATTTAAGAGTAGCACTGCCCTTATGGCACTATCCATAACGTCCAGGGAGGTCTTTCTTCATGCTGCTCTCTTACTGCCAGGTTTATGTTCTCATCAGAAATGGCCCTATGGACCGTTTTCTGTGTTCAGTGACAGAGATGTCCATTGAAACCAGTAAGTCGACTTCTGCCACAAGTGGAGAGTGGGACAAAAAACTCTGAGAGTTCATTATTCCCACCTGCTGTTGAAGCACAGTACCAGCACTTGTGGTGCCATAGCAGGAACATGGGTATGGTAGCCATGTAATCATTGCACTCATCCTGTGCACTGACTGCACAATAAGAAACAGGATCATAGGGCACCATGAAGGTCCTGTGCAGATTCTGACTCAGTTGTGCTTAAGGAGCACTGCTTATATGTTAAAGTCCTTTTCAAGACCTCTAGGTCACCTGGTGGTTTTTGGACAAAAGACATTTCCCTCCATTGAGGGCATAGTACTCTAGCAAAAGCTGACATTTGCCCAATTACCACCACCCCCATGACCCCGTATCCCACTCCTCTCTGCTCTGTTCCAAAGGTAATATTGTCAGTCTAGGGCAGGTGATAGAAAGAAATGAAAGGAAAGTCATTAAAATGACTTTCATGGTCCACTGAGGAATTGAAACAGCTCCCACTCTTTTCCTTGGGCTATTTTATAATTCTCCATTAAATTTTCAGTTGGCTGTGGGAGCGCAATGTATGGACGTTTTTTAAAATCACTTTCTCATCTCATGTCATGCATGTGGCATCTGTGGGCCATATTTTCATTTTTTCTTTTAAGCCTTTTGCACCTCAAACACTTGTTGACTTAATGTAAATACTGAACTAGTATTTTATGCTGAGGAGCCAAGAGCAGGTGAAGGGTTTGCCTTTCTCTTCTGTTTGAGAATATCCTGTCACAAAGAGTGGGCTGCTCTGTAATATGGGGTGCTGGATTAGATGGAGTGTGGCCTAGCCTAGCAGGGGTTCTGTTATGCTCAACCTCAAAATGGTGTCTCCATGACCGAAATTTATGGGCACTGAGGGTATACATATTGACATTTTTGTCCTCTAATGTTGGATGCTATTAGGAAGTTTTCCAAATATATTGGATTGGATCCAGCAAATCATTTCCATTTGTGAAAGAAATCCTTTTCATGGAAGTCCCATTACTGTTGACAGAAGAGCCTTTAATTCAGCAGAATCTTACACAGGCAGAAGGAAGGAGGAAGTGTCATTTTATTAGCCAATTCCTTCTTCAGCTACAAATACATCATCCTTCTTCCACTGCTACTGTGGAAAGTTCTCCATACCTACGGGATTTGAGAAGATTCAGGGGGACTATAGGGAAAAAGGAAATCAATCAATTTGCTTGATGTGGAAGCATGCCACAAGGTGGCACAAAGGAAGAGCAGACTAGGAAACTGGCTTTCTCCTCTTGCTTGTGAGAGCTTCTGCTACACTTAAAGGTCTCTAGATGCAGCCCATTGAGAAAAGGAAAGACTGGACTGTTTGTCCATATCCGGGGGGGGGGGGGGATGAACTGGAAATACTGGCAGTTGTCCATAGTTCCTTATCAAACTCTCCTGTCAGAGCTAAAGTTAACAAAAGGCAAAGGAGGGAACGCATAGTCCAATCTGACTGGCCAACGTAATGTCCCAGCTGTTTAAACACTGGAATTTGTGCCGACAGCTAAATTGATTTATTAAGCATATACTGAATCACGAGAGCAGTTGTATTTGAGATGAAGGTAAACTGATAGAGTGGCTTGAGCGAAATTTAATCCAGCCTCACATTTTTTGTTTTTTCCTTTGAATCACCTGTGCCATATGGTCATGTTACCATAGGGACACCCAGCTCTCCATAAGCACAACAAGCACATATAATCTCACGATGCCACAATTCTTATTAGAAATGTTCTTCAAAAATGAGACCAACTGTACACATGGCAGACATTCATTGTCCAAGTGCCCCATCGGTTCAGATCAGAGTCATCCAGTATTCAGCTAAATTTGAACCCCTTTTACCACATTCCTCTGCTGCATTTTCATTCAACCCCATGAGGGTCACTTACCTCCTACCCATCCAGCTATAAAATCATCCAACTGAAAGCTGCTCATATTATTATTTGTTTAAGCAGTCCTGTTCAGTTTTATTCATGGGCCGTTTGCAGTTCACATTCAGCTCCTTCAGCACCAAGCAAGCAAGAAAAGAGACTCTGAATCTAAATCTGTTTTTTTCCACATCCCACAGTGTCCCAGAGTGACTGCAGCAGCTTGTTTCTTTAACAACTTTGAGCCGCGTCAAAAATGAAGCAACTCTGATTCCAGTGTCTCAAACTGTGTTTCTTTCAAAGTGCCTCAAAGCCTCCCAGTGACATCATGTACTCAGGGCTTAAAGAGACAGTGCAGCAAGAGCCAAAGTCTACAGATACAGTTTTGATATGTCATCTGTGTCACACAAATGAATTTACTGTACTCAGATGCAAGATTTTATTTTTGTCCTCTCCAGAAAGGGATGTTCATTTCAAAGATCAATATTGGGAAGGGCTTTATGTCTTCTTGTGCTCAAGCAAATCAAACTGTAGAGGTGAAATGGGGTTTCTCCACGAGTGTGATCTCCCCAAATAGCCTGCAATAATAAAAAAAAAGATTTTAAAACAGCAATCTCAATTTGTTAGGGGATGCCGTTGTTAGGGGATGCCGTTGTAGCAAAAGGTAAAACCATCTGCTTGCAAAATATCTTAACAAGCTGTTACTTAAGTATCCCAGTACAAACTGGTGGACTTAAGATAACATCATAGATTATCTGGATGGATTGAATAACAATGAAAAAGTCGGATCAAGAGAATTTTTCTTAAGTGACATTTGCTGTATAGCAGTGAAAGGCAGTAGCTGGATAGTGACTAGCATTCCCCCTGCCCTTAAATGCACAAATGCAGTTTTCGACATTCAATTCAATTAGAATTGAATAATCAGAGGTCCAAATTCATATGAACAGAGAAAAAATGGCTGTATTAAAGTTCAAACCGATTCAAATACATTTGTATCTATTAGTACAAATATTCTATACGTGTTTGATGATATTAATGTTGACAACATTTGTATTCATTTATTTTATTTAATAAATTTATATCCCACCCTTCACCAAATGGTCCCAGGGTGGCTTACAATAAGAATAAAACATATCAAAAGAAAAAAAATAATTAAAAATATCTGATCTACCCAAAACCTCCCCCCGGGGCCCATGTACCCGCTCCAGCAGTGCTCCGGGCCTCTTCCAGGGCTCGCTGGAACCGTGAACAGTCTTCCTTGGAGGTAAATACAGGCCTTCCAGTTTTAATGGAAGGCCTCTATTTACCTTCAGGGAAGCCTGCTTGCGGTTCCAGTGGGCCCCCAGAAGAGGCCTATGCCACCACTGGAGCTCACCCGCCTGCCTACCCGGGGCCCACTTATCTGAGGGGCAACCTCCAGTGGTGGTATGGGCCTCTTCCAGGCCTCGCTGGAACAGTAAAAGGGTTCCTTGGGGTCAATACAGGCCTTCTGGTAAAACCGGAAGGCCTGTATTTACCTTGAGGAACGGAACCCTTTTGCGGTTCCAGCAGGGCCTGGTGTGGCAGTGGCGCAGAGAAGGCACTGTGGAGGGAAAGTAAGTGGGGAGGGGTGGGAAAGAATGGGTGGGTGGAAGAGGATGGGAAAGGAGGGGTGGGGGATTTGTTCTGAGTACAGATATTCTATAGAATATCCATGCCCGGATCCAAATACCCCCACATCTGGGGGGAGGGGTGTTTGGCCAGAGCTGAATTTTTCCACATTCTATCATTCATCTTGAATAGAATGTGCGAAAATGGCTTCATGCATAGCCCTATCTGGGACACTACCAGAGCACATCTGAGAAGGTAAGGGGAGATTTGGGGAGCATGAGGCTGGGGGGGGGGAGGCCCTGAGGCATCCGGTATCCATAGAAGCTTTGACCGAAGCTTCTTCAAATACTGGATAATAAGATTTGTGGATGAACAGGACCCTATTCAATCCGTCCATGAATCTCAGAATTCATACATTTTCATATGAATTCTGAATAGCATGAATATTTGTGCATATCCCTAATATGTACGGATACAAAAAGATGCATACAGATACATATGTAATGTGTACGTATCAGTATACATATAAATGTCTGAATGATTACTACGAATGATTCAAAATATTCATATTCATTTGAATATTTAAAAACAAATGTCTGGACTTTCTATTCAAATTTGAATGCCCAAATTTGGCCGAATTCGATCAAATAATGAATATTTCAAATATTCTTGCACATCCCTACTCTGTTAGTGTCTGAGCCCAATCCAAGCTTTTAATGTTGACACTAAAGGCCCTATTCAACTAGAGTCTAAAGGATCACCCCTCTCCATTTAGGCCTGCCATCATTTAAGATCATAAGGGTTGTCTCTTTACCATCCACTGATAAGTGTTGCTGTGGCATGAGTGCTAGGAACCCAGCTTTCTCTCTGCCCCTCCCCACTGTTTTGGAACAGCCTCCTGGGGAGATGCAGCAGCTTTCTCTCTGCCCACAAATTTGTTGAAATTTTCAGGTGTGTAGTGAAATTGCATTTGTTCACCAAGGCATTTGGTGATTAGAGACTTCTCTTATAGTTTGGTTTACTTTATCTATAGTATATACAGTATATTCTGGCATATAAGACTACTTTTTAACCCAGGAAAATCCTCTCAAAAGTCAGGGGTCGTCTTATACACCGGGTGTCACCTTCTTATATGGTGAGTATATCCCAAACTCTATATTTTAACTGGAAAAGTTGTGGGTCGTCTTATACGCCCAGTCATCTTATATGCCGGAATATACAGGTAGTTTTCTTAGTATGTAGACTCTTAGTTCATCTAATTTTTTTTGAGATGCCATTTTATTTTTTTTTCTGCTTTATTGTGTATTGAAACTGTGGTAAAAGAATGTATAGAAATCCATTAAATCAGTAAATTAATCAATCAGCTGAATCTGCCCTTCCCCTTCACATCATAGCTTCCTGCTCCCTCCCCTTGCACTGAGCCCTCCCCCCCCCTTGTGCTGCAGCCTCCTCCTTCTCCCCTGGTTTTGTACCCCTCTTCTTCCTCTGCATCATTGCTTCCTGTCCTGGTTTATGACACAACCACCTGCCAATGTGACACACTGCCACAAGCTGTGTGGGTTTGAAGCACTGCTCTTCATGCTTGCCTAGCCTTCTGAGACTAGAGGACTACAGGTCCCCTCAGGAGACTGCATTGCTGATATGTGTGGCTGTGCTTTCAGAAAGGGCTGAAACATGACCAGTCACTATGGAATGAGAGGAAAACTGGGAGACGTGCAGAGTGAACCTGCACAGGCCAGCAGATTTTATGAAGTGGCTAGTTAGTTTGGGTTTCCCTGTGAGCCAGTCTGCTGGCTGGTTCCATTCATTACAAACCAGACCTCCCAGATCCTGGTTTGACACACCTCTAGTGACAAATTCTTGTGTTACTTAGAGGTACACAAAAACATTCTGAACAGGAATGCTTTGTATTCAGAACAGGCTTCTGCCATGTTTGCCTTCTTCCTTGTTCACTCCATCAGCAAATTCTGATGCAATGGAGTTGTAAAATTTTAGGGTATACTATGGCTATGTTCACACCTAAATTTTAATTTTTTTGTCTACTTTCAGTCTTGATTAATGCATCGGCAAAGTGTCAAGCTGTTTGGCTTTATCTATCTCAGGAAATCCACCTTTGGGTTAGATGATGTGGAAAGAAAAGGTCAAGTCACTTTCCTGATATGTTCTTCCACGGTGAAGGTGGACTGGAGGTGGATTAAAACTTAGGTGTGAATGCAGCATTTGTGGTTCTACAGATGGCATTCCAGTGTTGCCACGGGTGAAGAGGTTATTTTTAAAATGTTGCCATTGCTGAAAACCCCACTGCTGCCAGGGGTGAAAGGTTTTCCTCTGTGTTGCAGCCTGGCTGTGTCTCTGAAACCACTGCTGTGACACATACACCAGATAGATTGCAAAACTGACTTCATTTCACCTTTTACCTTGAAATATCTACCCTTACCTTCACTTGTTAAGTAATGAGATCCTTTTGACAACTATATCATGCTCTACCTGAGCAACTCTGTAAGCAATAGACCTACTTATACACGTGCACATAATTAGTGCCTATGTGGTACAGAGAGTGAGTGTGAATTAGCATCAGTTTAGAAATATTTGAAAACAAGTGACTTAACCAATTCATGTTCTTAGGATAATGTTACTAACTGCTGGATTACAGAGAACTGGGAAAACCAGTTCTCTGATCTCAGAACTATGAAATACAAAGTAACTCTTCAAATGGAAAAGATGCTGAAAGCTCTATGGCCATGGTATAAAGGTGTTCAAGGTGAATTTAAAATATATATATATAAAAGGCTAAAGTTCTGTTATCCTTCTGGTTCCATCTTTAAGTCAGGATTCCCCCCCCCCTTAAATGTATTTCTGATAGTTTGCACCCAACTTAGATGTATATATTTACATAAATATGCTTTTTGTGTGCTTAGATCAATTACATATGTTTATGGTATATATACCTGGTAGTGTACATGTTTACATTATACACAGCAACTGCAGGACACATGGGATGTGGTTATTTTGAATGATTGAAACATAGTTATAAAAAAGCACTGTTACTTTTATATTTTAATGCTTTTTCTGTTTCCGTGATGAATAAGGCCCTTGATCGGAAAATGCAATTTAATTAACACCAATCAAATAAATAAATGAATAAACGAGCCAGTTTGGTCTAGTGGTTAGGGAGCTGGACTCTTATCTGGGAATACTGGGTTTGATTCCGCCCTCCCCCATGAAGCCACCTGGGTGACCTTGGGCTAGTCACAGCTCTCTTCTGAGCTCTCACAGCCCCACCTACCTCACAGGGTGTTCTGTTGTGGGGGGAAGAATAGAAAAGCTTTGTCAGCCACTTTGAGTCCCCTTAAGTGGGTGAGAAAAGCCAACTCTTCTTCTAAATGACATTCAGTATCATATTGTGTGACAATCTACCACAGGTGATAATCTGAGCTCCTGCCATCTTCAAACTTCTGTTGTTCTTCCTATTTGCATTATACCATTCTAAATTTATCAGTTTATCAGATGTAGGACAATTCTGTACTGGCCAGTTTACTGGACAACAAACATACTAGAAACCTCCTTTCCACAGTTTAATATGGTCTCAAGCAGGCTTGAGGGTGTGTGCACATAATGGAAAGTTCTAGTACACTTCCTGGTTCAGTCTACTTGCTACTGCAGAATTGCCCTTCATGATATTTCTAATCTACAGTTTGGTTCATACCATTTTTATTTTAAATGTGTTGATTTTGTGAGGGAAAGTTTGTCAAAGACAACAACAGCCTTCTTTGTACATTCACATAGCCAATTTTCCATAATGCATTTTTGCATGCAATTTTTACTGATAAGACTTTGAGTCACATTACTCCCAAACATGCCAGTCTACAAACAAATTCTTGTTGCAAAAACTGCATTGCAAAATTCAAGGAAATGGAAAATTTCAAGGATATTTGCATTTCAGATTGCCTGGAAGTACTGTGCAGAGCTAAAATTAAGTGGAGCTGCTTTTTTGCTGACCACCAGCAGCTCAGACCTGTCAGAAATGTCAGCCGGGAGGAGAAGGGCCAAATTGTAATGCTATTCAGTGGGCTTATTTTATTGCATCTACAGATTAACAGCTTCTCTAATACCTTCTGAGGTAGGCTCAAGATAATTTGCTTAGCGAGTCTAATCAGACATGCCTTCTAGCTCCTCTATAGGAAGTTTTAAAAGAATGATCTCTCTCTCTTTTTTTTTAAAGGCTAATACTCTTACATTTATTTCATATAATGTAAGAAAACTGTTTATTAGGGCCTTTCTGCACATGCCTCCGAAAACGGATCTAAAAGATCCATTTTCTGGCAGAATGCTTTAAAAAAAGAATCTGTCTCAAACAGAGACAGATTCTTGGAGGGCCCGCACGTACACACATGTGCGGAGTGGCGGCGGTGGCGGCAGGGCCGGGTGGGAAAATGGATTGGGGTAGGTGCTGTGCGAAAGCACCAGCACCCATCCCAAACTGGCCCTGCTGGCGCATGCCCAGCTGTCAGAGAGGCAGAGCGCATGCTCTGCGACTCTGACAGTTGGGTGAGTGCAGGGGTTGGCTTCCCTGCCTTCCCCCTGGCAAGAGAACCAGGGATCGGCCATTCTCTGGCCAGGGGAAGGCGACTCCGACTCCCACCCCCACCCCACCAAGATTCCCAAGCCCGTGCCCTCTGACTTACCTCGTCATCGCCGGCCTGATTCTGAGGCTGGCAAGGCCGGCGGCAATCGCGCATGCGCACGCCATGGCCCTGATGGTCCCAGTAGCCCAGGACTACATTTCCCAGCAACTCTGGGCTACTGGGACCATTAGGGCCACAGCACGCGCATGCACAGTTGCCGCCGGCCCTGCCAGCCTCAGAATTGGGCTGGCGATGATGAGGTAAGTCGGAGGGCATAGGATTGGGACTCTCGGTGGGGTGGGGGTGGGAGTAGGAGTAGGAGTCGCCTTCCGCTGGCCAGAGAATGGCCGATCCCTGGTTCTCTTGCCAGGGGGAAGGCAGGGAAGCCGGCCGCTGCATTCGCCCACCTGTCTGTGTCACAGAGCATGCGCTCTGCCTCTCTGAGAGCTGGGCATGCACCGGCAATCCG
>MTQE01000401.1:6525964-6541678 GCA_014337955.1 Aspidoscelis marmoratus | reverse complement strand
TCTGCCTCTCTGAGAGCTGGGCATGCACCGGCAATCCGGCTCCCCCCCCCCATGCGGAAACGTTCACTTCCAAACCAGTTTAAGGGGAAAAGCCAGATGTAAGAACTTATTTTTTCAGGTCTTACATCTGGGTAGGATTCGGCAGCAAAACCGATTTAAGCAACCGGTTTTGTGCGCCGACGTGTGGATGTACCATCCTCAAAGGGACCCTAATTGGGTTCCCTGTGTGGATGCCACGTCCGAATCCTTCCCACATTTGGCTTTAAAACCGTTTTTAGAGCCTGTGCAGAAAGGCCCTTAGTCTCTTAAAATGTCTTCTACCAGTTAACACTTGTAGGGCAGTTTCACTCCAAAAATAAACTCATGAAAAACATGTCATGGATGGCCAATCATGGCAGCAAGGAGATGGAACTTCTGGCTTCAGATGCAGCAGCATTTGCTGGTCAACAAGAGGACCATTCACACATCTGGCTGATAATGGACTCTTTGGGGAAGCTTTCCTCATGACAAGTGTGAATGGTCCACCTTTACCAGAATTTTCCAGCCCTAGTTCACAGCAGGCTAATCAGCTATGTGCAGAAAGGCCTCAGGTTGGAGAGACAGGCAGGAGGCCTCTAAAGGCCATTTGCAGAGATTTGAGGGCAGGTGGAGGTTTTGCCTTTATCTTCTGCTTGAGATGCCCAGAAGCAATTGGTGGGCCACTGTGTGAGACAAGATGCTGGACTAGATAGGCTGTGGTGCAATCCAGCAGGGCTCTTCTTATGTTCTTATCATTAGTTAGGAAATTTCAGGAAGGCAGGACTGAGTAGGGAATGCTTAAACCTCCAGGCTCTGCAGGCTTCAATCTGAAGAAGAACCACTTTCCCCTTGACATGTAGTGCTAAATAAACTTCCAGAGGAGCTGAGACTAGAATAGGTGTGGCCTGATAATCATTAGATTGCTTGAGTTCTGCTCTTCAACAGTTGCATAGCGGAGGAATTTCAGCAGGTGTAGCTTGCTGTGCAGGGTAGGAGCTCTTTTTTCATATCACAACATTTTTATTTACATTTCAAGCAGTAAATCTGCTCAACCCTTGATTTAAGAAGCAGGTAAAACTTTTTAAAAAAACACCTATGCGAGGACACTGCCATTTGCTTCATTTTTCCTTAAGACCTTGTTACATGTAGGTGACTTAAACATCCAGGTTTTGTTGGAGGGAAAACCCATCTTAAATGTGATAACTGTTGCTTTTCACACTGCAGCCACCATCCCCAGTTTTTCTGAACAGCTAATTGTAGGCATGATATTGCTGTGTGATTGGGACACTGTGATTGGCTGATCACCTTACTCAGACCTCAAGAGGGTTTCTGGTCTCACCTCAGTCAGCATTCTTGGCCCTCCCCTTTCCATTGTATTTTTTCGCAAAATCCTAGATTTTTTGATACATGGATATCCAGATATGTGAATCTTTGTATACAGATATGTTCTTTCTTTAAAAAGATCAGGATATCTCAAGATATGGAAATAAGAGAGGTTGGAATGAAATGTAATATGTATTATGTTATTTCATGACCTATGTTTGTTACTTTTTTAAAAAAAAGTTTATTTATTTAAAATATTTATATCATGTCCCATATCCCAAGATCTCTAGGTGGCTTACAATAAAAAACGCATATACAAACAAAAATTAAATACAGACCTCATTGAAATTCCAGATATCAGGATACATGGATCTTTCTATGCCCACATTCATTGATCTGGATATCCAAACTGGATCACTAGAATGATTGAAGTTCCTCATCCCATAGAATAAAGCCAGCATGGCATATTCAGGATGAGCTCAGAGGAGATCTATCTTGAGTTCCACTTTCCACTCCTTAGAAAGTCATACAGATCCAAGTCTCTGTGTTTATAGGGAGATTAAAGAAAAGAAAATCCCAAGTGGGTACAGAAATGTCAGAATAGCCCACCCAAGAATTCACACAGCCATAGAAGTATAGTGGAGAGCTTCAATTTATTGAGCTGATAGTGAAAGACAGTATATGGCACTTTGCAGCACTCTAAGAAGAGTCTTATCACTGAGTTCCCAATGCGAGGCCTGAGAATGTCTAAACAACTATCCTAGTTGCCAGGGGAATGCAGTGTCTGGCAAGAGTGTGAGAAGGTAGGCTGCTTTCACACAAAAAACCCAATCGGAAGGACACAGGCCTGGAAGGAACATTCTAATAGTATGTCCTGAGTAGGATTAGGGCCCACTGCTGTCCGGGCTGGGAGAGCAGCTGCTCTAATTTAAACTCCTTGTGTCAACCCTAAGAAAAAAGACAAAAGTTAGAATACCCAACGAAAAAGGAACGAAGGTGAGGTGGTGAGATTTGGCACGCCACCAAAGGCTTCGGGGGTCATGATTCGCTGGCAGGTTAAGGAGCAGATGCTGGCCTCCTCTCTGCACTTCATGTGTCCAGTGATCTTGGAAACTCCTTCAGATCCTTGATCATCTCAGGCCGCAGTTGCACCTTAACTTTTTAGTCCGTCTTATTGGCAATACAGACTGAAAGCGCACAAACATGGTTTATACCCCAAACATAATAATCCTGCTTCAGTCCGCCCTCAGTTTAGGATGCTTTGTTCATACAAATTTCTTTGTGTTCTCCGTCTCCAACACAAGTCTCTTTCTCCTGTCCACCTTCAGCATGATCACCGCACCTCCTGCATTCTGATTGTATCTAGTCCTTTGCCCCCACCTCTCTCCTTTCTTGCTAAGGATTACAGTGGCCTCTCAAGCTATCCACCTCTTTTGTTTTGTTTTTTTTTACCACTGATCTACTAAAATGACAAATTAAAAAAACTCTTCCTGGCAGGCTTGTCCTGAAAATGGGCTGGATGTGGCTCTTTTCCTGTGCCCCCTAGAGGAGGCCCTCCTCATTGTATCACCACCCTCAGTAGCAAAAGGGATGGGCACCCAGGATAGAGTCTTTTCAGTGGAATAGTCTCCTTCCTGAGGTATGTCAGGCACCTTCACTTTATGAGTTCAGGAGAGCTGTGAAGATGCATCTCTTTGCCCCAACCTTTGGCTGAACAAGGAAACGCCTTTTCCTTCCCATATTCAGGCACTGTTATGGTTTTAAGATGTTCATTTTATATGTCCATTGGATTTTAGTGTTGTTATTTACCCTGAGACATTTGGGTATAGGATGGGATAAAAAAAAAATCAAACAAAAAAAACAAATAAAATATTATTTCAGTTGACCTTGCAAAATTGGATCATTCATTACCACCATTGCAATTCAATTATAATTTATTGGAGAAAGATTTATCTATCCCTTTTGGAACTCTCTGGAGTTTTCCTAGTAAGATCTTTTTAATGTAGGCCATTTAGAGTCAAGCAGAGACTACAATGTATGTGTCTATTTTAGAAAAAGATCTTCTTACAGGTAAAGCAGTGGCCCCTTGCAAACTACTTTCACTTCCTCTTTCATCACTACTAGTTTTAAGGGTTTTTTTTCTTTTTCATTTTAAGTGATAAAGTTAGGGAACAAAAGGAGACAAATTATTTTAAATGATTTAAAATAATTCAGATTGCCTTAGTAAAATGCTACATAATGTCAATAAAAGAAAAAAATCCAGATTCATGTAATAATATTTTGTTTCAGCAGATGGCAGAAAAGCATCACAAATTTTTAAAAAATCAGACCAGTAGAATTGTTAATTTTCCAGTGTTTATTAAGTTACCAGAAATTTGCCAGACCTCTAAAATCTTTGTCTTTATTAGTTTTTACAAAGAATAACAACAACAACATAGCTAATATATTAATTTATAAAAACAGTTATGGAAAAAATCAATCTTCTGTTAGTTTTTACTTTGAAACCAAATAAAAAATAAAAGTTCCCAGTGCAGAGATTTAGCCACAGAAAATCATAAAATCAAAAGAATCTTACAAAAACAAACCTCCCAAAACAATAAACTAGAAGATAAAAGGATCACAAATGAGTATTTTATATAGATATAAAATGTCAAAAAAGACCTAAAAGTGCAAACAGAATAATGCTTAATAACTACAAATATACAAAATGATAGACTATGTAACTGCAACTACTATATGGTATGGAAAATACAATATGGGCTAAAACATTCCGGGACTCTAAGGCTGTGTTTCCACTCATGTTATAAAACGATTTGAAAATGATTTGAAAACTGTTCGTCCCTATTACAGATTGGGTTCCCATGTTTTCTGAGGAGTAAATTGCTAAAATTCACAATAAAAAACCCTGAAAATACAGGTGTTTTTTCCTGTTTTTGCTGCTAAAACACTTTATCTTTATTCCTTTGGGAACAGTACTGCAATATTGGGGGCGGATGTGTCATGAAACACGTGGGGTTTCACCTTGCAGGACAGCTCCTTGCTAGGTTTAAAGTACTCAAGCCTTTTTCCCTCGGCAGACCACTTCACGGGTTCATTTTCAGACTCTTCACACTGAAAACAAGTAACAATCCACCCAGTCCACTTCACAATGATCACAAAGTTTCATTTCCCACCAATGCTTCCCCTCACTTTCTCCTTTTTTGCCTGGGCTGGCTTTTTCCTGCATGGGTGGGTGGGAGAAAGGTGTGATAAAGGAGAAAGTGAAGGGAAGGCTTAGGGAAGTGATTTTGTACAACATTATAAAATGGGACATTGGAGGAGGGGGCATTGGAGGAGGGACAGGGGGGCTCTGGAAATGATCCCCATGGTCATACTCACTTGAAGGTTTGGCTTTGCTATGGAGAAGCAAATGGCAGAAGCAAATGGCAGGAGGAAAAGCAGGAGGGGAGGGGGAGCTGGGATTCCCCACCCTTGGCCACATCATTGTGGGATTAAACCCAATCAGGAGAAAGGGGTGGGCACCCTGGCTGGCAAAGGGTGGGGAGGAAAAGATTTGTTTTTCCCAATGCATTTTTGAAGCATTTTCTATGGGAACAGCAGAAACGGGGTTGACTGCAATTTAAAGTCAATGAAGTGGGATCATCCAGAATGCGCATTTGCATCAGGTTTTGTTGTTTCATTTTAAAAAGTGTTTTAATAAGCTCAGGTGGGAACACAGTCTAAGCTCACATAGAGACAAGGCAATGTTCCAGTGAGAGCCAAGATGTTCTGGTTCAGTATATCAGAAGGCCAGGTGCATATGGACACTCCTTTCTCCAGGGTCTTCTTCAGTAGCCATTGGATGTATATAAAGCAAAATAAAGAGATTTCTACAATAAATAATGAAAGTCCATATACAAACAAACTAATGAATGTACATGTATTTAAGACACATTAGAAAATACATATCTACTTACAATATCTGAGATCACACAAAATATATGCTCTTCTATAATACAAACATAAAAATTCTTCAGATCACCAGAAAAGCAAAAAGAATATATACAGTGTGAGAATACCAGCATAGTAAAAAACAAAACAAAAAAGTAATCAGAAATCTGCAATTATCTTACACCCATGCCTGAACTACTATTCCCCATGTGTATAATATGCATGGATACCAATTCTGAAAACTACTAACAGAATGGGAAGAGTTGTGGTAAACATGGCAGAGACAGAAAATCAGTAATCCAAACAAACCAGTTGATATCTTCATTAAGTCCTTGGGGGATATTGTATTTAGTCAGTGAATTCACTTCTTTTTTTCTCCAATGTTATAAGGTTTTGTAGGAGCCTGTGGCAACTTTTGGAGAGCAAACTGCCACTAACTAAGAGGTAAGCCTTTCTTTCTGTAAGTGGCAGACAGGAGTTTGACCAGAGTTATAGAAATGGTGAATGGTGTGTTTAACTCCCACCCCCATCATGGTCCTGATGGTTATGCCAGATTCAGAGTTGTGGAAAGAAGAATATCAGGGATGCTATTCTAGTTGAGACTTGAAGCAGATTGTCTGTCTGTCTGACCGTCTGTCTGTGCTTTTATTGTACTTCAGTCTGGAAGTGCACGTTGTGTCTTAAGGGGGAAAAAAAAGAAGAATTTTGCATGCCAAGTATTTTCACATTCACAGCTTTGGAGAAAAGGACTTCCAAATTACAGCGAGAAGCCCTGTTCATATAAAATATGATTGAAATGGTTCCACAAGGATTGTACAGCCTTTGTGGGAATTTGTCAGAGCTAAATATAGCGTCACCAATGTGTACCTCTCCAAGCATTTTTTCACCCTCCTTGTTCTGTTTTCTTTTCTTGGTTGGGATTGTGCTGGTGCCAACATTTTGCACAATGGCAGCCTGAGGTCATAGTTTAGGAAGGAGAAGCTGGCTAATTTTAAAGGCAAATGTTTCTGTTTACTCACAGACATATTGGCAAACAATAATGGGGAAAAATAAAGTGCTATAGAAAAATCACAAGGCTGTTAAAGAGGAGATTTCCTAAAGGCAAATGAAAAGACCTGAACACTGCTGAGAAATTTTACTGAACAAAGGAAATACTAGAACAGTGAGAGTGAGGCCAATTCTGCTAGAGGAAAACCCTCCCACATTGTTTTGTTTTTATTTGTTTAAGACATGATTCTCGCTTTATATCCAATGTTCCATTTCAGGTCTATTAATTTCTTTCCATCCTAAAGTGGTTTTGCTTTTGTGTGGGAAATGACCAAAACATTTCAAGATCTTCAAAGTAAAGGTTACAAACAAAATTAAATTCTGCTTTTATTGAGTGTGATTGGGCTTATTCCAAGTTACCTGTGGTTAGCATGTAGCCGTTTGCAAATTGTCACGTTCTTCTGTGTGATCATGGGCAGAAACCACAAACGTAGAGTTGAAAAATGGGGACAAGAATTGGCAGGGACAGGTTTTACTTGTTCGGGGAAATCAAATGTGTATATAAGGCACAACTGTTGTGAAGTGATTCGCCCTTACCATGGTTTCAGGGCATCCCCAGCTCCTGTCCAGGCCTCTCCTAAGCTCAAAACTTCATGGACAATATTGGAAAGTTCAGGTTGATTTATTAAGATAAAAAAACCCCATAAAAATAAAAGGAGTACAAAGTTAAAAAGGCAAATCAAAACATTCCAGCAGACACCTCAATCTGCTAGGCTGTGCTAAAAGCACCTAGGAGTACACAACAAAATATTAGAGTGTGCCCTCCCAACTGAGAATCAATCTAAGGAACAATGTAGCAATCAAAGCAACACAACAAATATATAACCAGAGGCCTTTTCATGAATGCCTTACCTTTCATCTGATATTTCCAAACTTTCCTTCAGTGACAGCAATTATGTAAATATATTCACAGGCCTTTCTGGTTAACACAGTAATGGTCAGTATCCTTTCAAACTATATGCACCTATTTAGTTGTGCGTCAAATATAACAGAAAGTAATTTTATTCAGAGTTGGGAGTTTATTCCCCATGGTTTTTTTAAAACAGAAAATGCCACTGGGAATCATGGGTTATATAAAAAACTACTTTTCCGCTGCAAAACAGGACACATGAACACAGTGCATGTGGGCTGAATTGCTTAGCACTAATTGGAAAACTTTTGTTTCATTGGAGTTTGAGATTGGTTGGTCTCTTTAACCAGCTCTTTTGATTTCTTAGACTTATGCGTTTTCAGATTTTGATTACAGAAGCATTGTGTGACACTGAAGGTAGCTGCCTGAGAAAATACTAAGAGATTCCAATGGACTTGCTAAAAATGGAGTTTTATTTCTGAGTATTTTGGATACTAAGTATTCAGAGGCAAAGGTCATGATGGCCTGCAACATACAGATAAACTCTTTTCTGTGGATATCTGTAACTTAAGTGAACAGTGAATTAAGGTATCTATGAGGCAAACATGAAAATGTTTTTATTGAATATGAGGTTGATAGAAGTATGAGGTTCATTCACACTAGGGCCTCCAGAATGCGAGTAGGACACCCTGGGATGGAGCATTCACGAGCAGGACACCCTGGGATGGAGCATTCACGAGCAGGACACCCTGGGATGGAGCATTCACGAGCAGGACACCCTGGGATGGAGCATTCACGAGCAGGACACCCTGGGATGGAGCATTCGCGAGCAGGACACCCTGGGATGGAGCATTCGCGAGCAGGACACCTTGGGATGGAGCATTCACAAGCAGGACACCCTGGGATGGAGCATTCACGAGCAGGACACCCTGGGATGGAGCATTCGCGAGCAGGACACCTTGGGATGGAGCATTCACGAGCAGGACACCCTGGGATGGAGCATTCACGAGCAGGACACCCTGGGATGGAGCATTCCCAGCCTGTCCCAGGGCAGCCTACTTGCATTCTGGGTGTAGAGCACAAAATCGTGCTCTACATCCGTCCCAGGGCTTACCTGATGCGTTCGGGAGGGAGACCATACACATTTCTTCCTCACGGCTGCTCAGGGTTCCCACCCTTCAGCTGCTGCTAATGGCTGCTGCTGGCACATCATCCTGTGATGTATTGGCAAGCTGTGGAGGGGGGGAGACAGTTTGATAGGCCCGTTGACAAGCTGGGCAGGCTGCCCACACCCTCTGCTCCCCTGCGCCACCCAGTTGGGTCCTGCCCACCACATGCCATGTCCTGGGGAAGGCATTCCTGTCCATGCTGCACTGTGCTCAGAGCCAGACACCTCTCCCCTCTCTGGGTATTGAACTGGGCAGGTAGGGTTTCAGCAATAGCCCCCCACTGTGCCCCTCCAGGCACTACATAGGTAGGTAAGTGATTTTGAAAAAAATATTAAAGGAAATTCATGTTCATAAGCAATAACATTTGGCAGTAATTAAAATAGCATTTTTAAAATAAGTATTAGCCATTTTATTTATTCTTCAAAGCTATGTAGTTATTTTGATTTTGTGTACCTGCAAATATATTGTAATTTGTGGATTGATTCCAAGCGAAAACTCAGGAAAAAATGCTTTGCAGATTTTCTGGAGCATACTTACTCAAGTAATTCCTCATATATCCTTCAGGCAGCACTGTGCGCCTAAATTTGAACATATTTTTAGAACAGCATCAGCTCATCTCCTTTCCTCCACTCCTGCATAAAAGCTTATGCCACAATATATTGGCTTGTCTTTAAAGTGCAATGTAGAATTGTAAGGGTTCCTTTAGGCCTCAAGACCAACCACTTAAGAGATGAATGTGGCAGGTCCTTTGGAAACCAAATAGAAGAGCTTTCTTCTCTCTCTCAGTAGAATTTTTTTGTCATAACATGTGGTGATTCACAGACTGAACAGTTGCATATGAATGCCCCATCGTATGAAATAGCCTCTGGATTTATTAATGTACTAATTCAATTTATACTCTGCCTTTTCTTTTTCATAACAAGACTCTTGCCATTTCTGAAGCCAGAAGAGTTGGGCCAAACTGATATTTTAGTACCTCCAGATGTCCTCCTAGCATTTCATTTTCATCGGCCCACAAAGAGGGAAAATATTGCTGTCAATGATCTATCTATCTGTCTGTCTGTCTGTCCATCCTTCTGTCCTGCCCTATACCTGACTCACGTTGTGTTACAATAACATCACAATAGAAGGATAAAAAACACCAGTGAAATAATGGCAATGACTGTTCCCTTACCCAAAGACCAGGGTAAAGAGATAAAGGAATACTAGGAGGTTCTTAGAATTAAGATGGAATGTCACTGTGGCTCAGGATCATGTGATCTCCAGAATATAATGTTCTTGGCCTCAGAGGCTTAGAGGACCCATTTCAGCAGAGCAGACTGGTCTAAAATGTGTGCCCCTGTTAAACTGGAACAAGGATTTTTAAAAATCAGAACAGTATTTTTTTAAAAAGCCCTACAGAATGAGGGACTGATTAGGTTGGAAAGAAGAAGGAGAAGAAGGTTGGCTTTTCTACCCCACTTTTCTCACCCTTTTAAGGGGACTCAATGTGGCTGACAAAGCTTTTCTATTCTTCTCCCCACAACAGAACACCCTGTGAGGTAGGTGGGGCTGTGAGAGCTCAGAAGAGAGCTGTGACTAGCCTAAGGTCACCCAGCTGGCTTTGTGGGGGAGGGTGGAATCGAACCCAGTATTCCCAGATAAGAGTCCAGCTCCCTAACCTAAACTGGCTCACTGAATCCTCATGCTTAATGGCCTCTAAGCCTAATGGTACACCCTGTTTCCACATTCTGTTAAACTCAGTGCTCACTATACACAAATCAAAGAAGAGGTGGATGGCAAGACAGAGTGTGGATGCAACTTACAGCCAGCTTTGCTAAATTAGAAGGGCTGCAGTCTCTGATTTCATTTACAAAAAAAATAATCCTGATGAATGCAGTGGGACTTGTTCCTGACTAGGCATGTATGAAAGAGTGCTGAAATATGGCAAATGGATGTTTCTGTCAATACATTTTGAAAATTTAGTACAGTTTGCTGCATTGCAAATTAGCTCTATATTTCAAAAAGCCAGACTCTTCAGGGTTGAAAATGAAATTATAATGACAATATGAAACAAGACATATATGGCTTAACATTTTGTCTTGAGGATCATGCTTTTGAAAGCTCACGTACTTTTGCAAATCAATTTCCAATTAATTTCTAAAAGACATCTTGAATTACTTATAAATAGGCTTTTAACACTATTCATGAGGTCTTAATTAGATCACTGAAAAGAATTTTAAGCTGTGCTTAAATCTCTCTCTCTGTCTTGACCGAGCTGGAATGATAATTTCGTACGCAGAAGTTCTGTCATGCCTAAAGGATCTTTAAATTATATTTTGTGGTCTTGACTGTGTTTTGTGTTGTAACCAGCTTTCCCTAATTACTAATTACTTAAGCATTTATGGCCATCATATGTTTAGGTCTCATTCTTTAATTCTTATTAGTTCTGATAGCAGAATGGGAAACAGCTACAAAATTATACATAATACATGCCTATTCTGAAATGTTTTCTCCAGATTGTTGCATAATAGCTCAGCTGTGTATCGGATGACTAGGTCTTAATAGTTGAAGTGGACCAGTGGGGATACATCTGCCAGATATAAATATTAATGAAAGGAAAATGAGAGAAAGATGTAGGAGCAATTAATCATCCCTTATCATAAACCATCAGATACAAGCTAGACACATTCGGAATTAGATATTGTAATCTTAGCCTTCCATCAAAAGCCACTGCAAAACATACATGTTTACTCCAAAAGTTCCATTGACTTCAGTATGTATTATGATGAGCAAAGCAGGTCAGGAATTGCAACTTCGGTAGTTGAACAGAGAGGGTTAATTAAACAAAGCTGGAATTTCACTTGGTGATAGCTAACATGATTAGTTGGGTGGGTGGTTGACTATGTTCCACATTTCCTCCAGTGATTGAAAGTTATCTTTTCTCTCCTACTTTATTCTCAGAACAGTCTCATGAAATATTTGGGCAGAGAGATAGTAACTGCTCTGAAGGCATCTAGGCTGTGTCTACATGCCTGTGCCATTTTCCCATGATTGGGAAGTGAAGCAAAGCAAAGTTCATCTGCTTTAGGATCTACTGTCCAAACATCTGGGTCATTAGATGCTCTTCTTTTTTTCATGTATATGCCCAGCAACCTCCAATAGCTTTCCATGGGAGAGTGAGGATTCACACTCAAGGATTCCAGTTTCGCTTTGGTTTGGTAGAAAATCTAAAAATTAGACAAGGATTTGACATTAGAAGGTTTTATTTATTTTTATAAAACATGTTTTACATTTCCTGAGACCATAAAAAAAGCAAAGTCTAGAAATTCAATAATTCAATTTGATTAGAGAATGTAAAAAGGGCAGTGCTATAATGCTTATGGTCTGTGTGTGGCCTTTTAGAATTATCTGGCTGGCCAATTATAAGAAGTGGTCATATCCAGTATGCTTTAGAGATGCTTCCTTTTGTTTCATTGAGGGCCATCTGTCTTTGTAGACTCATTGAACATCCGCTGAATTAATTGTAGTCTAATGTTTTTTGCAGGTGGGCTGTCCTTCCTGGTCTATGGTCTTTTCTGTGTAAGCAGATATCTGATTTATTTATAATGACATTTATATCCTGTCTTTCTTCTAAAAGGACCAAGGCAGTGGACACCATTGTCTTCCCCTCTATTTTCAGTTAGTCTGAGAGGCAATGGCTGGTCCAAGGTACCCATGGCTGAATGGGATTCAAATCTGGAGATATTTTTTTTGTTTCTTTCAGCAGGTTCTATTATTTTTTCTTGACTTTTATTATCTTGCCCTTGTTCTCAAAAGCCCAAGGTGATATTTCATGTTTAGTTTATGCTCACTACAATCCTGTGGAATAAAAGGTCATTGATTGGCTTAAGGTCACACAGACTGTGTCTTCACTAACTGCTCTGGGTGCCCACAGATGAAGCTTTTAGTATTGTTTTTCTGTTTTCTGTAGCATGACAACCTGGGCTTGGTCACACATGAGGTTAAGGACAACATGAGTTTTCTGGCAGGATGTGTGATTCACATGATTTAAGCTGACATGAATTGTGGGACAGCCTACAGCCGTTAGTCCATCCTAAAATGTAGTCCTCTTTAACCAGCACTGACATGGACTGAGGCCAGCCTGGAATTCCAGTCCGGCTTCCACTTCCTCACGTGTGGGTGGTAGGACGGCCTAAAGGTAGCAGAACTGCCTTGTAGTGGGTGCAGAGTCCAGAGTTTGGCACATGCAGAGTTTGTGAGGTGCCTCCCCTTGGGCCAATTGGTATGCACGGAGTTCATGAGGCGCCTCCCCCTCTCCTCAGTTTAGGGGTATGATTCCCCTCTCTAGCATTTTTACACAAATGTATTTTTATTGTAAAATAAATTAATTGCAAGGAGAAGAGAAGCACATAAAGAGGGAAGGGTGTGTGTGGAAGTGGGGGATCAGGCTTTATGAAGAACTGCAAACACACACCCTTGCCTCCCTTGAGTGACATGAATGGCATTCAATAGGAAACAAGATAGATGTGATGTGGCAAAAGGGGTGGGGAGCCCCTCAAGCCCATCACACAGTCAAGTCTCTTTATGGTGCTGAGATGCCCGTCTCTAGGTGCCTCTCTCACCATGGAATAGAGCCATGGCCTCAGTGAGCTTTAATAGCTGACTGGGATATTTCTAAGTTCTAACCTAAAACTCAAGCTGGCTTTCTAGTTGTATGTACAGAGACTTCTCAGGTAGACAGGCTCATTCATTGAAGATTATCCAGTTTCTCAATGTAAAAACCTGAATATAAATGCGTTATATTTTGCAAGGGTAGAGAACTGTAGACCCACTTGAAATCTGGAGGACTTGAAGTACTGGAAATGGCTGATTGCCTCACATGGCATATGACACTCTAGAGCCCAGTTCCCACTCAAGGAATAAAATGCTGTATACAAGGATATTTACATCACTATTTACATCAATATGTAAAGCGCATTAAAATGAAGCAAAGGAGCATCTGGCAATCGGATTCAACCCTGATTTTGTGTCCCCACATTTCAAATACTTAAAACACTACCAAAAAAATGGATTGGGGAAAGCTTGCTCCACCTCCACATCCATCACCCCAGCAGGGGTTCCCCCTGAAAAAAGGACCCTGGCTGACTGGCTCACTCTGCTGCTGCTGCCATTGCCTGTGCACACACACACAAACACACACACACTTGCACACTCTCCCGCAGGAGCAAGCGAGCAGTGTTGCCACCACGGTGGGCGGATGAGAGGGAGGGATGGACTTCACTTCCTTGTGTTTCCCAGTTCCTGCAGCTTCTCCCCTTTTGCCTTTTTAAAGATCAAGGAAGGAGGCTGGGAAGGAAACAGGCATAATTGCACAGGACAACTTGTGAAGGGCAAGAATCCTCCATACCTCTTTCCTTGATCTTTAGGCTTGCGTGTGCATGAGGGGAAGCGTGGGTGGGAAAGGAAACATTGTTATAAGGTGTGAAGTGGGTGAATCGTTACAATGAAACTGGCTGCTGTAGAGGGGAAACCTGGCATTTTAACTGACAAGGGGCTGTCCTGCAGGGTGAAACCCCATCCTTTTCATGACGTTTTTCCCAAATACTGCTCTAGCATTCCCACAGCAATAAGGAAGAAGTGTTTTAAAAGCCAAAACTGGAAAAAACACCTGAAAAATCAGGTGTTTATTTATTCCATTTAAAAGCCAAATAATCATCAAAATACCCATGAAACTGATTGGGAATGGGGATGAAGAGCATCCGAACCATTTCCAAGCCATTTTAATTGATTGGGGGTGGGGATGACGAGGATCCAAACCATTTTGAAACAGCTTTAAAGTGGCAATGGGAATTCAGCCTAAGTGGGAGGGAAAGAAGCTGCAAAACAAACTTATGAGAATCACATGAATTTGGTGCAGGAAAGTAAAGTTATAGCTAACTTGGCTGCATCTGTTCTTTTTTCTTCTTCCTTAATCTGTGGTAATAATGTTATGTGCAGAAGCCATAAATTATGCTTAGAGGAAGAATTAGTTCTAAGTCTTGCAGATGTTTCTGCTTTTGTTCACAATATCCACAATAGCAAGAAAACAGAATCAGAAAAAAACAGTGAAAGAATAACACAACAAAATATTAAAATACCACCAAATCTAGAATAACAGTGGTGATTCACTCCTTTTCCTTGCAGCAAGCTTTAAATGCAGATTCTACAAAAGAAAGTTAAACAATATGAATTAAATAAAATATGGAAGAATAGCCACAACTTAAATTTTTAAACTCTATATTATGTCATTGTTGTCATTTTGAATTGTTTTTGTTATTAATGAACTGTAGTTGTGACTTGTCTGTAGAATACAGGATACATATTTAAGCAAACAAACAAACAAACAAAATAATTTGTGGTTCTGGCACAAAATAGGAGAAATAATCCAGAGAATTCCAGTTTTGTTACTCAGAGGTAATAATGTCTTTATCAGGGACAGCTGGCCCACATGGCCAGGAATCTACCACACCCATCTGATCAGAATTCAAGTCCACTATGCCTTTCTCCTTCACAATAGTTTCTGACCGTGGTTAGACATGGTAAAACAGCCTCACCCCCACCCCCAGGGTCAATTTGAGACTCAAGGGACAGTCAGCAAATATCAAAAAAGACTTAATGCATCCAAAAGCCTCAGTTTCTGTGCCCCTTTCCCAGACTGGAATTCCTCACTCTCAGGGGGTCAATTCCCACTTAAGGAATAAAACTGTTTCAAAACGGTTTGGATCCTCTTTGTCTCCACTCCCAGTCATTTAAAGTGGCTTACAAATGGTTTGGATCCTCTTTGTCCCCACTCCCAATCAATTTCAGGGGTATTTTGAGGATTATTTGGCTTAAAAATGGAATAAATAAACCCCTGATTTTCCAGGTTTTTTTTCTGCTTTTGCTTTTAAAATGCTTCTTCCTTATTGCTGTGGGAACGCAGACTGTTTCACTGTATCAATTCAGCCACTTCACACCTTATAACAATGTTTCCTTTCCCACCCACGCAAACCTAAAGATCGAGGAAAGAGTCAGTCCTGTGCAATTCTGGCTGTTTCCCTCCTGCTTTGATCTTTAAAAGGGGAAAGGGCTGCAGGAACTGGGAGATGTGTGTATGTTTAAGTGTGTCTGTATAGGTAGCCACGGCAGCAGAACGAGCCAGCCAGCCAGGGTGCTTTTTTCGGGAGGAACCCCTGTTGGGGATGGTGAGTGTGGAGGTGAAGCAGGCGAACGGGGCTTGAGTTGCCACTGCCACCGTGCGCCCTGGGCAGTGAGGAGAGAGGGCTGGGAAATGGCTGAAGGGGGGAAAGAATCACTTTCCCCAATTCGTTTTTGGAAGCATTTTAAGTGTGGGGACACAAAATCGGGGTTGAATCC
>MTQE01000401.1:6469506-6491818 GCA_014337955.1 Aspidoscelis marmoratus | reverse complement strand
TCTCAACCCCAAAGCCTGTCCTAAAGCCGGTTTGAAATAGGTCTAGATAACATGAGATACACAGATGACATGAGATACACAGAAAAAGCAACTCTGTAAAAATATTTTCTGACAAACAGAGATGCATGAATTCTTTAAAGTTTTTCAATTTAGAAAACTGAGCCCTTTCAGAAGTTGGATGCACGGGGGAAAGTAGTTTTAGCCACTATATGTAGTGCAGCAGTGTAGAGCAGCAGAATACAGCAAACTGCATTCACAAAAGTTTCACATGAACAAAGTCTAAACTTTAAATATCTAAAAATTCATCCAAATTTAAACAATGTGGATTTGAATGCTCCTATGGGCAGGCGATGGAGCATGTAAAGCTAAACCCAGGAATAGGTAGTGAAACCACCTTGACAGGATACACTCAACAATAGAAGTGCCACATTTGAGTGTTTTCATTATACCAAACCAGTCTTTAATGCATTATCAATCAACTCCCATTTCAACATGATAGAACACGCCTCATCAATCTCTATACAACATCTGTCAACCACCATATTCTGATTTGTGACCTAGTACTGGCTAGTGCATGCAGTGCTATTCTTCCTCACACAGTTCTTATTTCAATGTTCCTTTTCTATATTTAATGCTTTAGCCTAGTTTAGAAATTTAGGGGTGGGGTAGCTGTCCCATGTATTGAGTAGCTAAGGCTATGTTATCACTTAAGCAGAAGAAGCTAGCTGGAGGAAGAGGTGGTTCAGGTGTGGCTTGGCAGGGCATTTTTATAGCTGCTGGTCAAGTTAATGTGAGGAATGCTAGTAACTACATATGAAAGCTATGCCTGTGGGCAGTGATGATGCCCTCCTTTTGGCTCACAGCATCTTCATGGCCACTATGAGCCAAATTAGGCTGTCATCAGAGTGGGAAAATTCCACACTGCTGTTAAGGCACCCTATTCTCCAGCTCTGGGTGGTCATTTCAGGTCCCCAGCCACATTGATAAAGGTGGAAATGGTGGTGGTAGAAAAGCCTAACAATTTGAAGAATTTCTCTTCTTCATTGCTTTATCATTCAGGCCAGTGTTTGCTAATGTGTGCCCAATCCATTATGTTCAGTGAAGTCAGTTATTGTCTGGGTTTGAACAGAAATGCACATTTAATAGGGCCTCACCTCCTATTTGCAGGACTTGTTTTGATGCCTGATAGCCCTTCAATTTTGCCCTCTCATCCTATGTCCCATCAGTCCAAAGGGATACCAGCCTGTCCTGTTAGAAGTTTCATCTAAATTCATATTCTGCAGATGTTCATTTTACTGGTGAGTTTTTTTAAAAGAAGAGAAAAAGGAAAGCTTGCCTTTCATCCAAGATTCAAGAGTGGGGCACAACAACAAAAAGATAAAATTCTAGTATATACCTAAAACCTGTTTAAAATATAACCCTCCCTTCTAGGCCGGATAGTTCTCAAAAGGAAGCTAAACATCAAAGGGCTGGGTGAAGAGATCTGTTTTAATCAAGCACCGGGAACCACATAATTTTCTTCTTGTCCCAGTTGTAAAGGCCCTTTGCTAACTAACCACAAGATTCCACTTTGACCTCTTAAAATCATTGATGCTTTGTGTTCCATTAAACTGAATGAAGATGTTCTTCTATATGAATCACAGCCATCAAATTTCAAAGGTTTGTAAGCTCCACCGTACAGGATAAAAATTTATAAATATTTACACAGGTGTCCATTACAGGTACATAATTTTCAGTGGCCGACAGGATGCAATAGAAAATGGCAACTTTTAAATATAGGATTCATACAACACTTTTTAAGAAGAGAAAGATAAGAATATTTTCTATAGCTCACCTCTCCTATTTGGCAGAAGGACCAAAAGAAATCATACTTCAAAGGAATTAACTGAACATCTGATGACATTTAGGGAAGAAAAGTAGGGAGGAAGATTTACTTTTTTTAGACTCACAAAATGGCATCTGCATTCATGACTGTGAATTTCCATTAAGAAAAGGGGGGAATATTGCCCCTTGAGAAACAACATATGGATCCAAATTAAAGAGTTACCATGGAAACTGCCATTTAAAATAAGAGGGCTTATATATGACAAGCAAATGAATGTGATCAGGCTTGCTAGAGGTCCTCTGACGTAAGCCCCTGTTTTCTTGAAGCTATTTTAATTTTTGTCCACTAAGCTTAATTTATGTCTTAGACATTAGTAAGTTGTGTTGCCTTCAGGGTTTGTTGAGGATTTTTTAAAGGCTGTCACTGAAAGATCTTTCTGCCTTATATGTCAGCAAAAAGACACTGATTTAAATAATCTAAATCATTTAGGGCTCAGACTTGTGCATACTTCTTTGTTACTGAAGTAAGTATGCTTATTATTGTCGAGTAGACTTGCACAGTATGCTCCACAAAGCACAAATGAGCAAGAGGACCTTAGTTTAGGTTCTAAATCAGTGATTTTTGCCATATTCTTCCAGTGTATACACTCAGCTTGGAATTTTCTCCCTCCTCATCCTCCTATCTGCCCCTTACAAAAGAAATAAATGGATCTTCTTTGCATTTAATAATGCGGGAGCCTTCCAAAAGGAGGACCAGGTCCCATGTACATTCAGTTTTGCCCAGAGTTCCAGAGCAGCTGTGTTGTGATTTGCCACATCATATAAAAGAAAAGAGAGAGAGAGAAACCCCTTTCCTTCTTATGGTAGTGTCTCCTCCAGCTGCACAAAGTCCAGGCAAGCATACACACTAAAACAGCAAAATCAGAATAACTGGAGAAAATGTAATACAAGTGGATAAAATCCTATTTGCGAAAAACTGTGGGCTATACTAGGAATACAAAGGGATGTGCACAGACTGTTAAATCTTAATATGAACTCTGCAGAGCATAGCTGTCCTCCAGACACAGCAAATTATAGGTCCTCCCTGGGTGTTTTTCCACTGTCACTAGGAGTACCCATTAAGTACCCATTAATGGGTACTTCTAGTGACAGTGAGAAAACACCCTCTATTTCTTATTTTCTGAAAAAAATAAACAATTTAAAGACAACCAACAAAGTTTTCAGCTACTTAGATCTTTCCAACACTTATGAACAACCTGTCTTCAAATAATTTAACATTTGGTTTTTCAAAATAACAATTCCCAGACGTCATATTTTTAATCATCTCAAAGATATTTGCAGATTTATTTTCAACTAACATTTATTTAACAGGCACCAATTACAGACTGCAGCCCATCTTCAAAAAGAACAAAGATATTTTTGCAGTCTTGTTATTTTCCTTTGACTCTTTCAAAACACCTTTAAATATCTTTGCAGTACAATTATTCCTTCAAGAGCAGACTTCTGCATATTCAGTAAACAACAATATTGCTTAATTAAAAAGTATCTTCTCAACAATTTTAACATCCATAGCAAGGGGAGGAAATGATCACCCCTGTTTGTGCATGCTGTGGGCTATCCCGCAGTGTTCTATCCCATTCCAGCTAACCCAGTCCTTTCCGGTGCAGACCAGCCTAGTGTGGGCTAAGGTTTGTCAGCATGCCAGCTGGCCCATGCCAGCCCTGCCCTGGCTACCAACTCCAGATATTACCAGGAGGGTCTGTTTCAGTGTGTGCTAATATCTGGCACCACTTCCAGTGACACTTATTTCTGTTCCACCAAAATGTATCCCCCACTGTATTCTAGCCTATGGAGGCATATCATCCACATGCATCCATGGTCCAGGATATAGAATGTAGATTTTATTGTTGAGGTCTACTGGTAAACTGGGCCCAGACATAGTTTTTGTTGCCTTAGACACAGCTTTACGCTTCATTCTAAGCATGCTAATTAGGGATGTGTATGAATATTCGTGCAATTCAAAATTTTTATGAATTTGTACAAATTTCAGCTTTCATAGGCAAGTCGTTATAAGCCCTCATTTGCCCACAAATCAAATGGACCCCCCCCTTCCTCACAAATGCAACCATGGCTGCATTCTCTACATCTTCTGCTGCTGGTTGTGAGCTACTCTGAGGCCTAAGTAGACCTTCCAGAGGTTCGCATGGAACTCACCCATTTGATGATCGCAATAAATCTCATGAGATTTCCCATGATTTCCAGATGGGGGAGGTGTGTGCACACCTCTGGAAGGCTTACTTGGGCCTCAGAGGCATGTGCGATGGTGGTGGCAGCAGTGGCAGATAAGTGGGAGGGGTGGGGTGGGATTTGGAGGAAGGATTGGGGGTTCCCTTCATGCACAAACCTTTGTTGGATGTTCACGCACAAAGCTGAATATTCTACTGATTCGACTTGCATTGAATTGAATGGGGGAATTTGGCTTTGTGCACATCCCTAACGCTAATAGGGGCATGACATCCCTTATCTGACAATAGCATGAAAAAGGGAGATCCCTGGATCCTTTTTCGTACAGAAAGTCATAATATCTTACATGGCTATAAATTCTGATTGGTGTAAGCCAGGTACCACAAAATTCAAAACTATTCCTTTTCCAATATGCACACAGTAGTATAGGCACAGACTGGCAAATACCTTGCAGAGCACAGGAAGTGGCCACATTTGGTCCTTGGACTGAGCTTTGGCTACCCCCTTTCTTGAATTTAATGTAAACATGCCCCACAATGGAAGAAACAAAATGGACTAAAACATCTATTGGCAAGAGAATAATTTCCATAGGAACTGAGTGCAATCCTACATCACTAAAGTATAATAAAATCATAAAACATTGAAAAACTGCACACAAGACTAGAGTTTCATATTTCATATCAGAATGGTTTCATTTTACTGAGTTCCAGTTTGCATGCATACTACAAAAATACTGCTCTGTAATACTTTCACGCGATTTCTCCTTCTTAAACTTGTTACCTTAACCAATGTTTGATTATATACTATGCTGACATAATGCAGCTGCCATCTCACATATAGGAGCAACATGCACAATATGATTAAGTTTTGCATATTCTTCTTGTGGCTTTAAACACTGCCTAGAACTCTAGGCTTTCTAGCTTGTGCTTTTACATATTACAAATTTGCTACTGCATTCTTCTTTGATATTTACTATTTTGATACATTTGTCTCTTTGCTTCATAGCATTATGACTGGGTTTTAATAATGCCATGTCTAATTCAAGAAGACTTAAGGTTAAAACTGTTACAACTGACCACCCAAATGCCAGCATTCTAAACTTTGATCTCAACTCCCTATGAACTTCTGTGTGTTTTGCTTCTCAACATAAGTCATTTGATACAAAGGATGTAAGAACTGGCTAAAGAACAGAGGGTCTGGTAGGAACCACCCAAGAGACAGAGCATGGAGATCGCTGGTAAACAGAGTTCTATTGTTGTAAGTAAATGCCTTATGGGACAACCCTTGGGTTGCTCCTAACGTTCTAAAACTTGGCTACCTTATAACTATTCTGATTTTTTTTTTGTATTTTCTTTAAAAATATATTGAAAAGCCTATTCTTTTTCCATTCACCTTCTTGGATAACAAAATAAATGGAGACTTAGAGTGCAGTCCTAACATTAAAGTTGCAGTTGATTGCACAGTCAACAGAAGTGACTTGTTATTCTGTCAGATTTCCATAGTCTGCACCAGTTCTAAGTCAGCTTCCTGACTAGGGAGGAGGGATGAGTGATACCTATCATAGCTGGGGTAATCCACAGGAAACATCTATTCCGCATCCCTTTCAGCTACGGCTTGCACCCTAGCCTGACCATTCCGAGCCACAGAACCAATCCTTATCCCAAAGTGACAGATTCAGTTTGCCAGCTTCCCTTACCTACATTATTCTAAAGAACATTGGGGAGAAATCACATTGCATCAACACACATCATGGGCCTTTGCAATGTTGTGATATTCTAATCTTGACCAGAAGGAATGGTATGGAAACCTCACCAGAAAAGAAAATAATTTCATGTTCTCATGCAGGAAATGATGTAGGCAGGCATCTGTTCAACAGAACCTAAGGTTTGCAGGTGATCAGAAAAAGTATTAGTTCAGGAATTTTGAAGTCCAACGTGATCCTACCCAAACTTTACTCC
This sequence comes from Aspidoscelis marmoratus, assembly GCA_014337955.1. Lineage (NCBI taxonomy): Eukaryota > Metazoa > Chordata > Lepidosauria > Squamata > Teiidae > Aspidoscelis > Aspidoscelis marmoratus. Next base: position 6,485,792 of record MTQE01000401.1, on the reverse strand, counting down.
AAGAACATCCCTTTTTGTATGGTGCTGTCATGTTTTCTGGCTGCTTTCTTACTTTAGTTCTGGAATATCACTAGTGGGTAGGGGGAGCTGTGACATATGATGTATTTAAACTGCATACAGCTTTGTAGATGCAGCCCAAAGGTAAGTGAAAAAAGCAGGAAGAAAGTTGCAAGGCATCCAGTTTGGTTAAATTCAAATCCACAGTGCAAATTCACCTCAGGAATGCAAGTAGTCACAATAAAATACCACAAATGTGGAGTCTTACTAAGAGGAGAAAAAGGTTTACCAATCATGAATTGTATCAAAATTATGGATCCATTGAGAGAGCTTGCAATATGATCCCCTAGTCTTCCAGTTATATATGTTTTATCTACGCCCTTTCCCATATTCAGCAAACTTTACATCACAGACCCATTTGGCTTTTTATAATTTGGCTTTCTTCACCCTGAGATGGCCATTTAAATAATCTATTTTAAAACACGAGTGTATGAAAGAGCAGCAATCATCCATTTTAATAAACATCTGATCTAATGTGAATAAATACATGGAATAGAGTTTTGAGCACTTAAAATCTACTTCTGTGAATATGTTGCAATAAACCCGTAAGTTTTATTGGCTTTTATTCCTCAAATATAGGAAAGTCAAGACGTATCATCCTTAAAACATATTCTTGGGCGGATAGTGTAGGGAGAGACAGAGATATTACTGTAGATACAGTATTAAAATGATTAGCTGTGGAATTTTTAAAGCTGCCTGAAAGAAGTAGTATCATAATTCTCAAATCTGAGTGTCAAAGTGTCAGTTTTTGAAGTTACTAAAAACTGAGGTCAGAAGAAAAATCATTTGGCAACTATTATGAGTTTATAAAATACAGTACTTTTCTCCACTCCTTTGATTTTGGTCTGAGTTTAAAATTATATAAAACTTCTCCAATATTTAAGTTTCTCTCATCATATGGAATGGCTTACTGAATCATACAGCTTACAGAATTTTTCATATATTTCCTGCCTCCAATGCTAATCCAAAGCTTCTTTCTTTAATTAAAATATGACCTCACAAGTGCCTTCAACTTCTGGTTCAAACTGACAACCTCAATCCCAGCTCTTTTTGATAACAAAGTGTGCATATGTTTGAACGACAGTTTTAATTAACACTTCCGTTTCACTTTAATTATTATTACCCAGACATCCAACTTACAGAATTCTCTCTCTTTCTCTTTCTTTTAAAAAAATCTAGTATAAAATGATGTCAAGGAACATTCTGAGCATATGTATTATTATATATTTTTCTTAAAAGTGTTAGTGCTTGTGTTCACATTCACACTTTCAAAATCAAAAGTGACATCCAGTGAGGTTTCTTGTAACCACAGTTGTAACCACTGTTGTGACATCATGTAATGTGATGTGACTTTCAGTAATGTGATTCGATCTGTGAGTTAACATTGATTTATACTTCTAGAAGGGATAATTCTTTCACAGCTCCATTGTCACACTGGTAGATTGAGGTTGTGTTCAATCACAATTCAGCTATGGTAGTGTGTGACCCTCGTAGTCTCATCCTGTTCTAATGCACTTTTTCTCGTCTAGAATGGCATGAGAACAATCTCGCCTGAGAACCATCTCTATTTGCTCCAAACTGCTGCATCAGAGCTACTTTTTAAAAAACTATATATTAGGGGTGTGCACAAAACCAGTTTCCCACATTCAATTCGATTTGATACGAATCGAATGTTGGAATGTTTGGCTTCAGCCAGATTCTGCCCCCACAAATGTGGGTGTTGCATTCATACAAATATTCATGCATGAAATGAAGTGAAACCCCCCCTCAGTCCTCCCTTACTGCCCCCCACTCACCTTTTGTCACAACAATGGTGCTGCCACCACACATTTTTCTCCAAAGCACTTCCAGGTCTGCACGCACAGCTTCCACCACACTGTGTGATGCTCGGATGGGGAGCTGTATACACTATCCCATAAGTGCTTTTTCAGCCTCCGAACAGTGCCAAAATAGGCCCGGAGACACCACCATGGCTTCCTGTTCCATTCCAGCACCCTTCCTTACCTTTTGGAAGGCCGTGGTGACATCTCTGCCCATTTTAGTGCTCCTCAGAGGCTGGAACAGGCTTTCCAGGTCTTTTGCATGTGTAGCTCTCCATTCGGGGATCGTGTGACATGGTGGGAGCTGAATGCACAGACCTGGAAGAGTTTAGGAGAAAAGTATGCAGTGGCGGCAGCAGCGCAACAAAAGGCAAGTGGGGCAATGGGAGGTCGCGGGAGGGACAGGAGCACTGGGGGCATCCAGTCTTTGTCAAAGCCTCGCCGGATACCAGAATAGCATGGATATTTGTGCATATTCCTACTGGATATTTGTGCATATTCCTACTGGATATTCCTTGACCTCGTTCCCACACATGTTTAAATCCTAATCAAATCCAAATTCAGTATCCAAAGTTCCCATTTAATTTTTTATTCCTGGATTTATGAGGACTATCCTGCAAAAATCCACAGAAAAAAAGTCCTGAGATAAACTGTATTGGTCCCCTTTTGAAGCTGAGTCTCCTTCACCCCCACCCACCCACCCACCCCCAAATGGGAACATTCCCAGACTATTTGGGGCAGAGATCTATCCTTCTGGCCAATGCTTGCCTGATGTGGGTGGGATTTCACAGCTGCAAAAGTCTCCCCCCCTTCCCCTTGCCAATCCTGCTCTGAACACAATTGCATAAGGAGAAAAAAAAATAAAGCACCAGCCAGCCTCAAAAGATACAATTGTAGCAAGGAAATTTTTTAAAAGTCACCAGCCTCAAGAGATTAATTTGTAGCAAGATAAGGATAACAGAGCAAAGTGGGAATAGCCCCACTCTTTGTGAGCTGTCTTTTCGCCTCCTATTGCTTTCCACTGTCTGCTCCTTCACTCATCTGCTTGAGCACAAACTTGCTGTCTTCCTGGTAACGTGAATGGAGGTAACATTACCGGGAATGTCAGATCTGAAAGGGAGGGTGTGAAAGGGAAAGTGTGATTGACCTTGTGTGTCTGTTCTTCCACTCAGGTGATTGACCAGGGCAGGTTTACAGGGGGGTGGAGATTAAAAGGTCCTGTTTCTTCATGCTGGGGATTTGGGCAGTGAGTGGAAACAGCAATATTCAGGCTCAGCCAGGTTTATAATCAGGCAAATGGGAACAGCCCAGAATGCACACTCAGCCCTGAATCCAAATTAAAATAGTTCAACCAGTCAAGTGGAAACATGGCCTTTAGGACTTTTCCACACCTACCTTTGTCATAGTCCTGGGGGACAGGGTGGTCCCCAAACTGTGAGCCAGTTTGGTCTAGTGGTTAGGGAGCAGGACTCTTATCTGGGAATACCATGAAGCCAGTTAGATGTCCTTGAGCTTGTCACAGCTCTCTTCTGAGCTCTCACAGCCCCACCCACCTCACAGGGTGTTCTGTTGTGGAGAGAAGAATAGAAAGCTTTGTCAGCTGCTTTGAGTCCCTTTAAATGGGTGAGAAAAGCAGGGTAGAAAAGCCAATTCTTCTTCTTCTTCTTCTTCTTCTTCTTCTTCTTCTTCTTCTTCTTCTTCTTCTTCTTCTTCTTCTTCTTCTTCTTCTTCTTCTTCTTCTTCTTCTTCTTCTTCTTCTTCTTCTTCTTCTTCTTCTTCTTCTTCTTCAGAGCCTCTTGCTTTCCCACATTGGTACCAGAGAGGCCATACGCACCTGAATTGGGAAGAAATTTGTCCAGTATTTTGTCATGAGTGTCACATTTATGAATATCTGCCTGCTTGTCAGAAGTATTGGGTGCAGTAACCTTGTATATGTTGTATTGTTTCTTATTCTGGTAGCCAGAATCTTATTCTGGAAGCCAGAATCTCGATAGCTATATTGAAAAGAGGGGGAAAGAGTAGCCGTCACTGTTTAGTGCCCAAGACAGTTGAAAACAGTTTTGAGAGAGTGTGCTTGACTTTTATACTTGCTTTAGATGCTATATAAATTTGATGAGTAGTCCATAATATGTTTCCCTGAAAATCTGGTCAATCAAGAAAGCATAGCAAAAAGTCATGCTATATGGAATTGAAAGTTTTGATGGTTTCAAGGGAAAAAATGGCTAGGAGGGTGTTAGTCCTAATGGCATTAGCTAACGTCTTTTGAGTCATGAAACCATACTGTTCAGGACCAATTATATTACATATAATAGATTTTATCCTGGTGGATAATATAAGATTGAATACTTCTAAATCAAACTGACTTTGCACATCTGTCAGTAACCTATAATATTGCAGTTAAGAGATATCTGGTAGTAATTTTGCGTTTCTCTTCATAATGATGCTTATCTATATGTCTGTCACCAGCTTTTAAAACCACCTTGCTTAGATCTACTGGAAGCCAGTCAAGTACACACCCACACACACAGCAAAGCAAAGCAAAAGGAAGTGGGTAGGTGCTTGGCTGGCTTCTGGTAGCCCAAAGAAGGCAATTTCAAAAGCTGCTGGCAAACACAGAAGTGAGATATCAATTGCTTCTCTCATCTGATGGGCAACAATGAGATCTTCTTTAGATACCACTATGCCTCTTTCCATCTGGATCCGTTTTTGTCTCTGACAGTGATAGGGTAGCCTGGATACTGGGAGGAGGGTTTAGCTTATTCCATTATCATGGTCAGATTAGCATCCTCTCACTGTAAGGATGGAGAATCCTTTATGGTAGTATCCCTGGGGGCTTATGAAATCTGATGTATTTCTTAACATGCTGAGGGATTTCTTGAAGCCAGGGTCAGTAATCCTGTTGAAGCCCTCATGACTCTAAGGGTGTGTTCCCATATAAGATTAAATGTGAATGCAGTTTGTTTTCTGGATCGTCCAGCCCATTTAATTTTTTATTCCTGGACTTCATGAGGACTATGCTGCTAAAATCAGCAGGAAAAAAAAGTCCTCAGAAAAACTGTACTCAGTCCCTTTTGGTGCCCAGCCCACTTTCCCCCTGCTTTTGGGAATGCTACCAGAATATCCAGGGAGGAGATCAGCCTTTTGGACTGCCCCCCATAAGCTTCTGGCCAATGCCTGCCGCAGATGGGTGGGATTTCACATCTGGGAAGGTCTGCCCCTTCCCCTTGCCATGCCTGTGATGCTAGCATGGGCCTTCATTTACAAGAGATAACATTTGTAGCAAAAATTGCAGAGGGGGGACTTTTAAAAACCATAAGCCTCTGTTTATGAGAGATACATTTGTAGCAAGAATTGCAGAGGAGGGGAAACTGAAAGGGAGAATGATTGCTTTGTGATTGCCCTGTGCCTGTTTCACTCAGCTGAGTGGGGCAGGCTTACAGGGCTTGGACAAGGGGCAGAGATGAAAAGATCCTTTTTCTCCATGCTAGGGATTTGTGCGGTGAGTGGGAACTGCAGTATTCAAATTCAACTCGTGTTATCCTCAAGGAAATGGAGACACCTAGAATGCACACTTAGTCTTGAAACCGGATTAAAATAGTCCAATCTGGATTTAAAAATTCAAGTGAGAATGCAGCCTAAGAAATAATGAGACACCATAGGCTATTGCCATGGTTGCTCCTGAGTATTCTCTCTGCTTCTGTGGAGGCCATGCTTTTCCTTGGTTTTCCTTGGATAGAACTGACCAGGAGATGGATGGCATCCTACTCAATAAGAAGATGGCACATAATTTTCCCTGTGGTGTGGCACTGAAGGCTGAAATAAAGAGCTTGTTTTGAAACCTGCATGGCATTTCAAGTAGCCACCCAGCAGATTTTTTTTTTATTAGTGAAATCGGTTGTTCTCATATGGCCCCAAATCTAGTATTGGAAACGTATGTAAGCCTGCTTAATAAATCCGCAAGTCACTTCAAGGATAAAATTGCACATCTTCAAGCCAACCTGAATGCTGCTGTTAATACCTGGTAAACAAGTATTAGCACCTGTCCCCTTGATCCTGTTTGCTTTGTCAGCATTTTTTGATGCCATTGTCCAAGATATTCTCTTAGATGCCTCCACAATTTGCAAGTTGGAAGAACTGTATTGCATCTTCTAACTGTGGGGGCAATCTCAGAAAGCAGTGTTAGGCTACCATGCCTCTGTAGGTTATGGGTTTCTATTGGAAACTTTGAGGTGAGGTATTGATCTGATGTAGAGAATGTGATGTAGTGATTAGTTGAATAATAAACTGAGGTTCACTCCTGACAAAATGGAGACCTTGTGGATAGGAAGTTCCCAAGTTCAGCAGCTGAAAAAGTTCTAAATGGGATTTCATTTCCTCAGAAGCAGCAGGTACACAGCCTAGGGGCACTTCTGGGAAATCACTGTCACTGGAAGCTCAAATGACCTCTGTGGCAAAAAGTATCTATTATCAGTTTCAACTAGCTGTACCCATGCTTGGACAGGGAGATTCTGGTATTGTGGCTTCACTTTTGGATGACTGCAACATGTTCTATGTGGGACTGCCCTTGCACCTCTCTGCAGAAGCTGCAACTGATACAAAATGTAATGGCTTGGTTGTTGAGTTGTGTCATTGTTCATGCATATACAGCATCTTTGCTTAAGTAGTTGGAACAGGTGCAAAGTTTTGTTGTTGACGTGTGAATCCCCATACAATTGCAGCCAGTTAGTCTACTTGTGACATTGTCTTTCCTGGTATAGACCATTAAGAGAGCTATGGTCATCTGGGGGTGACTGTACTTTTGCGTACCCCTAAATGCTGAATGGCATTGTGGTGTGTTCTGCAACATGTCCTTCTCTGTGTTGGCACCTATAGTTTGGAACGCTTTCTGCTCAGATATTTATTGGGTATTCACAGTATAAATGAGTGGCAGTTTCCTGACACTAAGCTAGTTTGTAATTTTTTAAAAAATTCTTTTTAAAACTTATGTTAGATCACACTGTGGTGTAGAAGTGGTATAGAAAAAAAAATCAATGAATAAATGACACATATCTTTGATTCTTCTGCCTTTGTGCATCATTTGGATGAATTGACTGTAAGGCAAATGGATATAGAATGCAGAATGGTTGCAGAATGCAGGAAATGGTAAATTCATTCACATTAATGTGACATGATGCTGTATTTGCTTCCTCTCCAAAGATGTCTGTGGAACAAACGCTAACAAGATCAGCACAAAGGCTTAATTCAACTAAATCTGGAGGATGCGCTAAACATAGAATGGTGCCATTCTAGTAAAATGAGAATGCTTTTGCCTTTCTGCTCTATAATCTAGTGTCTGTATGAGAGGAGGAAAAAGGTCAAGTCTGATGTTTGAGAAAGACCAAAGAGAGACAGAGGGAGCTGATGGTGGAGAAGTGCTTATCATTTTCTAAGTGACCAAAACTAGGGACCAAGCTGCAATTAAATTTTAATCCACATTTGATCCGTCTCCAGAGTGAAAAACACATCAGCAGAGTGACAGGCTGCTTTCCTCCTGCATTAGCTAACAGAAAATCCACCTTTGGTTTAAATAATGTTAATTTACTTGGAAAGTGGATTAATGATAGTTTAGCATAGCTGGGACCATAAGCAATGGATCCTGCTTATCTGTTGTAGTTTTTAAGCTTCACTTCCACCTATAGTCAGCTGGCATGTAAATAAAGATTTTAAAAAGCTTTAATGAGCTTCCAGTGATTTCTTTCAAAAAACAAAAACCTACCCTGCACTAGCACTGTGGCTACATCTACATGTGGGGAAAGGAGGATGAAGTATTGGTAACACTAGAAGAACACAATTACAACATATGTTTCACCCATCCCAGAGATCCTGAAAGACTGCACTGCCAGAATCATAGGATGATGAACTTGGGGAGCATATTTATAGCTTGAGAGACAATGGGATCACATATGCTCCTCGGTGCTTCTTCCTGAGGGTAAATTTGCTGGCCTCAGTGGGCATGATGCAGGATCCAGAGAAAACTATTGGCAACCGCAGCATTTGAATATCTATTTTCTAGGCTCACATTTGGGAAAGGAGGGCAATATTATCTGAGTGATGCTTGAGTGGGGTGGGATTTTGTGAGTGGCCATAACAATCCTTTTTGTAACTGCAAGATACAGGACCAGAGGAAGAGGGAACAAAGCACAGGAGAGGAAGGAGAGCAACACAGCAAATGGGTGATGCAGGCTGGTGGTGCCCTATCCCTGGGGACATACAGCAGCATGGTCAACAGGCGTTTAAAGGAAGGGGTCCCATTGTCCTTGAAGCACGTCCATTTGATCTTTATGTGAGATATTGCTGTGTCTTGGAAGTAGTCACGTCACAAAGTATAATGAGCATGGCACACTCTAATGTCATAAGATGCATTCTCTATGATTAATATTATACTTAAAAGCAAAACAAAAACCTACATTCATTGTCAGCATATGTGGTCATCTTATATCCCAGATCAGTCAACTAGCTATGCCTACATGATTGCCATTTTGAGAAAATAACCCACAACGTGGCCATTTCTGCACTTGGCCTTATTTTGGAATATATCTCAGAACAGGGACCTGCTATCATCATGCTAGTGCAGACTATGAAAGGCCCCAAGAGAGGCCTGTCATAGTCTGAAGTAGCTTGTGGCCAGCAGACTACTATCCGGAGATATATTCCAGAAAAAGGCCAAGTGCAGAAAGGGCCCTTGATAGCTATTAAATTGAAGTAGACTTGTGCTTGGCTTATGTTCCAGTCCTTTCTGTTGCAACACTCGTCACCTACTGAAACTTGATCAAGGAACCGCTGTCACACTAGTAAAATTAAAATACCTAAACAATACGGTTATCTGGAAGCTGGCTGCTGGCTGCAACACTCAGAGGCCTTACTTGCTGCAGTGGCACTTCCATTCAAACTGTGGGGTAGAGAAGGGAAATCAAAAAGAGAGGAGATGGTTATTGCTCATGTTCAGGGATGACCTTCAACACCTAGTGACATTCAGCAAACTCCACCTGTCTTGTATATCTTGTATACTGTCTGCCAATCAGATCTCAGTTCCTGCCATAGCAGAAATATGCTAGGAGAAGGAAATGCAGTGCAGGCTGGGATAGCATTTGGAGACTCCCAAAAGATCTACAGAGAGAGTATTCTAAGGAGTGAGAACCTTAAATTTACAATAGTACAGGCTCCAGTTAATGATCATCAGGGAAATGGAACCCAACCTGTTTTACGACCCATCTAAAATTTTCTTACTGCGTCTGGACGGGTTTGAATGAAACAAAGGGTGTAACAAAGAAACATTAAGCATCAAAGTAATAAAAACAGTGCTGGCATGAAAGTCTCAGGCCCCGTTCCCATTGCAAGCTTAAAACTGTTTTCCTAAACCGAAATAAAAGAACCAGATGGAAACACAAATTTGCCTGATCCCATTACTTTCAACTTTAATCGCATTTGATCCTGATTCTGAAAGCGCTTGAAAACTTCATTTGGGAAAGCGTATCTTTTTCTCCCCGCCCATTGCCAGTCATGGTGCCCACCCCCTCTCTCTGATTGGGGTTCCTCCTGCCGCAAAATTTTTGACGTGACAAGGGCAGGGATTTCCTAGAGTGCTATTGGGGGAGGGAAACCCTGAACACGCATTCTCATCCTACTAAAACAGTACCGTTCCTACAGTAAGAAATGTAAACAGTTTAAAATGCAAGAACAGGAGCAAGACCTGTTGAAATGAGTGTTTTATTTACAATGCTTTGGGGCGATTTAACACATGGAAAGCGTGTTAAGCCAACCTGACATGGGGACTGTGAGGATCGAAACCATTTCCAAACTGTTTTGAGTTTGTAATGGGAACAGGCTGTCAGTGTTTCTTTTCTTAGCTCTTAAATTGATGTGCAGAAGATACAAATGAACCACCATGCATTTGATCCCAGCATTTGTACATAGTTCACAGCAAAGTTTCAAGTGAATGCAAGTCTATAAAACACATGTTTGTGTTAGAGACATTCTTATTTCCAATCATATTACTTTATGCTGAATAAGCAGCACCCATGGTTGGCTTGGTTCATATCAAACCAAATCACCTTGTAGATCAAAAATACCAGTTTGGAGCAAACTCAAACAAGGACCATTGGTTTGATCCATATTTTCCATTTCCCTAGTGAAAACACACACACAATGTATTGAAACAGTAATAGAACAGTGTAAGATGGATTGGTAACATGCAACTTGTTCAGTAATATGCTCCTATTTCACAGGGATCCAAAGAGATTTGCTAATGCCTTATTGCCATCTTAATGCCTGTGAGTCTGTTGAGAAGGACGTCATTGTGAGGCAAAATTGGAACTCCAAGTACATTTTAAATAAATCTTTGCCATGTAGAATTCTGGTAACACTCTTAGTGAAAAGTGGGCAGCCACCTTTGGAACATTCTTGTGGCCAGCCCATTGGGACATTTTGTACCAATCTAATGCAGCCCAAAGGGAAACATAGTTTAAAAACAGGATGAACTTATTAAATAGTTCCTGACCTTTATTTCATAATCTATGGCTGTTTCCAGTACAAATGGCATTCCAGGCAATATTGTGTAATAACTTATGCCCATAAAGAAACAATGTGACCTGGCTACGGCTACGAGTCCTGTGGAATATTATCATAAAAACTACCCAGAAACTACTATTTACATCTCAAGGAAGTAGATTTCTAAAATGTCAGTGATGTTGAGGCTATTTTCTTTTGGCTGCTATCAAAAGACAAAGAATAGTTGCCTGGTATCAAAAGAAATGGTTATACAAACACTTGAATCACAAACTATTTAAGGCTTTGCATTATATTCTCTATCACACAGCACTAGAACCAGGGGGCACTATATGAAGCCAATGGGTAGGAGAGTCAGATCAGACGGGGTATTTCTTCACCCATCAGTCTATGGAATTTACTGCCAGAAGAGGTGATAACAGCAACCAGCCTAGATGGCTTTAAGAAAGGGTTAGATAAATTCATGGATGGCAGTTGTCTCAATGACTACTAGAGTGGATGTCTAGGAACTCTTCCAGGCTGGGGAGACAGGCAGAATGCCTCTAAGGCCATTTTCAGGGAGTTGAGAGCTGGTGGAGGTTTTGTCGTTGTCTTCTGCATGAGATGTCCCATGAGTAACTGATGGACCACTATGTGGTACAGGATGCTGGACTAGGTGAGCTGTGGTCTGATCCAGCAGGGCTTCTCATACATTCTTATATTGAACATTAAAAGTCTTACAAGGTTTTTCTAGCTTTGCAGCAGCTGCTGCTCCTTGAATCAGACAACTGATGTTATCTTGAAAAGCTTCTTTAGCCACTGCTTCAGTAGTTGCATCAGATGCAGCTTCTCGACCAACTTCATAGGAATCCCGTGTAGAGACCATTGCAGTATTCTAGGTCTGTCTCTCCACTTACAATTTCAGCACATGATGGGCTGCTCTGTACCGGAATAAACAATCCACCCCAATTTTGAACTGACTGCTTCGATGAAACAAGGTCATCCACAGTCTGTTCCTCACGACTCTCCACACTAACTTCAGATATCACATTAGCTTCAGAGCTAGCATGGAGAAAGACTCTGAAGACTCTGAAGACAAGGAACAAATGCTCCTTGTTGCACCACTGAAATGGAACCCCCCCCCCCAATAGTATATTGGACCATGGAAGCTGTGACATCTGAATGTCTCCATGGTCTGGTATGCCACTCCCTAGTACATAGATAGACCTAAAAAAAAGAGAGAGTGAGGCCTACTGGTAGATTTAGAGGGGTTTTCCACTGACCTCCCTTAATCCAGATCTAAGATGATCCGGATCTAAGGAATGATTCCTTCAACTAATCCAGATCTAGTAGATCTGGACTTAGGGAGGTACCCGATGCATCCCCATTGGTGTTAGACTGCCCACAGTGGAAATATTGGAGCACCCATGTGGTGAATCTGGATTGACCCAAGTGGGGCCTGCCCATCACCCAGGTTTTTTGGGGGACAGGGGGTGCAATCTCTGTAGATGCTCCAGATATTCATTGAAGATTCTCTGGAGCAGCTCCAGAAAATCTCTGGAGCTTTGTCATAAGCTCTGGAGATTTTCCAGGGTGGTCTGCCGCAAACTTCAAAGATTCTCCAGAGCCTTTGACAAAGGTCTGTAGGATTAGCCTTGCTCTTGCGTGGGGTCCTCTTTGGAGCCTGTGCTATTCTTTGGACCTGGCTTTGGAGCTGGCTTGGAGATTGTGCACAGGCTTTGGAGCCTTGGGTTTCAGGACACACACACCCATGGGTGCGCCCCCCAGAGCCCCCCCCCCGATCCCATTGCCCCATTGCGGTAGAAAAGCACTCCATATAATCTGGATTTGATGCCTGAAGACCCTATTGTAGACCCCTTTAATGGGGTCTACAGGAAATCTGGATTATAGGTCCTGAGGGACCTATTCAATCCTGATTTCCCTAGAACTGGTGGAAACAAATGTGGCTCTAATGGGGTCTGCAGTGGAAATAGGGTCTTCCCTAATGGGTCCCTCATGGGTACTTAAAGGGTACTTAGTGCTAGTGGAAAAAAGCCCTAAAACCAGGATCCCATTTTGCATACTACCCAAACAGCATACTAGGAGAAGGTGGGGGCCTCTCTTAAAATGCACCAGCATGTGGAAGAGGGGCTCATAGATTCCTTCTTGATCTCAACTTCTGGTAAGTTCATAAATATCCTAAATGGGAAGTAATCAGTGCATAAAGTACTAATGCTATATTATTTATGTCCAGGATAGTTCTGCCATGCATACTGGAGCTGGTTGGGATGATAGGGGAGGGGATAAGCTACAATTGGAGTTTTACATTGGGGCTTTCTGCACCTCATTCAGGTGTGACATAGTTCAAAACACAACTTGGAATGTTCCAAGTCCAGATCCCTTCCCTGACATCCTGTTAGTTTCCCTGTATGAGTCGCACTGATCAGAAGAGGTCACATGTAGCTCATTAGTCAAAACTAGGCATAGATTCTGCATGCTACTGCAGCCCTATTAGCCTCCAGCAACACTTGAGTCTTGCATGTTCCTCAGGGGAGTGCCACCCCATCGAGAACAGCCCATTCATCCAGTTCTGAAGGCCTGAAACCCTTTTGTTTGTAGAGCCTCTATTGTGCCAGGCTTCAGTTTCAATCAACCACTCTTCATCCAGTCCTGTAGAAATTACCTTAGAACCTGAATGATTTCATGTGATTGAGAGAGTTTAGAGAAATAGAATGTGTGTCTCCAGCATTCTGTTCACTCTGTAGACACTGGTCAGTAGCTTCACACAGATGGTAGACAGCACAGAGGACAAGGAAGCTTCTTGTAAGACTCACAGTTTGATTACCATGGGTGCTGCTGCTTATTAGAACCAAACCTGCAAGCAGGAGAAAGCTAAGAAATCAAAGGAGAATTCAACAGACACTTCCCACATCCTCTTCAAAACAGTGTGAACCACTTTTTTTTATCAAAACAAATGAGGTTGCTCCCTTCTCAGGGAGATGCTTGTCACATTCTGAACCAATCATGATATTTGGACTATGGTCAGTTTAACCAGTCTTGACAAGTAAATTTCAAAAGGGTGTGTTGTCAGCTGATGCTCAGGAAAAATTCTGTCTACGGCCCCAGGGCAACAACTGCTGACCAGATGATTTCCCAAGCACTCCCTTAGAACCTGCCTTAAATATGGTTTCATAGTTGGAATGGGTGACGGCACATTTGTCTTAAGTGCCATGGAGACTTCAGATATACAGCTTCCCAGAGCAGGCAAACATTTAGCTGCACATGCCTGTGAAACTTGCATGTGCACATGTGCATGCACAGATGTGCCCACATGTGTACATGCCCCAGCGCACAACTGTAATTTGTAAAGACAGTCTAGCAGGCTTTCAGCATAGTCACTGTCTGGCAAAGGGCAGCTGTTCATCTCCGTCCAAGCACAGGGACAATTATCTCCTTTCTGCACTTCCTGCTGAGCAGAGTCTCACTGGTGATCCTATTTGATGTTTTGAGATATATGAGCTGCCTGTGGCCAGATCAGCTATTTCACTTGGACTTTCCAGAACTCCCCCTTCTCAGGAAATGGCCTACTCCTTTGCTCAGCAAAACTCATGATTACCTCTGCCTTTTCTCCTTTTGTATTCTTTAAGAATTTGTCATACCCCTCTTTCATCTTTTTTTGGATTTTTTCCAGATTGAATGGGCTCATACAAATTTCTAATCAGGATTTCCTTTCAGCTGCAAATCACCTTTTAAAAGCTGACAATCCTTTATTACTTCCTCCTTCATTCCCATTGTTTCATCTGTAATAAGCAATTTTAGAATCTAGGGAGCACTTACTTAGGGCTTATTCCCATTTTAAATTCCTAAATCTAATTTTCATGGCCAATATTGGATTTCTCCTATTTTTCCTTAGAGAACATTTACTTACTCCAGTGTCCTCACAAGGTGATTTTATAGCCAAGAAAAACCCTTCTATAGCAGAGGCCTCAAGAATACAGGGAAAACTTCCTGGTGTTCTTATGAGAGTGACATTACCTACTTCTTTTGGTGAGGGTGACATTCCTACTGCCCTTGATGAATGCTTCAAAAGGACAAGAGGCACACAACAACTAGATGGCCGCAGGGGGTGGTATTGTCCTTACCCCACCCACTCCGCAAACTACAAAAACCAAGCTGAGAGGAGGAAGTGGAAGAAAGTTGGCATGTGTGAGAGAAGAAGGGGAGGGGTTTTCATGATGAGTTAAATATAGAAAAGAGACGTTGGAGAAGGTGAGCATTATTATCGATCAACGTAGTATAGTAGTTTTGTTTGGCAAGAGAAAGAGCCTGAGAATATGAGAAGAGAATAAATTTGAAGTGAATATAGTCAGCGCAACCATGGGTCTTTCTCCAGAGTCACTGAGCAGTGCTAGAACAAGATCTAGGATAGTGAACAGACTAAGTAAGCCAGGGTTGGGGATTATTACTAGGAAGTGAACGGGTCAATAAGGGGCCCCAAAGAGTCTACTGTAGAAGAAAGGATAGAATTAAGAATCAGTACAGCTGAATCAAGGGAGGTCAAGGCACTGAAAGAACGTAGAGAAGATTCCAGAGCCTGAGAAAAGGCAATGGAATCTATAGCTTGCAGTCGGCAGAAAGATTTAGTAAGAGAAGAAGGAGAATATAGGTAAGAGCAAAACCAATGAGATAATGATCAGATAAAGGAAACTCAGCAGCTGAGAAGGAAGAAATGGAGCAGTTGAACAAATTCATGGAGATGGGGCACCGTATGAGTTGAAATGCTGACCTAAATAGGTGCTGCCTGATCCAGAAGAGCTTCTCTGATGGGCAGAAAACTTGGGATGGAAGATGTTATTAACCCTAATTACTAAATCACAACCTTTAAAATACTATCCAAAGTTGGCTTTTCATTATGAAAATCAGCCTCTGACAATGGATAGTACCTTCAGGGGGTGGGAGAAAGGGAATGGCAGTAACCTGAGCAATGGCTAGTAAACAACATGAAAATGTAAGATGCCATTCTGCTTAGTTCCTGTGCCGATCCAGATTGGGTTCATCCTTCCCCAACCAGCCCACTCAGTTATTTACTCAGAGTTAAATGGCTGTTAAATGCTGCACAGGGTTTGCCTACCCGCTTTCTTCCCTTATTCTTAGACAAATACTGACATGAAAGGGAATGCTGCACAGTGTTATGGGAAAAATGGGCCATGCTTAATGAGGATGATGCCAGTTTGGTCATCCATTTTCCAGCACATTGATGAGGCAATTGGCCACACTTGCAGCACAACATGCTCCAAAGGCATAGCAGTGATAGGATAGTGGGTAAGCCTGCCCCTTTAGTGGTGGGGTCACCACTGTTTCACAGTCCCATCCGATCAGGACCTGGGGCACAAAAAGCATCACACTTTTTCATTTAATGCAGTGATAGGTCACGTCTTCATTTCCATGGTGACCTGCCTGTGGCAGGGACATCAAAACAGCTTTGCCATATGGTGGATGGTGGATAAGGAGGCTCCCTAGTTCCATATTTGTTGGACAACCCACCTCAGAAGGTTCATCTGTGTTTGAGGCCTCTATAACAGCCCCTTGAGTTGGCAATGACCATTTTGCTACACTGTATGGCATGATCAGTGTGCAAAGACATGACTTTGGTATCAAATTCCTTGCACACTTTGCTCCTTAGGCACCATTGAAAGGTGTGCAAGCTCTGCTGCCCCTTCCTACAAACATTTCAGTGCGGGGACATATGGCTGCCCTAGGGGTCTGTCAAAAACATTCAGGCCCCACAGTGGTGAAGCAGATACCAGTATATTCCGGCGTATAAGCTGACTGGGCATATAAGACGACCCCCAACTTTTCCAGGTAAAATATAGAGTTTGGGATATA
>MTQE01000401.1:6442966-6458087 GCA_014337955.1 Aspidoscelis marmoratus | reverse complement strand
TCCCCAATCTGCAAGGCGATCATAAATAAAGGCTTGATTTTCAGTTTACGTCTGTTCTCGCGGACCCCGGTGGAGCGGAAGTGCACACAACTGCTCAAGTGCCTACTGCTGCTAAACCTCGTCGTGACTTTTGACATTTTAATTTTTTTAAAAAAGTTATTTTTATGAATGAAGCTTTATTTTAATTTGTTTCCGTGCCTCCCTCCCTGGCTGTCCATGCCACTAAGGGAGGGGGGGATGCGGCACAGAGGTGGGCGGATGACAATCCAGCTGCCAATGAGGAGAGGGGGGCGGAGAAGAGGTGGCGCTGCTCCGCTTACCAGGGTTTGGCACGGTTCTCATGGGGATGCCTCCATCTGTGCCCAACCCATACCTGAGATTCTGTTCCCGGGAATCTCATGGGGATGCCGGAAATATGTTCCCAGTCCCGTACCTGGCCCATGCATGCCCAAACAGCACCCAAAATGTGCCAGATGGCCAGAATGGGGATACAGCCTATGAGGCCCTGCCCTGCCTTGGTAGAGCTTCATCTGCTTTAGACAGAGTATAATGCCTAACAGGGAGGCCTTGATTAGTATCACTGTTGGTAGACACATTTAATTGGTCCTACCACTGGGGCCAGCAGCACTGATCCAGAATATAGGATGACTGCAAAAGGCAGACCTCCCATTTTTGGGAGTACCAAAGGACACAGTTCAGTGGTGCATCATAGCATGCTGCCGAAATGCAACCCCCAAGAGCTCTGAGGGTAGGAACATTTGTTCTTCATTCTCAGTGTCATGAGAGTGTGGATGTGAAACTCATATGAGCTTCTATGCTGGAATAGTTTGGATTGGTTCCATGCCTTCCCTTGCTTGGAATCATGGATCAGACCTGAATGTGGGCCTTTCTGAGCATAACGGCCCTTGGCAACCAGTTTCTCTAGGGTGGATTTGAGAATGATTATCAGCTACAAGCTTAAACCAGTATTACTTAAGGGAATATGCATATGTATAAAATGCAAATCTGAAAGTGCATTTTATCCCATAGAGACCTACATGGGTATTGAGATCACGAAGAAGACCCTTTTTAAATTTGAGGGGTAGCAGCACATAAGAGGGCCTTTTCTGTGGTGGCCACCAGGCCTCAGAACAGCCTTCAAGCTAAGGTATGCCACCTGCCAACAATATGTGTTTCACAGTGCCTGGAAGAAATGCATTCTTTACGCAGAAATTTGATGTTTAGCTTCCTCGTGGTCTTATCCTGCTAGAGAGAGGGGGTAGCATTTTAATTATATTTCAAAATTCTTAATTGTCTTGAAGATATTGTTTCTTTCCAACAACACAATGATATTCAGTGCCAAGCTTTGCCATTTGCCAGAATTTTTCACACCACAAGTCTATGTGCCTACGGTTCTGTATTTTTCTTTTATATTAGATTCGTGCTAGCACTAGACAGGCTGGGATTAATCAAGTCATTGGAATAATAGTGGTACTTAAACTTTATTATACTCCTAAAGCAGGAGAGCCATGATTCAGCAGAGAGCATTTGAGCTATGAAGAATGTGGTCTTAATAATTGCGCCTCAAATTTACAGTTTAAATAAAATAAGTACTCTACTTGGAAACTGAGGCTAGCTCTGAGTCATCTTCTTTGCAATGGGTTCAACACATCTTTTTATCCCCTTTCACCAAAAGGCTTAAGGAACCCTTTCAAGTAGCACATAGAGAGCACTTGGATTAAATGAAAATTATATTATCATAAGTATCCCTTTAATTAGAAATTTGGATTCTATTCACTGTGAATGTCTGCTCATTTTCATAAATGTCATAGTGGTATGCAATTTGGATTTTATATATTTGACAGAAGCCATGTTCCCATGTAGTTATCCAGTGAGAGCATCTTTGTACCTGTGTCAGTTATGGATAGCTATAAACACAGGGTCCTTCAGGAAACCTGTGATTCTCTTCATTCAATATGGGCAGGATCCAAACAGCGCCTTTAAGGATTCATGAGTGTGCCATGAGGGGGCAGGATCTGTATGACCCACTTCCCTTTTCATGCATTGACTGCACTGAATAGCCGTTTCTGCACTTACCATCCTGCAGTCTGACCTGCTAACCACAGGAAGGCATGGTCTGCAATAGCGCCATCGGCACAATGGCTCTGGTCCAACCCATCCCATGTCACAGCCTTGAAACTCATTCAGCTTTGGTAGCCAGCCACCAAGGCTAAGAACAAATGTTCCTAGCCTTGGAGACTCTGAAGGATGCATTGCAGCAGTACACTGTGATGTACTGCTAAAGTGTGTACCATGTCAGTCCTGAACACAGGAGGTGTGCTTTTTGCATGCCTCCCATGTTCAGGATTAAGGTCAACCAGTATGTCTATAGATGTGATTAAATGGGTCTATCAACAATACTTAATCTATATCACTGTCAAAAGAAGATGGAGCAAACAAGAGGGGAACTATGAGGCCCAGATGCTTGTTATGTGGGCCCTTAAGAACTCTACAGCACTTTCTTCTGGTGTTGGTGACAGTCCTATCACCACTATGCAACCAAGCTCTACAGTTGTAGTGTACAGACCAGCTGGGTAGTCTCTTGTTGAATACAGGAAGTGGCTTCAATGACCTTTGTTTGCCTGTTAATGGTATTGTCAATGTTACATGGCTGGAGATGGGATAGTGTGCAAATACTATGCAGTTACTTACCAAGAACACTACAAGCATAGCACTCTTCAGTAATATGAAAGAGGGAAAGCACTACCCTTGTTTCACTTTTCCCTCTGCTGTGCCATTGTTACCATGGAAGAAAAGAAACTGACCTATGCATATTCTGGGAAATACATTAAATAATCCTGAAAAAAACCCTGACAGACCCCCAAAGAGCTCACATTCCAGCCTTACTAGCAATAGTCATCCCTTTCCCCGGTCCTCCAACCCCCAAACCTGTTTCTACTTTTTTTTTTTAAAAAAAAATGTTTTAGATAGATTCTGTGTGGAAGGGAATTAAAGAAAACTACTATTGTATGCCATTATTTAGTGTTTTGTGCCACCTTTCAATTAATCCCAAATTTTAAAAATTAACATATCAGTGCAAAAAGGGGTCACACATGCAAGACACTGAAGTAAATTTTAGAAGAAATTCTCAGTTTCAGAAGGTTGATAAAACAGATATAAAATTCCTCCCTCCCATTTGCTGGGATGTGAGAGCAGGGAAAGGTTTGTCCTTGTCTCTGTTTGAGATGCCCATGAGCATTTGGCGGGTCACTGTGTGCAACAGGATGCTTGACTAGATGGGCTGTGGCCTGATCCAGCAGGACCTCTCTTATGTTCTTAAGTTCCGAGGAGAATATTTCAGAACTGGGTTGTTACTTCTGATAATGGCTGAAGGAAGGACATACAGGTACATGCATATTATAACAAGCAGGATCTTTCAAAACTAAAGATTTGGTCTTAACAGACACACCACTGATAGCTGTTCTCAAGGACAGAGAAACCACCAAGCCAATTGTGACACAATGTTTGCTTATTGAACCCAAGGAAGTGACAACTGCCTTTTTTCCCTGTCTTGGAACATTAATTCCCCCACACAGACACACACACCTAAAGTTAGTAAAAATGAATATTAAAAAATGAAACAAAACTCCCACCACCTGTCCCAAACCCCCACACATGTCTCTAAGGTGGCAACTACTTCATGTGGTTACTGAAAAAAAAGGAATGTCCAAAATAATCTGGGATCCTCACTCACATAGAGACCAGAGGCCTATTCTCACTTAGGGCTCTGGTATGCAATTAGGACAGCTCTGGTACAGATACTGTAGGCAGGTGTGCCAGAGGCCTAGGTGAGAATAGGGCTCAGATGACATCCCAGAATAACATGGGACTTTCCGCTTCACTATATCGGACGGCCAGATGCATTACAACTGTCCTTTCTCCTGGGTCTTCTTTAGTGGCTGCTGGATGCATATGAAGCAGGAAAAAAAAGAAAGAAATAATGAAGGTCCATAAATCTACAAACACATGCATGCCCATATGCATACAAACAAAAAGAACTATCAAAATGCGTAACTACTTATAATACCTGAAATCCGACGAAGTATGACCTATTTAAATCAGTACGTGAAGCAAATGCCAAATAAATTTTTCAGTAGTAATAAAATATGAACATAAATCTTAATCAGATCACATGACAAACAAACAATTATATGGATGTATACATTAAGTACAGAAATTACAAATGTGAGCATACCAATATATGCTCACAATAATAAACTCAGAAATAGGGATGTGCACGGATTATCCATGCATTCGGAATCCGAACGAATAAGTCTGGATTCTGTGATTCGTGGACAGATTGAATAGGGCCCTATTAGAAGAAGAAGAAGAAGAAGAAGAAGAAGAAGAAGAAGAAGAAGAAGAAGAAGAAGAAGAAGAAGAGCTGGATTTTCTACCCTACTTTTCTCACCCATTTAAGGCGACTCAAAGCAGCTGACAAAGCTTCTGTTCTTCTCCCCACAACAGAACACCCTGTAAGGTAGGTGGGGCTGTGAGAGCTCAGCAAATAGCTGTGACTAACCCAAGGTCACCAGCTGGCCTCATGGGGGAGGAAGGAACTGATCCCGGTATTCCCAGATAAGAGTCTGGCTCCCTAACCACTAGACTAAACTGGCTCACTAGACCAAACCGGCTCACTGCAGGGCCCTATCCGTCCAGTATCTGTAGAAGCTTTGGTAGAAGCTTCTAAGGATACTGGATACCTCAGGGCATCCCTACCCCAGCCACCCTACCCTCAAACTTCCCCCTACGGCCTTCCTGGGGTCCCCTTACCTGTTCCGGTGGCAGCACGTGTCTTTTTTAGACCCCTGTGGAACCACAAAAGGGTTCTGAGGGCTAAATGTAGGTCTTCTGGTTTTGCCGCCACTGGAGTATGCCCGCCCGTCTCCCTGAGGTTGTGTGCTCCAGTGGTGGTGTGGGCCTTTGCATGGAACTGCGATCAGGCTCCCAGGAGGTAAATACATATCCGTACTCGGATTTGAATACCCCCACATCTGGGGTGTGTGTGTAGGGGTATTTGGCCAGAGCCAAATTTTTCCACATTCTATTCAACTCGAATAGAATGTGGAAAATGGCTTTGTGCACACCCCTACTCAGATATCTACAAATATCTCATATCTATATCTGAAAAGTAAATACTACCCTCTACAATTTCACATATGTATACATATTCTCCAAAAAAGATTATAAAAAAAGTTTGGAACAAAGCATGGATAATCTGGAATAAAATGTGCCTGGATGTGGTTTACTTTGGATTATCCAAATAATGTGGATTAAGTAAGTGCTGCCTGGATGAAGCTTTAGCCTTATCTTGTTTTTACTGATCTTGCATGGCAACAATTTTTTGATTGGCTAAGAAAAAGCCCCATTTTGCTTCCTTGTCTGCTTTACAAAGCGCTCCATTGCTTGGCCTTAAGCCTGGAAGGCAGTGGAAGCTTTAACTTTCTGTCTAGTGGGAGTTACGGTTAACTCTTTACCTTCTAATACAGTGATGGCAAACCTTTTGAGCTCAGTGAGTCAAAATTCGCAAGAAAACCTAGCTTAACTTGGGTGCTGTGTCGCATCTAGAAATATCCATAATTTTGTGATATTTGTAGCTCTAGTAAAAAAGTTATATTTTGGATATATGCATTTTATTAAAAGCAAAAACAAATAATTCTTTACATTTGCTAAATCTTCAATTGAAAGTTGGCATTTCGTACACTTCAGGAACAAGCAAGCACTACACGCCCAGGTGCCAGGGTGACCAGGTGTGTCACCCAAAAGAGCTTGGCGTGTCACCTGTGACGCACGTGTCATAGGGTGGCCACCACTGTTCTAATACAAGTAAAACTTTTGGCTACACTCACAATTCTCCTTTGACTCATTACATGCCTAGTGTTTACCAGCTATCATTTTACTAATTTTCTTGAGTTTGAAAAGTGTTCCCTGATATTAGTTATTGACTAAATTCACCCAGTATTGAAAGTATTTCATTGTTGCCACTTGTTTATTACAAGGCAAGCAGCAAAAAAGAAACAAGTGGCAACAATGAAATACTTTCAATGCTGGATGAATTTAGTCAATAGTTATTTCTTTTGTCCTTTTGAATATCAATAAAGCAACTTTGTTTTAAGGTCTGCAAGTGTTTCCTCCCACTATTAGTATTGAATCCAGACCTCTATCAGTTAAACCAAACCAGTAGTCTTTAAAAATCTTGCATGAATGTGGCGATGCTGCTAAAACATGTGTTTAGAGAAGCTCTTGTAACAAGATTGCATAGTTACTGGGCCAAGGAAATAGACAATTGATTATAGTGGAGGGTAACATGTTGCAATAGTCCAAAATGTCAGACTCACAAGTACTTGGATTTTTGTTGTTTTTATTAATTCCAACACTTCAGAAATTAGCTACAGCATCTTTATTGAAATTGGAATGGTTTTGCAATCCATTTCCACTTGAGAAATTGTGCAATAACTATACTACCCTGAGCAAATGAGAAAGGACCTCTTGGGTGCATTAGAGTTTGATTCTCTAACGGATTCATGTTTTTGAGCGTGCAATCCAAGCTTTGTACTTAGATTCCAGATTTTGCTTCATACTAGAGCAAGTCAGCCCTGCAGCTGTATTCTGAACTTTCCCAACCCCAATTAGGAAAAATAAAAATAAAAATGAACAGCTGAGGTTTCAAAGCAAACTTACTTCAAAAGATTTGGTATTTTCCCCCCTTTTAAATTAGAAAAACAGACAACCCAACCCTAAAAACACAGTGCCAGAGCTAGGCTTCAAATGACTGGGGCATGGGCTGATTTAAAAAATAATAATAATCAAAGATTACAGACAATCACTTCATTATTCCATCTGTTTCCCTCAGTAGTCCCCCCATATACTGTACCTAGCAGTCCATCTTTAGATTAGCAAGTCTTTAAATTTCCAGTACAACTGTCCTTCAGTTTATTTGTTGAAGATAGTTTGCAGATTAGTAAGAGAGAAATCACTAAGGATTGGAACTCTTCTGCTTGTATTACCATTGTACTTAGCACATATTTAAAATGCTGCAAATTGAGGTTGAAGACCTTTCTCCACTTGCTGGTATTCCTTACCATCAGCTGCACCAATAGTTTTTCTTCCACACATGTGAAAAGTATGAGATGCCCCATCCACATCTAGTACACTCTACATGGGCTAGATGCAATGCAATCCAGATGAAGAGAACCTTGAGGTCTACTGGCGTACTGGTGGCCCACGGTCCAGAACACAGAGGCAGGAAGAAGGTGCACCTCCATTTTACAGATTACAGGGGGACCCATTATGGCAGTGCATCACTGAATGGGTTCCTATGGGCTCTGAGGTTAGGAACTTTTATTTCTAGCCCTTTGGTGTCATTGAAACCCTGTGAGGTGGGTGGAGCTGTGAAAGCTCAGTTGTTAATTATCCATGATCCCATTGAATTTGCCAATAAAAGCACAATGCTGCAAGTAAGAGACATTGGAATTTTCAAACTACCTTTTGGACCAGAAGGTTTTTGTGTTAAAGATATGCCACCATTCAGTGATACATCCTAGACAGGATCTATGATAATGATAATAGCTAGATATCTGAGGCCTATTTGCACTTAGGCCTCTGGTATACAATTAGGACAACCCTGGAACAGAGCATTCGCTCTCTGGGCCAGGCAGTTCCATCCAGAACTGTCCTGGCCTGTCCCAGAGCTGGCCTAGTTGCAGCTAGGGTGTGGAGAAGACCGCCCCCAGGCTGACCTGGATGTCAGGTCAGCGTGGGGGCAGTCTGCCACTGCACGCGCCTGTGAACAAAGCAGATCAATTCTGGCAAGCTCTGGGATCTATCCAGCCTAAGCCAGGATTCCAGAAAGGTAAAATGGGGCATGGGGACTGGGGGGTGATGCACACCCCTGGGTGGGGGTGGCAACCCAGGAAGCCCCCCTTGTCAGAAACCCAGGACAGCCTTGGCCCGGTCTCACCCCATCCTCAAAAGGGTCTGCCAGCCGGCAGGCCAATATGGCCCAATGGCAGCAGTCTGGGGTGGGAGGTCTGCCCCCCGTGGCAGCTCTTTTGGGCTGGTACACATGGGGGACGGATCCACCATTCACACATTGGCCAGTAAGGGACGTGTTGAGAACACATCCCTTACCAATGTGAATGGTGGATCTATCCCCCACGTGTACCAGCCTTAGTGCACATCCGGCTGACATGTGAAAAGGCTTCTGGTATTCTTACCCTTTGACTTAGAAGTCTTCTTCAATCTAACCTGGAAAATAATGTTTGGGATCTGTTCTGAGACTAATGAAGGAGTCAGTATTTTCTATGTCATCACCAAGCCAAAATGATTTATTAAAATCATTTTAATAAAAAGTACATGATTCATACCAATAACCACCCAACAACCAAATTAGTAGTGTGAGCTGTTAATAACAGTTTTATCATCTGGGTTATCTTATTTACCACTAAATAACTGATGGTGGCCACCTCACTTATGCTATATGATTTACTTTCTTCTGTCATTAAACATGGCCTTAAAAATAAAAGTATTTCCATTTTGTATGGAAATGTCCTTTTGTTAGATGGAACACAAAATAAAAGATGAACAACTGATGTCAAACATTTTCCGGTCTTGTTTCTTGACATAAGGAGGTTCATTCTGCCAAAATAAGGAATAAGTCACCAAGCATAATTTATGAAAGATTTGAATGTCAAATGCCAGCTCCAGTCAATGAAATATTCTGAAGCAAATTGCACTCCATCCTCCAACCCCAACAGCTATTATTTCATGTTGTTCCAGAGGGGAAAAACTTGTTCACTAATGCCTGTTGTGTATGATACGACTTTCAGTGTCATGGATATCATTTAACTGAGAAACATCTCAGAAATGACTTGCTAAATGTTTAAATCTATTTATTCAGCAACATAATATCCTGGGGCACAGAATCAGGCAGATTCAAGACTTTATAGAAGAACATGGAAGAGACAAATTAAAAGTTTTAGTCGAATGGCCTTGTTCATTATCAAGGCTGCTAGAATATGTGCTGCTATGTTTTAGAGACAGTATTTTAATAATGAGTGTAATTAGTTTTTAGTTCTATTTTATATTGTATTCTATTGTATTTTATTTCATGATATGGTCATTGGACTAATAATTAAACTAATCATTAAATAAACTTACTTACACTTAATTAAAAACCCAATGTCCTCGTGAGCAACACATTTTTAGTAACTCTTTCACCAATATCAGTTCACTACAGCTTTTCCTGTAATGTTTGATGACTGGTCACAACCCTTTTCAACCAAAAATATGTTCAATGTAACTCCAAGTTTTGAGGAGACCACAGTCACTTCCTGCATCATCAAAACTCCCCTTGCGTTGGTCAAGTGAGATTTGGATTTCACAGTTACATAGGCTTTTTAAATTGTATTTTTATGTTTAGAACCAAGCTGAACCAGTTTGAGGTTCCAATTGAATGGTTTGAATGGTCCAGGGCGCTTCTAAGGCCATTTGCTGGGATTCTAGAGCAGGAATAGGTTTGTCTTTGTTTCTGCTTGAGATGCCCATGAGCATTTGGTGGGCCACTGTGTGCGACAGGATGCTGGACTAGATGGGCTGTGGCCTGATCCAGCAGGGCTTCTCTTATGTTCTTATGTTCTTAATTAATTGAAGCCAATATAAACCACCATTTTCACATCTGTGCACATCTCTAGTTCAGCAATGAGTTAAATTAGCTTTAAAATTCTGATATATCCAGAAGTCCTGACTGTCAAAAGGGCTTTGCATAAAGCAGTTATTTTAACTTGTGTAACACTGGTCTAGGAGAAAATCGTGATATTAATTCTATACAAATGTAAATATTTGATTTTAAACATTTAATATTCCCTTGACTGTTTTTATAGAGGAAATGAATGTTTCATACTTAATATATTGGCTGATAGGAATAATATATAGACAACTGATCCATATATTGTATCAAAATTCTAAGTGTTCACATTTGAAATGTGTCATGGTTTATAATTGGCAGAAAGCAATGTGTGCATTATGATTAATTCAGTTCAGTCTCTCATTCCTCTCTGGTACTCATTATGTTACATATAATCATTATTTAGGGTTGCATCAGCTGGTTGTGTCACACATGTTGATTCAAGATTCCTTAATCTAATGAAGGTTCCATCCACAAAACAGATTCCATATACTATACACTATCAAGAATTATTGGAGATTAGGCATAGTTAGGAACGTGTCACTTTTTGAGTGGTGTATGGATATAGGCCGTATCTCCACTTACCTGGAAATGCACCCATCGAGACGTTTAATCTGCTTTCTACCCATTTCGCATAGAAAGAAGCACCTCACAACAAACCCATCACCCCTGACAAGTATGTGATTGCAGTCATAGGTGTAAAGTTTGATCTGCTGTTGTCAGTGGAAAATGTCTTGTTCATGGTCTTTTGGGTATCTCTTTGGTGCTTTTATTGAGAAGCCCATCCACAGGCCTGCTCCTTTCTTAAGTGGAGACACAGTCATAGTACTGAATTTAGCTTTGCCATGTTCCACAGAAATCAGAAGTTAAGACATGATTCATAGGCACCCTCTTCCTAATGTAGCCATGGAAGTCTATTAATGAGTATTCACTGTTTATGTATTACTATAAGCTTGTGCTGTCTGTCCTAGAAATACTATATGGAAACGAGAAACTGTGTAGGAACTTTTTCATGTTAGGTGTACAACGCAAAAATAGCAAATCTGTACCTAATTAATTGCCAATAAAAGTACACATAAAGTACTTGGATTAATTGTGGTTTCCCATCTTAAATGTCCTCCAGAAGGTCTTTATGCCTGGGATATGGATATTATATTTCATTCAAGGAGTGCCTGGTTCATATTAAATTAATTAGAGCAGCTTACTGCTTGGAAAATTGAAGTACAACTTCCTACCTTGTCTGCACAATTAGTTTATTTCAAAGTCATGAAAGGTGGACATAAATATATTACATTCAATTTAAGTGACTTTTCAAGGGAAAAGTATGGATTTTCAAATCACATAAATTTCAAGCAACTATTTTAGCCTGTTGCAGAAATCTGTCCCCAGATCAGTCCCTTCTTCTTTAATAGACTGATTTACATCTACATTTGGTCTGCACTTTCAAAGACTTTTGCTGATTTCTGCAGCTGCATTAAAAAGATGTTGCATCTGTAGAACTAGGATTGCGATGGGTGTCCATGAAGCATAATGAGAGTGTTTCCTCCCTCCACATGTGATACAATATACCTTCCTACTTAAAATTCACAGTTCATCAATTCCATGTGTAATTTTAAAACAAAAGATCAGAAAGGCCTATTAGTCCATTCAATAATTCTATGAACTTTCCTTATTTCCTTTGAATAACCTCCAAATGCTCTTTAATATTGTAATGAATCAATTCTCAAAATATTGTGCAAGTCGGGTGGAGCAAGATAGTTTCCGGCACTAATATGTGGAGTTTCCTCACACTCGACATGAATGAATGGTCCAATGTTCGGTATTGGAAGGAACACAAATTTCACCAAAGTAATTGAAATATTTCAGTTGCTTATGAATGCTGATAAAGACAACTATTTTAACTAGAAAGAGTGAAGGCAAACAACACAATCCTTCTTAACAGAACTTTTCTGACCCAATCAAATGTATAAGGGTTTCCTTATTGTAAGAATCTTAAAACTGAGTTGTTATTTTAATAAGTATGCAGCTGGAGAGCCGAACTTTAAGAAACATGGAGTTGAGGAGCTTGAGCAGCTCAAAGCCTCATAATAAGAAGAAATAAATTATCTGCTTAAAAATGGTAAGGCTGGCTTGGTTTTGCTTGCTTTGTACAATAAAGGGGTCATTTTAGGTAAGGAAACAGAAGACGAGAACCTAACAAGACAGGCAGCCTCAACTGAACAGACAGACCAAAGCAAGGTCAGCATTCAGTGTGTTTCTGACTGGCTTCACCAACTGGGCAGTTGTGGCACCGTTTGAAACTTTTTGAAACTTGAAACTTTTGAAAATGATAAAGAACTAAATTAAGGGAAAACTATTTCTAAAAACAGCCAACCCAGATAAATTTATAGCGTACAATCTTTTAAAAAAAGAAAAGATGAGGGAAATCTTGAAGATATGGGTTGGAGAAAAAATGATAAACACAATACACAAGCAATTTTGACTGAACTTGAGAAGCACGATTCTGACTTATATTGTTTCTTTTTCAAAAGATAAATAAGTTTTTTAAGCAATAAGTTTCAGTAAAAGATGATAGATGTTTTAATTATGGAAGCGGAAAGTGAGAAAACAATAAAGAAAAAAAGCTAGGCAAAACTCCAGGCCCAGATGAATTTACCACTGCCTAATATAAGCAATTCAAAGATATTTTGGTCTAACCTCAGGCTCAAATTATGAATTAAATTCAGGCCCTTTCTGTACTAGGGCATTGATCTGGATCAGAGGGCTTCTGATCTGGATCCAAAGTTTCCACATCCATATGTTAATCTGGATTGTAGAGGACCCACCTGACATTAGGCCAGATCTGTCCATATGGGACAGAGCCTGATCCAGGTCAAGCGGCTCTTGATCCAGAAGGATTGTAAACCCCATTTATGGGGGGTATAGTACTCTGGCCTCAGAGCCTTATTCTGGATTAAGGAGATATGCAGATGGCATGCTTCCCCTTCCACACCCTAGACTAGGAACTGTCATTCTTAGCTGTCAGGTGGGCAGCTACAAAACCTGTGCAGCACCATGTGAGCTTCACAGTCACAGGAGGGCTGATCTGGATTGGTGCCATCTGCGCAAATGCTGATGTTACAGTGACTTCTTTCTTCCTTCCTAAAGCTAGGAATGACACTTATTCTTTTTTTGAATTTCACCTACTGTACTTGTCAGTTTTCTTGAAGATACTCTAAACAGAGGATTTGGACAATTTCTCAGAAAGTTTCTTCAGTCTCTTAAGATGCAGTTTGTCTGGCTCAGAAAACTCAGGAAGACATTTCCTGACTTCCTATCTGTTGATCTCAACCTGCAATCATGTCTCCGTAGCTATTTATAAAGATAAGTAGGTTATCAGTCCATCTTTCCCACCCTTCATGTTTAAGGTAAGTTGCTCCTATGTAGATGTGCATAGGAAGGTAAGTTAAACATTTTGCTTATTTAAACAAACAGTGAGCAAAACACACACCTGGACAGCACAGAAGGACCAAGGTTCTGATCAGGGCCTCACATTTTGGTGATTGTGCCTAACCAAAAAAAGCTGTTCAGAAGTGCTGCAGAGATGGTAGCACGTGGCTTGCAGGTTGTCATTCCATCTCTGATCCACCTTTTGTAGCCTTGAATATTCATGAGATGGGAGGGGCTGAGTACTCTGTTTATTTAGTTTTATTATATAGTATTTCTATCCTGCCCTATACCCAAATGTCTAAAGCTGGGTGGTTACAATTAAATCACTGCAGAAACAGGTAAAATAGATCATCTAAACCTGTAACAGTTTTGGTTGTGCATGAATGCAATGTTCAGGATTCGATTTGAATTGAATATCCAAAAATTTGATTCGAATCGAATCTTTAAAATTTGAATTTAACCACATTTGGTTTGAACTGAGTAAATTCAAATCTATTTGTTTGAATTTTCTATTCGAAATTACACATATGATTGTTGACAACATTCGTATGTGCCTGTACACACTTGTACACATATGTATGCATCCCATATTTATCCCATATGCATCCTGTTTTCATCCTGTACAATCTGTACAAATGTGTATGGATGCGGGAAAGATGCATACAGGCAAGTACACATTGTGTACACTACATATCCGTAGACATACGAATGTCCGAATGATTAGAACGAATAGATTTGAAAATTCAAAATTCATTTGAATGTTTAAATTTGAATTTATAGACATTAGATTTGAATTCAAATGTCCAAATTCAAATGAATTCAAATTACGAATGTTTTGAATTTTTGTGCACATCCCTAGTAACAGCACTTGCATGGAGAGTGAATGTTGTTGCCTCAGCCAAAGACCAGAGCAAAGAATGTCCTTGCACCCCTTAACTGCTGAAGGATGTGGCACCACTGAGAACCTCCTGGGCACCTCTTAGGTCATGGGCAGATTTATTATGGGAGAAGGCATTCCTTTAGATATTGAGCTGCCTTAGATATGCATTCCCCCCCAAACTGTATATGATAACAGGCAAGGAAACAATCATCACCTCCCTTCTCCATTATCCCACCAGTTCTAGCATGTAGATAATTTCTACAAACAACTTACAGGCTTACCATCCAATCAGCAGAGGCATTCAGCAGTTCACGCCCACCAGCATTGTAACATAAGGTAAGGCTTTAATAAGAAGATCCCTTTGATATCCACAAAACATACCCAAACATATTTCAGGAAGTTCAAAGGGAAGTTTCCAATCAGATCATTACTTCTGGTCCATAGCCATTGTAGAAATGCTCCACAGGCCACTGGTGTCATTAAGCTGTTTTTTTTTTTTTTCTGTTCACCTTTGGGATAGATAATGTGGAAAGAAAACAGCTTGTCACTTTGCTGATGTGTTCTCTCAGGGTGTTTTTCCACTTAATGGGTCCTTAATGGGTACTCTAGTGCTAAGTGGAAAAGCACCCTCACTCTGAAGGTGGACTAAAACTGGATTAAACCTTAGGTGTGACAATAGCCTAAGTTTTGTCCCCATAGTATTTACTGAGGCTTAAAGTCAAAGAGACCTTCAAGTATGGGCCGGGATAGAAACGTAAACAAATAAAATAAACTAGAGACTCTAAAAAACCACAGTGACAGAATCTCAACATGCATATAAATGTATGTGTTAAAAGCTCAGTGTTCATATAAATGGGTATATAAGAGCATATTATTATATAAGAGCAACACAGATGAGAACAGTTAACCAACACACTCCAGAAGAGAATCTGTAGAGGTTATAAGTTCAGTCAAAGCATCTAGGAAAGGCAAGAGGGATTCTTTTTTAAATGTAGAAAACATCTAAAGGATGGCAAAACTGAGCACTAATTTTGACAATAGAAGCCTGGGAATAATAAGACCAGTTCAATAATGAGTTTTTTTTTTTT
>MTQE01000401.1:6425707-6442854 GCA_014337955.1 Aspidoscelis marmoratus | reverse complement strand
AGAGAAATATGTTACTAGTATTTTTAAGACAAGGACAGTTTTGCTAGGCGGCCCAGAATCTTTTTATTTGTTTATTTTTGTACTATGTGTGTTTTTGGTCTCAGAAAGCGTTGTAAAGCTTCCTTTGCTATTTGACTAAATAGATAGCAAAAGGCGTCCAAGGACTTTGAAGCAAGAAAGAAGAGAGTTGATTAATTGATTTTGTGATGGACACGCCTGCCAAGGATCATGAACGCAGGCCTATGCCTTTCTTCCTCTAGAGAATGTGACAAGATATGCAACTCTATGGCTGGCTGGCTTCACCATCACTCCTGCTCATGTTTCTGCTAATGCTCCTCCCTCTCTTGTTTCTGATAATGCTTCTACTTCAGTTTGGTCTAGTGGTGAGGGAACCAGACTCTTATCTGGGAGCACCGGATTCGATTCTGCCCTCCTCCACAAAGCAGCTGGGTGACCTTGGGCTAGTCACAGCTCTCTTCTTAGCTCTCATAGCCCCACCCACCTCTCAGGGTGTTGTGGGCTGAAGAATAGAAGCTTTGTCAGCTGCTTTGAGTCCTCTTAAATGGGTGAAAAAAGCAGGGTAGAAAAGCCAACTCCTGCTGCTGCAGCAGCATCTGTGTCTGCTCCTTCTTCTCCTGCCCTTCTTCTCCTGAGCACCTCTTGCTTCTGCTAAGGCTCCTCCTGCTACCATTTCTGCTCCTGCTCCTCCCGCTCTTTTCGCCCCTTCTCTTGCTGCTGTTCTCCCCCTGCTCTGAATACTGCTGCTTCCATCCCTCCCACTCCCGCTCCTGCTCCTGCTCCTTCTGCTTCTGCTCTTCCTGCAGTGCTCCTCGTGTTCCTGTTCCTGGTTCTTCCTGTTTCTGAGGACTGGGATGATGTGAATCTGGGGCTAATTAAAATTGCAAGTGTGAAAATCTTTTCAGAACACGCTGCTTTTACTCATTCAAGCTTCCTTAATGGAGGATTGGAAGACAGTCAGATGTGTCAGTTTTTAAAAGGATGTTGGGGAAAACCCGGGAGATTGTAGCCTTTTTAGCCAGATAGCTCCTGAATGAATTGGAAGGCAGTAGTAAAGAGCCAAATAGTAAATATTTTGGCCAGACTTTATGTACTGTGTATCTCTATTTGGAGAAAGAGGTTCTGGACATCCTGGTAAATTTTGGTTGTAGGTTTGAAATTGTGCAGAAGACTTAATCATTGCTTCAAATCTCCTCTGCTGGGATTGCCATTTATTAATATAAAATCAATCTTTCCAGCTGGAGCACTGTCTCTAGCCCACTGCCCATGGTGAAGTAGAGAACATTTGACCATCTCTTGCCTCCTCCTTCATATAATCACTTACATTATGCTCCTTCCTTGGTAAAAAATCAAGTGGCATAAGGAAATCAATCCATCGAATGCTGGGAACTGTGGGAAGGGTATTGGGTACCCAAAATGTCCTGAGGGGAGAATCATCGACAGCACAGCTGTCAGGCAAGGACATTTGTGTGACTGCCCTCCAACTTGTGGGAGCTGCCGTCAAAAGGCACACAGATGCCATCAGGCCCTCTATTTGGCTCACAGCAGCCCAATGGCCCCTCTGACAGGGCACTGGCAGAACAGGAAATCCCACCCTGATGTTGATTTGCCCTTTCTCCTCCGAGGATAACTTTATCACCCTGGGTGCTTCTCTCATGAGGCTTGAAGATGTCCTTCAAGGATGTGTGAGCATCCAAAGATATGTTTTTCTAACATGGAAATAAACAAGTTTTAAAAATATTTCCAGCAGTTTACGGAAAGAAAAAAAAGTAATCCTCAGACTCTTCAGTAAATGCGGAAGCTGGAATGGCATTCATTCTTTATTCTCTCTCGTTCTCTCCAGCATTTTCAGACTGTTGACTCCAAGCCAGAACGCTTGTGGTTGTAGTAAAGGCATTATTCATTAAAAACATGTGCAGAGCTCTGATAGACTGTGTCAAGTATAACCAGCTTTGACATTTAACAAAGAGCCTTTGACCCCTGTTATAAATATTTAGGCATTAAAATGGTCACAAAATCTGTGTACTGCACACTAGAACAGTCAAAACCCAAAAGTGTTTCCAATCTTAGCTTGTCTGTGCAGCTTGGTTTTGTTTTAGTTTTCCTCTTAGCATTCAATTCTAAAGTCTGTTCTTAATAAATGTAGCCATAAAATGTGGCTTGCTTTAGAAGGGCCTTTTTTGTATACCTAATATCATATTGTAGGATTAGTATGGAACAGGAGGAGACAAGATGTGTTCTTGAAAAGTAAATTTATTATGAAGAGAAGGAAATAGTGAACCATTTCTATGGATGCAGCCAGATGGAAGCAGCTGGGTTGGTGAGTCCAAAGAAAAGTGGTTAATTTTGTGTATTTTTTTCTTAAGGTCATAAATCAGGTGGAGATAAGTGCTGGATTTTTGGTGAGCACAGATAGTACAGAATTTGTGTGCATAGATGGTACCAAAACCTGAAAAACTTCAGGTCACAGAATCATAGAATCTACTACATGCACTAACTAGGGTTGCCTTAAGACAGAAATTAAAAATGTGAAGCTTACTTGCATACTAAAGGAGCTCTGCAGAGAGAATGGGACATCCTATATTTTCCTGATATCTCAAAGCATCAGGGAGGGCTCTTCTAACCATGTAGTCAGCCCCTTCCTCTCTGAGAGGTGTGCTGCTTCCTGGGTGAAGGCAAACTCTCCTGAGATCTCGCATAATCTCACCCAAATGCCCAGGAAAATGTGGAGGAAGAAGAGTTGGCTTTTCTACCCCACTTTTCCTACCCATTTAAGGGGACTCAGTGCAGCTGACAAAGTTTTCTGTACTTCTCTCCACAAAAGAATACCTTGTGAGGTAGGTGGGGCTGTGAGAGTTCAGAAAGAGAGCTGTAACTAGCCCAAGGTCATCCAGCTGGCTTTGTGGAAGAATGTGGAATCCAACCTGGTATTCCCAGATAAGAGTCTGGCTCCCTAACCACTAGACGGAACTGAGAAGGGAAACTCTGCAGCTGATTGTGATGTAAGTAGTGTTTGTTCATTTGTTTTTTACTTTGTAGCATTGGGTTTTACTTTGCTGGGACTGTGGAGCATTGTAAAACCTGGCTGGCATTTTGACAGCTGCTCTGCAGTCCTTGCAAAGAATTCCTCTTGTCTGGATGCAGCCCAAAGCTTCTCCAACATATAAACTGTACAGTACTGCTTTTGCTTGAACATTCCTGGTGAGGGAAAGGTTATCACATTTCTAAGTAACCAGTTCTTCTGCTGAACTGATCTTATAGCAAGGCAGTTATTTTCTAGCATTCAACTAAAGTCTGTTCTTCAGTAACTGCCAAAGATAATAACAATATTCTCATTTACAAGTTGTTTCAGGACTTTATTCAATTCATTTGGCCCAATTATCTGGTGGTGAAGTTATATGTTAGCCACTCAGTATTTCACAATTTGAAAAGGACAGTTGTAGTCTACTATGGCTCAAACACACTAGAGCCCAAGGCTTAGTCCTTAAAGGTCTGTCAGCCTTTTCCATTAATGCAGAACAAGAAATGGTTTACAGACCACCTTTCCGTGTATTTGTGTCGGTTAAGGGAGGTCACACCCCCTCTTAATATGCTCCATTCACACAAGATGTGGGCTAGGGTACCTAAAATGGCATCCTGGTCTGGTCTACTTGTACACCTCAATGTTGAGGTCTATGGAATATTAAGGGTGGTATAATGCCCCCATTGTCCATTATAAAAAGGGGGACCCATTTTGGTGGCACAACAAGGTGCACCACTAAAATGGGCCCATGGGAGCTCTGAAGGTCAGGAACTTTCATTTCTGGCCTTTGGAGCCGGGGCAAGCTTTGGAATCAGCACAGGGACTGGTGTGAAAAAGGCCACCCCGACATGAGCAGCCTTGTTCTGTGCCAGGAACAATGTGTCACAGTTTGGAATGGAGTGCTTATCCTAGTACAGGAGCCCTGCTCTGTAACTGAGATTGCAAAGGAAGCCCCCTTAGATATCAACCCAGTAGGGATGTGCACAAATGCAGTTTTCAGGATTATATTTGATTCAAATCAAATACCCAAAAATACGATACGATTAGAATCTGTAAAATTTAAATTTAACCAAATTTGATTTGAATTAAGCAAATTCAAATATATTGATTTGAATTTTTTATTCGAATTTGCACTTACAAATGTCGACAACCCGTCTGTATGCCTCCTGTAGTTATCCCGTATGCAGCCTGTTTTCGTCTCGTATGGATCTGTACAAATGCGTATGGATGCAGGAAAGATGTGTATCTGCAAGTATGCATCATGTACAAAACCATACTCAAGCAAATGTCTGGATAATTCAAATGAATAGATCCAAAATTTGAAACGCGTTTGAATCTTTAAATTTGAATTTATGGACATTCGATTCGAATTCAAATGTTGAAATTCAGGCAGATTCAATCTAATTTCAAAAACCATCAAATATTTGTGCATAGCTCTACAACCCAGTGTCATTTCAGCATGGGATTTCTCTCCAGATCAGAATCCCGCCCTGTCTGCACTTAACTCAGTGGGTTGGCATAATGTTACTATCCCACCAGGCTGACCAGATAATCAGACAGACTAATTATATCTGCATACAACCTTTCCCCCAAAAGCCAGCTGTGTCAGTTATCCTAGCTGATTTTAGCCTAATCTGGCCACCCTGCATCCAACTGAGTTGAAGATCAGGTGCAGAGGGAGGCATCTGCCCTTCAAGTGATTATGCAGTCCCCAACCATAAGAACCCATATAGGTCTTGCCAGGCTGTTCAAATAAACCTAAGGCCCTTCTTCAAAGGCTTCTGTATGCTTCCTTAGGGCTCGTCCCCATGATCTTCGATTACTTCAGCATGGTTTCGGGGCAGCTCTAATACGAATCATAGTTCGCATTAAGAAGTTCCCATGGTGATTGAGGACAGCACAGGTTCAAACCAAACCCACCTGTCCCCATGAAAACCATGGTAAACCCCTGCATTGGGGAACCGTGTTTTTCTCCACCCCTCCCCGCTGGGTACAAGCATACCCCCCCCCTTGCCTCATCACCCGATTGGCAAAGCATGGATGGGTAAGGGCTTGATTGAGCGCACAAGCACCTGACAGCTTCCCTGCACTCAGCTGAGCAAGGTCAGCTGGCACACGGAGGTATGCCCGCTGTCAAGCAAAGCAGCGCAGCTCCGACAAAAGAACTGAAATACAGCCGTAGCTTCAATCAATGAGCCAGGTTCCCTTCCTATTATGTCCCCCTGTTATGCAGTGTGTGGTTTTGGAGGTACAGAAGGGAAAGTGGCTCATTGATTGAAGCTATGGCTGTGTTTCAATTATTTTACCGGACCTGCGCTGCTTCCCTTGACAGCTGGCATACCTCTGTGTGACAGCTGATCTTGCTCAGCCGAGTACAGGGAAGCCGTCAGGAGTGCATGTGCTAAATCAAGCCCTTACCCAGGTAATTGGGCGATCAGGCAAGGGGGGGCAGTTGCAATCACACCATGCATGGCAGGGACAGCAAAACCCTGCCCGCTAATGCTGCAATTGCCAATCTACTCCCCCAATAACCCAGGAGTGTCCCCATGCCCCCAGGATAATGTGTGCTTGCCTCTTAACTCGGGGCGAGAACAGTTGTAAGGAGGGGGGTTGCCACAGATTTTTGCCATTTATCCTGCATTTATCCTGGATTAGGGGCTTGTCATGCAGACCCTCTGAGGCGAACTCAGGTTCACCTCGCAGTATTTTGATCAAGGGGACGAGCCCTTAAACTTCCTCTTGGCTAAAGGTTAGTAATAGGTTGGAAGCTGTTGGTAGCTTTAAATTTGTGCAAAGAAAAGATAAAAAATAAAAAATAAAGCAGGGGTAGAAATCCTGTGGCCCTCCATTCTGGAAACTACTGAACGTCAATTTTAGGTTCACTTAGCATGGCCAGTGATATAGGTAGCGATATAGTACTTTGTATAACCGATGGTGTGGAACTCGACACTCTACCTATTTCCCATCTCCCTTTCATTCTGTTTTAGTGTGTGCAGCACATGCTACAGGCAGATTAGATGAATATGGAATACTGCAAAGGAATTTGATCTAGAATGTGATAAACAGTGAGCTAAAATTAAAATTAAGCTTCAGAGAAAAAAACATCAAAGCCATAAACAATTGTGAATCTAAATGTGTGGGAGATCATGAGCATTCCAAGGAATGTCTGACAAGAATCTCTGGAAAAGAGCTTGAAATATGATGTATCTTTCTCAAAAAGGAGGTCAAACCTCAGAAATGTATTGCAACATTAAATCAGCTAATCCTCTTTACTACGCAAGCACAGTGATGCTTCATAATTAATTAAAATGCTTTGGAAGAGCATTCCCTTGGTTTGTTATTTTGGATAGATTTGTGCTGTTTTACTTAGTGCAAAGAAAACCTAGAAGCCAGCTACCTTGGGTGAGCTTGGTAGGTGTGTGGGGGACGGGGCCTCCTTTAAAAGACAATTCTCTTAGCATAAGCAGGATATATCAACTGAACATTCACTGTTGGAAGACTCATTTCAAAGCCAATCAAAGCCAAAGCAGCCAGCATCTGCTGCATCCCAGGGGAATAGGGGCAGCACCAGAGGTCATAGAGCTTAGAGGCCTGTGGCGAGGAAGGAGAGAAAAGAATAAGTCTGTTTAAGCAAGTGCTGAAAGCCTCATTGGCACAATCAGCATGGCCTAAAGGGGCCACACCAAAAGAAGGCCCAGAGCAAGGTGAGTTGCATGTCACTGTGTGCCTGAACTGCATGATGTACAGGAATCTGCATATCATTAGCATTTGGCCTGCTTCGGGAAGCAGAATCTGCCCTTTCTGGGAATGCTCCTTAACTGCAGAGTAAGAAAATACATTTTGCAAATAGCAGCACACCCTTGCTTCACTTCAGCAGCTACCATAGGGCCATTAGCCACTAGAGACATCCTCCTACTTGGGCCCAAGATGCAAAGTGCTACTTATTGAAGATGTTTGGACTGTGAAAACATTCATTCTCCAACTCTCCAGAGAGACCGGAATGTGGGGCTGAAGCAATATGGGCCTCACACCCTTCTCGGCCTCATTATGGGCTTGATCACCAGGGACTGGGCTCCAGTCCAAAAAGCCTGTGTGCCCAAGTGCCGGGTGGAGCACTCCAGGCACTGCCAAATTCTCTGCATGGTGATAAGTATAGCAGGACAAAGGCTGGGAACATGTGGGAGGCAACTTCAAATAGTTTTCGGTTGGCATGCCTCCTGGTGCCATTTTTGCAGTGGGAACTGCTCCAAACTGTGAGCCAGTTTGGTCTAGTAGTTAGGGAGCCGGACTCCTATCTGGGAATACTGGGTTTGATTCCGCACTCCTCCACAAAGCCAGCTGGGTGACCTTGGGCTAGTCACAGCTCTCTTTCTGAGCTCTCACAGCCCCACCCACCTCACAGGGTGTTCTTTTGAGGGGAGAAGAATAGGAAGCTTTGTCAGCCGCTTTGAGTCCCCTTAAATGGGTGAGAAAAGCGAGGTAGAAAAGCCAACTCTCCTTCTTCTTCCAAGTATGAGGCCTGTGTGGCCAGTGGCCATTCTCCAGGAGCCTGTGCCACCTGAGAACCAGCCCCAGCTGGCAGAGTAAAAAACGTGGGATGTGGAAACTGCCACATAATCTGACTTGGTCCAAACATAACAAAATTAGAACTGAATTCATTGACATATTCAC
The DNA here is from genome assembly GCA_014337955.1 of Aspidoscelis marmoratus. Taxonomy (NCBI): domain Eukaryota; kingdom Metazoa; phylum Chordata; class Lepidosauria; order Squamata; family Teiidae; genus Aspidoscelis; species Aspidoscelis marmoratus. The sequence continues at coordinate 6,435,143 of MTQE01000401.1, read as the reverse complement.
CATTATTTTTAGGAACATTTTCAAAGCAAGCGGAAGCAGATGGGATTCCTAATTTCATAGAATCAAAACTTGGCTTAAGGGTGTATTGGGGGGGGGGAGGAGATAAATGACGTTAATTTTTCAATGTACACAGCATCCATTTGCACTCATATATCTTTGGAAATAAATTCTCCAAACCACTCTGATCTATTTTGTTTGTTGAGTATATTCTTGCAGGGGATTGTAATGGTGCTGCCTCACTGGTGAAGTTAGGTAGTGTGAATGTTTACATTGGTGCTGGAGATTATAGCTCTTCCTGGCTCTCTCATCTTGTCATGTTTTGATATATATAGGAGTGTCCAGTGTATTAAACAGCAGCAGGAGTGCTTTAACACTTCAGAGTTCTGAGTCAAGGAACATTCCTCACTTCTCCAGATTATATAATTCAGGAATCTGTCATCTCTCTCTCTATAATTCTATGTCTTTTACTTAAACAGAACAAATTCTATGAGGGTGTGAAAACAATTCCAAAGTTATAATACCCAGAAAGCAGAGGGCCACTGGTCCAATCCCCACCCTCTCTTGAGGGACAGACAATGAGAAATATTTATTTGTTCTTACACGATGAGTAGAGCTATGCAACGGCCACCCACTGTGGAAAGATCACAGTGCCTACAAATTTCATTTTTAGCAAAGCATGGCAGGGGGAAGATGTCAGAGCCTCATGAGACCATCACTGTACTGGACATTGTGCTTCGCTTCTTGCTATTGGCCACACTTTCAGTCTTTGTTGCTCCTACGGAGTCTGGGACCCAGGATTGGGACCCATATACTGTAGAATCAGCAATTCCCTTTGGAACACCTGCTCCAAATTCATTTTTGGATGTTCTAGGGATGTTCTTTGGCCCTGTGAAACTTGTAGGCTTATCTTCTGGGTTGCATCTTATATTTCATTATTACTGTGGTGTATTTTCAAGTTTTTGATTTGTATCTTGCATTCTGTGTATGGTTTAATATTTTTGTTTATTCTTAATGTTAAGTTGTAAACTGCCTTGAGCATTTTCTGGAAAATGCAGCATACAAATAAATATGCATAGGGCTGAAAACCCCATTACTAAGTGACACTCTGGAATAAATCTATTCTAGAATAATTGCTTATTGCCCAGATGGCTGGGTAGCAGCAGGGAGCAAGTGAGTAGACTTACCTGTCTGGGCACCATGCTCCTTCGATCAGCAAGCCATGTACATCCAGGTGTTTTGAAGTCCAAAATATACATGATTGACCTCCATGCATGTGCAACAGCCATTTTGGGGGCCCCACACATGTGTGGTGGTCATCTCTGGCAGACACAACCAGACAGGTAAGAGAATATACCTGTTGCTATAGTGAGGGGACAGTATCCTGGGTCTATGTTTAGATTGCCACAAACACATCTGGTGAATCTAACAGAGTCCAGGGATACAAGCAGGTTTTACACTCTATCTGAAGGTAGCCATAGACTTGAAAATTTGTACTCCAGCCTTTCTATCATAGATCAGTATGCTGATCATTGAATATCATCTATGGTAACATGTAGTGATATGGTATCTTCCAAAGGCCTTTCCAGAGTGAATACATGTTTACTTGTTCCTGCATCCTTGATTTTAATTATGTTTTTATATAACTATGAAGATTTTAGCCATCTTTATTCTTTGAGATTATAGTTTAATAGGAAGTTGCATATAAATATATAAATATTTTGAAATTCAGCTGCCCGGACAGCTCAGATCTTTTGGAAAGGCTGGAGAAGTCATCCAAAATGTGGTGATGGTGGTTGGGGATACAATTGGTGAAGTCTTGCTTATTATACTGTTCACAATTTCTATCCACAAAATTTCCATTTGCACAACCTTAGGACTATTAAGTTGTTTCAGAGGAGAAATCACCAAGTTCCTGCAAAGTTTCCTATACTTATAGTGATCCTGTAAGTTGCTCACTGCCTACTCCAAAAAGAATGAGATTTGATCATGCCATGTGGGTGTTATGTCAACAATTCCTGAGCTGCCTACTTTATTTGTTTAATTTTGGGGGATTTGTTGTTTTTTCTTTTTGTTATTTATTTATTTGTTACGAATCTGGAGATAGGAAAAATGATGGCAGATTAACCTCGGCATCTGTCCAGTAGGAAAGTAATATTCACAAGAGCCAAACATTGTTCCAAGCATAATATATCTGTTACTGTTCCTGGTGTTTTGTTTATTATGTTTGGAACACTAAGCTGTAGTTAATTGCAGGAACATAAAGCCAATATTTCATGCCAGCTAGGTTTCTCATGATCTTGTGCTTTAGTATGGGAAATAAATCCTGCTACCTCTGATGAGATTTCAAAAGAAGTCTTTGATCTCTGATGTGTCTCATATTGTTTTTTTCCAAATAGAAACATAATTTCTCCTCCTTCATGTTAGTATTATTTGACTGTAAACATTATTTGTAGCTATTTGGACATTTTGTTTCTGTCATGGCCACTCAACAAGGTTATGAAATTGGAATTGGTATCTTCATCTTGTTTTCCAACTTCATATTTGCCTTCCGTGACAACACAGCAGCTTCTTGGTTCCAGGTTTCATGTTAAATCTGGGAGGGCAGAACTACACATACCTTCTCGCTCCTGCTGAATACAGCAGGAAGCTACTGGCATTCTGAGGTTTCCTGAGAACACAGGAACTATTGACTTGCTTTGTTGTTCAGATGCTGTGAGACATAGACAGAGAAATAATATTTGCAATTTTAAAGTGATTGCATTTGTAGGATGCGTAAAGCAATTTGAGACATGCACATTTACTATGGAGTAAATTTACTGGGAGTTATTTCTGGTAAAGCACACACAGGATTGTACTTTTTAATGTCAAGAGAAGAAGGTGGAATGTGCTGAAGCTTACCTTTTACTAGGCAAAGGGAATCCACAAAGGCTCAGTGTGGTGGTTTCAGCCATATAGCAGGTGTGACTAAACCTGAGATCCCTGTCCATCCTTGAGGTAGACTATCTTTATAAAATGCAAATGAGATGTAAGGGATATTTATTGCTGTTATCCAGATAGTCTTTTACACCATACGTGTTTTTAAGTAACAGAGTTAATAAAAACGTTGGAAATTATTATATAGGCCTGTTAAAGTTGACATTATCATAGTGGTTGAAATGGAAAACAAAGCTGATGTACAGCTTCTTAAATTTGGCTTAATATCAAATAAATGATAAAGAGTTAGTACTACCTGAAAAGTATTTATTTAAAAGACTGAGCAAACAAGAGTTGGTTACATTGCAGGATTTTTATCAACCAAATGATGAACTAATAAAGGAAAATTTAATGGAAATATTGGGTCAGGGAAACTGTTACGGGCCTTTATAATTACATTAAAAAGGAAAGAGGAATGCAATTAAAGCCCATAATAATTTATTTCAAGGGCCATGGCCATATCTTGCTGAAATACTCCATCTTATTAATAAACCAGAATCACAACACACTAACTCTTACTACACCCAATACCTGATAATCCTTCCACAGTTCATCCTCAGTCTGGGTTGCTTGGCTCACATCTTTCTGTTTCCATCCTGAGACTCCTTTATGAGACTCTTTTAGATCTCTACCTCTCTCCATTGTCACAACACCCACTGCGCTCTGATAGGATATAAATTCTGTGACTCAACAGCATGTAATCACACATTGGGTGAAAGGGAAGGGAAATGCATGCAGTATCCACCCACTATAGTACAGTTCAGCCCCCTTTAGTCTTATTCCCCAATCACAACCAAAAAATGAAAACTGATTAACATTCTGTAATAGCTTTGGTGCATCCCCATGGGCAATTTAATCTGAATTCAATTAGAATTCAGGAAGGACCGTCCCCATGACTTCTGTAATTAATCCAAATTTGGCATCCAGGTATCCCCATGCAATTCCTTATTCCTTTATTTTATTGACACTTCTAAAAATTAGGAGTCAAGAAAGTACAATTGAAGGGAGAAAAGTGCACAAATAAAATGGGTAGGACTAAAAAAGTGTGAACGGTGGGAAGACAGATTGAAGAAGGATTAAAGTGAAGGTATGACCATGGCTAAGGAGTAATTCAAAGAATGTTACAGGGGGAGATACAGTATTGATAGAATATTGATAGATGCCTAAGAAAGAAATGTAAAAATATTAATGGAAATAACAGGGAGTGGTTTATAGATATCAATGAGGATGAGATGAACAAATGTTTTGAGGAGATAGCAAAAAATTAAAAATAACAGAAAGAACTGGAAATGAAATTAATAGGGAGATGATACATGACCCCTTGTCAGATATCACATATGAATAGGAATGTAGGTCCTAAATGTTATTTATAGACAGAAAGGAACACATATACATATGTGGTGGGGTCAAAGAAGTCCAGAGATTCTGGGAGAAGATAGGTAGCGAAACAAATAACATGTTAGGAAATAATATTATATGGACGCTGATTAGGCAGGAAGATAAATACATAATCAAACAACTAATTAAGGCATCTCAACTTGTTATAGGATGGAAAAATAAAATGGGAGCTGAGGAAATAGTTTCACTATATACCAAAACAAATCATCCTCAGATATGAAAAGGAAGAAACAATGAAATATATGGGCCAGTGGCTACAGACCAGAAAGTGGGGCTAAAGTAATTAATTATGTATTGCAAAATAAAGTGGAGAGCAAAGAAATAAAAGGTAGATTTAGTCTAATCTTCTAACTTAAGTAGTTATGAGATTTAGCATTGGTTCATTTGGAAGGGATGGGTGGGATTTGGAGTTGGGAAAGAAGGTAGCAGAATGTAGAATTATGGATTAATTTTAATTTATATTTGTAAAAAAAGTGCATATGACTTCTGCCCTCTGTAAGAAAACTTAATTGCAGAAATCATATGCATTTTTTTACAAATATAAATTATAATTAATCCATAATTCTACATTCTGCTACTTACACACACACACCTAACCTGTGCTCTTTCTAACCCCTTAGCAACTGTTAGTTGTTTTCACTTCAGCGGACTTTAATTTCCAGTCACATTCTTTTCCAACCACAAAGTACAATAACTGTTCCAGAAATTTCACTATGTTTCATTGGGTTCTTTTTTAATATGATGCTTTTGATTTCTTTTCTGGTAAATGGGCTTGTGCATGTCTTCACATGTTTTCCGTATCTCATGGCCAATGCTGCCCTTTCAACTTGCTTCTGCAACCAGCAGGAAAGTAGATTGGCTAATGGACTAGTTCTGGGAGAAAACCAGGTGGCAGGCATCAGCGGAGGCACTGATGCAATTCCTGGTTGAATTTCATAGGGTGCCTGCCAGTACTTTAGCAATTACCAGAAGCAAAAATAAAGACCCTCAAATTCCTGAAGTAGATTGTTCCCCTTTTCAAATCGACTGAAATCCTTTGAAATCTATTCCTACAAGTCCTTATATTCTATGTTGACCTGAGCATCACTGGCCCTTTCACGATCTCCTTCTGTAACAAATACAAACTTTTGCAAAGAAAAGTTATTCCATTCGAAGTAGGGATAGGAAGCAAACAACCCTCTGACTTTTATTGGGTGCCACCTTCATGAATAGACATGGCCAATGAACTGGGATTATGGGTTTCTGGAAGTTTTTTCCCCTCCTCAGGTATCTTAAAGCAACATCCCTCCCCTTCTCCGTTGTATTGCAGCACACACACATTAAAATCTGGACACTCTGCTATGTTAACAGAGTTTTTGTAAAATGGGACACAAATACACTCACAGAGAGAGACACCCCTCACCAAAAGTTCTTATGGTTCTTTAAAAAAGAATAAATGATATGAAATATTAAAATATTAAACATGATACAAAATATTAAACATAATTAAAAATCTAACCCTCCCTCCCTAGCAAGACAGCATCCCGAGGAACCTATTTAAACATTTAAAAGTTAGATTTTAACTAGGGGTCTAAGGGCCATTACAAAAAGGGCCTTTTGAATTCCATAAGCCTTGTACTTCTGAAAGAGAAGGAACTATAAGTTTGCACGTCTCTCTAATCACACAAACACAGCAGCTGGGAAACTTTTGTTCAATGGCTTCAATGTTTCTGGCCAGGACAGTTTTTGAAGACATAAGGAATGACCCCAGAAGTGGTCCGTTTCTTGTGTCGACAAAAAAAGGGCCATGATACCTGATTCATAGCACTCTTAGGATCACTTATGGCAGGATGTGCAGTGGATGATGGAGAATTTGTACAGACCCTGTGCATTTCTAGCACACCCTCTGTGACTCAGGACATGGCACCATGACGCCGCACTGCAGATCCTACATGACAGACAGATGGAGAGAGAGAGAGAGAGATCACCATTAATTTTGGGTTCTTCTCCCCCCCCCCCCTGCACTGCTTCCCAGTGAAAGCAACCATCACCTCTTCCCCGAAGCTGCTGTTTGGTATGTTATTGGTAGCCATGAACTTCTCAGTTTGTTCAGGTGGGAAGTTTCTAAGAAGTGCAGCACAGGGAAAAAAAGTATTAAACTCCTCACGTACCATAGTTAGGATCCAGATTTCCCCGCCTTCTGCAGCTGCTTCTTTAAGAAGTTAAAATAAACACACGGGAACAAATTAAGCATGTAATGGGACATGTAGTTTGGCACCAGAACAGGCTTATCTGCTTTGGTTATTTGCATAATATTTTTTCAAGGAGGCTGAACATGATATCGTGGCTAAAGTCCTCCAGACTCTTGAAGCAGCCTTCAGTTACCCACCTTACAGTTTTGTTACAAGCATTTCAAAGGCACTATGAGCCAAATCCTCAACTGCAGCACAAGATGCAGCCTAAGTCTGTGGATTTCATGGGGCCGTAACTTCCCACCCCACCCCAGACTGTGCTTCATTTGTCTCGCACAAAAGCGGCTTATATTTATGCAAAAAACAGTCAAATTCAATAAAAGTAACTTATTTTGTCATTTAACTATCTTTTCTTTTGTCGTCATCTTTGCCTGGGTCTGGCATGAACAGTGTATTATGTGGTGCTGCTAACACCTATCAGATGAACTTCATTCCTAAGGAGACAGTATAGCTTGACTTTGCATGGCAAGATTTGTTCCCAAGATAATTCTTAGGCCCATAAATACACAAAGGCTGTGTCCCCAAGCAATTAAAAGCCTGCTAAAAAGCTTCTTTTGCCTCTGAGCACCCCCATGCCTGGCTTTTCTCTGAGCTTCCAGCACCACAAAAGGAGGAAAATCCACGGGGAAAAAAGTGCACTTTAAATAAAACTACCAGCGCACTTATTGGAAGCCGCGGATTTTCCTGGCAGCAAATATCGTGGAGATGCTCTGTGGCAAAAGGGGCGGTAATGCCACCTGTACACACAGCCATAAAACATTCAGACATCTCCCGGAACTGCAGCAGCTTCCCTTCCTTTCCCTTTCTAAAGGTCAAAACTTTCAAAGAGCCAGAATTGCGGAGAGTTGCAACATTATCAGGTGTGAAATGGGTGGATTGCTGCAGTCACCGCTGCTGTAGGGGGTGGATTATGACAGTGATCAGAGGGAAAGTGAGTGAGTGAATGATCGCGCAGCCAGTGGCTGCAGCCGCTGCCTTTGCCAGCATGGGGAGCCATTTTGGGGGGCGGAGATCTGGGAGATTAACAGAGAACCAATGGCTATTTTTCCTTTGGACTTGTTGGGGGTTTCTTACTGGTTGTGGCCATGCAGAGTGCAGTCCTTCCCCGTTCCCACTGTCACCCTATCAACAAGAGAGTGGGCGGGGAGAAAAAATGCGGGCAAAGAAAACACACTTCCGTGGGGATGGTAGGTGCATTTTAAACGTGCGTTTTGCTGAGCCTCATGCGGATGCTTATTTGAGAATTGAACAGCACTTTTAATGTCCGCTGGAATAGAGGGATGGTAGAGAGAAACTAGAGAGGCAAATAAATTGCTTGGGGATGCAGCCATACTGAATAATATCAGGCTCTTTCCAGACTTTTGAGCCTCATGGTGCCAGTTTCTCCAAACTAGGAAATAATTGTTTTTTGTGTGGAAAGGAACTGGCACCATCGTTTCAAACCTATGCCCTGTGCAAATACTATTTCTTTGAACACATTGACTTTTTCAGAAGCATGTAAGATGGTGAAAATCTGCCACCTCCATCTCACGTCTTTCTCCTTGGGTATTAGCAAGGCTGCTACAGACTGAGTGATCTGTGTACTGTGAAAAAAAATTAAGACCTAAAAAGCTCTCTGAAGTTATAGTATCTTTCAAATTGCTCCACGTCTAGTTCTGTTCTGTAGAAAGTTGTTTCCAGTTTTGAGGTTTGCAAAGGTTTTTGGGTTGGGAGAAATCTTCCTTGGTGTGCAATTGTGTACTATTTTATTCATTGTGAGTTCCATAGACAGCCACTGCTACCTCCTGTTTTTGAGTGTCAGGTCATCTAATAATAAAGCATTACTCATCCATGATTTGATTCTGGATGAAAGGCCTGATTTCATCTGTGCAGAGGAACTCAATGGGCCCTGTCTCTTGATTCAGCATTGCTCCAAACTGGCAGGACAGTGAAGGGTAATTGCTGTGATCCACAAGATCTTGCAAGGCAGCCAATCTGCTCTCAGACTGAGTTTGTTTATTCACCCATCCATCTATCCATTTATATCCCTCCCTTCACCTGTGGGTCACAGACCTCTGTCAAACAACTAGCCATTTAGGGCTTTACATGTCAAGATCACCACCTTTAATTAGGTTTAGTAGCAAATAAATAGCCAGTGCAGACCTTTAAAACTTGCTGTGATGTGCTTCCAGTCAGAAACATTCACCAGTTTTGAGCTGCTGCATTCTACACTAGTTTATCATTTGATAGGCTAAAAGAAACACATCAGAGATGCTAAGAGTGCACCATTTCCCCCATGCTGTCTAGCACCCTCCCTGTCTTAGCTGGCTGAAGTAGTCTCAGATATGGTGTTGTAGGCCTCTCAACAATTCCTGAATGCTCTGGGAGAGTTTCAAATTGATATAGATAGTGGTCTTGCTGAGGCTCTGGTCTTTCTGAGGAAGCAAGAGATGAGTAGGGCCACCAACAAGTTCTGTCTCAAGTGCCTGTGATGTACCTGTGGAATCCCATGGAATCCCATGGAATGAAGCAAAAAGAGCAATGACTAAAGTGTGTTATAGAGCAATTCCCTGTTGTCAGAATTCCTTTAAGAAAGATGTGCTTCCAGAAATCTAACAAGCCTTATCTCAGCTTAGCTTTTGCTATCTGCATGGGAATAGCTTTTCTCCCTGGGGGCTTAATCACTCACACCTGTTCCATGTACACCTGCCCTGCAGTGTTGGGTATAACTTAGGCTTAGTTATCCTTATGCTTTTATTACAGTACCGACAGAGCTGCTTTTGTGACACTTTGGCTGCATCCGCTTTATAAGCTTAATTCGGCTTCCCTAAACCGAAATAATAGAACCGGATGCA
>MTQE01000401.1:6397400-6417701 GCA_014337955.1 Aspidoscelis marmoratus | reverse complement strand
AGAAGAAGAAGAAGAAGAAGAAGAAGAAGAAGAAGAAGAAGAAGAATTCTTTCTGTGCATTCTTCCTGTAGACATCTAGGTTGAGTAAGATCCTGCTCAAGCTCCTTAGAATCTTACAAACTAATGCTGAGGCTCTTTTTGCTCTTGCTCTTATTCTGGATTATATCTCAGAATAGGGACATGCCATCCGCATGCTGGTGCAGACGATGGTAGGTCCCACGCAGTGCATGCCATAATCTGCACTAGCATGGAGATGACAGATCCCTATTCCAGGATATAATCCAGAATAAGGGTCAATTCAGAAAGGGCCAGAGAGAGATGTGAAAACCAAAGACAGTTCTCAAATGAAGGGAAATACCAATAGACACAATGTAAATATGCTGTGAGAGTCTGAGGTTTAGTTCTGTTTTGGAATTAATCACTACAAAACACCACAAACTATAGAAGACTGTTTAAGTTATACACTTTATGCCATCATGATTTCAGGAAGGTGGGTGTGCTTTAAAGGTGCAGGAACAGAAATTATTCTTTGGCCATTTCTCAAACTGTACTTTATTTAACACTCTTGCCCATCTATACCTAGACATCCTAATTATAACTTTCAATCCCCCGCCTTTTTTTTTTTTAATATAATTGTCTTTTTAGCTCCCAATATTTTCAGCTTGGCTTTCTTTTTAATAGCAGTTTAGCCTGCCTACAGATGTCCCTTGTTTATTTTTGTTTTCCACAAGATTTTGGAATAAAGAATCTCTGGAATTAGGATGTGTTTCCCTGACAATAAAGGAACAGTGTGGGGAAAGTGGAGGTACTTACCAGTGTGAACCCTTGCTTCCCCAATGTCACAATGTCTGCATCCAGGTATTTTGGTGACCCAAAATACCTGGAAGTCCATGATTGCTAACCCATGTGCATGTATAGTTGCAATTTTCAGGTAGGTTTGGCCCCACACACATGTCTAGAAAAAGTAAATGCTTGTGTGTTTTATGTAAAACCTACCCCAGGAGTTAATTTTTCCACAATAACATTATTTCAAGATATCATCTCAACATCGTAGTTGAGATTGCCATAGACAATACCAACATAGTGCCAGAATAATCCTTGTTGTTCTTTCACCCTGTCTGGACACAGCGTCTGTTCTGCAGACAGATGGCTGCAGAGATGGATAGAAAAACAGAGGAGAAAGACCACAGAATGTGTTCTCTGAGAAGCAAGTGTATTTAGAGAAAGCAGTGCCAGAAGATGTCTTGCATGGATCCTCCTCTAAATGTTTCTGTGTTTTCACTTATGTGGTATCAACTCAGGTTCAACACTGTGCAAAACTTTGATTATCAGCCAACTAAAGTACAACTCATGGGGTCAATGGGAGGCTTCTAATCAGAGCCTTTGGCCCAGTCCCTCAGAATTCTTGTAGGAGGTTATGCACAGGGTTATACCTGTAATCAGGAGATAAAGTTTTTAAGGCAGTGAAGGGCTGTGAATGGTGTTCATAAAATTCTGCAGCGCTGTGGAAGACTGAGGGAGAGAGATTTAGAAGAACTTGTCAAACAACGCCCCAGCCAATGTCACAGTGAGAACCTTGAAATCATACCTTCCCTAGACCCCCTGTCACTACTTCAGCTTGAGCTCCACACAATCTTAACTATGCGAATTTCCTTCAGACCCTGATCCTCCAGAGACACAGTGGCCACATGACGCTTATACAGTTTTTCTGTGAGAGGTTAATAAAATAAAATAGAATAAAATAAAATAGATGACAAAATGGCTCATGGCATATTAATAGCTCCCATGCAGGTGCTAGGGGCTGAACTATTGCAATATGTCTCCTAGTATTACCAACAAACCTCCTCGTAGGATTGACTTCACACTTGCATCCAGATGCTGTAGTCGATGGCTGGTGGAGTGAGGGAACTTACTCATCCTGACTCATTAGGTGGGTGTCTTAAAGCATTGAAAGTTAAGTCTAGAGCCATTTCCCTGCAGAATCAGCAGAAAATCATTTAGATTTTTATCGGTGTCAAACAATGCAAAAGAAAATATAGCATGATTCTGCACTGGCTAGTATACCAGACCAGAAAATGTACCAGGAGCATCCCTTAGAATTCCAGAGTGTGAAAGGAGAGCTCCTAGTATGCTTGCTTGTTTACCAGCCAGTGTGGAACTGTCCAGACTTTGGGCAGAAGAGAGAGCAAATTGTCTTGTCATTTAAAAAAGAAAATGGGTTCTGAGAAGCAGTCAAACCCTTAATGTCATTTTCATTTTTTAGTTCTGAAAGACTTGGCCAGCCACTTATAATCTTAACCCTCCCCATGCGCCCTGTTACCCCAGTTATAAATGGGGATATGCACAAACTAAAAATTCACATTTATTTTGCAGTTGAAACAAATATCTGAAAATTTGTTTCTTCATTGAATCATTTGTTCAAATGTTTGGACTTTTGCATTTGCCATGGAAGATTTTTGCAACTTTTTTCCATTGAAAAGGCCTATTTTCATCTGTAAAATATCTGCAGAAATCTGAACATTTGATTGAATTTTCATACTCACAAGCAGGAATACTGCTAGTTTCATTCAAAGTTCCAGACATTCAAATGTCTGCACTTTCATTTCAACGCAAAATTTTGCTTTTGAATGTCAGTTTGTTCATGTGCATTCCTGCTTATAAATTGCCCCTTTGGGTCTGGCAGGAATGCTTGGGAGATCATTTTAAAGCAGTGCCCACTGGGGTCTTCCCTAGAGATGTTTTTCTATCAAGGTGGGGTAATCATCACCCAGGATCTTCATTCCCTAGTAGCAGCTAAGACTGTCACCAAGGACTATGCAGAGGCTGACTTACTGGATAGACCATCAACACACCTTTGCTTTCTCCTCTGGGATCAGAGAGCATCTGCTGGGAGAAATTGTAAATCATTATAGTCATACACTTATGCTTTCTAGGCTGTATCATGTGTACCTGCCAGAAACATGGATCATATTTGCACTTACCTTGCTATTCTGGCACAAGGAGGATTAGAATAAGCAATCTGTCCCAAGCTGAAATGAATTGCTCCATGTCAGCTCCAAAGCTTGCACTAACTTCTGTGCCAGTATGTGGACCTCTAAATTATCTAAATGCTAGGAATAACAGTTCCTAGCCTTTGGAGCTCCTGGAGGTCCCCATTTTGGTAGCATGCCTTGTGTGTGCTTGTGTGTGTGGGGGGGGTATTCCTTGCAAATAATAAAAATGAGCATACATTAAGAAATAGAATACATTAACAATAACTTTAACAACAGCAATAATAGACACAATTAATAATTAACTCCCTCCTCCCATCTCTTCCCTTTTCTAGATCATTCCTGAATCTTTCAGTATCTTTCTCATATAGTTTGAAATCAATGCAAGTCAATGAATGAGATCACAGATAGCAACTTGCCAAATAGCCAATCTATTAATCTAGTGAACTAATTTACACCTAGGAGTCTTAAGGTGAGTGAGATAGGTTTTACAAATTGTCAACAGGAAGACAGACTGTGGAGTCACAGTGGTAGGGTGAGTGGGAATCCTCTCAAAACTACATATAAACGGCTTTTATTTAAAAAGACATAAGAAATACCAAGCAAAAGGTAAGCTACAAATATGCAGTTAGTCCAATAGCGTAGGCAGGACAACAGTGCGGTACTGTCTCTTTGATTTCCTATAACTCAGCAATAAAAGGTAAACAAAAACACAGCACAACCTTGAAAGCACCTTTTCTCTTCACAGAGTCAAGAGGGGGTATATTTTATTTATTAAGAGTCCAGAGGCAAAAGAGAAGGAAAAGGCATGGGGGGGGGCGGTTGTAGAAACAAGCAAGGCAAAAGGTAGGGGGGGGGAGTTGTAGCATTTCCAGGAACCATGAAGTAAGAGACAGTTTTTCAAAAGTCTAAGGGCGCTTAGACTGGAATGGGGAATAGACTTAGAAGGAACCAAGGCAGGAACAGAGCGGGATGGATGGATAGGGGAGAGGCAAAGATTTACATGGGCTTTCTGTGTCGTGATGGAATGCAGAGTGGAATTCGGGGCAATTCCTGAACTAACCCAGCAGATAACTCATTAACATAAACTGACAAATATGGAAACACTTCAATATTGCATGGCACAAAACCAACTGAGATACCAAACTGAACTAGTTTTTGTAATTAAATTTCTCTTTGATTTACTAAAGTAAATTTTGGTCACTGTTATTGCTACAGAGTACTCAGACTCATGTATTTCTTCACCCAGAGGGTCATCAGCTTATGGAATGTGCTGCCGGCAGAGGTGGTGACAGCTACCAGTCTAGATGGCTTTAAGGTAGGGCTAGACAAATTTATGGATGACAACTGTATCAATGGCTACTAGAACGAATGCCTAGGTGCATCTTTCAGGCTGGGGGTGGGGGTGGAGGAACCGGGGCACTTCTAAGGTCATCTGCTGGGACTCGAGAGCAGGAGAAGGTTTGTCCTTGTCTCTGCTTGAGATGCCCATGAGCATTTGGTGGGCCACTGTGCGCGACAGGATGCTGGACTGGATGGGCTGTGGCCTGATCCAGCAAGCCTTCTCTTATGTTCTTATGTTCTTATGTTTGCTTTGGAGCTTACCTAGACTAAATTACAAAGACTGCTCAAAAACTTGATTCTTCACATATGGTGTGGAGAGAAGAAGAAGAGGTGAACTCAAAAATGTAACTCCCCCGCATCCAGTTTCACAGGTCTTCTTACATGCCTCCGGCTTTGCTAACAAGCAAGGTTGTATTGGCGGCATGCTGTCCATATGCCTCTGTAGTCTGGTATACAACAAATAGTAGTCCAATAGATTTCAAAAAAGAGGTTTACTGGTAGATTAGACCAGTTATCTGTCCCTCAATTTAGCCCCGTCTCTGTGGAACAGCCTCCCCCAATGTACATCAGGTGCCTTCAATGTACGTGTTTAGATGGTTGATGAAGAAGCACCTCCTTACTCAAGCCTTTGACCTAGTCTAGTGATGGCCAACCTATGACATGCATGTCACAGGTGACACGCCAAGCCCTTTTGGGTGACACACATGGTCACCCTGGCACCTGGGCACATAGTGCTTGCTTGTTCTTGAAGTGTACGAAATACCAACTTTCAATTGAAGATTTAGCAAATGAAATTCAGCAACAAAAGTCACTAATGTAAAGAATTATTTGTTTTTGCTTTTAATACATATATCAAAAATATAACTTTTTTACTAGAGCTACAAATATCACAAAATTATGGATATTTCTAGATGTGACACAGCACCCGAGTTAAGCTAGGTTTTCTTGTGAATTTTGACACACCGAGCTCAAAAGATTCGCCCTCATTGACCTAGTCTATCCAACCCTGCTTAGCTTTCAAATTCGATTTAATTTTTTTGTCGTAAGAACTACAAAAAAAATACAACAAAGGACAATATATAAGCATAAGCCTGTTGTATTTTAGGTTTGTCCTTGTCTCTGCTTGAGATGCCCATGAGCATTTGGTGGGCCACTATGTGTGACAGGATGCTGGACTAGATGGACTGTGGCTGATCCAGCAGGGCTTCTCTTATGTTCTTATGGATTTTCACCAATTTTTTTTCATTCAAATTCGAGTCAAATTGAATGTCAAAACATTTTATTTGATTCAAATGTTTAAAATCCAAATGCAACAAAAGCCGATTTGAATCCAATACGTTTGAATCTATTCCTTCGAATGTTAGATATGAATTTGAAGATACGAATGTCGACAACATTCGTATGTATTATATTTATATGTATACATTTCATATGCATCCTGTTTTATCCCGTATGCATCCCATTTTTGTTCCATATTATAAGTGCAAATGCATACAGACACGTATGATATTCATACAGATACATTTGAATTGTTTGAATGAATGTTTTGGAACATTCAAAATTTGTTCGAATGATTAAATTTGAATGTGAAAACATTCTATTCAAATTCAAATGTCCACATTCGATCGAATTTGATTGAATTTTGAATGTTTAGAACATTTGTGGACATCCCTATTGTATTTCTATGCTATGTTTATAGCTTGTTTTTATTGCTTTTATTAATTGTATCCCATCTTGAAGTCCTCAGCTGAGCTGGCCACTGAGATCTTTGGTATGGGGCCAAATGTAAATGTAAATAAATAATGGTTTTACTAGGCATCCATAGTATTAAAAAGTATACACTAAAGTCTCCATACGCCAACAATGGAGAAAACGTATTTGAAAATAATAATAGTTTTTCCACCTGAGTAAAAGATCTTAGAAATGCAACATTACCTTTTGAATGGAAGGTAAAAAGCCAAGTCCTTTGCCATACCAACTACTCAAAACTTAAAGCTGAAAAAGGCAAATGTACTCAGTTTTGGAACAACAGCTGCTGAGTATGTTTGCTTTAATTAAACACCTAATCAGCTTTTCTGCCATATGCTGTTCACTTTCAGCCACAGAATATTCTCTGGTTTTGCTTTGCCATTGAAAGGGAAATCAGAGAAATTGTAGGGTAATAGACTCAAATTGCTCGTCTAGATTAAAATATGTATGTAGAGCAGGACTGTTCAGCTAGATTGAATGAGAGCATTTCTCCTTAGTCTCTGGGACCTTAAATATACTGGCCATTGCTGATAGACAGTATATGTAATTAATTCACTGCTTCTGCCATGATAACCCTGACTGGTTATGCTCTTCTTTCAAATTGATCTTATTACCTGGAAATATCTGCCATACCTAAACACTGAACCTCAAAATTAGTATCACAACCAATTTTTAATCATGGAGTTCTATGAGACTTTCTTCCCCATCCTCAGCATCAGGTTCAGCAGATGAGGGAAGCTGGCTTTCCCTTCCTCCCCCAAGTCGGTTTGCACTCAGGGAACAGAAGGAAAGATAGCTTCTCGCCTCCCTTGTCAAAATCACTGCTGATTCTCATTTAGGGGGAGGGGTGAAGAATGTCTCCTTCACCTGTCAAAAACCACTTGGGATTCACTCACTAAAATTTTGACAGACAGGGAAATTCCAGTGAAATTCCCACCTTGAATATGTCAGCAGGGGGATTTTGTACACAGGGAATGGTCCCAAGCACAAACCCCACTGAGGAGACACCTCTATCAGCGGCAGCAGTGGCAGTAGGGCTGGTACCATGCCAAGAGGCAATACAGGTGTTGTAACAGGAGCATAACAGCATAAATGCTGTGCTCTTCCTCCACACTGCATGCACCATGAGGGTGCAGTGCCATGCAATGGTGCTGTGCAGATCCAACCATACTCCACTTCTTCAGAAACTGAACTCCCATCCACCCCCAGCCAGCCAATTTTGCACAATCTGGAGACTCACAGTGAGATCATGAAAGTCAAACTGGCGATGTGGTGAACTGTCTGATTTGGGGAAGCACCAGGCTTGGACCTAGAGCTGTATCTAAAATGTGCATGTGTGTGCCACGCACAAGTCCTGCCACGAGCAACACAGAGGAACATAGTCGTCATTGCACCTCATTTGTTTTTAAAAAGGGGAAGACGGCAGTTGTCCTGCAAATTCAATATATCATTTCTCCACCAAGCCAGAAGTGTCCCACAGCTTCATCTGAGTCAGAGTTTAGTGATATCAGGCTATTTAAAGAAAATTCTGTTAAGTATTTATAGCAATTTGCTCTTGTGTATCTCAAGTAGACAATGGTTATACATACAAAAAATAACCCACAACAAAAATCTGACTCTGCAGTTGTTCAAAAGTCCATTATTAGTATTTAAACTGCAGATACATTAGATTAATGAACATGGTCAAACGAGGAAGGTAAAGCAATACATTGGCACAGTTCCATTTCAGATAAAGCACTCATGATATATGATGCTACATTGTGCAGCATGCAAAGCATACAAGAAACATTTTGTTGCTATTACCTCCCCCTCCTCAAACTGTGACAGTTCCAAAGCCCTCAAATAATGGCTTGTTTATTCATGAAATGCATAATTTATCATGGCATTTCAGATTGCTGACACCTGCCATTATTTTAGACCACTTAAAATAAATTGAATAACTCCACCCTGAGACACAAGTCCTAACGTGAGAAGCTAAAGAATCCAGAAAAGATCCCCCAGAGGACATTAAAGGAAATGTTTATTAAGCCCTAGAGGCCTTCAAGGAAGGACAGCCAGAACTAGCTATCCACCCATTTTCATAAATAAATGTTACGAGTAAATATATACTTAAAGAAATGTTAACTATTGCATTTACTCAGCTTTTTGGATGTTTACCTCTAGAATGCGTGCACTGAACAAAGTAAGTCTCCTTTACAAAACTTTATCATAGATGCAATGGGACTTACATATTTGGACAGCTGGGTGAGAAGAAATAACAGGAGCACCGATCATCTGTCTATGTGGCTGAGGATTGTGATGGTTCTATCACTCGGTGGCACACTTGGGATTCTATCTCCCATGTCATGGTAACCAGGCAGACAAGCATTTGATGGTAATGGTATTGTATCTTGGGGAATATCAGGCAGATTCCTGCATTGGTAGATGGACCTGCAAGTGTCATAGGAGCCTGTGGAAGGGAGGCTCCTAATATCTTGCTGGTCTGATATACCACTTAGTAGTCTGGTATACCAGGAGGCTCCTAGGACACTTGCTAGTCTAGTATCGTCACCAGTACAGAATCATCCTTGGACCTAGTTTCCATAGCACTGTAGGAAGCAAAGACCATCTGCAAACTGAAGAGCAGCAGGTTTCTTTTTGCTTAGATCACTGCGAAGGTTTGACATCTTGCTGGATTCTAAGGATATCATACTAGAACCTCTTAAGTTTAATGCTGCCATGAGATTTCTTTGCCTGCCATCTATAATCCATTTCTCTTTAACTACTGCTGGCTGGTAGTCTTTCAAGCTGTATTTGCACTTGATATTCATGTCATGGGCCAGGGTGGACCACCCAGTCCTGGGGCCTTTCTGCACTTGGCCTTATTCTGGAATACATCCCAGAATAGGGACCTGCAATGTGAATGCTGGTGTAGACTGTGGAAGGCTCCAGGTGAGTCCTTCCATAGTCTGCATTAGCTTGTGGCTAGCAGACCACTATCCCAAGATATATTCCAGAATAAGGCCAAGTGCAGAAAGGGCCCTGGGATCCGCAACCTATCTGAGTCTGGGACAGGTTGCTGCTGATACACAGCAGGGTTGTCCATAAAGTCCACACTATCTCTGGCTCCAAAAGCTGCATCAGCTTTGGAGTTGTCCCTGAAGCCTCAAAGGCTAGGAACACTAGGGCACTGCTAAATGGGAGTCTGTATACCAAAATGGAAGGCTGTGTGCTAAAATGCTGCTGTTCTGGAACACAGTGAGTAGCATGCTGGTAGACCTCAATGTCAAAGTCTACAAGTAAACCAGGCTAGGGCACCATTTTGGGCAACCTAGCCCAGTTTATGCTCCATCATTTGTAGACAGAGCGTGCTAAGAGGGGGCAGGAATTCCCCTATCCTATACCAGCGTGTGGGAAGAGGAAGTCCCTAGGTATTCCCCATGTACAAAGGGCCTCAGTTAAGAACTTTTAACATATTCTGGAACACACTGACCTATTAAAACCCCAGCTAGAAACAGGGTCATCTTCTAGAAGAACTGTGTTGCATCCACATAGTGGCCAGCAGTGCTGCTGGGCATGCAGGGCTCCTCCAAGGGTGCCTGAGAAGCAGCAAATGCCCTTGGAGTGATCCTTCCCACAGAATAGGAAAACAGACTAGGAGGGCACTTACCACCCACAGATGCTCATATTGTTGCTGTGTAGATACATGCCCTGGCCTGTGCTCTGCTTGAGCACCTTTTTTTGTCATGCTCCAAATGGCAAACCTCTGGGCCCATTTCTAGTGAAACAAAAAAGATGCCTCAGTGGCATTTTCAAAGGTGGGAACAATTTCATTCCCGAACTCCAAAGGCAGTGGTGATGTGATGCATGTGGCCCCATGCTCTTAAGTCACTTCAGTCCTCATCGTGGGACCCAGTCTATGTTTAGAAGGAAGCCGTGTTCTCATTTTTGTGGCTTTAATCAGTCTTCAAACAAGGCTTGATTATATCATAAACGCAACAATAATAAAAATTAGGCCACACTGTTTGGCTGCTGGTTTAAAGAATGCTAATATCTTTTCCACTTCTTTTCATGAAATCACTGTGTGAGTCTTTAGAATACTAGTTTCCAGACAATTAAGTGTGTATTAGATTTCTCTTGTTGCTGTTTTTGTTATTGTCAGATGTATCAAGTCAAGTGCCACAGCACCTGTGGAGATGGATGCACACTTGCTGTTTCAGTCCCTTAATCCTCACAACTATAATCTTTGACTGTATCTATTCACCTTGTCTTTTGCCTTCCACTTCTGCTGCTTCCCTCTTCTTTGACAGGCAGGCAATTTTTTTTTTACTTTTTAGTTCCACTGCATTGTATTGGACCATAGGTCATCAAAAAACAAGACATAAAACTTTAGAGAATTAAAAACATATAGAGCTTAAAAATGGGAGGAAATCCTGGAACTTTACTTACTCATATAGCGTTTGCAAATTTCAGTCATTTCTTTCTAGCAGCAACAGCAGACAAAGCCACATTAAAGTCACTTCTCAAAAAAGTAATTCTACCTTGAGGTGAGTTGGTGCTTAACTTCTGAAGATAATATACTATGAACCTTTCCTTAGGCTGACAAGAAAGTATATAATAGGGGTGGTCTTCAGTCAAACTGGAGTCACAAATGCATTTCCTGTTTCCCTTAACACTCCAACAATAGTACTTGTTTGTGGGTATTGACTGAAAGTGGAATCTCAGGGAAATTCAAGACATCCTAATATCTAAGTTGAGTGCAAATACTTTATATCACCTGGCCAAAGGAAAGAATCACAAAAGTTGGGTAAATATGAGTGATGGTTTAAAATCCACTCCCAAAGATTAGTTCCTTTGCCCGTCTCTGTAATACCTTCAGAGGAGAAATTATAACTATATGTTTTTACTAGCCCATCATTTGCTTGCACTCCAAGTGAATTTTTGTTCTTGGGTTTTCTTTGTTCTTTGACTGACTAGTTGGTTCTTCTGTAGCCAATGACGTACTTTAATAATGATATCAGGATTCATAATTGAGATAATCCAAAGAAAAGGGGGTTCTAGTACCACCCTGAAGACTAACAAAGAGAGATTGTGACATGAGCTTTCATAGGCAAGTCTACCTAGTCAGATAGGTGGAGTGGGATGCCTAGGAGCAGACTTAAAAGGTAACTGCTACCTTAACTACTGCCTCTGATCATTCACACCTCCACAATTCTATATTCTTTTGTTATTCATGCATACAGAAAAAGAGTTGGCTCTTCTACACCACTTTTCTCACCCATTTAAGGGAACTCAATGCAGCTGACAAAACAGAACACCCAGTGAGGTAGGTGGGGCTGTGAGAGCCCAGAAGAGAGCTCCAACTGGGAGCTGTTCCTGTAGCACCAGTACCAGCTGGCATGGTCTAGCCCCCACCAACATGAAAACAGCTACAGATACAGTACAAGTGCTTTCTCCACAATGGTGAGATGTTCTGCATTTCTATTTGAATTTTATTATGATTTCTAAATTTGCAGCTGTACAGATGGTGATATATGTAAACCTTATAGCAAACTCTCTATATAAAAATTTAATGATGTAGGTCCATTGTTGTCTTCTAAAGATATAGGACAACCCTATGGAGAGTTTTGGTCACCACACTTACCTTGAGATGGGTGAAGGTTCGTCAATCTCTTTCTTTTAAATCTAAAATAGCACCATAATCATGATAAGGATGTCTAGAACAGCTCACACTGTATAAACCATTTTGTTTTCTCACTTTTTCATTGAAAGTGATGGCTCACTTCCACGGAGTCTGTAAAATGTAATGCCTTAGGCCTATGCTGGTTACATTAGGTGTAGAAAAAAATACGTGCGAAAGATCTCCTGCCTCACCCTTTAAAGAGTTTCCTAGCAGCACAAAACAGAACATAAAGAATGTTAAAGACCTACTTGTCTTATCTTGCTTCGGTTCCTGAATAGGTTTGCGCAGACAGGGATATAAATTAAAGTTAAAAGGGTGGTTTGGCACTTGAGAAAACAAATCAAAGCATGCCTTTTCTCATCTGCTCCATATAAACCAGATACACCTTTCCGAGTCTTGGAGGTTAGTAATAAAATGGATTGCATAGTTCTGCCAGGTGGGTGAATATACACGTATGTGAGAAAAAGCCGTCTATGACTTGGTGTTTTAATCTATCTAGAATGATTTTGAAAACTGACGTCTTCTAACACTCAACAGGACAAAAGCTGAAATGAAAAACCCACTTGGTGTCCCTCCACTCTTGAAACAGTGTCTATGCAGGAAGCTAGAAACTGCCTTTGATAAAGAAAGAGGAAGCTTGATATTGCAGCAATGGCGGTATTAGAAAAGTATTTTCTTTCTTTTTTTTCCTCTTAGCAGTGCCCTCGGCAGGATCTGGAGAGTTTTCCTTTATCCAGCTCTGGTCTAAAACACAACTACATTGATCGGTCTTGAAAGAACTGGGTCATTTCTGCACTGGGCCTTATTTCAAACTATATCCTGGAATAGGAACTTGCCACCCACATACCGGTGCAGACTGTGGGCCTTTTTGCACTTACATGAACATGAAGGATACTTTTGCATGGTGCATCCGCACCTCGTGGCACTGCTTCTTTACTTCAAATGGCTTTGAGCTTGATGAAATCCCCCCCCCCCTTGCAGGATAGCCTGGCATGCTCCATCTATACCTCTTCCCAACGGAAGATGTGCAGGGAGAGCATGTGACCAGCAGCACCAGCGTGATCACCCAGGTTGTGCTGCAATGGTGCTGTGCAGGCACATTGGCAGCTTTGCATTGGCAAATCTATCACTGCCATAATGGTAGCTGGTTCCTAGTAAAGTGCAGGCTAAATTTTGAATTCTTTGGGCATCCCTAATTGTGGATGCCCAACACATTCCAGAACTTCCCTCCCTGGGACAGGAGGTAAAGTGTGAAAACACCCTATGGCAAAATACAGGCAGGGCTGTGTAATATTGCCCCTGGCAATAGCCTAACACCACCATGGCCCATGCTGTCTTTGCACATTTTAGTGACACGCACATCCAGGTATTTGGCCATATAGAGCTGTCTGTTTTGGCTAGCCTCCCTAGGTCAAGCTGTGGACTGCTTTTTAATAGTCCAAGCTAGATTGCGCCACTGAAGGGACAGCCAGCTTTGGGATGGTTGTGGCAGCAGAAATATGCAGACACATTTCACTAGGGAGTGGACCAACACTCATTACGTGTGAACAGGCACTATGTACCTTCCTGTTCTCCTCTTTAAGACAAGCCTTTCATTTGACCCTTGAACATTGTTATCTTCAATGAAATCATAGTTCAAGGACAAAAGGTGCTGACTCATGTTTGCATATGCCAAATCAGACCTTGAGAAGATCTGCCAACACTTCTGTAGATACACAAAGATAAGATCTTTATCAGTGCACCTGTCAGAATTTGCTATGCTCAAGCTTCTTTAACATCCTAATATCTAGGTAGTAGATTATATTTTACCTATCGGATGTAATATGGAAATAAGACTCAGTTATTTTAAAACTGATCAAAGTCAAATATGCTAATTATATGCTAATGGTTTTATGGTGCTATTTTACATTGGTTTACATACAAAATTGACAAGGATAAGATGATCAGACTGCTTGTAGCAAAGAAACTACTGGCAAAGGAATGCATTTGTTATGCCATTATGAAGAAGAAGGCGCTCATGAGAGCCCTGATAGATTATAAGATTTCTCTGGGAAAACTGGTGTATTTACTTCAGTGAGTCATCGAAGAGCAAACTCAGAATATTGCAAAGAGAAGTCTTCTTAGAAAGAGCATTATACAGTAGGCATCTGCTGATGGGGCCTGCTTGCATTGAACAGTGAATAGTGAAGGAGGTGACTGGTAATGACCTTTATTTGAGATACATTAAAATTTGGAAAATGATTAAAAAAATTAAGTAGAGGCTGGATATTATTCTTTATTTCAATAGAATGTCTACTTCATGTTTAAAGGTCAGTGTATTTTCACAGTGGCTTCAAAGTTTCTGACCAGGTCCATTAAGGGAAACATAGGATATGACCCAGGAAGTCAGCCGTTTTTGGTGCAGCCCCTAATGGCCCTAGCTGAACGGTATGCTAGGAAGTCACAAACACCACTGCTATTCAACCTCATGGCAGTGGCAGGAAAGGAGGAGGTTGTTTAATCCCTCTAAAGATGCTTGGCTTTCCACCTCTCTGAGCCAGTTTGGTCTAGTGGTTAGGGAGCAGGACTCTTATCTGGGAATACCGGGTTTGCCTCTTCCCTCCCCCATGAAGCCAGCTGGGTGTCCTTAGGTAAGTCACAGCTCTCCTCTGAGCTCTCACAGCCCCATTCACCTCACAGGGGCTGAAACCCCAAAAGACTTATTAGCCCCTCTCGGATTCCTCTGCAGTCACTCTGTTATAGCTGACTTTAAAAGTCCCCTCCACTTCCAGAATAAGCGTCCCCCTGGCAGCCGCGATCTAAACAGACTTTCCGTCCCCGTGGTAGCAGTTTTCTCTTTCCAGGCATTCCCCTGTGTGAATGCTTTTTGGCTGTTTGTGCAGGAAAGCAATCCCCGCCCCTTTTGCCACGGAGCGTCCTCAAGGCAGATATAGCAAGCAAAACCCGCGAATCGCCGAAAGAGCACTGAAACTCCTCTTTAAAGTGCACGTATTTTATCGCGGGTGTCTCACTTTGCTAAGCTCCCTAAGCGCCTTGTAAAGCCCAGAATGGGGACGCTCAGAGGCAAAAGGAGTGTCCTAGCACACTTTAAATTCCATGGGGACAGGGCTAGGGTGTTCTGTTGTAGAGAAAATAATTGAAAGCTTTGTCAGCCGCTTTGAGTCCCCTTACATGGGTGAGAAAAGTGAGGTATAAAAGTCAACTCTTCTCTTTCTTCTTCTTTCTGAGGCAGGTTGGAAATCTGATGGGTGGGGTAACATGGGCCACCATACCCCTTAGGCTTTTCCCAGGTGTTTTAATCCTCTGTCTGATAATAAAAGCTGAACCATTACCATCAAGGCATTTTTTTAAAAAAAGTCTACCTAATCATCTTTCTGACTGTAACATTTTACCATACATTTGAATTTTCTTGTGGTGTTTTTATTTTTTCTTATATGGATCCTTAACTGTAGTAAATTTATCACAAATTGTTAATTGCCAACTAATAAGCCATAATATAACTAGGATTTAAGAATTTGCTGGTATATGAAGATGGTCCTCATTTAACGTTCAAGGAAGAATTATAAACCATATATTCGACAGAGAAACATCAATCACCTCCTTGCTTTTTAAATTAGATCTAGAAACTGCGAACACAAATCTGCTCGTTATCCTTTAATACAAAATTTCAACAGCTGGTTTTGGTTACAAGGTAAATAATAAATGCTTAAATTGATTGTGGGTTCTGTTCAGTTTGCCAAATATATCATAGATAACATACGAAAAAAGTGAGGACCTCTTCAAGTCAATTTTAACTCCTGGTGACTGCATGGGCATATATGTGCAGTTTTCTTGGCAGTAATATTTCACCCATTTAATTTAATTTCACAGTGTATTTATGTACTGTCTGTTCACTTAATATGCTCAAGACAGTTTACAGATGGAGTGAATAATGAATAGATCAGACACAACTGTACAAGTAGAGAAAATGCAATTAAAAATCAAACCAATATAACCATGCTAAACCATAAAATGCAAATTAAATGGATACCTATTTTAGAAAGTGAGAGAGGAATAACACAGAAACAGAACATAACAGGTTTAGGTGAATCAATAAATTGCTTATCCCTTTTTATGTACTATGTCAACATAGCACTTTGTGACTGCATTCACATCTAAGTTTCAATTCAGTTTCAGTCCAATTTCAGTATGAGAGATCACAACAGAAAAGTGTCAAACTGTTCTCTTTCAGCATTATCTAACACAGAAATCCATCTTTGGGTTAGATAAAGTGGAAAGAAACTGACTTGTCACTTTGGCTTGTGGGTTCTTTCACTTTGAAAGTGGACTGAAACTGGATTAAAACTTCGATGTGAACACAGCCATACATGGATCCATGAATAACAAAAGACAAAAGCCTTGCTCCACTTGTGTTTCTATGACTGCTAAAGCTATGGTTCGGACTTGGCAGTTTACACTGGTTTGCCATTACCCTCTTCTGAGGAGCAGCTGGTGACTGAACTTTGGACTGTCTGCATGCAAAAGTCTTTCTTGAGGGCACGGGTCTGATTTAATCAACATTCTGCCTAGCTTTTGATTTGTAGCAATGTTTTTTGTAAGCTATTTATGTGATCGTATAACAAGTTCAGAATGGTTCAGTTCATCCACAATGTTTATATCCATATGTCACAGATATTTCTTTTAAAAAAATGCAGCCTAGTGACTAAATAATTTGAAGCAAACTGTGCCTCACATTTATCTCACTGGGTGATTTCGCACTTCCCTTCCTATCCACTGGATGTGAAAGAAGAGCAATAGGTAGCTACAGCCCACACCCCACATGATTGGTCACTCACCTGTGACCAATCCCAGGGCCGGTCCTTTTTAGGGCACTGCCATTTTGGTTGCAGTGCCCTCTGCAACTATGCATGCATCAGCGCTGTCGCCTTGACATCACTGATGCTCTGCACATGCGCAGTCACATGTATTTTTGTCCCAGGTGCCAGCGTGCTTGTGCAGCACCTCACACAACTCCAGAGCACAAAAAGAGATGCAGATGTTCACTGCTGGATGCTTCTGGTAAGTCCCTAGGTAAAGTTAGTAAAGATGTGGAGCATGATTTCGTGCATGATTAGGAAATTTCTGGGAAGGCAGGGGGTGCCTGGAGGCTGTAATAGCCTCCTCAAAGTGCGGATGCTCTTCCCCAGAAGTTCCCTAATCATGCGCTACAGGCTGAATAGGCTCCAGGTCTTGGTTGCACTGTTGTTGATGAACGTAAGAAAATCTAGATAATAAGGAAGTTTAGGATGAATGGAATTTTTAACACAGCAAAAGATGCATCTCAAAAGCACCTTAGAGATAATGGCATGTGGCTCTTGTGTTCTCATTCCACTGCTAATCCACCTTCTCTTGCTCAGAATGTTCATGAAACAGGAAAGGAGCAGACTCACAGGTGAACAGTTCCTCCTGTGAACCAGCTCTGAGCTATCTTTGAGCCAACTCAGCCTTAAAAATAAAATGTATGTGAATGCAATTCAGTAATTTATGGTATGTCTTAAAAAACAGCTGAATGGATTTAAAAAATCTGTAGTACGCTATTCCTATCCATCACATTTATATAGGCATTCCAAAACCACAATTTTTTTTTAAAAAAACATCTTTACCAGCTACTATGTAATTATAGGATGTTTTCTTTTTTCCTCGATAGAACAAGGACCAAGACAAAAACTCCATATAGTGCTTGTGGGCAGAAGCAAAGTTGCTATTCAGATCTGGGTGGAATTTTTTCCCCCAACCTGAAAAGCTATGGGCCTGTTCCGGATGGCCCAGCACACTCTAGGACAGAACATACACTGTGCTTCTTCCTCTGTCTCCAAGTGGCTGAGGCCCTGGTCACACCTATATAAGACAGGATCTCCTATTGATAATTCGAACTGAGGTCATACCAGCTGTGTTCACACATAGTTCATTACAGATCGTCCTCGGCCCATCCTTGCTCTGGGCTGCATCGCTCACCCTTTCTCTGTGATCACTCAGAGCCTCCTCCTCAGAACTCTTGACCCTCCAATCCTTTTGCTGTGTCCGATCTATCTCCTTTTTCATTGGATGCCATTGTGTTACTCAAGGGAGGCAAGTGTGTGTGTACGCGGTTCTTTTTTTAAGCTTGCTCCCCCACCTCCATGCCCCCTTCCCTTTCTATGTGCTTTTCTTCTCTGTGTGATTAATTTGAAAAATAATAATAAATTTGCAGAAAAACACTAGATAGAGGAAGCGTACACATAAACAGGAGAGAAGGGGAGGTGCCTCACAAACTCTGTGCATGCACATTGGCTGAAAGGAAAGACTGGACCCCATCCACCACAGCAGTGGAATACTTTTCCTGTGGCAGTTTGGGGATGGTTCTGAATTATTTGCACAGTAGATCTGTGCAGAACTGGTTCATTTTCAGAATGGTTCAAATAGTGTCAGATGGGTCAAATGGTTCAGACTTGAACCTAAACCATGCCTCATTGTACAGGCCTGGTTCAAATTCAAACCTAAACAGGGAGGTCCGTCAGAACTGGTTGAGCCACCCAATTTAGTTTGAACTGGCTTAAATTTTGTCCACAAATTCCTTTTTAAAAATCCTTTCCCCCACTTATTTTTAAAGTTTTATTTTTTTTCAAAAAAGTCCCAAACCTATTTGAGGTTCATACTGGAACTGGGTTGATGCCGTTCAACCCAGTTCAAATTCAAACCAAATCATATTCTGGATTTTGTGCACCTCTCTACTGCATCATGCTCTATGGCCATTACCTGTTCTGATAGTTGTAGGCTGATACCACAATAGATGCTTACTTCTGCTTTGGAGTAAAGCACAATTTATCATTCATGGCAAACATGAAAGGAGGATGGTGGATCACCTCTCAGCCCTTTTGCTTTGCCCTCAAACTGCAGCTGCTATTGATGAAGTTGGGGAAGCCCCTATAGGAGCCCCTCCTTGTTCTGTGCAGATGGCAAGGGAACTAAGCTAATAAGCAGCTTTCTGTATTGAACTAAACTTTTGATTTTTAACAGCAAGTGGCTGCTTTGCCTGGTGAGCAACTTTCAAAGCAAGTGGAATTTTCCATGAAACCTGCTGCATCAAATTGGGAGCAGGTGCCATTAAAGTCAAAGTAAACCTTGATGAATACACCCTCCCAAGTGGGCCTAATGATATGGCCTTTCTTTTATCATGCACACTTTTGCTTATTTTGCCTAAAATGAAGAGCCTTATGTCTGTAGTTCCTTACTTTTAGTTATAGTAATTGATGTGAATTGCTTTATGGCTTTGTTCCATGAGAGATGAATTTCCATGGTAACCAGACAAGCAAAAACATTTAGACTACTTTCTAAAACAATATATGCCTAAAATACTCTCTTATATGTGCCTGCATGCATATACATATATGCACACATCTGTGAACATGTGCTAAGGAGGCTAAAATCAGACACATGCAATACATTGTATTTAGCTATCATATTCCATCCTCAGACTAAACCATTTGTACTACAGATGTGGGTCCAGCTACATAAAGATGACGTTCGGAAGGAATAGATTACTTTTTATTCTCATTTTTTGTGCGATGTGAGAAGATGCACATAATATTGGCTGGCAATGTGATGAAGATGATATCATTTAGATGGGGCCAGAGACGTATGAACGGACAATATGTATATGAAGAGAAGAATATCCTGTAAAGTGATATTTTGAATGAAGCATACCTATCAAGTGCATAAGATTATGACTGGGGGAAAAAAGCCATTGTTTGAACAGTGGGTTCAGGAAACAAAAAAAACCAAAAGATTTGTCAGCTGCTCTGCAGCAGTTAGTAGATCTCTTGTATTGTGAGGTCATGTTTTTCAGATTGTAGTAGGATTCAACTGGTTGTCAGTGAAGAGCAAGTTGAAATGGCTGTACACAAATACATCACAGATAGAATACTTCAGATTTAGGTGTTGCTAGTTTAGGGCCATTTCTGCACTGACTCCAGATGGGCATAACGCAGACCCCTTCTCTCATGGAATGCTCCATTTACACTCCACCAGTAGACTTTGACATCATGGTCTACAAGCAAACTGCTTACCTTGCTCAGGAATGTGGGCCTTGTGTGGAAGGCATTTTGGCAGTGAAACACATGCTATTATTTCTGGCTTTCAAAATCTCTAGCTCCATCCCAATACAGAAAGCCCTGTACCACACCAGCAGCAATCCATCCTCTAGACTCTCACCCAAAACTGTCCTGCCATTGCTCCTTCCCATTTGACAGAGGGACAGTCAGAAGCCATGGAGGGATGGCTCAGCCGCTCCTGGTCCACCCAACAGGCTGCTTGGAAGCTGTGCTGTCCCTTTGCCGTGGCTTCCCATTTCCAGATGCACAGGGAAATATCTATGGCCTGCAACTCTAAATCCAATTTTTGTTCCCTGGCTTTAGAGCTAGGCTAGGATGGGCTGGCCATCCTGTGGATGGCCACTAATCTGCTCTGTGCCACTACACCACATTCATGGCCTAAGTGAACAGAATCAGGCTGCATCCGCACGGCATCGTTATCTCGAAT
>MTQE01000401.1:6380513-6395316 GCA_014337955.1 Aspidoscelis marmoratus | reverse complement strand
AGGTTTCCGGCGGGATGCCCTTGACACGGATCAAGTTGAAAGCCAGTGGAAACAGTTTTGTTCCGGTTCAGTTATTTCGGTTTTGTTAAAACAAATTAAGGCATGCCATGCGGATGCAGCCTCAGAATCAGATTCGGTAGTGCACACCACCAGTGAGCATTCACAGACTGCCATATAGTCTTATTCTCTTAATATTATCAGCATTGCAAAAAAAGTCTCTAATCACCAAGGGTTATATTTGTCATATCAAAGCACTCCATGAACACAAGATGCTGGCTTGAAGCACATTTTTACATCACAGGGTTTTTTTGTGTGTGTTTTTTTACAGCTAAAGATAGAGACACCTTTCATGATATTAGCACAGAAGTGTCAAATTCCATTACAAACTGTGAAGCCTTCTTAAAACAAATTCTCATATTTCATACTATTCAAATTGCATCAACATATTCAGATATTTATTTTGCAAGCATGCAGAAGTGACATTGGATCATACTATATTCAGTGGATTGAAGCAGAGTTGTTCCTATGTTTTCTCAAGAAGCATTCATATGGAGATGAATGAGGAACAAGGTATTTTGATCAGATTTTTAAAAAGTAAAAATGATGACGAGAAATCCATAACAATCCTAAAAGCACGGATTGACAAGACAGTAGGGTTGTATCAAGGAAACAGTACCTGAAATGGGCTGCCACTTTGCTTAGGAGGACATCATGTAGTCAATGCTGAAAACGGACATGATTAAGGTGTAATATGTAGTCACCTCAATATCTGTCTGCACTTATCAATGGTCTGCTTACAGTTTAGGTCCGTCTGCACTCTCCTACCACTGCTGCCTCAGAATTGACTAACCCTTACCTGGACCAACCCACCTGTAGGCTGCTAAAAAGTAATCCACAGCTGGACTGGGAGAGGCTAACTGTCTCCCAGACAGCAGTGCCTGCACCCTCTTCCAGGTGCCACATAGTGTGTGGCACAGTGAGTGAGCATGATGGTGCAACTACGGCCGCTCAGTCGCACAAAGCAAGCAGATTGCCAGGGCAACATACAAGATCGCACAGGACATTGCCTCAGTTATTGTCATGGCAATCTGGCCTAGCCTGGCCGTTTACACTTCAAAAGTCCAGTACAGGATGAAGTGTGAATTTCTACTTCTTTGTTACTATATTGCCTAGTATTGTATTGTTATTCCATGCTAAGCTGGTAAGTGTAAAAAGGCCCCCAGATTGGAGTATAGCATTAGAAAAGGAGTGAATAGCTTCATTTGATGGTCTGTTATAGCTACCCAAGCAGACCTAAGTCATTTTGACAGCCGCAGCAAAAAGAGAGAGAGAGGACTAAAACAGATATGGTACTGGGATGGGTGAAGAGGCCTAAACCTCTGCCCAACCTTGATGGACTTGCAAGTTGTTCTTTCCCCAATAATCAGATTGTTCCATGCAATCCATGTGACTATTCACGTGATGCTCACTTTGATCCATGACCACCAACAGCATGTTCTGGCATAGGATGGAACTGGTTGTTGGGATCACAAAGCCTAACTATTTTGCCTCTGAACTAAGGCTTTATGTAGATAGCCAAGAAAACAGCCATTTGAAAGGTGGGAGTGCAGAAATCTAGCACAGAGGGCCAACCTCTGCAATCCTTACAGCTGCAGAATTAAAGATCTGCAGCTACAGAGTTTCTGTTTGTCACAGTGTCGGACTGGAAATGGGTGCAGTTTTAGACCAAAAACTGTAAAGGTATCAGAAACTGCCTCTGATAATTTACCTTCTGCTCTGCCATAACTCTAGACAGTGGTGGAAGAAGTAAATGAGAGTGCAATCCGCCCTGGGAGTCATTCATGCCATTGTGCACCTAGGACGGTTCTGAGATTTGATTTCATGTCTCTGGAATGGCCTGTGTGCCCAGTGTGGGAAAGTTCATAAGCCCTGCACCTTTAGTTATTATTATTATTTTTTTGGATGCAGCCAAAGTCCCACACCATTTTTTCTATTTTTTCCTCATATATCTGGTTCACAATTCATTCACACCCCACACCGAGGAACATGATTCAAAATAGTACAGTTCACAATACCTCAGGAACACTATTTCAACATAACCACAAAGGTATCTTCTGTGATATGGGTGTAGCCTCACTACTTAAGGAGTGCTTACTTCTTTCCCTCCCTGGATTTTTTCGTCCCAGTAATAAATTTACTATGATATTGGCTCACTGAGCATACTTTTATCAAACCATAATGTGGCAGCTTCTTAAGATGGGTACTTCTGCTCTCAGCATAAAACCCTGAAAACTAAACAGGCCATAAGCAGATGAAGAAGGCTCTTCATCACATGATCTACCACACCAAACATCTATTCATTTCCTAGGCTGTGTCTAGTCTGTTCAGTGGTTTAGTTTTCACCACTGGACATTGCAGCCAAGAAACTGTATCTTGAGGACAAACTCTGAAAAGAAAAGCTGAAAAGAATGTTTAATGAGAATAAAGGTTCAGGCTGTCATCCATCTCAATAAGGGAGACAAAACAGGGTATTTTTTATCTGTTCTAAAATTTGTATGGTGCTTTTCTTCCCGGAGAAAATTGTGGCAGCCAAGGGTAAGTGATACAGACTTTGGCTCAGCCATTGCCAGGTATCATCACAAGAGCAAAACCCTAAACAAAAGTAAGTGGAGTCAACATCTGTCAATATCAAGCAGGTGAAAAGAGTATTGTGGCACTAGGAAGAAAAAGAAACAAAGTTTTCTAGGTTAGAGTAAAGAAATGGAATATAGTACTTTAGGTACCACAGCAAAAGGAACCCAGATACAGATTTTGTACCAAAGTAGTACTAAGGTAAATGATATAGGTGAACAATCTTTATGTAACAAAGCATGCAATGATTTAAAATAACACCAAAAAAAAAAAGGCTATGGAAATATCAACAGTCATTTTTTAAAAAGGTGACTGATTTCCAAGACAATTAACAAATAAATTACTAGATCTGATTATAATATGAAAAGGAGAAAGACAAATTAATTCAAAATTACAATTTATCTTTTGCAATACAGTGAAAGACAGAGCACAATGAAGCAGCAGACAATGCCTACCCCTGGGTGAGTGAAATGAAGCACCAAAGATGGAGAGATAATTTCACAAGAGAGAGACTGCAAAAAGTGTTATCTCCTACATTACTCTTATGAGTGGCAAGAACGTCTCAAAAAGTCTGCTTCATCCTCTGTAAAGGTATACAGGAATATAAACAGTTACGAATTGCCTTCTGAGGCAGAACCAAGAAGCCAGCTTTCTTTCTCTGTCACTATCCAGTCAGCTACCTAAGGTGAGATGCTGCACTAGACAAGTATGAAAGGGTTAGGGTTAGGGAAACAAAGGGCGAACTTGCCCATACATGACTAAGCATTGGGACTAGCAGATTATTACTGCGTGTAAACCTTCTCCAGTGTGACTGGTCACTTCCTTCCAAACCAGGAGACACGTGAAGGGAGTGTCTGGAGTGTTACTTACTCCAGTGCACACACGGTGCGGGCTGGTTCAGTTCGATTCACACCAAACCATGTAGGCTGTGAACATGTTTGAATAAAACTTTTAATGGTTCAAAGCAGTTTGAAGTTTGGTTCAGATGTCTGATGTACTGTTTATTGTTAAATGTAGGAGAGCAAGGAGGGCCAAAGTTCTGCTGGGAAGGCCAAAACTGGGATGGGGGTCTGGGTAACATCTAAGAAGCTCCCAAACAAGTCTTGGGGTGATTGGTTGCAGGGGTTTTTCTTTTTCTTTTTTGGTGTTAAATTTCCAACTTGTTCCTTTAGACCAGATACGATTTCCACCCCCAAAATCATAAAAATTCAGAGCAGCCCTCAAATGCCATGCTGTTCACCAAGGGCTTACTCAACACCCCCCCAGGGCCAACATGACAATTTGGGAGGCTCTAGCAGGGCAAAACATGTGTATGTTTGAAGAGCAGCCCCCAAAATTGACATGGGGGGTCCTGTGGAGGGGCAGGAATGCCCATGCCCACCCCCTAGGCAATTGGTGCCGCTCTTCAGGTTTTTGTTTTTGTTTTATAAGTGATAAAGGGCAGACTTTCTATGCCGTTTTAAAAGGCCTTCAAACTGTTTCATATAGCTCACTGAACACACAGATATATTTGCTTTGAATGTAACTCTTCATGAAAACACCAAGCTTGTTTGGTTTGATAGGGAACATTTCAAAATCTCCCTGTTTCCTGTGAACTGAATTCAACAAGAACCTTGTTATCTCACTTTTGTATCTTTGCTAGGAAAACTGCATGGAAGTGTCAGGTCTTTGTAGTCACAAAAATTCTTAGCAGAAACTTCTCACTGGTACTAAGTAACAACTATTTCTTAAATGACTGACTAGTCAAGGAGAAAGCGTTGTATCAAGGTAGGTAAAATCAATTACAGTGAACACTAAAAACTCCAACAGACTGCCATTTCCTGGTTTGTTGTATTTTTGTAAGAAAACATGGGATACTACAATAGAATCTCTCAGGTCCTTGGTCAATAAGCAAAGATTTTCCAACTTAGCTCTTCTGATGTTAAGTCACAATTAAATAATACTCAGGTATTATAAATTGCCTCCCCCCAAACTGAAGCCCTTTCTGCACTTACCTGTCTTTATTCCAGATCAATGCATCCAAAATAACTTGGCCAACTAGTCTTGACTGCACTTATCCAAATTAATACATGCTATGCATCCACAAAAGTACCTAGGCTCAGGGTTGGGGCTTTCCAGCAGTAAGCTCTGTTTCACCACCAGAAAGCAATCCCCAGTAGTCTCTGGAACATGGTACCGCCTCTTAATCTGGATTGGGTTCTGTCTAATGTAGATAAAGCTGGACCTGCAGGGAGAGGGGCCTCCTTGATCTTTACTAATGTGCAGATGGGACGCCCAGAAAGGGCCTCAGTATGCCAGACCCTGTTCATAGTGGATCATAAAGACCTTTTTTCCAGCATAAACCCCCAATTATGGAGTAAGGGCTCTGTACAGTAAAACCTCCCACAGGATGCTTTGATTAGAACACTTTTAAAATATTACAAATGGAACAAATTGTGGCCGCTTTTCAACACACACTTTTTGTCTTTTTCTCTGCCCCCCCCCCCAATTCTGCATTTGGCAGCATTAGAGAATAATTCAAGGTAAAGAAGGTTTGTTGCTGAGAGGACAGCTGCCCTGAGAGATCTTGTCTTCAGGAAAGCATGAGGAGCATGTAGCAGAAACCAGAAGAGGCAGCAGTTTGCAGGGTCAGAACAGGCAAAGCAACAAAGAACAGTTGCCAGAAAACCTCTCTGCCTGCTTGCCTCCTTTTCTGGTTTCTGTTGCTTTTTCCACATTCTTGTCTGAAACTGAAATCTCTCCTTGAGTATCTACTCCTTTTAATAATTTTCCTTCTGTACCTCTCCACAAGTCCCCACAAACACCAAATCCACACTGGTATCCTCCACCCATGCCAACTGGCCTCTTGGAGATTCCCCTTAAGATGTTTTTAAGTGTGCATCTTGTTTTATTTGTATTTCATTTTAATCTGTATTGCTTTCAATTTGTATCTTGTTTTAATTTATTTTTACTTGTTGTAACCCGCCCAGAGACCTTCGGGTATGGGCGGGATAGAAATGTAAATAAATAAATAAATAAATAAATAAATAAATAAATAAATAAATAAATAAATAACGTGAAATAGGTTGCATAGTCTGTTTTGTGTAACACACCATTGTCCAGGAACTTAACTCACACAATATGCTAGATTCTATTGTATTCAGTTTAATTAATGAAAGGAACTGAATAAATACAGGAGAAAGAACTTGTACTATCTGCAGTTTGTGGCAGATGTTACCATTACCTACAACACAATGTTTTCTTTAAAATCTCAATTAAGAATAGTAAGGACACGTCCCCATGCTCATTTTGGTCTGAATCGAAATCAGGTTCGACAAGGGTTGTCCCCATGCACTTTTGATTTGGTTCGATTTCCGTGGACCAAATCGCCCAAACCAGGTCCAAACCAGGACCAAATTTGGTACTGGGAAAAAAAAAGGTCTGGGCATGATTTGGGGGTTTGGCATGCATTGCTTTGTGAGCTGCACATGAGGATGGTCCTGGGCTATTTGGGGAGAGACTGGCATTCGGGTAAGTAGGAAGTGGGGTTTCATGTCCTGTGCTTGCCGTTCCTGCCTTGTGCATTGGAGATTGCAACCGCTGAGATTTTTGGGGAGTAAATATATTTGGTGTTAAAACCAAAATGAAGAGGGGATCAAATGGCCTTTGCTGCCCCATGGGCCATGAGATTCTCTTATACAAGTATTCCACCCCGTTTCCCAATCACCAAGGCAGGCAGGATAATGGCTTGATTTTTCTCCATTTTAAGCTTGCCAGGTGTTCTCACAGTTCCCGGGTGGAGTGGAGGTGCGCAAACCTGCTCAACTGTCACCAAACCTCGTAGCAGCTTTGGTTTTAAAAAATTATTATTTTTTCCGTTCGGTCCTGGCTTCTCTGTGCTGCTGGGAGGGGGGGGAATACGGCATTTGCAGTGGGTGGCACAGGGGTGGGGTGACGTCAATCCGGCTTCCAATGAGGAGAGAGGGGGCGGAGAGGAGATGGCGCTGTTCCCCCTTGCCAAGGTTTGACACGGTATGCATGGGGATAGCTGAATCTGCACCCAGCCAGTGTTACCAGGAATGGCATGGGGATGGGCAACGTTCGATCTCGCTCCTGCACCAGTCCAATGGATGCCCAATCAGACCCAACAGTTTGCATGGGGACACAGCCTAAAACAATATAATTATATTAATCTGCCGTCACCTGGCGTCCTAAATGCTTGTCTTGATTCAGATGTTTGAAAAATAATGTTATAATGTTCCTTGATGTTTAGGTTCAGCACTATTCCTTTGGAACACTTAACAGTTTCATCTCCTTCATTTGGAGTGGGCTTTAAAAAAAAATTAAACTAAATTAAAAAGACTATCCCTTTGGTTGTTTTTCATTTTGCATACTAACTGCCATTATCTGCAACTTGTGAATACTTGTCTTTTTTCACACACGCACATGCTCAAAACCCTTCACGGTACATGAGAAGCACGTCTCTGGACGGAAACAAACACACAGGTTTTCATTAGTATCGCCTCAAGGATATTCAGGATGTTCCAAGCATGTCAGCAGCACGTCTCTCAGGAATGGTATAACATATGGGATATGTGTGTGTGTGCTTTATTGAAATGGATACATTGTTAAGCATTTTTTGTGTGCGCATGTGGCATGCATGTACTCCTTAAACTGCCAACTTCAAGAGACTGGAAACATTACTGGATGCAAACTCAATGCAAACAAGACATCTATATGAGTATAACTCATTTACAACTTCAAGTGTTGTTTGTGTTGGATGATTATTAGTTAACCAATGGTAAAGTACCATCACCTCTCTTAGGCACTGCTGTTCTGTTCATAAAGACAGTTCATGGTCAGTATTTTATCCACACATGCTGTCTGATGAGGAAAATCTACCCATTTCTTAATTTTTAAAGTGATGAGTATTCAAATGTAGGTTTAGATATACTCACAGAAAAGTCAAGCCCATTCTTTTACGTGCTGTCCATGTGGTCCCATCCTCACCAAACTACTAATCTATACTTTCTCCCAATTTAATGCAGAACCCCCCTTAGCTACTACATAAAATCCAATAAGTAAATGAAAGTCATTTCTTATCTACAGAGAACGACCAGTATAACTCCATCTGGATATGTCCTTAAGGGGAGAAAAACTGGGTAATTAGTATAGTACACACCAAATAATCTTGAGTATGTATTCTGCATGAGTAAGGTCCTTTGAAGCAGAAGTTATATGTACAAGCCTTTGTGTGTGTCTGTGTGTAGTTCTACAAAGGTCACTCTACAAAATGGACCAAAAAAAAAGACATTCATTTAAAAGACATTTAAAAGTTTTTTCTTCTTTCCACCAACAATGTCCTCATTATTTATCCATGTAGCTCTCAAAGAAATGCAACTTAGTGTCTTTCATTCAAACTAAATTTGCTCCTGCAGTGGGTGCTGTCTGTGATATGCCCTCAGACAAAGACACAGGGTATCCATTTCACCCACTGTGCAAACTGCTACCCAGCTGAGTACTTCAAGTTGTGCCCTTCCCCAGACCACCTGGACCTAAGCCTGGAAGCCTTAAGATGCAAAACAGGTGTTCTGTCACACACATACACGCTTATACCTGTCACTCATCCAACAGAAACAGATAAGAAATTAAATGGCCGGAGTATCTATCAGACAACTTCCTTTGAAATATGTAACAGGAAAGATACGTGCCAAGGCCTAGAATAACACTTCTGAAAGGGGAAAAACACCCAATATATATATAGAACTGCTTACTGCAGAAAATGGGAAATAAATGTGTATAGGCAGAAGCCAGTTGTACTCCCAGTAGTGCTTTTGAATCAGTAGGGAAGACTGTCTATATATGAAAGAGGAAAGGCGTGTTTTGTCCTCCCCCCCTCCCTTTTTTTTATTGCTGCACACCCTAAATCCATTCCAGAGGTTCAAGGGATCTTCTGGAGTAATACAGAGTATTATGTGCTGCTAAGTTGTTGCTTTTTAACTGATGTATTCAATAGCTCAAAAGACTTTCTGGAGCAGGGCAGCAGCACAGGGTCCATAAGCATCTCTTCTTTCCCCAGCTTTTTGATAAAGATTATGATGGACTAAGACCTCTAGGTTATAATTAAATGATATTGTTGTCATGTCAGAAATCTTCCACAGTATCCAACGGATCAAAAATATTCAGTCTCTGCACTCTGTAAACCATCTAAGAATCAGGCACCCCTGCAGTTTTTCAGAGTACTGGGATTCGCCAAATGCCTTGTGTGCGAACAGCCCCACAGGAGGAAACAAAAACCATGACCACTCAGCTCTCTTATGGTGAATAAGACTTCAGTATTACATTATCAAAACATATTTTGATAATCCTATTGGGAATCTCTCATGGATTACACTACTGGGGAGGGGGGATAAATAAATAAATAAATAAATCTCACTTTGGGGGATACCTTTATCTATCCTCACTCCAATGGCTGAAAGTATGTTCTTGCCCCTGCAAGGATCCAGATCCTATTATTTGGGGTTGGGGAGGGCATTCCTGCTCCAACATCTTATCATTTCTTCCTCATCTTCTGTTTCTTCTCAGTATCTGTGTTACCCTCTAAAAACAGTCTGCTGTTTTCAGCAGAATCAATTATTTAACTCCCTTGAAATCCCTCCCCTTTTCTTTCTTTTTTTTTTTTTGGTGGGGGGGAGAGAGAATTGCGAAATTGCTGAAAGTAATTGTGTCTCTCTGCATATTAATGAGACTGAGGAAAGGGCAGCAGGAGCCGTCTTAAAAAGAGCAGGAAAGCAGCGGTGCACAGGCAGAGTGCAGCTGAATCGGACGGGACTGCTATAGCCTCAGCCGCCGCCGCCGCCCCCCTCCCACAGAGTACATCATAGGCACTCATATGAAAAGCCATACCTGTCACACCAACGCCCAGCCTGGCCACTGCATCTGATCAAAGAAAAGTGGGGAGGGGGGGAAAAGGGGGCAAAAGCCGATTATCCAAGTGAAATCTAAGGAAACATTTCTAGAGGTTGTTTGAGGTTATCATGAAGCTCTTGACAGCAGTTTTCCTCTTACTATTCATTGTAATCTGCTTGGCCAGTGTGGAAGGTAAGTTACAGGTTATTCAATAACTAGTAGTTTTCTCTCTGTTCTTATTTCCCTCTCTGTCTCTTTCCCTACTGCTTTTATGTTTGTTGAAATAGCCCTTTAAAATGTATTTCTGTACTTGGAAGAAACTGACACTTCTGTGTGTGTATGCTTTTCTTAAGGGAATTAAGTAAATGTTGAACTAAATATTTTGTAAGACACAAAACTGTGAAGGTAAAATATTCTGCCTGTACCTCAAGGTCAGATTTTATTTGCTGAGTTAATTGTAATAGGAGATATTTTCTAAACATTTAATATGGAATGAATAACATTCTATACGGATCTTGATTTCATCTAAGAAAATCTGCTGCAACTCCAACCCTATTCAGCATCCTATAAAGTTTATACTCCATGATTTCAGCAGTAGTTTGGGACTCATCATAGTATGATTTAAGGGACAATTTTGCTCAGCTCAAATATTACTTTGTCCATTGGTATAAGGAAGAATCCTTGCAAAAGCTAAAATAATTCAGAATGTTCTGGGCTTAAAAATAACCATTCCTTTTAAAACCTTGCCAAAGGAAAAGGTTCAGAGTAAGAGCCACCTTCAATTATCAGCTTTAGAGGATGTTTTCTGCAGTTTTTTTTATTAAGGTTCATTACAGCAGGTGCAGCTTTAGTAACAAGGATTCCTGTACACTCTCAGTTACAAATCCTGTGTACTTTAAGGTTGATTCTAATGTGTTTCACTGACGTAAATTAGCTGGTTGCTTCGTATCTTCAATGCAAAACTGGAATGAGTATATGTAATATTCTTGAAAGATGCATCAGAGCACTGATATCAAACAACTTCTGCTACTGAAGTTTAAAGAGAAAAAGTTAAGATCTATATTCAATCTATAGCTTCCAATAGTGAATGAATATGTTATAGGGAATTTCAGGGTAATTATAAGAGCAACTGTCCAATGATTAATACACAAAGGGTAATAAATTTTTTTCTTGCAGGATCAAAATGCAGATGTGCAAGAAAAGGCCCTAAAATAAGATTTTCTGACATACAAAAACTTGAAGAGAAGCCAAAGTATCCATATTGCAAGGAAAGGATGATCATGTAAGTCCATTCCAGTCTGGGCAGTATCAAAAATATATATGTATTTCCATCCATCAGGTTGTATTTCTGAGCCTTAAAAAAGAAAAAAAATCTTGCTTATTATTCCATGTACTAATCTGTTCAGCCAAACATGATTGATAGTTGTTCTGAAAATGCCACAGTCTAACTCTCCTAACATAAATCCGCTTAAACTGTTAATTGCTAGGAGGAAGAATGAGGTAGTTATGAATAGTTTTGTTTGTTTTTTAAAGGAAATCATATGTTTAAATGTAAAGTATAATTTTTCATTTACTTTTGTCTTTGTGTACTCATCTGTCTCTTTTACGTGTGTATGGAGATGGGTGCGTTTGTGGAACAACGGGTGCTGAATCAATTCTTGTTTTCATAAAAGGAAGGAGTCCAGGAAGCTACAAGGCTGGGAAAGTTTGAGCATCCTAATAGACCCAGCTAAACAGAAGTGAGCTCCTTCGGAGTCAATGGGATTTTATTCTCAGATAAATGGGTATAAGACAGTAACCTTAATTTCATTTTTCTCAGTAGAATTAAAGTAGCTTAATTTTTGTGGAGATTTTCATTAGAAATCGGTTCACTTTCATGTAAAAATGGAACTCCTTTCCTTTCTCTCTTTTTTGAGGAAAAATAGCTGCTATCAATAAATCAAAGCACTTAGCCTCAACATAAATATTACACCTCTCTCTCTAGGGACTTGTTTTAACTTGCATTCTCTGGTATGAGATCATTTTGACTGAAAGATTCCTTGTGAGGCATACCAAATTAAAAGTATTAAACTCCCTCCATCCGCCAAGCTGCCATGTCATTTGTCAGAAATGTTCCAAGCAAACATTCTGAAATAAAAGAATTTGAATTCCTCAACAGGATGCCGGCTATGGAACTAGTTACGTAACAAGTGCAACAAACTTGTTTTCTTCCTAGAAATAGAAAGCTGGCTTTTTCTCATCCCTGTATGTTTTATTTGTGTTAGCTATGCCTAGACACAAGTCTTGCTGACATATAATATTCCAGCTAGCCATAGCAATTTTGCCTCCCATAATCTTTCCCTTTTCCAAACACTGGGGAGGGAGGAGGCATCTGAATGGTTTGGTGCATGACCCACTTGGTGCATGATTCTGCCAATCACTGAATGGCAAAGTAAGTGGTGACAACTATGCAACTGAAGGCAGGCATACAGATTCAGAATGAACCAAACAGTGGGAAAATATGTGTTTTATGGGCAGAAAACAAAGCATTTGAAAAGTCTTTGTCAAATTAGTTCTGATTTTGGTTTGATTCCACTGAGTCCAATTGCCTGATTCCAGAAATCAGACAGCTTATACTAGTTGCTTTGTGATTGGTTGCGACTTAGAAGTAAAACTCATGAATGTAATGAAGGAAAATTAGAGAAGCAGCATCGCTACTCTACAATAAAGTACTTGATTGCCATCATTGCCACCGCATTGTAAACCACCAACTTAACTGCTGCTATTTCTATGTCCAAAATGCTACAGAAGCAGAATTCATCAGTAGTCTGAACATTTAGGGGTAAAAAAAGCTCGTCTAATGTTGGGTGAAATTAATATGTGCTGTAACTTGCCTTTCAGAGGAAAGATATTAAATAAATGTCTTTAACCAATGAACATACACACCTCCAAATTTAGTAGTCTTGTTTAAAAGGTACGGTTTACACAAAGTAATGCTAAGAGAATACACTGGCTTTGGTGATTGCCAAGTCTTTATTATCCCATAGGAACTTTCTGAAACTGTCAGGGAAATAAGAATATGTTTTGTTTTCTCATTTTAGTTCATCGTCCACTGATTCCACAGAAGAAATTTGTAATAGTTTGATAAGGTTTTCTCTAGATAAAGGTGTACATTATACCAAATCTGACAATTCTTTTAAGATTTGGAAGGAAGGAAGTAATGTAACTTTTGTGGCATCAGCTTGAAATGGAAGTCTAGGGTGGGGCATTAGGGTACCTTAACTCCATCCTTTTGTACCATTTTCCCACTAAAATCAATTCCCACCTGTCGTCTCCCATCTTCTGATCATGCCAGAGGTGCAAACAACTTC
Organism: Aspidoscelis marmoratus; assembly: GCA_014337955.1. Taxonomy (NCBI): domain Eukaryota; kingdom Metazoa; phylum Chordata; class Lepidosauria; order Squamata; family Teiidae; genus Aspidoscelis; species Aspidoscelis marmoratus. The sequence goes on along the minus strand of MTQE01000401.1, from coordinate 6,382,447 downwards.
CTAATTAAATTCTGTGTGGTGATAACTCTGAAATATTTAACAAGAGCAGGCACATTCCTTCTCATCCCCAATTTATTTAATGTATACCTCCAGTTTGCCTAATGTTTCCTTTTCCTTATTTCAGATGACCTCCCCCCCCCCACTTTCTACTGCAATCCAGATAGTTCAGGAGGGCATTCAGATGCTCTAGAAATGCTTTTTAGAGAATGCAAAGTCTGCTTGGGGGTATGAAGAGAAAGCTTGGTTATGAGAACAGACTTCCACTAATGCAGTTACGATGCTGGAACCAATGCATGAAACTGATGATTTCCTCTGGCACGGTCATTCCTTTTGCTATTCTTGTTCAGTCACAGTTTCTGCCATCATAACAATCTTATACAGTGGAGTTTTCTGAGCTATAGATGGACTGATCCCTCATAATTTCAGTAACTACATGCTGCACACATATGATGTAAATCTCTTCGCAAATTGGGTATCTGTTAAAATGAATTGGACAATTATCTCTCCATACTTTCAGAAAACATGAAAACATGAAATGTTCACCTTATGAGTATTTGGGATTACTTGGCTTTCATTAGAAAGGAAATGCATTGTCAATAGAATGCCTATTACCTCCCAGCAGACTGTTTCTGAGCAGACCATGTCGTTCGTTTACCTCTGACATAGCTTGGACAGATTCAAAAATTAATTTAGTAACTGAAATGAATCTGAATTTCAGACAGTAAACTCATAGGTGTTTCTTTCTCTCACACACACTTCCTGACTAGGAATGTATAACAACAAACACATACAAATTGCCTGCATGAAACATTGAAAGCAAACTGCAAATGTCCAGGGAGGAGATGACAGAGGAGTGATATATTGTTATTACATGCAAAAATAAGCTCCACTCTCCATATGTTCAAGAGTTATATTAAATTTGCTCCAAGTAATTTGCTCCAAGTAATTGTTGAGTCTGCTGAATTTAGAAAAGGCTCCGAAAAATCAAAGACTTCCAGTTTAAAGATACTTCCAGTTTGAAGGTATGTCAAATATGGTGCTTTCATACCAAGAATCCCTAGGATCCTCTTTTTCCAGTAGTACTCTGTGTTTCCAGGAGTTTTTGTACAGTGGAACACTATTATTTATGGCAGCGTGCTGCCTGTTTGCCCACCACTTGGTCCCAGACATGCAGAAATTGTGTCTTGGGAGCTTTCATAGATTAAGAACCTGAGAGGAGTGCTGCTGAATCAGGCCATAGCCATCTAGTCTAGCATCCCTTCTCACAAAGTTGCCCACCAATTGTCCTTGGACTTCAAGCAGAAGACAAAAGGCAAAGCCTTCACTTGCTGTCAGTTGCAAATGGCCTTAAATGGCATCCACTAGCAATGACAACAGCAGAATGAGTCCTCCTGCTTGAGCAGCAAAATGGCTGACAGAAGAACTCAAGTGAGCTCAAATATTCTCATTCTCCATTTACAGTCCTCTAGAGAGCTCTTAGCACACTAAATCAGTCACGAAGGAGCAGACCTTCCACTTTCATGGTTGAGTTAGCAGTGCTGTAAGGCACTGCACCAGACCCTTCCTTAGTAACCAAATGGTAGAAAAACGAATGTCCGCCTCCATGAAAAGGCCCATATCTTTATGCCTGGGTTTTGTTGTTGTTTTGCCAAATTTTGGTTACTCTTTGGGATTGGTTCACTTTTTGGAAGCAGTGGGCCAGTTTATCCCAGCTTTTTGGACAACTTATTTTTCTAGTTGACCAGACTACTTTCAGACTTTAGCTGGAAAAGAAACTGAAAAATGTTTTTTTTTTCTTTTTGCACTTTGGCTAGTTAGGGAGAAAAAGCTAAGTAAACTCAGTGCTGAATTCCACTTCGAGGGTAGGATTTGGGCACTCACAGTGCCTTCAAAAAAGGATCCAGGGGTGATCCAGGCAACTACAGACCAGTTAG
>MTQE01000401.1:6349069-6373639 GCA_014337955.1 Aspidoscelis marmoratus | reverse complement strand
TGGAATAGGGACTTGCTGTCCATATGCTAGTGCAGGCTTCAGTAGGCCCACCGTGAGGTCTGCCAGAGTCTGCATTAGCATGTGGACCACAGTACCCTATCCTGAGATATACTCCAGAAAAAGGTCAAGTGCGAATAGGCCTCAGATGTCAGTTACTTGATCCTTCATATTTGGATATTCTGGAATATCCATGCTTTAATCCAGAATATCCAAATATAGCAGAATAAGTAACTAATGTCTGGATGCTTCTACATTCATAAACAGATCTAATATTTCAGGAGTAAACTTTACATGGAGGAATCATGGCATTCTAACATTGTTCCAGCTGTATCTTATTTACCTCATTTTGAATAGAGTGCTTACATGGAAAAAAGTCAGATGTCTTAATAAATTGTACATTTGCCATAACTATGGTAGTAAAATACGTCGCTAAGCAATTTAAATCTTATGTATTTGCTTCAGACCTCACTTTTTTAAAAACCTCGTACTTTGTCAAGATCAAGCTGGAGCTCATGGGTAGCATGTGTGGCCCTGCCATAAAAGCAACATGCAGGCAAATTCCATTCCAGGCAAGGAATTTTAAGGAGTACAGCTGGAATACATATATGAAATCCTGAAGCGAGTGATACACAAGCTGTTGCTAATCAGGTTGGAAAGTACTGAACTAGTGTGCCTGACACAATGTGTCACGATATGAAGCCTTACACAATATTTGAGAGGGAGGAAAGGTTGAGAAGTGGGTGGCATCTGACCCTAAAACCCAAGAGAAAGCCCATCAAGAGAATGAGAAGCCAGGAAAGCACTAGAAAAATAGGATTTACATGACCACACTCATGCGTGCACAAACACCTGTTTGATAAAGCCAAACAAGGTAAAGTAATTCTCAAACTTACCAGACTTAGCAAATGTAAGACCCAGTTTTGTAAGCGAGGCTGAGGAAAGCATGACCACTATGTGGGGTAGGGTAGGGCAGTGTAAGATGGGGCAGGGGCAGGAAGTAAGGCCTGGGAAAAGGCAAAGGGTGTGGGATGGGATGATGGACAGAGGGAAGACCTCTGTGAGCCCAAGGTGGGATGAGGTAGAGGGAGGCAGTGTGGATCTGTTCTGGGATAGGGATAAGGTATTATGTGGGAGGTGCAGGGGTGAGTGGGATCCTCCATAGGCTCAGGGCCCCAACTATGGGCACTTGCCCTAAGATTGGCCTTAGCTTTATCAGTTTGGGGCAGGGGGGATTGAGTGTTGGATACTCTGAAACCTGAAAGTGTCAATAGTTGTAGGAACTGCCTTTATACAATGCATCTGACACATTCCTGCATGTGCACAAGCTTTTTAGGACTATGATTTTGGTTTAACTGGTAACAAAGTAGGACCAATCCCAAGGTTTCTTTTTTTAATTGGAAGGTAAAAAGCTTACCGGAAATGACTTCAGTATGTTACAGGTGACAAAAATAGCAACAATATAACACTTTCACTCTGGTAGAGAGCAACCTGACTTGTAACTGCTAGCAAGCAGACACTTCATATTGAGGGGAAAGGATTATTAACTTGCAGCTACCGTAGAAACACAAGGTTTTTAGTCAGAAACAAAGGTCTGGCTCTGACTCTAGCCAAGGATAAAGCAAAAGTTTCTTCTGTCCCTCAGCTAAACACTGAGCGGCAGAGTACTCAATTAAATGACTAAAGCCCTGTCCCCATGGAATTTAAAGTGTGCCAGGACACTCCTTTTGCCTCTGAGAGTCCCCATTCCGGGCTTTACAAGGCGCTTAGGGAGCTTAGCAAAGTGAGACACCCGCGATAAAATACGTGCACTTTAAAGAAGAGTTTCAGCGCTCTTTCGGCGATTCGCGGGTTTTGCTCGCTATATCTGCCTTGAGGACGCTCCGTGGCAAAAGGGGCGGGGATTGCTTGCTTGCACACACAGCCAAAAAGCATTCACACATCTGAGATATGCAGCAGGTTCGCTTCCTTTCCTTTGTAAAAAGAGCCAGAATTGCTCAGAATTGCAACATTGTTATCAAGTGATCTGTGAAAGCCTTAAAAGAGAATGAGCAAAGGATCGCGCTGCCGATGGCTGCAGCCGCTGACTTTGCAGGGACGGAACGCCTTTTCTAACAGAGAACTGAGTGAAAGTAAGTGCTGAAAGTGAATGAATGAGCGATCATCTGCCTTTGCTAGGGGCGGGAAGCCGTTTCAGGAGACGGAGATCTGGCTATTTTTCCTTTTAACAAGAGAGGGGGCGGGGGGGAAAAGATGCCCGGAAAGAGAAGACGGCTACCATGGGGATGGAAAGTCCGTTTAGATCGCAGCTACCATGGGGGCGCTTATTCCGGAAGTGGAGGGGGCTTTTAAAGTCAGCTATAACAGAGTGATGGCAGAGGAAGCTAATAAGTCTTTTGGGGACAGGGCCTAAGGCATGCTGCATAGGGTTTTTCTGGCCAATCAGAATTTAGTTGCTAGGCAAGGATAGGCAAAAAAAAAACAGTGAGAAAATAAGGTTAAGTTCTGAGCCCTTTTGCAGCTGGAAGAAGTAGCAACACAAGTTGGAGTCCCCCAATTCAAGGTATTCTCTGTGATTCCACCAGCTTGAGTTCCATAAATTATTCCTCACAAACATTATCCTGAAATGGATTGGGTCTACCAGGCCAAACCAGGAAACACAAGCATGTATGCACGAGCTAGTGAGAGGTTTGTGAAGCTTACAGCAACAAGCTCAAGGAGTAGGTAGAAGCACCAACAGTCTGGCTAACTTCTTACCTCTCAGTCCTGGTAAGGGAAGTATAAAGGACCTGGATATCAGTAAGTTAATCTGTTTTGCTTACTCCCAAGGGTTCAGCCTTGGGAGATATCAAGTAAGTTCAATTAGATTTCCAACCCGTGGTTAGATTCATACACTGGAACATCAGGCATCGGGCCTCCAGGAAAGGACAGTGAGTTTGAACCATGTTTCTGCAGTAGTTTTAGTAAAGCAGCTGCTGTTTCTACTTATTGCATGCCCATAGTGATCTTATTCCACAAAAGATAAGCTATATATGTGAAAAAACATTCTATAATATAAAAAGAAAAAACCCCACCAGGCATTCACTTAAAGATTTGCATTTGGTGGTCCATATTTGATAAGTCCGCTCAAAGATATATGCCATTAACTAGCTGGCCCAGTTGGTCTCAGTATCAAATGTCAGCTCAGCAAACAGAAGGACTATCTCCACTGGTTGGTGTTGCCAGAATTAAACCCCAAAGTTCTGTTCAGAGGCATGTGGACATCATGTTGAATACCAAGTAAGCTAGTTGTGTTTACAGTTGTGTTTCTCATAAGTATTTCATGAACCTATCCCAATCACTTGGCACCAGAGTTTTCAATGTCATATCCAGCAGTATAGCATGGGTTCTGAATACTGAAGGAACTGAAAAAAAAAACACTCAAAACCAACCCTAAATACTGTTTAGTTGTGTTTGGTTGTTAGTTATTATACTGTAATTTCAGGGCTGCTCCCTACTGACAACTTCTCTTTCATTTCAGAGTCACAATGAAGTCACGATTCCGAGGTGGCCATCAGTACTGCTTGCATCCCAAACTACCTAGTACAAAAAGATTACTCAAGTGGTACACAATATGGAAAGAGAAAGAAAGGTGGGTGCCACAGGTAGCCCAGAACTGTGCTTGGACATGAGACAGTTTTCTAAAATTATTGCGCTCATTTAGGTACAGATGCTGCAAACAACTGAAATGCTCCACTTAACTAACATGCGGTTGGCTTGCAGTTTCCAAAGTGGATAAGGTCTAACTTGGAAGAAAAAGTCCTCTGCTGCCAAGTTAAATCCTAGCTTCTGTGTGTGTAAACACAGGTGATAAATAACTAGACACACACAGAGAGGTACAGGCTAGCATCTCAGTTGCCAGTATAGTGGTTCATCGTGCATTTCCAGAGATGACCTCAAATGTATGCCTCTGGAATAAATGAGAATTAAGAACCAGATGGACACAATCAATGGCCAGTTTAAACTACAACTGGGGGGAAAAAAATCTGTGAGCTTTGAATTTGACTCCATCCCCTAAATCCTTTACTTTCCTGAGTCTTCATTATAGTAATGAAATCAGCAACATTTTCTCTAATAGACACACTATTAAAGGAACCCTTGTTGCCATTTGACAGCTGTTTGCCCCATTAATTAACATGGAAGCAAAAGGGGAAAGCCTTCTTTGTGCAAGTCTCCCCCCAAAATAGGGAGGCTTTGTCTTTGCCTCAAACCTTCAACAAAGGTTTGGGGAGAAGGGAGCCCCCACACTCACATACGAAGGCTGGCCTATGAATATAGGCCCCTTTGCCTTCACGTGCAGAGCCTCAAACCTGTGGGTGAATGTAAAGGTGCTGAATACCTTCTGCACATCCCTACTTTTGAGGTTGGCAAGGCTGGCTTGATTGGAAGACCATGCTCAGTTATGATAGGGAATTTGAGGATTGATGAACCTTAAGTTCAAATTTTTCTTCTTAAAGCTAAACAGTGTCCCCAGTGACTGAATGATGGAAAGAAGCAATAGAAAAATTAATGAAGTTCAAGAACTATATCAAAATAACAAAGTACAATAGATTCCCCCCCCCATACGATCAGCCCTAATCCAAAGATATTTATTCATTTATTTAAATTTATTTATATGGCACTGCAAACATACCACTGGTGTGTTTGGTAATTCCCACCCCATTTATGCACATAGAATTCATTCTGAGCTAGCGTCATTCAATCTCATTGTGGAGGGAGAGGCGACCAGAACTGGGCAGTATAGTGGTGGCTCCACCAAAGACACTGCACTGAAAACCAGTATGTGTGGACAAGGTAGCAGAGGTCAAAAGTGACCCATCTTCCATTAGACTCATTTGCTGATAATGTCAGCAAAAAACCAACAAAAAACAACAACACAGAAGTACTGCAGCAATATATAAAACTAACGTCTACACTTCTGTCCTTCCCTATACCATAATGTCTCAGGGCAGGTTACAATCAAACCAGTAAAAAGTATCCAATACATATTTCTAATGCTTTCAGCTAAAAGGCTTTCTTGGGTGTCTTGTTAAGTTTTTACAAGAGGTCACATGTTAAAATCATACATAGATATAAACCTTATTTTGTTTCCTTCCCACATATCCTACTGAGTTTTGCACAGCTATGTGCAATATTCCTGTGGCAGTCCTTGGAAGCCAGGGAGAAAATGCTTTGCGCTGCTAAATGCCAACTACTTTGCTATCTCTTTCCCATTCTTTTATATTTTGTTTAACAGAGGAAATAAGATTGTCAAAAGTTTATGCTTCAGTGATGCTAAGAATCTGCCTGGAGCATCTTATGTCAGATTTTAGTTTTGCCTACGCAAATGTTGAAATGTCATACACTGCCCCTTCAGTTCTGAAGCCTAGCGATGGTAATGCTGCCTCAAGCTCAACTCTTTTAATTATCCTGCTTTATCTTGGGAGGCTCGTAATGATTGTTTGTCTCATGCAGCAGAAGATCCATATCCTGACAAAGCTAGCTGGCTGCCCATGGCAGCATAGCTATATGCAAATAGCCTGACTTTAAGTCACAGCTTAGGGTGTGTGTCCCCATGCACATTTTGTGCGGTACCAAACACGGTCTCAGCAAGGGGCGTCCCCATGCATTTTAGATTTGGTCCTTGGAAAGAGGACCAAATTGCCTGAAACCGTGCCAGACCAGGACCAAATTTGGTACCTGAAAAAACAAGTCTCTGCACAGTTTGGGGTCCCGGCATGCATTGCCAAGCAAGCTGAGACCATTCACAGGGACAGTGCCAGACTTCACGATCTCGGCTGACAGGAAGGTTGCTTCCCTGGAAAAGAGAGAACTCTGAAGGCTCTACACACCCTCTTTCCGATCTGCTGACAGAAAAAGGCTTGGCTTTACTGCTGAAGTGATCCTTTACTTCGGCAGTAAAGCCAAGCCTCTTTCTGTCAGCAGATCGGAAAAAGGGGGTGCCGAGGCTTCAGATTGGTCTCTTTTTCAGGGGGGCAATAAAGTTGCCTCCCTGCAAAAGAGAGAAAACTCAAGCCTCTGCACCCCTTTACTCCCTTGCTTTTACTCTCCTTTTGAGGCAAGCAAGCGGCTCACCTGGGAAAGGGAGCAAAATCACGATCCTGAGGCAGTTTGCTTGGGGACAGCTGAATCCGCCCCCAACCCGTGTTAGGGCGAATGGCATGGGGAAACCTGAGATTCGATCTTGGTCCTGGACCTGGTCCCATGTAAGCCCAATGGGTGCGCAAACAGCGCCAGATGGCTTGCGTGGCAACGCGGCCTTAGTGCAAGTAATGACTGCAATGGGCCTTTTTCCACCAGGGCTTAGAACCCTTCTAAGACTCCATTAGACCCAATTCTAAGACCCAATTAGTACCTGATCAGGAAGGCCCTTTCCCCACCTGACCCCACTGAGGGCGCCATCTGCAAGTCCCTGTCCCCACAAGGGCAGGGGATATCTGGATTTAATGGGTCCTTCAGCTCCTTAAATCTGGATTTCATGTGGACCTGATTAAAAGTATCCACAATAGGGTCTTTGCATGGAAAAAGGGGGATAGTCTTCATTTGTATCCTGCAGGTTGGGATATACTGTGTTAATCTTCCCTACATCTGACATTAACTCTTGAATTTACTCTTGAAGAAAAACAGGGACTAAATTACTCGAAGGGAAGTATATGTAGAACCAACCTGTTATTATTTTTTTCCTTCTAAAACCCACTTTTACCACTAAAACTAATGTGCTTATTGTGGTTGTGCTCAATTGCAGTCCTTTCATTTTTACTTCAAAAGTTCTGATACAGAACTGTATTACTGAAAATAAAGTTTATCATTGAGACCAGTTGCATAAAGTTATGCTAAAAGGTAATAGAAGGTGCATCCAACTTAGAGGCATTCCTCACAAAATGCCTCTTGCATTCATAAATTTAACAGAAGCTGGTGTTACTTAAAAGAGTTATTTTGCTCGGAATAAGCCTGTGTATCATCAAAGTCACACAAATTTTGCACAGAGTTCTCCCCAAGAGAAGGTGTCACCAGTACTACTTGTACCAGTACTACAGTTCAGGGAATACAGACACAACCTTTCTACATCGTGCATTATTCTGTGTCGGCCTTCTATGTTTAATTTCATATACTCTTTGTTTTCTAAAACTAAAAAGTTCCAGCAATGCAGGCATGGAGGAATTGCTTTTTTCTGGATTTTTTTAACACCATAGTAATCTTTTTGATGAGGAAGCAAGCAAACCTATAGACAGAATAGTTATACCCCTGGTTTGTAAAATGCCAGTATTATTTTACAGTTGTGTTCCTAATACTTCCTAACATGGCCTTGGCCTTTTTCACAGCTGCTGTACACTGGGTTGACATATTCATCGAACTGCAGCCACAAGATCGCTTTCCTGGTCAGTTGCTGCCAGTTTCAGATTACATTAGCCTTGTCTATGTATAGTTAGACAGTTTTGCTCTGATGTGCATCATTATACATTTATTCACATTGAACCAGATTTGCTTTTTTTGATGCCATTTCCCAATCTGGATAAATCCTCTATGATTGATTTGTGAGCACTTTTAGTTCTTAATCCCCATGAGCAATCAAGTGCCATCAGTAGGTATAGCCTTTTACTCCTCATTCAATTCTGTAGTCTTTATGAGCAAGTCAAATAATATATTTTAGCTTAGGCTTCATCCAGACAGGACTGGATGCCGCTGCCAAGAGCCAGGCGATGGCCATGAACTGCAGCTATGATGGAACCCAAGATGGACAAATGCCATGTGCCTTATTGTGGCACATGGCTTCCAGAAATCCCACGGCTGCAGAGAACCCATTTTGTAACAGCAGTATTTCCATACAGGTCACTTTTGTGAAGGATCAGAAATGGCCATTTTCAGTCCTTTACAAAAGTTCCAATTCAACTACCAGGCTTGAGGAATATGAGATGGCTTCAGAGGTCCTTTCTGCACTGAAGGCCTGAGCAAACTTCAAGGCTGGGAAACAGAAGTTCTTTGTAGCTAAAGCTCCCATCAGGGTCCATCGGATGAAGTCCCAGTAATGACATAAGAAGTGGATCCTTTTTGACACTTCTTGTCTTGAACTCGGGAACAGATTCTTTCTCTCATAGTGGTGGGTGATGTGTTAGTGATATGCAAACTCATACATATCATTGCATTCCTCGTCCTCTTTCAGTGTCTAGTAAAATGTGCAATCACCATACTCCAGGGTCTTGCAGGAGTTGTGCAGATCTTGCCAACTGAATGCATGAAATGAATTTTCCCAACTACAAGGATCTTGAAATGTGCCTTCATCTGAGGATGCACATTGAAAGTCCCTTATCACACTCTTTAGTTGAAGCAGATTTTGTCTCAAAAGGAGCAGAACATGGGCATCACCAGGGAGAAGTGACTGGGCGTCCCTCTTTGAGGATGAGAATCCCTTGTAGAAGAATCCTTAAACTGTGTCCTGTTCTTGGGTTTGGAATGACTTGTTGATTTGATGATGAGCTTCATTTTTTTCCTTAAGAGTTCTGTTTTCATTTCCTTTTGCTGAAGTTTGTGTTCCTTTTTGCTTTCTTAATTAGACTTTTCTCTTTCTGATAAATGCCTTCTTTCTGAAAAGACCCGTTGCCTTTGCTTATTAGCAATCTTGGTAATACCTGATCTCTGCTAGATACTTTGACTGAGCCTCTGTTATGGTTTTAAATAGTATCTAGGTATTTTCAAGAGATTTGACCTTCTTCAATCTCCTTTCAATTGCCTTTAAAAAGAAAGAGAGAAATAAATCCCAATTAATTCAATATTTCAGTTACTTAGTTTTCCAGTCTGTAGGTCTCTCCCTATAATGAACCAAACTGCTGAAATCCCATCCCATTTCACTTTCTCTGCAAAAATGAAAGTGTTTATATTAGGGATGTGCACAATTTTTTTTATTCAGTTCATATCAAATCAAATGCAAGAAAATTTGTATTCATTCAAATAGATTACCTTTGAATGTGGTAGGATTTGTATTCGATACGTTCAATCCCATACCAACCCCATGTGAAGCTTCATACAAATGTATCCAAACATTTGATACATTCAGATTCAAATGTCAATCTTCGAATTTGCCAACATTCAATTCAAAATATCTGAATTCTGCCAAATTCATACAATTTCAAATGTTATGAATATTCATGCACATGAGTACCTTATATTTACCAAATGACACCTTTCCTAAGAACATTATACAAAAAGAATTTAATATTGTTCTGGATTTATAATGCTTGACCTGGAATTAGAGATGGCAAGGTATATAGCAAAACCTGTTCTAGTTCACTCAGTGCTTGGATGACTCTAGCAGATATGATCTGTCCAACTGTGGCCAGAGCTTAGAACAGGTACAGCAGGTTGTACCGCACTAGCGCTTTGAATCTGAGAGCACTGCTGCTATCAGAAGCTACCAAGCCTTACTGAACCTGGGAAAAAAATATATTATCATAGGGTGTTTTTCCATGGTCACTTAGTACCCATTTTAGCACCCATTAAGGACCCATTTGGGTGAAAGCCGGATGACCCCATTTCCACCACGGCACCCATTAGGGACACATTTGTTCCCACCGTGCCTTGGGAAATCCGGATCATATGGGTACTTCTTGGTGTTTAATCTGGATTTTCTGTAGACCCCATTAATGGGGTCTACAATGGGGTCTTCAGGCAGAAAATCTGGATTAAAGGGAGCCTGTTTCCATGTTAGCTTGGCAAGGAGGCTAGGGGGAGGGGCACCCTTGGGGGGAGCCCCAAAACCTAAGCTCCGAAATCATTTCAAAGTAATTTCAAAGTCACTTAAAGTCACTTCAAAGTCTGTGCAAAATAGCTCCGGAGCATCTTTGAAGTCTGTGCTAATCTTCGAAGTGAACTTCGAAGTGACTCCAAAGTCACTCCGAAGTCACTCCGATGTCACTTTGAAGTTTACCCCGAAGATCAGCACAGACTTCAAAGATGCTCCAGAGCTATTTTGCACAGACTTTGAAGTGACTTCGAAATGACTTCAAAATGACTTTGGAACCACTTCAGAGATTGCACCCCCTGTCCCCCCAAACACTTGGGGTGACAGGCAGACTCCTCGTGGGTAGATCTTGATTTCCAAATGGGTGCTCTGGTGTTTCCATGGCAGGGAGGCTAGCACCCATTGCTATTGCATGCTAGACCACCCATGGAAACACATTGGGTACTTCCTTTAATCCGGATCTACTAGATCCGGATTAAGGGAAGTACCCATTCCTTAGATCCGAATCTTCTTAGATCTGGATTAAAGGAGCACAGTTGAAAAACACCCATATACTGTACCTAGACCATAAGAAGAACTAGAGAACTGGGAGGCTGGACTGGAAACTTCCCTTTAATCTTCCTGAACTAAATTTTGGTCCATGGTAGATTGAAATGCAGTTTGGGGAGATCAAAAGAAGGTATTCAGACTCTTGCCCTTTACCTGCTGCTTTCACGAACTAATTCAGTTCGACATGATGGTTTGAGAAGGTGAAAGAGACTGAGAAGATAATTGTTTCAGTAGTTCTGTGGAGCAGGTTGAATGCTGGCTCTTGCCTGTGCTGTGTCAGCCACTTACAGGGTGGACCATTTTAGCCATAGAGAAGCTCCACAGTTGAGTTTTCTACATTTAAAAGGCAAAATATTGATCGCAGAGACCGTCACTTCTCTCTACATAATTTGCCCACATAGAGGCTTATATAAATAGCTATCTCCTTGAGCGTCAGGGTTCATTGAACTTCGGCATACTTGCCCTGAGGTGAAACAGCAGAAGCAGATGAACTCTGAAGAACAAAGAGCCTGACTGCATGCAAGCCTCCCATGTAATACAAGCTTAAGTAACAAACAAAACACTTAACATGCAATTCACTGAATTCAATCTTGCTGCCATACAGGTTAAGGAAAGCTGGATGGAGTTCACAGATTAGTTTTTCAACTGGGTATTAGAAGCTTTCTGAAATCAGATGCAATCAAAATTTGAACATCTTTTTCCCAGAAATAATACTGGTTGTCCTACAGCTTTGTATAGTAATGTGGGTGTTAATTCATAATCATTCTGTACTCTATTGATGCTTGTGCCTGTTTAAATTTTCAGTATCAAGACTGCTACAAAAGCATATTAGGTCCTACTACTTTCCTGCTAATACTCCTGGCCAAAAACAAAACAAAATCACAGCTCGGGCACTTTTGTTCCCTGGCTTTGATGTTCGTGGTCTGGAAAGATTTCACAAGCACAGGAAATTATTCCTGAGGAAAACAGGGTTGTATTAATCCAGCTGAATACAGTGCAATTGTAGTTCTGTACTTTGTGGCCGTGATGCAGCAGCAGAGTGTTAGAAAGCACTCACACTGTAATGAGCGAGCACTTACATTGTACCATTACAGAATTGTGTGAGTCCTGTCTGAGATTATCTGGATGGCTGAAGCCAACACCATACTTGATTGCACAGAAAATTAATGTGTGTAATTTGTTGTTCCAAGCTTCAAAAGAAGATTCTCTTGCCATAACCCACCAGACAGCCACCAAGCCTTCATGGTGCAATGGCTGAATTTGTACCACTGTTTCAGGACAGTGGCTGTATTTAGATTGCTTATGTCTAGGTTCCTCAAAGTGCCACTGACCATTTTAACTGGGCAAGAGTGATCAGAATAATGGCATGAAGATTGCCTGCTCTGAACACAGTATAACTATCTAAATGGAGCTAAGCACAGGGTGAACATTGGGTGTTTGTACACATCATGGACAGGGTAACTAAGGGTTTTGCTTCTTCTCTTCTTCCTCTCTAAACTTGTGTAGCTTCACTGTTGCATTCTCTTCATATGCTGCTTGGATAGAATAAGCATCATGTCTCTCTTCCTTATACACATACAGATCTTATTTTTCTGGAATGACCTTTCTCCCTTGCATTCTTAGTTGCCATGGTTAAATTAAAACTGTTGGTAATCATGATGGATGTAAATGCAAAGAAATCCATCTCCTGGTTGAAAGACATGCAATCCTAAATAGCTGCTCCTCATTGGCTGGGATAGAAAGGAAAAGGGGCAGATGGAAGTGTTCCTCTGAAGCCTCAGTCAGTAGCAAGCAAATGTTTCAGAAGTTGTCATTCCAGGCTTCAAAAGAAGTATCCAGACAGAATGTTCAGAAGGCTGACTTGGCTTCTCTAGTTTCTCTGGATTAGATTCAACCAGTGTGTCGATGTCTTGCACTTTTGAATTTGATTTTTGATAGGAACACCAGACAGGTTTCTTACCATTTTTTAGTCACAGAGGTAACAGCAGCATGATAGGACTAAATGGAGTTCAAAGCACTTAACCATCTTAATTGTCAATGATTCTAGCAGTTGCAGCCTACAGATAGGACTGTGAAGCAGTAGGAAAAGGGCCTATGTCCTTCTTCTTACTTGAAAGGTTCTCAGAGGTACCTGGTTACTTGCTATGTGATTGCCTCTTCCCGTGATCTCATCATGTTCTTCCTACGAGTATTTTTAAGTTTGCCTCCAGATGCAAAATATGTCTTACTGTATCTTAGACATAACAGAGGCATTCTACTATAGCTTGATTTAACTTATTAAAAACCTGATATATCACTATTATAGGAAATCCATCAACGATGCTGGGTGTCCTGGAATAGTGATGCTTACCTTGCAGTCTGCTGACAGCCTTCCTGATGAGGTTGATCAGAAGGCAGCCAAGCATGTGCAAAACAAAAGGAAGTGGGCAGGTGGTTGGCTGACGTCTGGTAGCTCCAGCTGACCCCATCACAGAAGCTGCTACTGTAGAAGACATCAAGATAAGCCCAGGATTGCTCACTGCATCCAATGGGGCTTGGCAAAAGACAATCCTAGGATCTTGCTTAGATCCTTCATTACCTTTTGCTGCCTGGAAGCAGCCTATCCCATTGCTGGGAAGACGAATATGCATGCGCTTGCTAAATCACATGATCTACTTTCATTCACTTTACGGCTGCTGATGAGCATTCAGAAATCAAGGGAAGTATCTTAAAAATTTGTATCATAAAATCTGGATTCCTCAAATGCTTATGTGTGCTGATCAATAGAGCTTCAGAGGTAGTCCATTTTTATATATCATTTAATTGGTCTTGTTTCAGAGTTTATGAAGAATAAGACAGCTAAAGCCTGGGAAAAGAAGAGGATTCTGTTG
Source organism: Aspidoscelis marmoratus (assembly GCA_014337955.1). Taxonomy (NCBI): domain Eukaryota; kingdom Metazoa; phylum Chordata; class Lepidosauria; order Squamata; family Teiidae; genus Aspidoscelis; species Aspidoscelis marmoratus. Next base: position 6,360,448 of record MTQE01000401.1, on the reverse strand, counting down.
CTGACATGAGGAAAAGATGGACAATGGAGAAGAAAATTTCTCATAAGAAATGACTCAAAATCTGTATTGTTATAAAGCACTTTTTACCAAGGATCACTTTTTACATTTTATAGTTGTAAGAAAAAGCTGCCAGATTTCATAAGGGTCTTTTACACACTAGATTTCATACATGCCCTCTTTCTAGTGAACAATCTCATTAGCCATAGCCTTCATTTTAAATTTGTTGTGTGTTTAGGTTTTTTGGGGGGGGGGGGCTTGTTGGTCTTTTTTATTATTCATTTGATAGATCTTCTTATATCTGTGTTACTGGAAATTGGGCTTTATAAGCTCATTCAGTGAAACATCATTTGTAAAACATGTCTCTTCTTTCACAGTGGAGAAATATAGTATATCATCTTTGTCATCAAAGGAATTTTCTCTTTCATTATAGGACTTTTAGTTGTAGAATACATCTGTTTCTATAGAAGACAAGGGAAGAGGCATTGCTTGCTACCTGAATGATACATATTTCTGTATGGTGTTGAAGAGAAAGTTTCTGGCAATGGTTATAACACTGCATATAAACTGTTCTCCAGTTAAATTCTTGCAGAGGGTGTAATATACTATATGCTACTCTCTTCATATTTTATATGGGAAAACTATTTCTAAACCAATTTAATACAAAGAAAGTTTTTTCCTCTCCATCTGAAGTTCTTACAAAACATTTGCAGCTTCAGCACTGAGGTATTTTAAGCTTCAGGAATCTTGTGTATGGTTCTGCAAATTTGTATTCTGAAACTCTCAAGAGTCTACTTTTCTATGGGGAAAAATTTGAACAGGGAACGAATGACTCTGTTTTAGGCATGAAGCAACATCTTCATTATATTGAATACAATACTTTCAATGGTAAGCAATGCATTCCTCTTTTTAAAATTATGAATAACAAAACTACCTTTTAAACTGTAAATATACTACAGGAGATTTCCCTATATTATCTTTCTGTATAATGTATTGTACTGCTAAATTATCATATGCTATTTAAATGTTTGAAATATATAGGATGTTGCATGCAGATTTCATATTTCTTTCTATGACGAATGGAAAAATAAGGAATAAAATACATATAAAGAGTCTGAAAACTATTTCCTGTTTTGCTAAATTAATGTCTTGGACCTTGGCATGCTTATCCTGGACCTAGAAGTATGTACATTGTCCAAGTAGCTCTCTTATGAACCATGCCATGTAAATAATGCCACAGTTGTGTAAGCCAACTTCTGTTCAAGGGAGGATCTGAAATACACCAAATTCTACCTAATTGCAAACATGCAATTTGTTCTGAAGGTTTGCTGGACTTATAACTACAGTGGTACCTTGCTCTTATGTCAAATCGCTCGTATCTCAAAGCAATTTTCCCATTAATCCATTTCAGCTCCCAAAACACCACCTCAGTTGTTTTTGTTATGTACTGTACTGTATTTACATACTCGTATCTCAAATCTTGCTCTCATCTCAAAGCAAAATAGCACTAGCTCAGCGGCTTGTATCTCAAAACACTTGTATGTCAGGGCGCTTGTATGTCGAGGTACCACTGTATATAACTTATAAAATGGGAGGGAGAAGAAGAGGATATCTGAATTTTAAGCCCATATGCCCAAGATGAGCTTGTAAACAGCTTCTTTGGAATTTAAACACAGCTCAAACTGGTTTCCCCTTCGACATCATTACAGACTTTTCCTGCTGGCCTTTTCCTTTTCTTGATCCAGATGCATCCAAAGACTCCATAGCAAGGCTTTGCAAACTCGTTTCAGAAACATTGTCCACGCATTTCACAACTAGAAATTGCTCAGTGTTACAAAATGGGATCTTTCAATGGGACCTGGGGTGTTTCAATTTAAAGGTCAGGTTTCACAGTCACATCACTGGCAGTTTATCCTTAGGAAGAAAGGAAAAAACCAAGACCGTTCTTGATACAGTTGTTTTTATCAGAGTCAAATTAACCCAAACAACAAATGTTATTTAAAGAAACAAAGTTAAAATGGAGACTTGGTAACAATGATAGGCAATCCCAATGACAAACAGCAGCAAAGTTTAACCTTGGTGGGTATTTTAATGGTGACAATTGGCTCGGATGGAGAATGAAAGGCAACAGTTGCTGAACTGCTGGGGAGTGATGGTAAAGGGGGCTGCTCACCTTCCCTTTCTCACAGTCAAATAATCCCTGTGATTTTTCCAGTTTGAACCCCACCTTGCAATAAATTGCAATTAATTGGGGTGCCTGCCAAGTTGCCGCTCCCTTTTTCCTTCCAGAAATAAAAGACTCGCTTTATTTTAAAGAGGAGAAAGACTCTTAGAAGTCCTCAATTTTGGGAAGTTGTCCAAATGTCTGGGGTGTCTTGCAGAGTGGCGCACACACTCTAAGCACTCACTCAAATGAGCTGTATAGCTCAGTCTCAAAAGAGGCTTTGGGTTGGATGAACTTTCCAAGGCTTTGGTAAACTTCATTCTGGCAGGTGGGAATGAGTTGGCTGAGCTGCCTCAGCTCATTGTACCACGATTCACAGAAAAGTGGACTCAGAAAACTTGGAATAATTGACTAAAAATATCCCCTCAGGCAAGCCAATTGAGACCATATAATTGGTTGATTAAAGCACCAAGTCTAGCTAATTATAACCTGGAAGGCAGCAGTGGGTTCAAGGTTGGGGTGCCCCCAAATCTTAGCAACAGTAAGAAAGCTCAAAAGCCTTGGAGCTGAAGAGATTGCCAGGGAACCTCTGCAGCCCAAGACAGTGATTTCACCACAAAACATGGAGTGGATGTCTACATATATGCGCACACAGAGAAATCAGTCCTTGGTGTCCTTTGACAGAAGAGCACCTTTTGACAGGAACACACAAGGCAACAGTGCCCAACATGCAAACACACACACATGTCTATATCTCCTTTTATGTCCCAAAATGCCCCTTGACGATGCACTCCTGAAGTTTTTTGCAAGGGAAATGTTCCTAACAATAGACAGTGCCTTCTTTAGATTACTCAGGGAAGAGTAAGTAAAGGAGCTTTCTGCACAGTGCCTTCTTCCAGATGATACCTCAGAATAGGAGCCGGCCATCCACATGTTAGTGCAGATTATGACGGGGCCCAGGCAGGGTCTGCCATAGTCAACACCAGCATTAGGATGGCAGGTCCCTAGTCTGAGATGTAATCTGGAATAAGGCCCAGTGCGTAAAGGGCCAAAAGGTGTTCATCTAACTTAATATGATTTGATTTATATTCCATATCACATCACTTCATTCTGGTCATGCAGTGTTGAAAATTCAAGTGGAGTTTCTTGCTCTGAGGCTGAGGGGATTATGCTGATCTAGTGGCACAATCAACAAGATAGTTTTACACCTTTCAAGCTAGGCCAGAGGCAGACACCTAATCTGGACATACTGGAAGAGAAGGGATTGATGGCCAAGCTGCACTATTGTCTAAGGCACAAGACTCAGGCTAAATAACAAGAACAAGTGCTTAGGATCTTGTCCCCTAGTTCCCATCGTCACTGCATCCTTCTAACACCACCCTCGATGTTTTAGACAAACACATATGCAAATGCAAACAGACATATTTGACTCGCTTTCCAAACATCATATTTAATTTTGAATTCACATCAAACATTTTTTCATCAGAGTACAAGGTTTTTCATTCTGGGTAAGCAAGATTCAAATTATGATTCTGCTTGATAGTTTTTTGTTTTTGTTTTAAAGTAGAATTTCAGCATGATATTGGACAGCCTACTGATTGTTATTAGAACTGCTCTGGGACATGTCCCAGTTATTCTCAGATACAGGTTTGGTTTGACAGAAATGCAACTGGCTGCCAATCCTCAGAGACGAGGAAAATAATCAGGCTGATTGTGACGCAATAAATCCAAAGAAGCAAAGGAAATTGTTTGTTTACTGTAATAAATCAGCAGTGGGAATTTGGCACAAATAGGAAGAGCAACTCAAGCAGTGACATGAAAATGTACAAGCTGAGAATCAATGGCTACTAGAATGAATGCCTAGGTACATCTTTCAGGCTGGGGTGGGGTGGAAGCAGGATGCTTCTAATGTCATTTGCTGGGATTCGAGAGCAGGGAAAGGTTTGTCCTTATCTCTGTTTGAGATGCCCATGAGCATTTGGCGGGCCGCTGTGTGCAACAGGATGCTGGACAGGATGGGCTGTGGCCTGATCCAGCATTGCCTCTCTTATGTTCTTAAAGTACAGTAATGGAGGGAGAGAGATTTCATGCAATTGGTGGGACCAGGTGTTTTGAAAGCTAATCAGAGGGCATTGCTGAACAGAAGGAAGGCTGAGCTCCCAGGCCTCAAGGTGAAATTACCAGTTCTCTTGAAGATGGGGAAAGGTGACTGTGTGGGTTAATTAATTTCTCTGTTGATTCACAAATCAAATGTACCTCTCACCAACCAATGAATTTGGCCCATATCAACCAGGGGATTTCAGAAGCACTGCCATTCCCTTTTCCTAGCTGAAGAAAGGTTGGGACAAATAAGCACCCTAACTTTACAGATGTAGATTAAAGAAGGTTTAAGTAGCTTCCACGAGAGGGTAAAGGAATCAATGGACGTTGGCTACTAGAATGGATGCCTAGGTAGTGCCTCCAGCTTGGAGAGTCAGGCAGGATGCAGGTGAAGATTTTGCCTTTGTGTTCTGTTTGAGATGCCCAGAAGCAATTGGTGGATCACTGCATGATATTGGATTTTGGACTAGATGGGCTGTGGTCTGATTCAACAGGGCTTCTCTTATGTTCTTAGTCACGTAAAGGGATGGTATACATCACATTTTCTCTCTCCTAATCTGATAAACTGATGTCAGCTAGTCATTTTCCAGAAACTGACTCAGCATCCATTCAAAGGTTCTGACTGCTTATCTCAACATCTCATGCAACATTCCAAGACTGACTAAGGCTATGTCTCCATGGGGCTGCCAATGCCCCCTTGGTGGATTTGGGGGACCCTTAATGCAAATCTAATTCACATTAAGGAGTCCCCCATGGCAATGGAGGGTAGGGCGGATTCAAGGCGAACCCACCTGTCCCCATGAAAACCATGGCAAATCCCTGCATCGGGATGCCACGGTTTTCTCCACCACCACCCTTACCTGGGTGCTTAATTGCCCAGGTAAGGGCTTGATTTACCCCAAACAACCACCAGACACCTGCCTTGCAGTCAGCTCTCAGGCTGCCAAAAGCAGGGCAGAGCTCTGTTAAGATTATTTAAACAGATGTCAAAGCTGTGTGTTTTAATCATTTGTGGAGCTCTGCTTGTGCGCATGACAGCTGCTCAGCTGTGCAGGGCAGCTGTCAGGTGAGATTGTTTGGAGTAAATCAAGCCCTTACCTGGGTGATTACGTGCCCAGGTAAAGGGGGACAGTTGCCATCGCAGCATTAGTGGTGGGGACAGCTAAGCCCTGCCTGCTAATGCTACAATCATAAGCCAGGAGTGTTCCCATGCCCCCTTTATAACCCGCTCTTGCCCTGTAATTCAGGGTGAGAACAGTTATAAAGGGGGATTATTTTGTTTCGATTTAGAGGATTTCGTCCCTCATGTAGCCCGAATTAGGGTTTTGCATGGGGACACTTGTGAGGTGAACCCCTTGCAATGGGGACGAGCACTAAAAGTTGTTCATGACAGACATATGTGTCTTTGTTTGGACCCAATGGCTTTTTAAAAATAAGTCCTTCATTAACCTTCTTATGTTTATTATTGTTGTTGTTGTTATTGTTATTATTTTGGTTCTTCTTTCAATATTACATATCATTTGAGCCACACTTATTCTACAATTATGCTATATCAGTTTCTGTTTTAGTACCGCATACAGCTGTGCTAATAGCAGACTATAGTACTGAGAGAGGGGGCTGAACTCATTCCCTTTTGTCATTTTTAAGTATTGCATGGAATTAGTAATGGAATACAGAACCTGTCACCACTTACATGTCACTTTTTCTTATACGGTCTAGAGCAGGAGTGGCCAAAATTTTATTAACAATTGTCTCATGATCTACATTAATGGTCCAAGTTTCACTCTTACTATCCAGATGTCTACTACACCTCAATATACTGGGAAGCCATAGGGATTCACTTGTGAAGTGTAGGCAGCCCTAGGAATTCATTAAGCGACACTTTATCTTCATTGGTTGCATTAGCTTACCATGATCCATGGGTATAAAATCAGTGGACAATACAAAATACTTGATAGCAAACTACAAAAGGAATTTCATTCATATGGATCTATATTTTGAGAGACAGGGATGTAAAGATAGAAATATTACAAAGTAAAAGGCAATGTAAATAATGGTAAACAACTATTTTACCGCTACAGCTTGCTGAATCCATTCATAATCCATTCATATGGAAAGAGGTTGAACAAGGTTTCCTGGTATTCAGATCCAATGAAACTCATGTCATTTAGAGGTCAAAGTGAATACCAGAAATTTCTCCTCCTGGAATTTTGCTTTAGTCTTTGCTCCAGCTGTTAGCCTACCCATCTCTTCATTTAGATACAGCATAACACAAGTATTTGGCAAGAATGAGTATTTCCTTATTCTTCTCAAATCACTGATTCATAGAAACAGACAGTTAATTTTTTTTATACCCGCCTCCATGGCCAGTTCCAGTTCACTGGTGCTGAAGGGTGTGTGTGTGAATGGAAATTGTGCCAGTGGTTAGGCCAAGCCTAAGTCCCTGACCTCCAAAAGACAAGATTGTGGTATGGCACACCAAAACCCAGGAGATTGGTTAAATGGTTCTGGGCTCCATGTCATGCTTGGATCAGACCAGCCATCTGTGTAGTGGAAGGCTGGTCTGATCCACTAAAGGAAATGCTTGTGTGACCACTTTAAAGAAGTTTCCCATTATCACACTTCCCAATGCCAGCTTAGCGCAGGGGAACAGTCCAACTGTCAGCACCACGCAGACAGAGTTTTTCCCAGGATGCACAAACACTTTCTGCACTGGGCCTTCTTCCAGATTATATCCCACAATAATGCCCAGTCCCCAAAAGGCCCATAGCCTCCCAGGAACTGCTGTAGTGTGCAGATACCCTATTCCCCATTAGATGTTATCACATCACATTTGCTCATCTGGTGCTGTTGTGTCTCAGGCAGGCAAGGGCAGTGAGGCAAACACACGTGCACGCTTATGGCAGTCCATTGAGGGCTCAAGAGTAGTCAGCATCAGGTCAGTCCAAAGTCAGGGTTCCAGAAGTTTGGCAGAGTCACAACAGGGTCCAAGAGTCAGGATTATGGGTGAAGGCATGGACATGAGTTGCACAAGTTTTGTCTGCAATGCCGGGCCAGCGTGTGTTGCTCAGTTAAGTAGAGGAGGCAGCACCATGCCCTTGCTGGTGCAGCTGCGCCAGCCACTGAGATTTGCGACTCATCTGTTTCTGCTAAGCAGCAGAGAGAAGGGGCGCTCTTGGGATTGACTGTCTGAGCTCTCACCCCCAGAGCTGTTTATGTGCTCCCCCCAAATTGGCCCTTGATCTTTAACGTCCACGTTGCTGTGCCCCTGTTGCTGCCAAGACTGTTGTGTCATTGAAACCATACTCTCCTCCCCCAAGGAGACTAGACAGGCATGACAGGGCATGACAGGTGAAGACCGAACTGTCTACTGGAAGACATGTCCTCACTACAGACAGGTTTGTAGTGCAAACAGGGCATTACGGGGGAACCACTGGGCCAGTCTATCAGTTCAGTACAGACGCAACCATTGTAGAGGCATTCTCTCACACTGAAAGTGAATCAAATATGGATTAAACCTTAGGTGTAGATGGAATCTAAGTTGCTTTTGAACTGCTTTTTAAAAAATGTGTGTGGATGGAGCCTGAGTACAGAACTGACCCAATATAAACAGATCTTTCAAATAATACAAGCTTGTGTGATTCAAGCAATGGCTACAAATGGGTAGCTGTAAAGGCAAAAATAAGGCTTTAAAAAATAAAAATAAGGAACTACTTTGCGTGATAGCAGAGTATGCAACTCTCACAGGCTTCCAAATTACAAATGTTGTACAGCACTAGTTTCATCCTGCTGAAGTTACTGTAGGAGTTAATCGGTTGTCATGTTTTTTTTTCCTTTCCCATAACAAAAAGTTAAGTATAAATCTTAGACATAACAAACACCAGAATAACAGCTGTAATTATGGTTATAGCTGGTCTATACAGTTGATTATTCTTCGGTGTTTAAGACTATGAGATATATTTGGTGAGTAAAACCTTCCAAATCTATTCTTTATCATAAATGCCTTGATCTCATAGAGGAGGTTTAGCTAAAAAACACCCCTCAATCTGGCTTTTAATATGGATGAGAGGTGGTGTGCCACATGCTGTCATATCTATGGCAGTTTTGAGCTGCTTTTTAATGGTTGTGGATGCAGCCAGTTGCAGCATTTTAGATTAGATGCCTAGATATTGCTGATAAGAACACTGTAATCATTTACTGGTGAAACACCTCGGGGAGGGAATGTCTAGTCTAGCTCCTAAAGGAAGATGTTTTCATGCCTTCCCAAGAAAGGGAAGGAAATGGATATTATCTCTTAGGACATAACTTCAAAAATACAGTCAGTGGCTACAGGGTCAAAGGACTGAGTAATGGTCAGTTCAGGTTGGATCAAAAGAAGATTTTCTTGATTTTCTAAGGAAGTTGAAACATGTGGCAGAGGAGGTTTTTTTTGCCTGTGCCCAATCCTCACCGGCATTACCAGATGGGGGAGGCAACTTGTGGAGCATTAGATCCAGACCAGTAGATCTGGATTTATCTGATCTACTGGTCCAGAACATGGGGAGCCAGGGGCCAGATCAGCACTATCTGCACTGATGGCGCTAATCCAGATCAAGCCTCCCCAAAGCTGTGCAGCTCATGCAAGCTTTGCAGATTCTCCCTTACCCCTGACGGCTAAGAATGACAGTTTCTGGTAATGCCAGATCACAGAGGTGTGCCATCTGCATGCCTCTGATCTGGAATACAGTCCTTTGTCCAATTTGTAGACATATCAAGTCTACAATAGGTCTAGACCAAGGGCCTCTTGATCTAGTTGTATCTTGTGTAGATGGAACTGGAGTAATGGAGGCAGGGCCTTCTTGATCCAGATTACTGTGCAGATCAGGAAGCCCAGAATCCGGGTCAGAGGCCCTTTGATCCAGATCTAAGGGCCAGTTCAGAAAAGGCCTCTAACTGGCTCCTTCTACTCTCAGGAATCTTAGTAGCCATTGGATCTGTCATGAAAAAGGTGTTGCTGGTACTCCATCCCCTGCAAGTATCCTGCTATACCAACAGGAATGTCTCCTCTCATATAGACCTGCATGTCAGTTAAGACCTGCAGGAGATACTTTTGGTGGTGCCACTGTATCAACAGTTAAGGTACAAGGGCACACAAGGCAGCCTTTCTACATCAGCTTTCAGGTTGTGCAAAATCTCCCCTTTGAGGAGAGTCTAGTTCCATTACTGCATAAAATTGGATATATGGTGAAGACACAGCACTTTAACCTGGCCCCTGGCTGGAAAAATTGCTTCCCCGCCTCTTTTACGCACTGTTATATGCTGTTTTGGTTACCTCAGTTTTAATGGGGGTGCATCCCCAAGCAATTTAAAGTATGCTAAAAATCTTCTTTTGCCTCTAAGCGGCCCCATGCCAGGGTTTTGAACGAGCTTCCAGCACTACAAAAGCAGGAAAACCCGCGACAAAATATCTACCCTTTAAAGAAGAGTTTCATCGCTCTTTTTGGAAGTTGCAAAAACACTTATTTTGCAACCTGCCCTGAGACCTCTGGGTATTGTAGGCAATAGAAATACAATGTCAGTCAGTCAGTCACCTTCATGGAAGGAATTGCATCTTTGACCTTTTTTCCAATAGATCACTTCATAGCTCAATGAGCTAGTACTGTAGACATTTGTGGGGGCAATGCAAAGAGGTTTCTAATTTTAATGGCTCCCCCCATACGAAAGAAAAACACTTCTGCAGTGATCTGCATCTGCAAAAGCCACGTGTATGCCCTCCCTCCCCCAGACCATGTCAACAGAGTACTGGGGAAATGTATTTTTGTAAGTTTTATTAGTTAGTTAGAGCTCCTCCAAAATTTATAAAAATTTTGCCCCGTTAGTTTTTAAAATGAACACTTGTCCTCTACACTGTTGGTCTTCCCCCATGTGTAGTCTGTTCCTGGCCGCAGCTCAAGGCGTTCAGCCCTTCTGGCTCCCACACTTGCTCTCTGGCAATTTTCTCTTGCTGAACATCTGGCTTAATTATAACGGCACCTTCCCATTAAATGCCTTTCCACCCCAGGCTGGCTAATTAGTCTCAGCTGCTTTTATTAATATTTTGTGAAATTCCTCTTTCTTCCTTCCTTCCTCCTCCTCTTTTGTTCCTTCAAGTACTTAAATGCTAGTAAAAATGCAGCCATACTATATTGCTTAGGTGGAAGGCATAGCTGGGAATCTCCATAGAGTTTCATTTCTCTAATTTTTGGTTGTTTCTGTCCTTCTGTGGGCCACACTTTGGGCACAGCCTAACTGTACTAGGAGGAAGACATGGCCCAATAAGGTTAGAGGTCATTATAGTGTTGTGTCCTTACAGAGGGTTGTTGCACTAAGCAAAGTAGATGACCTACTTTGCTATTATTTTCCACAAAGTCAATCAGAGGAGGAGGGGAAAAAAGGATATAGAAAGGAAGCTGAGATTTTATGAGAAAAGAAGGAATAGATGAGTGGGTAAGGAAAGCTTGTTAACTTATAACTATATAGTCCACGCACCTTGTAGACACAGCTGTTGGCTCAGGGATAAAGAAACAGAGTCAATGAAGCCAAAACAACAGAGATACTTTGCATTCCTTACAGTCATCCAGCCACAGGACTTCTGTCAAGGGTGTGGCTTCCATATTGTTTGAAGGAACAGCCAGATCTGAAAGGAAATAAGTCCTTGTGCTCCTTTCTGCACTGGGCCGTGTTGTCCACACGCTAGTGCAAGATATAGCACTTTGGAGGCAGTATGCAGATGGGAGGCTCCTAGACTGTTCATCTCATGGGATGACATCCTGTGTGGAAAAGACCTGTGTGTCTGAATATTGTTGAGGCCAACAGGGAAGAGGCCCAAGAGGCCCAAGTGGACTTCACAAGAGGCATCTCAAATTTTAAGGAAGCCTCTATGTGATGCCTCTTCCCTGACCATACACGGGAGCTGCCTCCTTTTCATCTTTCTGAGTTGTACTCAGAGAGGAGCAAGGTGTCTGTTCAGAAGATAAAAGGACAGATTTCAGTCCAAGCCTTGCCCCTTCACCATTCAAGAAAGGGCTCTGCACTTGTTCAGAAATGCTGTATTAAAAAGCTACCTTTCTCTGAATCATTTTCAAATTGTAGGTTTTGGT
>MTQE01000401.1:6328920-6349059 GCA_014337955.1 Aspidoscelis marmoratus | reverse complement strand
CAAAAGTGATTAATGTGCTTATGGATATGTGTGGCACCAGAAAACTACTACATAAGTGTGCACTGGATCCAGGCCTGTGTAATCATCTGTTGCCATGCACATTTAGCAGACTATTTGCAAAATCCTGTCACAGAAATCTGTTAGATATAACTGGATCCTTATTTCAATCCCTGTCCCCCTCTACGTTCTTCTACAGGGAGGATACCTGCCTTTTTTATATCCAGTGAATAAATTCTTAAGAACTAAATGCTGAATTGCAATTTGAATCACGTCAAAGATTCTAAATATGAGTCCATGGGTACAAATCTTTTTGAAATCCATCAATATTTTTGAGGAAATATTGGAATATTCCTGTGAAACGTACAGTTCAGGAATCCTTAGGTTGCCATATGAAAAAGAGGACAGAACTTCTAAATCTTAAACAGCTGCATGGAGGATGGAATTTGAACAGGTGTAACACATAATGTAGGCAACACCAGCTGAAATTTCCTCCTCTGTGCACCAATTAAAGGTGCAGGACTCTATCTTTCTTCCTGTTGAGCACTCCTAACCATGTGAGGCAAGGTTCACTTCCCTTAGAACTTTTATAATCCTTTATTTGCCTCTAAAGAGTTTCTACCCCGTACCCCATGGTGACTGTCAGCACAGGTCACTGTGTATAGAAAATGAACCAGAAAAACTACCAAAATAGAACAGAAGCGCAAGACAGCCTAATTCATCAAGCATTGTTTTATTTGTTTCACTTGGTTTCTGCTTGTGATTTATTACGGTATAGTAAATATATAAGCAAAACAAGAAACTAATCAAGGATAATTTCTCCTATAAAACAGGCTGTATATATTCACACAGAAGATTTCACACACTCTTTCCATTTACTAAACAATTTCTCCACACCAGACTTTTAGTAAAGTCTTACAGCTCTTTGAAGGACATTCAATAAGCTCTTTAACCTTGTCTACTTGTCTAGTTTGTTTTCCTCAGCTTTTCCAAGCACAATTTCTTTTTCTTGTGCAATATCACTTGTACAAATTATTTGAATTATTGCTTGATGGTCAGTGAACCAACGCAGTAGTCAGTTTGTTCAGAACTGGTTTGTTGGTATTCATATCAACTTTCTCCAGATTCAAAAGGCATCTAGGTTCTCTGTTACACTCTTTTTCAGTGTTTGCTATCACAGCCAAACATTATCATTGGAAACACCATTGAGTGACCAATTCTGAATCTAGTTGGCAGAGAAATGTACATGTTTTCATTTTCTTCTTCACTTGCATTATTTTCCTGCTTAATTCTCCAGCAAGTCATCCACCTTTAGTTTAGCTGCAAACTCAAAAGAACAAAAACCAACTATCATCTCTATATCTTTACATCACCTGTAAATTCATGGAGCAAGCTGACTAATGCTATATTTGCTTTGTATCTAGTATAAACACCTTAGCTAATTTGAACTTCAGTCTTTTCGCTTATTCTATATTATTCTAAAAGCCTATCTCCTTAAAGGAAGCAATTCAATTCCCTTTAAGTAAAATTGTTTGTGTGGCCATCAAATAGCAGGAAGGTTTTCTCTTCAACCCCACTTTACAACCAATCAGGCAGAGGGAGGCTTTTCAACCAACATCCACAAGATCAGATGTCAAATGGCATCCAGTCTTGTAGTGGGTAAAGCAAGCTTCCCTCATCTGTCAAATGGTGATGAAAGGACTTCTCTGTACTGAAGCAGAGGTCCCAGCTTCAAAATGGAGTGCAAGGGGGGTTCAGACAGTGCTTTTTTGAGTCATTCCTTTTAGAAAAAAGCATCTGACCCCCAAGATGCAAAAAAAAAGGGGGGGCTAATAACCGATCTAAGTTTTGTCACACCGCAGCCTACATTCATCTCTAAGTCAGGCAACACCTACCCTGATTAAGGGTACTACTCAGTGATTGTCCTCTTGGTGGGAGAACCCCAGCTCTCTATTTATCTACTTTCCCGATCAACCTGGCTTAAAGAAAGAGATGCTTTCAGAGATATGAAATCCCAAGTAATGAAGAGGCAATCTTCTGAGGTTTCAAGATGAGGTAAAGCCTATCATTTCAGACTCAGATTTTCCCAGAAGGTGCCTTTTTAAGCATGTCTTATAATACCCAAAGACAGAAAATAATGCTGAGACCAGTAGTCAGTGGCGGTGACAGGACCACTGCCACGTGTAAGACAAGATAAGTTAAAGTGCTCTCTGAGTCCTTCAACCCACTTTGACGCTACAGTGTCTTAATGGCGCCTGAAGCAAAATAATGAAAGACTGTGGCATCCAAGTAAACGCTGCACCATCCCTGTTTTGAGTGTGTAGGGAGGGTGTGGCATCAGGCAGGTACTCCATCATCAGTGATCGCTCAGTATAGATTCAGCCTACAGTTAGCCAATGTTATTGACTTATTCCACAAGTTTCGAGACAGAAGTGTTGTCAGGATAGCACTCTGACACTTTTTTTTACTGAAGTGTCTTTTCCCGAACAAATGTTTAGAAATTACAGCTTCCATTCTGAGCATACAAGACATAATGCATGTGTGTGTGTCCCTTCTCCTGCATACTAAGAACATCATCCTGGATGCTAAATGAGCAATGGCGCGTGTGTACAACTTCCTAGCTGTCAAAGTCAACTTTCAGCAAGTTCCTGTTCCTTGCCAAATTCGCTTGCAAGATCAGAAACCAGAAGGACATCTAGTGGCATTGTGAAGAATCTGCACAAAGCTTTTGTTTAAATGCAACAATATTTTTCTTAGGTTATTAACAGTTGACCATATGGCCCTTTTAAAATATTACAATATGGCCAGAAGGAACTCGTCCTTCAGTTCTTTAGAAGAAGCATTCAGAACCAGTTGTGCAGTTTGATCATGGTAGGCTTGGGCTGCAGAGCTCATTGTAGCAGTGAGAAGTCATTAAGTATGTTGTTGTCACTTGTATTTCAGAATGTAAAGAGAGGACTGAATCTGTCTCTTCTGACAGAAACCAGTTTTCAGAGCAGACTAATACCCTGAAGCCACTAATAAGTAATGCTATTTGTTTGTTTATTTGCTTATGTGGTCATGAACGCTCAGGGGGCTGTCAATGCTGCTTTATGATTATCTTGTACTACTGGGGGAAATTTATCTAAGTTACTATAGGGTTTTAGGGCCACGACTTTATCCCAACTCCTTTATAGAGTTCAGATTAGCCTACAACAACCGTAACTTACTTTATAGAGTCCAGTCTAAGTTCCATTTCAACTACCACTAAAACTAAAAACAACCAATTGGTATTTTCCACAGCAACAGTGATTCTACAGATGCTTGGTTACAAGACCAAGGATTCAGATGATGATAACAAATGATTTTCTTCTTGGAGGCTAAGGGCCAATTCGCAATTGACCCAGTAGTCCACACAAAGCTCCCAGATGGAGTGCCTGCACTTGAAAGAGCCATTTCTTAACCATAAACGGCTCCTTCTATGTGGAAGCTCACCCCACAGAGCAATCAAGTACATTAGATATGCCCTAACTATTCAAGACTGTCATCATATGACTTCATCCAGAATTCATTCTGCATTGTGAAGTAAAGCTTTCATGTGCGTAGCTAGAGCTTTGGCTTCTGTACCTTCCCTACACAATGCCATTGCTTTCACTGGAAAACTTGATCTTTACATGGATAGATTGGACCTCTGCAGTTCCTCTAATCGTTGGTTTTCCAACTGGCAACAATTTCTTGCATAATATGGTTTTGCACTATGCAGCAATTTGCAAAAACAACAATCCACAGCGCTATATAAGGAGTGTCCTTATTACCTGGTTTTTAAAAAGTTCCGTTTCTGCTCCTGGAATTTAGCTTGAATAACTCTTGACAAAACTAAATTCTTCTAAATGTCTGAGAAGGATACTGTTCTATTGCAAAATATAAATCGCAAGCATGCATCTCAGAAATATTTTCCAGTGTCTGTTTAGAACTTATCATTATTTCAAGTGTTGTTATGATTTAGCTTTTTTGTAAACACCAGATCTTCCGCTGCCCCCCCTTCCGGGATTTAAGAAGGATTATTGCAAGGCAAAAAGAAAACACCGTTCTAATTGCCCTTCTTTGTTGCATTTAATTAAGGATTCCAAAGCAGTTGAACTTTGTGTCTTTTCATGCATAGAAACCTACAGGGCAAAGAATTTTTTCTGTGCAGCCACCAATCACTGCTTTGTTAGGTAACTAGGCACTAAGTGTGCTATATCTGAACACTTAGGACTCCCCAGAAAAGATGTTTGCTCAAAAGAAATCAACCGCTGAACAACAACTTCTATTTGACACACTAAGTTCTGGCAGTGAGGAGCTCACTTTTCGTCTGCAGAGGAAATCTGTGCTTTCTTTCTGCATCAGTATCTTTGTTACTCTGTCTTACGTAATGATTATTCCTGATGAAGGTTAACAGCAACATTTCCATTCCTTTCTTACCCCTTATGTGACTCCACTTTAAGGGCTTAAAAATGTCTCGATCTGTTATAGTATTAGAGAGAACAGTCTTTTTATATTAGGAAGCAGGATGAGGAGAATTTCCCTTAAGAGGCGTTCCCCCTTTAAACATGGCAAACGAAGATATTTTTGGACTGTTTCGTCTTAGCGTCTCCGCTCACTGGCCACCATTACTAGAGCAAATAGAGTTCAGAATCTAATAATATTTGGATGGTACCATATTGGGCTGCTTTAGTGCAATCTCTCGTGATACTTACAGAATTCTAAGAAAATATGGGGCAGAAAAACATGTTGTTGTGTTTATTTATTTATCTACTTATAAAAGATAACTGTTTGACTTGCATTAATAGGACTAGAATATTTGTGCAATACACATAACCAGGATGTTTTTATAAACATACTTCCTGCTTCTTTACTTTTAGTTAGAGTGCCAGACTCATATCTTGTAGTCACCAGGTTTGATTCAGCACTCTTCCACAAAGCCAGCTGGGTGACCTTGGGCTGGTCACAGCTCTCTTCCAAGCTCTTGCAGCCCCCACCTACCTCACAGGGTGTCTGTTGTGGGAGAAGAACAGAAGGCTTGTCATCTAGTCCCTTTAAATGGTCGAGAAAAGCAGGATTTTAAGCTCCAGTGGAAAAAGGTCCTATGACAAAGACCACCTCTGTTTTATCCAAATTCAACTTCATATTATTGAGCACCATGCAACAGAATAGTGATTCCAAACACCTCAACCATCTTTCTTGAATCACATGAATCAGATAGAGATAGCTGGCTGTCTTTTGAGGACCTTTTCTAGTGACTTCATATAGTTAAAGAACATGGGAAATGAGATAAGATCCTTGAGAAACCCCATGTCACAGCCGAGCTTAGACCAAGCCAGTGATTATCTCAAAAAAAGAGAGGGCTCTCTATTTCAAACCCTCCTTTTCTGCACCCTCCACTGCCACCAGGTGGATTTTCTTTCTTTCAGCTGCTCCATCAACAGCTGTCCCTCAAGACCTTATGCATAATTCTAATGGAAAGGCCCTAATTGGCTGTTCTCTGAACTAGCAGTGATGCATTTTTTACCACAATGCATATGAAGTATTCCTAACTTTGTTCCATTGCTTTTTCATCCCACCTGGTAATTTTCTCTAATGTTAGTCTCATATTTTCTCAGCCCTTTTAAAGTCCTTTCCTTATTCATTTATTCAACTGCAGGATTGTGCTCTATATTTTCACAGATTAAAGGATATTAGCCCATTTATCTTTCAAAATCAAGCCACTCACAAAGGACCAGAAAGTATGTTATTTAAAAAGAAATTATTAAATTATAAAATACTTAACTTGCTTCTATAGACCGGTTGTGGAGGTGGAGTTTTAACTTCATAGCTTAGAAGAAAATTACATAGTCTAGTAGTAAAATGTTATGTGCTAATAATGAACAAACAACACGTATTACTACATCCTACATTTCTCATGAAGTAAACTCACGTGAGCTAGATAGATATCAACATCTTTGATCCCATGTTTATTCCCAGCCTCCCTGCCTTGTTACTGAAGGAATCATTACTTTGATGACATAAGCATCAGCTTCAATTCCTGAGGCCTATTTGCACTACATCCTCTTTATATGCGAAAGAGCATACACGCATCGTGGAGGCTGCTACAGCCTCCAAGCGTGCCTGCCCTCACCAAAAGTTCACTCATTGTTGATTAGGCGTGGAGCATGAAATTGTGCTCCACATATTAACCACTTACCTGAAGTGTCCAGGTCAGGAGCATTCGTTCTTCTTCTGATGCCCTGGGGTTGTTTGAGGTGCTGTGCAAGCGTGCTGGCACCTTGAACAACCATAGACATTACTGCATGTACCCAGTCGAATAAGATAAGTATCCAATCCCACGAGGAAGGGAACGGCCAAAGTTGACTAGCACTCAAATGTGAGTGCTAGTTGACGTTGGTTAATCTCACCCCTTTTCTGTCCAGCAGACAGGAAGGGACATGTGAAAATGCCCCTGGTAACTGCCAGTATGTCTGGCAAAATATGTCCAGCACATATGTTACTCCTTTTGCAGAGCAGTGCTAAAGGGAACACAGGCTGGGATCAGTCCTGTGCAGAAGGCCAGCAGCCGCTAGAACAACCTCCCTCCCTTCTTTCTTCCCATGCTCATGACATAAATGCCGAAAATGGCCAATTTCTAGGCACATTTCTGCTATTTCCCATCATAATCCCAACTGGGAACTTTAAAACTTAGCTGGGGATCTTTCATTCTCTGGCCTTCTGTAACTTCCTGCAGCCTGTGTGGTTCTATCTATAAGTTCCCATGAAAATTAATGTTATTGAAGGCAGTGGATTATGCACACATTGGCCACAATCTTGAACTGAAACATGCATGGAGAAGAAAGAGAAAATCGATTCATTTTCTGGACTATAATGGCCACACTGGTTCAGGTGGATCAGTGCAAGGTACTTAGAGGTGCCTAGGACAGCTATGGTTAAACATTTCTATCTCCCATAGGACTTGATGGGCACTGTAGAAGTCAACTTAATGTGAACTAAGGTAGAGATGTGACTATTTTAAAGAAATAACAAGGCATTAAGAACCTGACTGCATTTCCAAGTTATCATTTTGGCCCAGGCACAGAGAAACTTTAATTTTAGACATATTGTTAATCCAGCCATTTTGCTGTTGCTTTTTCATTTTCAGCTTGCTTTCTGCCAAGGCAAGACATTTGTTACCACCAGACAAGTCAAGTTTGCCATCTAGTGGCTGGAACTTATAGCTTGAATAGCGTTCACAATTTTGGTCAAAATCTTTGTAGTTATTGTAACGGCGATTTGATTGGAACAACAGTTTAAAATTCTGTCGCCTAGTGAAACAACATGTGGTTCTAGGAGATCCAAGGAAGACTTTTAAATGGAAATGCACAATCCACTGACCTGTGCTGAAATGGCTCTAACTCATGCAGAAAATTGAAGACCAAAGGCCAATCTGCACTTAGGTGAATTTGCAATAGGTGAACATCTGGGCAGGTGCATCTGCACTTGCAGGAGGCATTTACAGCCTAGAAACAGCCCCTGCTTGCCCAGGTGCTCACTTATTGCAAACTAGTAGCGCTTGCACGAAATCCTAAAACTTTACCTGTCCCATCCACACTACAGCCATTCACACATTTCTGGTGTGTAGGTTCTTCTGAGGTCCCGCGCAAGCATGCTGGCACCTCACATAACCCCTGATGCGACTGTGTGTGCGCAGAGCGTCACTGTCACCATGATGACAGTGCTGGTGCACGTGCATCACACTGAGCAACGCAATCAAAATGGCAGCGCCCTATTGGGGATCGGATGGATGACCGGACAGATTTGAGTGTCTGGGCACGTGGCAGTTAGGCTACCATGTACTAGCATTCCCTAGTGCAAACGCTAGTACACATTAGTCTCTTATGCACTCTTCCCATCTATCAGATGGGAAGCCAAGCGCAGAAACACCCCACGTTTGAGCCACATCTCCAGAGTGATTTCAATACAGTAGCAAATCTGCAGCTCTCTGGAACCTAAGTAGTCAACACACAAACTTCAGCTTCTTGTAAGGATGGTCTGGAATTCAGCTCTTGTGGAACAGTAGACTTTTGGAATGCAAAAGATAATCAGAAACATAGAGGTGAACTTTGAGACAAGCTCCTTCTCAAGACCATTTGTAGGGAGTTGAGAGTAGGTGACAGTTTTGCCTTTGATTTCTGTTTGAGAATGCCCAGAAGCAACAGGTGAGACAGGATGTTGGCCTAGGTGGGCTGTGCCCTAATTAGCTTATTAATGAAAAAAACACCTTTTCACAGAA
The DNA here is from genome assembly GCA_014337955.1 of Aspidoscelis marmoratus. Taxonomy (NCBI): domain Eukaryota; kingdom Metazoa; phylum Chordata; class Lepidosauria; order Squamata; family Teiidae; genus Aspidoscelis; species Aspidoscelis marmoratus. The sequence goes on along the minus strand of MTQE01000401.1, from coordinate 6,340,781 downwards.
AAAGTAGTCAAGGTCTAAGATTAAGAGTGAATTTGCCATTCTGATTAGGGCATTGAACTTAATATACAATAAATATAGTTTTGACTTGGGCTACTCAGGGAAGACTGATGTAAAAGAGGACAGTTAATAGACTAAGCAGGCAGTTAGAACTCTGGGAGTTAATTTAGACAAGGATGGACATAGAAGTTATAAAAGAAGTTTATACTTATTAATTGAGCAAAGGATAAACTTAATTAGTGAGTCAAAAATATACATAGCTGCTGAATGATCCCAACCACTTGCTGAAGCATTATTGAGGTGTATGGCACTAAGATTGTTTAAACATATTTGACAGGGTTAAAGGAAAATGCTAAAATACTTAACTGTAGTTGTAGGTCACATTTTCCTACACTCATTCTTACTCCTTAGAAACAAAACAAAATCTGTAACCAAATCAATAATGGGTTGTTAATTTCCATGAGATACATGTAGTCAGCAGTTGGATTAATTGCCTTTATTCTAAAAATATATATATATTTACACACACATGCTAATGATATATCAATCTAAGCCAACAGAAAAAATAAACAGCAAAATTATTTTAATTTCCTAACTTATACATTATAGATTTTACTGTCATATATGAAATTTAGAGTTATTCAGCAAGATAATGGCACCTACATTAGATATATTCATCAATTTTAGTTTAATTCATTTGCTGATATGTTCCTTTGAGACACGATGAAAACTGGATTAAATATATTGATTTCTGGAAGTTCTAGATACCCAAAAAAGGCTACCTAGTAAGAACATTATTATTTTTTTAAATACATTAGTTCTTAAAGATGAATTATAAAATACGACACAAATTGTGCTTATATAACCTATTCTTTTCTGTCCAAAAGATGGCGCTGTCTTCCACAAAGAAGAAATGAGTATAGAGAGTTTCTTAAGGACAATCATATCACTGCAAATTTTAAAATGTGGATATACTTTGAGATAACAGCACATTGGATGTAACAGGTGCATAAATTAAGCTACCTAGTATAGCTGTGTGATATTAATGATTTCATAGCAGTAAAAGCCATAATGTCTGAGCACCAAAATCAATAGCATGTACTTTCTTTGTCCTCTTCTATATTGAAATACACAGAAAAAGATCACAAGTATTAAAATAAATGTGGGCTAACCCTTTTCTTTGGAGAAGTTATTTGGGGGCTACATTTTCCATCAGTGACTAGGAAAATGTTAAGTTATTAGACAAAAAGAAACATTTCTAAACTCCGTTTTGTTTCTTGAGCCACATAACCACATCAGCAGTAGGGTAAGATCTAAAAGTGATCTACTGAACTCATATCTCCTACATTTTTACAACCACATTTTCGTGGCCAGCGGTTCTAGGAGGGGGGGATGTATGAAGTTGATGTAGGTCTTATGGTGGGTACTTCCCAGTATCATGGTTTTGAGGCTATCAAACAAAAGTTGCACAGTCTCAGAGTGTCTGTGCAGTGAAGTTAAATACCAGGCAAGAAATAACCATGAAAGTCTGTCATTTTCTGTCCACCACTTAATTATGCTGTGTAGAAAACAATTGAGGCAGATCACCGCTACCGCTCCCATTTCTCCTGAGAGTGGTGAGTGTGTCAAAGGGTAGAATCCATCCTTTGAACGCTTTGCTGGGATTTATCATTCAGCAAGGTACTTCTAGGGACAGATTTGCCACTTAGTAAGCTGACTGAAGGACTGATAGGGGTGCCGATGTGCCATTAGTGCACCTCAAGTGACCCAGTTTGGTCTTGTGGTTAGAGTGTTGGTGTAATGACTCTGGGGAAGGAGGGAAGGAGTAAGGTGTAGTTAGTCGTGGTTTTATGAGTTGTTTGATTCCTGGCAGGTTGCTGGAAGGGGATAGTGAAGGGGCGTGGCTTAGCAGCAGACCCAAGGGTGGGGCCCAATTGCTCCTTAGCTTGACCAATGAGATTCCGCCAGCAGCCAGGCTGGAAGGCTATTTAAGCCAACAGGCAGTTAATTAAGGGTTCTTGCCTGGGGAAATAACTGACTACGGTTAGGCTAGAGAGAAGGGGGCTGTTCATAACTGTTGCCAGGGAAAGCAAAGTTAGAGAAAGCTCTGTGATAGTTAGAGTAAGGAAACTCTGCGACATATTATAGGACTCATAAGTTCACAACAATGTTTAAAGTAAACCTACCTCTGACAGAGTGTTCACATTCAAAGTTCTTTCCTATACTGATCTTTGTTTTAATAAAATCATTTTGCTGCTGTTCAGTACAAAACTAGTGAGAGTCTATGATTGACAAAGTAACGCTGGTCAGGCAGTCTGAGGCCAGGAATTTTCATCCCTGATTGTTGGAACTCTCACAGCAGACCTCTGAAGCTTAGGGTGTTTTTCCACTGTCAAAAAGTTCCCATTTTTGCACCCATTTAGGACCCATTTGAGTGTGAGCCGGATGATCCCATTTCCACCATGGCACCCATTTGGGACCCGATTGTTTCCGCTGCCGTGGGGGAAATCCAGATCTAATGGGTACATTTTGGCCTTTAATCCGGATTTTCTGTAGACCCCATTAATGGGGTCTACAATGGGGTCTTCTGCCAGAAAATCCGGATTAAAGGAAGCCTGTTTCCACTGCAAACAGGCAATGGGGTCCAAAGTAGGCTAGGGGCAGGGGATGCACCCATTGCCCCCCCCTAAACCTAGGCTCCGAAGTCACTTCGAAGCCACATCGGAGCCACTTCGAATCCACTTCAAAGTCATTTCGAAGTCATTTCGAAGTCTGTGCAAAGTAGCTCTGGAGTGCCTTTGAAGTCTGTGCTGATCTTCGGAGTGAACTTCAGAGTGACTTCGAAGTGACTCCGAAGTAACTCTGAAGTGACTCCAAAGTGAGTCCAAAGTGACTCTGAAGTAACTCTGAAGTGACTCCAAAGTGAGTCCAAAGTGACTCCAAAGTCATTTCGAAGTTCACTCCAAAGATCAGCACAGACTTCAAAGGCACTCCAGAGCTACTTTGCACAGCCTTCGAAATGTACCCATTCCTTAGATCCAGATCTTCTTAGATCCGGATCTAAGGGCTGCAGTGGAAAAACACCCTTTGAGAAGCTTCAGGCCCTGTGGTGGTGTGCCTTGTCCAAGGACAGACAGACTGCTGCAGCTGGAAGAAAGTACCAGGAATAATAATCTTTATGAATCAAGAAAATATAAAGGAAGCATTTAAAAATCCAGATAACCCCTTTAAAAAAAATAATCAGACAAAAAGTATGAAAGAGGGAAATCTATAGAAGGCTAGTAGGATACCAGAAATGATAGAGAAGAAATTGTTTAAAACGTGGAGAAATGAACTACAGATAACTAGAAGTCAATGAAACAATCCAATAAAGGAATATGGGACACACAAAATAACAAAATTAAAACATTAAAAATTAAAATACAAAATAAATGGTATCAGACACCTAGTAAACTGGTGAATTTAGGAATCATAATCTAAGATGTTAGTATGGTTGTCCATTTAATATGGGAATGTAAAAACGTCCAAAAATATGGAGAATTAGTAATAATGGAGATATTAGGAAGGTATGTTAAGAGGTATATTTCTAAGACAAGAAGAGTTTTAGGTAATTAAGTATATGAATTGGCCATTGATGTTAGTATTGGTATTGGGATGGAAAGACACTAGTAACTGGATTACAGAAAGTCACTATGTGTGTGATAGAATAATTAAAATTGGACTTGTATTTGCTAAAAAGCAATATTTACAATAAAAAGGAAGAAATAAACTAAGAATGGAATATTGGAGAAAAAGTGATCAAATGTGGGGAAAGATCACTGGGAATCAAATAATTAAAAGAAATACAGATTGCATATGTTATAGAACAATTACAGTTGAACTTTTATTTGGTAAAAGGTGATACTTATAATGGAGAAAGAAGGAATGAACAACAAATGGAATACTGTGGAAAATGAGATCAAATATGGAAAAAGAGCAATGAAACAAACAAAATAAATGCTTGAAATCATATCCCAGCAGACAAGAGGAAACAAAAGTAGAAAATCCGGCACTGGTGGTGGGAAATTGACTGAGGGAAATGTAAATGTAAACAGAATGGGAATGCAAACTAATGATTGCATGTGGTTTGTGGGTAATTGATTAAAATTAGAACCTTTTTTTTAAAAAAAGCCATAAAAATAATTCTCTTTAAAGCTGTGCTGCTTTCTGATTTCTCCCATCATCTTAACACATTTTTTGTAGAAGACAACCTTCAAGCTTCGTCTCCCCCCCACACACACACACACACAATTCAAGACTTCCAGGTACTACAAAGTTCAGATCTCTTTTGTCCGGGAATGTTGTTGGTCAGAGCAGAGCATAGGACGCCAGCAGCAGCCATCATCTGTTGTCAGTGGCAGGTATCAGCCCTGCTTGAGGGAACAGGATTTCTTTATGAGAAAGGTGAAAGCAGATCATCACTCTCTCTTCTCTTCCACAAAGGCGAGGGAATGTTGCCTTTGATTAGGTGACACACTGACAAAAGCTTGCTATTATTCACCGGGGACTGATGGAGCCAGCCTTTTAAAACACCCTAAAGGCAGCAGAAGGCTTGTTTATGATACATTTGTGGTACTGCATGCATGCAAGGTTGTGGATCAGGGCAGGAAGAGGTGATATTTCTTCTTTCATTGTTAACACCTGTTAAGAGTGTTCATATTTGTGAGGACCCCGTGATGGATGCTCTATTAGCAGTTGCACATCCTTCCAGGAATGCAGTTAATTTTTTGTTTACTGTGTGTTTCCTGAGTTTCTACATTTCCTGCCCCAACCAGTTACACCAACAAGGAAATAACGTAGGGGAATCACTTTCAGAAAGTCACTCAGGGTTGTTATCTATTGCTGTTTTTCTATTGTTGTTATTATTTGAAGTTGAACCATTATTAACTTCAAAAAGTTAACTACGTGAGCTACTCATACAGACTCCAACATGCACCAGTATATGAAGTTTACTTTCAACAGGTCTCTTCTCAGTCACACAGCACATGGCATCCCTGAAGTATAGATAGAAACAAATGTGGCAGTCTGTTGTAATTAAAAGTGCAAGTTCTGACAGATGATAGATAGATAGATAGATAGATAGATAGATAGATAGATAGATAGATAGATAGATAGATAGATAGATAGATAGATAGATAGATAGATAGATATCATATTGGTGGAGCAGTAAACATGAGGCATGGTCTCCCCCTCTCTCACACACAAAGCGACCTGAGATTTAATGCCAATAAGGTACACATGAAATTTGAGCAGATAATGGAGAAAATGCCTGAAGCTTTGCCAGAAATGGTGCTCTTTATATCTCTTTCTCTCCCTCTCCCTCTCCCTCTTCCTCCTGCCCTTCAGATGCAAAACAAGTGGACATATGGCTCATCTCCATCTTGAGGGGGTGGCTCCCTTCCTCGCAAAGTTTTGGATTGTATGACAAATCACGTCCTAGGGAGAGAGACTCTCGCACCAAGCAAAGCGGTTCAGGCGTGTGCCTCATTACCCCCAGACAACAGCTTCATTAGACTGGAAGGGGCTCTTGCAGCCCCACCCGCTCAGCACCACTGACCTCTCCTTCTCAATTTCCCTATTGTTTGCACATTGCTGGTTATTGCTCTTCAAACCATATGGTTCAGCTGAACTTTTGGGGAAAAAATATAAAGTAAAAAAAAACCTACCGTACAGTCTCAGTTGGGCATTTTCCAAACTTTTCACAAACAGCTTTGAGGAGAGAAGTGAAAAGTTTGTGAAAAGTTTCTCTGGAGTCTGATATCCAAGCATCTTTTAGCATCAACAGATCCTTTTGCACAGCACCATTTATCCTTTATTCCTTTATTGCTCTATACATACATACATACATACATACATACATACATACATACATACATACATACATACATACATACATACATACATACATACATACATACATACATACATACATACATACATACATACATACATACAAGCAAATAAATAAAACTATGAAATTCAGGCAATGCAGTAACCTTACCTGCCCTTCCATGATTCATAAAAATAAACATGTCCTTATTATAGCTGTCTTTACAAAAATCCAAGTTTTGTTCTGCAAGGAAGCTAGACTGAGCAAATACAAAGATATGTGCTGCCTAGAATACATTTTAATGTGCTGAACAGAAAAGAGAAAGGAATAAGATGTTTTTCTAGAACACCTGCTGAAGTTACTCTGGCCCAGACATGCATACAGATTTGTTCACTATTTTAAATAACTGTTGTGTGTGTTTTAGTTAATAATTTTCAAACATGCTAAGAACATTAGTATGGATGTGCATATGTGGAATTCCTGTAAAAGCATTCATCTTTTAAAAAATAAAATCAGCATGCAGAGCTGCCACAAGGTAATGAGCTAGCTTTCTGAATAGTCTGAAATATTCAGCGGTCCATGTGCAACACAGAGCAAAGACTGGGGGGTGAGGGGTGGGGGAAAGCTTCCCATTGCAATCATAGCTTCATAAAGAGTCCAGGTAGTTGCGATCTTGAAATATGAATTATAGATAAGTCCAGACAGAGTAATAGGTTACTTGCACACCACTTGCTAAGAATATCTCCTGGAGCTGAATCCAGTAATTCAGACCAGGAATGGAAGAAGCATCACAAAGTGTGCCAGCAGACATCCACAAGATGACCTTCCTAACCTGACTGTCTGAAGTTTAGGCAAGGAGAATTTGTTGACACACCCAGAGGCATCCCAGGAAGTGGGCCATTTCCAGACCCTGACTCACTCCAGCATCCAGATGACAGTGTCTGGAACAGCTTATTGTCTGGGCACACTCAGGAGACCACCTGTTAACATGCTCCCTGACACAGATTTGATGCATGGGAATGTTCCACATGAAAGTGTTCAATTATACCCTTCCCCACAACCATCAGGGTTCTCTGGAGACCAAGGGTGATTCCGCACTGGCTGTGGAAACCCATTTAGAAACCCATTAAAAACCCCATTGGAGGCTGGATCGGGGACCCTTTGTGGTGGCCGCTTCCACACTCTGGCGCTCAAGACCCGTTCTTAATGGGGTCTCACCACCAAAAGATTTGGCCTTCAGGAAGACCTCAAAAATTAGGTCTTCCATACGGCCCCTCGCCTTGATCCATTCAGAAGCAGGACACTTCCGCACATGGAGAGGTGAGGGGCTGGATGTGTCAGCAGCTGCCATGTTGGGAAGGGCAGAAGGAGGCCGGTCTGCCTCCTTCCACCCTTCCCCCATGCTTTGCACGGTGGTGGAAACGTGCGGTGACTGGCAGCTGCATGCTCCAGTCCCACGGCTCTGGGGGTGGGGGTGGCAGCACCCAGGGGATCCGGCCGGCCCAATCTGTCCTTCCCACGAGTATGTGGATGCACGGGGCCTCTGAGGATCCATCCCTATTTTGGACAGATCCTCAGGAGGACGGACTACCCGGAAATGGATTTTCTTAAACCTGTTTCTTGGTGGCAGATCTGGAAGCACCCCAAGCTACTTCTACTATGGACTAATCTCTGCAATTTGAAGCAAATTCAGTACTGACCTGAACATTTTACAGTGTTGAAAGTTCCAAGGAAGGAGAGTGGTGGAGTGGAGATGCACAAAACTACTCAACCGCTCAACTGCAGCCAAACCTCATAGCGGCTTTGGTTTTTAAAAATTATTATTTTTTATGTTCGGTCCTGGCTTCTCTGTGCCGCTAAGGGGGGGGGGAATGTGACATTTGCAATGGGAGGCACAGGGGTGGGGTGGCATGAATCCGGCTTCCAACAAGGACAGAGGTGGCAGAGAGGAGATGGTGCTACTCCCCTGTGCCGAAGTTTGGTACAGTATGCAAGGGGACAGCTGAAGCTGCACTCAGCGCGCATTACCGGGAATGGCATGGGGATGGGCAACATTCAATTTGGTCCCACACTAGGTCCAATGCATGCCCAATCAGACCCAAACAGCTTGCATGGGGACACGGTTTAAGAAAACAACTCTGCTTCTTAGGACCTGTTCGCATTTTGCTCACTGGAATGGTAATACTAGGGAAGCAAAAATCAGGCACAGATAAATCCATCTGTACTTGAAGGTCTCGTGTACTCTGTAACTGGACCACCAGAACTGTAAATGTGGATGGTAAATGATGATCAGGGCAGCTGCAGACATTCCAGGTCACTCCAGGTCAGTGAGGGCAGTATGGCAAGCTGCAGTCACTCCAAACATATAAGTGTGAACAGGCCCTTTGCTTTTGTATAAAGTTTTCCCTACAGTTTTCCCTAAGCCCTTTCAGATTAAAGACCTGTGTAGTTTGGATGTAGGCCTCCATATCTGCATGGCTCTGTATGCACTAGATGGAGCCTGATCTGGATTAAGGAAGCCAACATCAATATTATCAGAGGGACCAGGGCCTGGATCTGGAATACAAGAGGCATGCAGACAAGTTCAGGATTACTGAGCAGGTGCTTTTCAACAGCATGTCCTAGCATGCCCCCCAAAAGCACCCTCCATGCCCCAAGTCTAGGAACTTTCATTTCTAGTCTTCTTAAATTCTCCCCCTATCCTTTTGTTCTATAAATGGTTCTATGCTCTGAACACCTTGCCCAAGGTTACACTCACACTCCAATATTCAGTATAGCTAGCCCTATAATAAAGAGCTGTAGGTGAAGGGTGGAAATTAAATACATGGAAATAAATGAATGAATGAATATGGGGATAAGAAAAGGGGTTTAAAAGGACTTATTTGTTACAAATCGCTCTGCTGAAGGTATTCTGTTTCCCTGTGGGTCAGTGTCTTCACAACCCACAGCAGAGTTGCTACGCTGATCTCTCATGTGTCTTACGTATCTGCACAGCTTTAATGAAGTATGTAAGCTCCAACTCTCACAATAACCACTTGGTTACCTAAGGTGACTTCCTGGCTCCATCTTTGTTGGATGATGCACTTCAGAAGGCATGTCTGTTCCTGTGCATGGCCTCCACGCACAGTCATGGTAGATTCCTGACTAGGTAGCAGCAACCATTTCATTACACCTCAGGACCTCGTGCAAAGTAAAGACCTCAGATTTAAACCTCCTGCCCTGTGCTTTGGGTGCCTGATTTGCTCTTAGAGCGTGAGCACTTCCACCTCAGTGACCTATAATGGAAGACATGGATACTGGCTACCCTAGGATGCCATCAAAGGCATCTGGGACCCACTATAGAGGTTTCCCCCCTGAATTTTTAGGATTATATTCCATACTTCAATGCTTATTACAAGCTGTAACTTGTAGTTGATTCATGGGTTTGTCTATTGCCTGCCTAGCTACCTTGCCTCCTCCATTCTGCAGGAGTCTGCTGCTGTCTGGTTAACACCTTCCAGCTGAAGGAAGTAAGACACAGGTCAGAGATCTTGTAGAGTGTTTCCTTAATGGAATGATTTTTCATTTTCTATATTTTGTCTATTTTCTGTTTAAGTTAATAATGCATTATTGTGTATGCTTTTGTTGTCTTCTTTTCTTTCTTTTTTCTTTTTTGTAAACTGCACTGAGCAGTTTTCTCTGGAAAGGTGGTACAAATACAAATAAATCATTCTCTCATTTGCTGAGACATGCTGTGTCCAGGGTTAAAAGATCTCTGCCATGCATCTTTCAGAATGTGAGAAGGTTTAATCAGTGAAAAAATACATTAACGTGACATGTCAATCAACATGGGCTGCTTCTATTGCCTTTATTCAAAAAGAGTCTGTGTTCTTCTGTTTTGGACAAAGACATTGAACCTGCTCTGGAAGGGAGGGAGGGAGGGAGGGAGAGAGGAGGAAGTTGCGCTTCCTCCAAAGTTTTGTGCATAAGTTGAATCTTCTCCTGGAATCAGTATTATCTCCAGACACACAGGTGGTCAGAAGTGTCTTCTGTTACCTCTAATTTCTTTCTCAGATGATATTTTTCTGCCTAGAAACATTTAGATTATATTCGGGTTGGACAGTTATAGTACTTTTTAACAGCTGCATTTCAAAACTATGTTTGGTCCAAAGGATGTTCACTGGAATGCTGATAGGAACAAAGTGGTCAGGCTGCATCCACATACATTAAAACACAGCTCAGGTGTTCTTGGAAGAAACTGATTATCTAGACCCATTTTAATCTGGGCTCAAGTCTGCTTTGGGGACAAAATCTGCTCTGGTCACTCTGGTGACATTTTGAGTGAGAAGAACAACTCCATTGATCCTCCTTGATCTCAATATTTTTGGCCATTATATCCTCTTGGATCACATCTGAGAGAAGGGAATGAAGGGCACTGTGTTGCAGTGGTTCTCCTCCTACCTGCAGGAGTGATCCTATAAGGTAGCATAGAGTGACTGTAGCTCTGTGCCCTGGAAGCTGCATTGTAGTGGGCACTGTAGGTAACAATTTTGTTACTAATGCCATTCAATATCTATGTGAAGTCACTAGGAATTAGATGTCATCAATTGGATGAGGCTGGGAATATCCTGAGATAGTGCCTGAAGGCAGTGGTGAACTGGATGAGGGCCAATAAACTGAGGTTGAACCCTGGTAAGATGGAGAGTCTGTGGGTAGGAAGCAGTGAAGTCCCACCTTTGGGGATACATTCTCTTGGAAGAAAAGCTATTTGCAAAGGGCCTACCCTTACAGCTTTAAAGGACCTATTAAAGACCTTGTTCCTAACCCAGTTTTAATTGTTGATGTCTGTGTGTTTCTTTTTAATCTCAACTGCTTCATGATTTTTAAAATTATTTATGTATTTCAAAAATTATTTATTTATGTATTTTAAAAAGCAGCTCAAAATTAGTAGCATGCAGATACTAGTGTTCCTCTCCCACTTCTAATCCATGTTAAAGGCCACAGAATGTATTTTAGAGTTGTATATTTTGGCCTTTAATGTCATGCGCACGAGCAGAGCTGTGCTAAAATCATTAAAACAGATGCGGCTTTCATATCTGTTTTAATCATCTTACTGGAGCTCTCCTCATGCTCTTGACAGCCCCTATATCCACCTGACAGCTGCTCAGCTGATGGCAGGGCAGCTGTCAGGTGATTGTTTGGGGGTAAATCAAGCCCTTACCTGGGCGATTAGGTGCTCAAGCAAGAGGGGGTGGAGAAAACCATGGCATCCCAATGCAGGGATTTACCGTGGTTTTCATGGGGATGGGCAGGTTCGCCTTGAACCCGCCCTGTCCTCCATTGCCATGGGGACTCCTTAATGTGATTTAAGATTCGCATTAAGGCTGCCCCGAATCCACGACAACCCAGCGGCAGCCCCATGGGGACACAGCCTTAGATCAACTTTATTGTGTAAACTGGTAAAGTGTAAATCTCTGGAATGCTTCCTACAGGAATTTGAGCAACACTGCGGGAAGGGTAGCATTTGGATTACTGATCGGCTTATTGTGTTGTGTGGGCTACTCCACTGCCCAGGCATCAAGGTTGCACCTCGTAGCCTCAGGAGGGCAACTCTGATGGTAAACACCTTGAATCACACAGCCCTGTGAAGTGAAGAGTACAGGCCTATAAAGAGGAGGAGGAGGAGGAGTTGGCTTGTCTACCCCACTTTTCTCACCCATTTAAGGGGACTCAAAGTGGCTGACAAAGCTTTCTGTTCTTCTCCCCACAACAGAACGCTTTGTGAGGTAGGTGGGGCTGTGAGAGTCAGAAGAGAGCTGTGACGAACCCAAGATCACCGAGCTGGCTTCATGAAGGAGTGAGGAATCAAACTCGGTTTCCCAGATAAGAGTCCAGCTCCCTAGCCACTAAACCAAAGCAGAAACCCAAGCTGGTGCATGTTTCTCTCTGTGGCTGCATCCGCACGACATGCTTTAATTCGGTTTAAGGAAACCGAAATAAATGAACTGGAACAAAA
>MTQE01000401.1:6305766-6316752 GCA_014337955.1 Aspidoscelis marmoratus | reverse complement strand
TTATTATTATTATTATTATTATTATTATTGTCGTCGTCGTCGTCGTCGTCATCATCCGTCCCTGCGCCTGTGAGATGTAGAGTCTCATTCCAGGTGCTCGGGCGGCCGAGAAGGCTGGCTCGGCCGGCGCCCTTTTTGCGCCCTCCGGGGCTGCGCGCAGCCTGCGTTGCGCCTTCGCGCCAGCGAGCGAGCGCTGACGGGATGACTGATAGGCCTGGGGACCCCCCCCCCGTGACCGCTTGTCACCGCCGGCTTTCTTCTCGAAGAAAAGGCTCGCTCCGCCGAAGGGCACCGACGGGGCGCCCCGCATTCCTCCCTGGGGCCCACGGGCCGGAACACCCCGTCTTCAGGCGCGCCGTCGCTGCTCCCAAAGCCCCTTCGGGGGACTCGCGCCTCAGGCCCGGACGCTAATCGCTTTGTTCCCCCTCCTCCTCCTCCTCCCCCCGCTTCGCTTTCTCCCCCCCCCCCCTTAATAGACTAATGGAGCTCCAACAAGTAGGCTTAGCCCGGCGGTGGCTCACGCGGCTCCCCGGCCGAGCGCCCTCGCCATTGGGCGTCGGTAATTATAGGCACACTCCCGGCAGAGCCCGCGGAATCCTCGGCGCATAAATTATGCAAATGCGGGACGGTGCCGCACGGGGCAGACCTGATGCCTCGGTCCATTCATTCCGCCGGAGCTTGCTGGGCGGCGGCGGCGGCGGCGGCGGAACGGGCCGAGGAGGGGGGGCATAAGAGTGAGGACGGAGCTCTATTGTTTTACAGGGTATATAAGATGTCTGAGGCCGGTCGTGTGCCAAACGCCGCGCTCACACGACTTGAGAGCGGCCGAGATCACTGCATAGACAAGGGCCGTCGCGTGTCACGCCTCTCGCTTTGCTTCTCGCCGAGGGACCTCGGAGGGTCGCTGCTGCTGCTGCTGCTGCTTCTGGTGGTCTTCAAGTTACACTTTGGAGCTGCGCGGGCGCACGTGTCTGTGTGCCACCCGCCGCCGCCCTTGACACACCTCGAGTGAGTATGCAGGGTGCTCTGCAGATGCGAGCCCACAAAAGAGAAAGTGGGTGCCAAGGAGGTCACCTAGCCTAACATCAGACGGTGGCCTTGAATGTCAGGAGTGACCTGGCCTGTCTTTTTCAGGAGGAACACAGAGCTGTGATCCTTCCATCCAATTTTCATCCCTTGGCTGAAATTATTTCTAGTCAACTTTCCCACTTGGTGTTTGCCCGGTGTGAAAGGCTTTTCCTTTCCTTTCCTTTCCCTTCCGTTCCGTTCCGTTCCATTCCTCTCCTTTCATCATCCCTCCCTCCCTTCTGCTGCTGCTGCATTTGATTCTGCTTTTCATTCAGCTTCTTTCTTCCTTCATCCTAAACTAGTGGCTAATGCTCTGCCTTTCCCCTTTTCTCCCAGGATGTCCTCTGCCTTGGAGACCAGTTATTCAGACCCGGAGAACAGCAGTGATGTGTCCTTTTGCCTCACGGATGATGAAGGCAGCCTCAGCGGCCAGCGGGTCTCCTCCTCTTCCTCCTCCTCCTCCTCCTCTCCCAAGTGCGGCGCTTGCCCGGAACCCGGTCCTGAGAAGTGTGAGGAAGAGAAAGGAAGGAAGAGGCGTAGGGGCCGCACCAAAGTGAGGAACGAAGCAGTCCTCCACACTATCAAAAGGACAAGGCGGGTCAAGGCGAATGACAGAGAAAGGAATCGCATGCACAACCTCAACGCGGCCTTGGATGAGCTACGGAGCGTCCTGCCAACTTTTCCCGACGATACCAAGCTGACCAAAATAGAGACCCTGCGCTTTGCTTACAACTACATCTGGGCCCTCTCTGAAACGCTACGGCTGGCAGATCACGGCTTCCAGAAACCTCCCAAAGAAATGGTTCTGCCGGCTTTCTTAAGCTCCACAGACCCACCTAGCCCTGGCAGCGATGCGGGTTCCTGGATGTCCATTTCATCACCAGGCACTTCTTCCCTCTCTGTCTGTGCCTCCAACCCTAGCAGCCCGGCAAGCCCTGAAGACTATTATGGCCACACGGAGAACCTCTTCTCCTTCCACAACCTTCCTAAAGACTTACTGCAGAATGCTGCTTGCTTCCCACACTATCATTAGATCAAGGCCATGTGATTGTGTGTATTTCCACTGATCCACCCAGCTCCTTTTTCTAGACTTTCCGTATCTACAAATAGGCTGTGCCAATGAAAGCCAAATGCCATCAGAAGGGCTTGTTTATACATCTAGCTAGGGAAAGTGAGACAACAAAATACGGTTAGGCTGTTCTTTTATATAGTCTTTGGAAGACAAGCTCCAATAGGATGTCATAGAAGCAAGATGCAGCCCAGCACTTGATTGGTCCCTTTGTTTTCTAAGGGTTTTCTTTTTCTTCCTGCACTTTCTTGAACTTCACAAATCCCACTTTGTTTCTTTCCTTTCCACTGACCTGAGCACTTGAGCATCAATATGATTTAGAAAAGAGAAGAAAGACACAGATTTGCCACTACAGACAAGGTGAAAAGTCAATTTTACAATTTGTAAAACTCTAATGAAGAAAAATGAGCATGAAAATTTGGTTTGAACGCCAAGACAATGCAATGAAAAGGCTTAGGGAGAGCTGATTCAGCTGGGTGCATAGGGTCTCCTACTAAGTATTAGCACACAGATTCTCAATGACTCCAATGGCGGGGATGGAGCTTTGCATCTTCTTGGCAGAACTATGAACCCTATCATGATTAGTTCCTCAGGAGAGCAGACAAGGAACTGGGTTCATGCATTATGGATCATGACCTCTGCTGCATCTGTCCTGTTTTCGAGTAGGACTAGAGACAGTGTGTTCATTGATTCAGTCTGATGCTAGATTAATTTATTCAAGAACTTTCATTCATATTGAAATTGTATTTTTGTACATAGAGAGCTTTATTCTTATTATTATTTTCACACCTTTAAAACACAAAATTGTACTTTTAAAAATAAAAAAAGATATTTAAAAAGGGTGAGTTTTCTTTTGTGACTTTTCTAACTCCAGTGCATTTGCATAAATATTTTCATTCCAGATATTGCATTTTCATACCCTGTGTGTGTGAGGCAGTAGTGCATTTTACTTGGAAAGTAAAAGTGATGCAGCAGAAACATTGGAAACAAATTTAAAAGCCTTTACCGAAATAGTAATCAAAACACTATAGAATTCTCTAATATCTCCTAAACTGAAACGTAAGTATGCCATTAACACTCACAATGAAGCAAATTAAAATCGATGGCCGTGGTTTAGCAAGAGACTACCTGTAGGGATACACACACTAAAAAAAGAAAAAGAAAGAAGGTTCTTTGGTGTAATGAAACATCAGCTGGCAACAGATTTACAAAGGGATTAAAAGGATCAATAAAAAGCAACAATTATAGAGAAAGTGGAAAGTGACAGGTGGATGCCTTGGAGCACTGAGTTTGTGAAGCCTTTCTATTGCACTTTCCAAAGTGAACCTTGCAAATCTCCTAAACCCCTTTTATTGAAAATATCCTTTAAAACATGATTCAAATATATGCAGTGACATACACAATGTGGGAAACATCCCAAATCATTCTCACATTTTAAACTCTTTCTCTCTAGGGTCCCTTCTTTTTCATGTTTTATGTTGATGATGATAAAGGTGCTAAAGTAAGTCTTTACATTTAAAAGGGAAAGCACGCAAATGGGTATTTTTGTCCACGAATATTCAAGACATCTTTATCTTTCATTGAAAATGTTTGATATTACATATGCATAGAAAGGTATCACACTGAATAATTACAACAACCCTGTGAAATTGGCTAAGTTGGGGAAAAGAACCTGGTGACAGATATGCCCCCCATGATCCAAGTCTGGCATGCTAGTTCACACTAAGTTCATATTGCAAGCTCTACTACCTTATTAAAATGTTATTTTGCAACATAAAGTATTTATTTACCGTCCTATCGCATGCCCTAAGAGAGCTAAACCTTTTTTTTTTTTATTCTTACCACCGCTCTGTGTTGTAGAGGTAGGGCTGAGAAATAGATATTGGCCATACTCGCTATAAGCGGCAAGTATACACATGGAAGAGGCTGTAGTTCAGCGGTAAGGCAAGCAGCCGGGAAAGCAGTTTGATCCTCAGCCTCTCCCCAGAAGTAGGCAATGGCAAACTTCTTATGTATCTTTGCCAAGATAACTGGCAGTGAAAACTGCAATGAATCAGTCAGCCACAACTCAGTGGTACCCAACAGCAAGTAAAACAAAATAAGCTGGATTTCCAGTGAAGTGTTCCACTTGTCTCTTTAACTTTCGTCTCTGATGAAGCCTGGGTAACTCTGAGAGTTTTAACACCTCTGTGGGATACTATCCAACGGAAGTTAAGTTCAGGGACCGTGGTGGCTGTTTACATTGCAAATGCCAGCCCGATCCCAAACTTTGCCCAGACCTATCTGGCAAACCTCCAAAGTGAAGAGAGTCCAGTCCAGGACTGTCTGCACCACTGTGGCAATGTCCATGCATGCTGGACCATTGATATGGCAATCAGTGACACAGCGTTCTGGATATGGAAGTATGTGAATGCTGCATCCTGGAAATGACCAAGAGTGTCAGTTAAGCGGTGGAGCATTTTTTAAATTGCTCCAGTTAGCTGTGATCAGGACAGTTCTGGGCCATTCTGGGTCAGGGGCAGCACCACAATATGTGCATGCTTTGTCCCAGAGCATGCCAGACTGCCCTGAGGCCTATTCGCACTTAGGCCTCTGGCATGGAAGCAGCACAACTCTGGGACAGATCATTTACTCTTGCAGGAGGCTGGTTCCAGTCTGTCACAGAGCTGTGCTACTTTCATGCCGCCCCCCAGCACCCCATGCCCCACTTACCTTTCCAGACCCCTGGCTCGGTCTGGATAGGTCCCTGGGCTTCCTGGGACCGATATGCCACATTCTGCTGGGGGGCGGCATGCACCCCTGGGTGAAGGTAGGCCAATTGGGGCAGCGGAAACCCACAGGACCCCAAGACAGCCCTGGCCTGGTCTCACCCAACCCCCGGAAAGGGGCTGCCACCCAGCGGGCCAATAGGGCTCAACGGTGGCAGCCTGGGGCAGGCCTCCTGGGCTGTCCGGCGGGGAGAGTGTGAATGCTCTCCCTGCCAGACAGCTCTGGGACGGCAGGAGTTAAGGTAGGGATGGACACAAGGAACACAGCCAAAGTGTGAAAAGGCCTCTGATCTCCTCAGTGCAAACAGGTCCTGTCTTTCACTGTTATTTATTTATTTAATTTGAATTTTTATCCCTCCCTACACCCAAAGGTCTCAGGGTGGGTTACAATATTAAAAACCAATTAACATATTAAATGAACATATTAAAACCATAGCAAAAGGTCAGGGCACAGAGCGGCACCTTCACAGCTCTCCTGAACACATAAATTGAAGGTACCTGACACACTTCAGGAGGGAGAGTATGCCACAGTCTGGGAGCCACCACTGAACTTGACCTATCCGGGGTGCCCAGCCCTTTTGCTACTGAGGGAAGTGTTACAATTAGGAGAGCCTCCTCTGCCAAATCTCCTTTCTCTTCTTGTTCCATTCCTTACTGTCAAAATTGCAGCTCCAGGGTAAGAACATGCTTTTTCCTTCTGTAATGTTGCAGTATAAAGTGCCATGGATTTGGGTAGAATAAGAAGGAATTGGTTGCTCTAGTGTGGCTAATTCAGCAGCAACAGGAAACTTTCTCTATTCCACCATATTGCTTTGTGGTGCATCATACTGCAGCAAAGCTTCTTTAGTGTGGTGTGTGGCTGTTTCCGTACAGGGGCAAAAAAAACCCGGATCTCTGGCACCCGGATTTATTAAAACCGGTTCCCAGCTGCTCAGGAGCCACACAGGACGCAGGCGCGCTGTATCCTGGGCAAAGACCCTCAGAACAACGCCGCTGCTGACGAGATAAGGAGGGGATCGTCTGCGCTCCCAGCGGGTGGGCTAGGGTGGGCTTTTGGGAAGCTCGCCCTGGTCCCAGAAGTGGCGATCCGCCGCTTCTGGGGGTCAGGGCGAGCCGAAAGATAGGAGCCCCCGGCTTGCCATGCTTGGCTCCAGCAAGCCAATCATGGCGGGTGGGGGGAGGGCCCTCGTTAGTTACACTTGCACCGTGCGGACGCATCCTAAGTGGATGTGTTTTCATGGCGCAAAACCACTTGAAAGGTGGTGTGTAACTAACACCCATTAGTTACACATTAAGTCCGGTTAGGTGTGGACGCACCCACCTGAAGTGTGTAACTTTAGCCCCTCTAATGCGGACGTGGTGACGCCAAAGCGGTTTTGCCACCAAAATCCACATTAGAAAAGGATGCGAAATGCGGACATGCATGGCCGGAAGTGTGCTAAATAGGCACATAAATGTGGGCACGCGTTTCCCAATCCGTCCTTAATCCGTGTTAAAGGGCCTGTGCGGAAACACACTGTGTGTCATACTAATTCTCCCTGTTTACATATCATGTTAGACCATGGATCACTGTTCAAAATGTAAATTCACATTTTCACCTCATCTCCAACCTGCTCCAATGCACTGTTATGCCTTAGAGGTGGAATAGACACATGTATGTATGAAGGTACCTCCTCTGAACCATCTCTGATTTGCCTTTGAGGTGTCTTTTTTTAAAAAAAATCTCTGTGAATGCAGACTAAGTGTTGCTAAGATTAACTGCAGTTTGGTTTGGGATGGTAAACAAGAGAGCTGAAAATATATTGAATGGTGATGGCTTCAGGAGGAGGGTCAGTTGGTCTTTTAACAACAGGCTGTAGCATGTGGATTGTTGAATGGTTGAGCAAAGCAATTCTTTTAGTATTTTGTGTTGCTATTAGGTGCCATCAAGTTGGGTTCAGCTCTTAGTGGCTGTAGGAACAAATCCATGCCGTTTGACCTGTCTTTAGTAAGATCACAAAATATTTAGGAGGGATACATAAAAATAACATCGTGTTTCTATTGCTGTAGTTCCTCCTTTGGCTGGTTCTTGCCCCCTATAAGGGTGCAGCTTCCCTTCAAATGGTGACACTGTGCAACTATGAGAAACGTGCTCAGCGCTTGTGACAGAATCGCTTTCTTTCTTGGAGTAACCGTTCGCCGGCTGGCTAGAAGCTCAGTTGCTTTGTCTTTGTATATATGTCACTTCATGTGTGAAAAGATTGTCAGGTCGTGATCTGAAGCAGAACAAACAAAGAAAATAAAGTCTGGCCTTTAGGGCAAAGGTATAAAGATGGATTAACCCCTATTTTGAAACCTGGAGAAATAAACTTATGGACTTGAAAATTATCTTTGCTTTACCTCCTCTATGTTTTCTCCATTTGAATTGTTCTGCTCTCTTCAGTTTAATAGCTGGCGTAGGGTGTGGAAGGTGGGATTTGCAGCTCCCATTATGCAGGAGGGGCTTGGAAGCAAGTCAGCTCAGCCTCTGCTTTAGAGCTTATTCCCTTTCTATAGTGGAGGGTAAATCCTCTATTTGTGACTCCAGCAAGGGGTCTTTCCAATCCCGCTGTAGATGCACGTGTCTGGGATAGAACACTGGTTTTTTTTTCCCTTAAGCCCTCAGGAAACACACCAGGAAACCAGTTCCAAAGCCCCACCTCACATCTTGCTCCAAGAAGCACACACGGTGCCGGCGCTTTCTGAATGGGCAGCTGGCTGCAGCCCTTTGAATATAATGGAGTGATCAAACAGATGATTAGTGATGCACAGAAGAAAGCCTACTGAGGTGGCTGTGCCAGAAGATGGAGCACTGAAACACAGTATTTGGGTTCAGTTTGGTTCATCTGAGGACGTGAAAGCTGTTAACATAATGCAAGCAGCCTAGTCCATCTTTTTCCTTATCTTTCATATCTGGAAGGAAAGGATGTAATCTATCATTTAAGAACATAAGAGGAGCCCTGCGGGATCCAGCCACAGACCATCTAGCCTAGCATCCTGTCTCACACAGTGGCCCACCAATGGTTTCTGGGCATTGTCAAGCAGCAAATATAAGGCAAAACCTTCACTTGTTCTCAGATTCCTGCCAATGGCCTTTAGAGGCATCCTGCCTGTCTCTCAAACCTGGAGGCAATACCTAGGCATTCATTATAGTAGCCATTGATACACCTGCAATGCATGAACTTGTTTATTAGAACATAAGACACAGCATAGAGCCTTAAAGGTTTTGTCCAGGCATTCTGGTGCTCTATAGCTAACTTTAAGCATTGATTCTGTGCACTAACTAAATTAATAAATATCTGGCCTATACCCAAAGGTGTCTTTTTGTTTATATTCCACCCTTAAGCCAAAAGACCATCAGAGTGGCTTACCATATATAATCTTACGGTGCTCCCGCACCTGCCACTGGGAAACGGATTAAAGTAAATCCATTTCTCGGCAATCCATCCTCCCAAAAATCCATCCCAAATAGGGACAGATCGTTGGAGGCCCCGCACATCCACACAGGTGTGGGGAGGACGGATTAGGCCAGCCGGATCACCTGGGTGCTGTGAGGAGGCCGCAGCACCCATTCCAAAGGGGATCCGGCCTCCTGTGCCACTGACGCTACCCCCGGAGCCGTGGGACTGGAGCATGCAGCTGCCAGTCACCGCGTGTTTCTGGCGGCACATGGTGCACGGGGGAAGGGTGGAAGGAAGCAGACCAGCAGAAATTAATTAATTACACAGGGAAGAAAACTACATAAAAAAGGAAGGGGGCATGGAGGTGTGGAGCAGGCTTAAAAAGAGGCCCACAAACACACACTCTCACTTCCACTGACACAATGGCATCCAATAAGAAATGAGATAGATTTGATGTAGCAAAAGTTGTGGAAAGCCAAGAGTTCTGTGAAGGAGACTCAGATCGATTGCAGAGAAAGGTATAAGCTATGCAGCACAGAGCGACGACGGTCTGAGGACGACCTAGGTATGAACAGAGCTGATATGACCTCAGTTCAAATTATTAATAGGATGTCCTATCTTATATAGGTGTGACCAGGGCCCTTGAAGTGGTAGGAGCTTTTGTCTACACTGACCCTTGTCAGCCACTACTGGATTTTGGCATGCAGAGCCAGAATGAGGCCCATTGAGATTATGGAGGTCAGGTAGTTAAAAACAAAAGATCACAAAAGAGCTTCCAGAAAACCAACTATGAACACGTACTTGAGGCGAAAGTTAAAGTGGATTCAGTGATAGTTCTGTTTCGTGAAAATTGATTATCCAAAGTTATTATTATTTCTATCGACAGCCAATTACACTTGACTGTAGATTTTATGAAATGTTATAAACCAGCACAGTGTAAATAGCTTACATTTTGCACTGATCCTTTATGAAGGACATCCATGTCACCTCCCAAGCCTAAAACTAGATCCCACTATTACCAAATTCAATACTAAGTATTGCTTGTAAGTTCTTTGCTGCCAGCAAAGATGCTACTTCGAAGAAAAGAAAAAAAACCCCAAAGCATCTGTACTGCTGGTATTAAACCCAGAACAATGCCTCAACAATTAATAAGGCCATCTCTATAAGGGATCCCCTTGAATGGTAATCTGTTGTAGATTTGATTTACTGTCTATTTTCTCTGAAATCCTACCTGAGAGCACATGAAATTTAATACTATAATTATAGATCTCAGTCACTCTAATGACCCATTAAGATTGATTTGTATAATGAGTAGTGATTATAAAGGCAGAAGCAGGTGAGAATTTAGTATACAGCATTAAGACTTGTTCATCTCTCTTTTTTTCTTTTGCTGCTGACAGGAAATCTGAAATAAATCACCTGAAGAGTTAAAACAGCTATAAGATGACAAAACCTAGATGGATGTAAAGATAATTTCAGAAGTGCAAGCAACAATGTTGCACACAGCTTCTGTGAATCAAACACACTGGTGGGATCTCACTTTGTTCAATATAATGGACAATCCCTAGACCAAATCATAACTTGAATACAATCTTTCTTCACATAAGTTATTGTTGAGGTAATATTTAATGCCTTCTTCAGCCAATACAGTCCAGTCCTGTTCTGATTCCGTGGGACCAAGTGACTCTCCTTGCTGATAAACCAAATCCTTTTCTGGACCCAAGCCAACAAGCCTGGATCATCTAAGGCCAGCTATACTTGAACTCTAGGATCTGCTACAAACAAAATGAAGACACTACTCTGGACCATTTATATCAGCATTTTTGATGCTCTCACTACCAATACATACATTGTTGAAAAGGTGCTGCAAAGGCAACATCACAGTCATGTCTTAACCATGCATGTCACTCAAATCCATACCCACATTCTTTCTTATTCCATTCTACATGTGGATGCCTCTTTCTTGGATCAGACAGCACTAGCATAGATGTGGACCAGATTTATCAGGTCTGCCACTAATTCAGATCCACTAATCTGGACCTAATCCAGATTAACACAAATATCATGCAGGGTGCATTCCCACTTGACTTTTTTAGTTCTGTTTAGACTATTTTAGTCCCTCTTGGACTATTTTAATCTGGATACAGGGCTGAGCGTGCATTTCGAGCTGTTCCCATTTACCTGACAGTAAACTAGACTGACCCCAAATATTGCTATTCCACTCACCGCCCAAATCCCCAGCACGGAGAAACAGGACATTTTAATCTCCACCACCACCCCTCCAGTGCAAACCCTGTCAATCAGGTGAGCAGAAGAACAAACACACACAGGGCAATCACACTTTCTCCTTTTCACACCCTCCCTTTCAGATCGGATGTTCCCAATAATGTTATCTCCAGCCTCATTACCGGGAAGAGTACATTTGCATTCAAGCAGATCAGTGAAGGAGCAAAGTGCAATCAGAACACTTAGGGTGCTTCCACACAGGCCCTAAGAAATCCGATCTACCTCATCTGGATTTAGTAAAACCGGGTTCCAGTAGACCCGGTTTTACTAAATCCAGATGACCGATAGATCTGAATTTACGGGGTAGATCCGCATCTAATAGATGCGGATCTACAGTGCCTGACAAAAGTTCTGTCGCTTATCCATGTTGTTGAAA
>MTQE01000401.1:6282313-6292821 GCA_014337955.1 Aspidoscelis marmoratus | reverse complement strand
GAAAGCTGCTGCAGTTCTGGGAGATGTGTTAATGTTTAAGGCTGTGTGTGGAGGTGGCAGAGGCAGCAGAGCCAGGGTGCTTTTTTTCTGAGATCTTGGCCGCCAATCCCCACCCCTTTTGCCATGGAGCGTCTCCATGTACAATGTTGCTAGGAATACCCGTGGCTTCCAAAAAGTGCACTGGTAGTCTTATTTAAAGGGCACCTTTTTTCTGCGCATTTTCCTCCTTTTGTGCTGCTGGAAGCTTGGAGAAAAGCCGTCCATGGAAATGCTCCATGGCAAAAGAAGCTTTTTAAAGGGCTTTTTATTGCTTGGGGAAGCAGCCCCAGTCTGTCTATCCAACACTTAAATATTGCTCTGTGCTAGAACACACATAGACTTTTGTGTAGGGCAATACAAAAATTTAATAAATTAGACATATTTTGCATGGAGTTTTCAGAGTTGGCTGCTGAAGAGGTTTGCAGTATCAATTGGGAACCCAGTGTTCGCTAGGCTGTCAGGAGATGGTGAGGTTTATCTGAATATATGGATAGTGCATATGTGGGAGATTGCTAATAATAGTCCATCATCCACCTAGAGTATTGGAGCACAAGTCAGCTCCCCTTGTATGAGCTTGGCAAGGTGCAGCAATTTATGAAGAATTTGAGTGCTACCCCAATACTGCAGAGTTGCTGCAGGTGGTTCAACAGTCAAATTTGCATACCTCTGATTTTGCAAACCAAATACCCCAGATTCTGCCTTTAATATCTTCAGATTCCAGCTACAGCTGGAAAGCTATAGTGATCTCCTGCCTATTCACATTAATATATATATTAATTAATATATTTTATACACACACACACACACACACACAGGTAGATATTATTTCTGATATTTCAGAGCTCTATGAATTCAACAATAACTACTAGGTAATAGCTGAGTCTTACAAAATATGTATGCTACATTATGAAGTCATAGCACACAATCGATTCCGGAGACCTAGAACTGAGTTGAAACACTTTAAAAAAAATAAAATTTAAGACAACAGTAAAAGTCCCCATACTGCCAAGAGTAGAGTATCATGTTTTTAGTTATTGTGTTTTGTCTTCAAATTTATGAGTGGGTAATAGAACATACTTCTGAATATGTTTGCCTCAGATTCTTACTGCCAGTTAGGGTGAGATCAGATCCCTCCTTTTGTGTACATGAATTGCTCTGTATATGTTTTTTGTGCATGTTCCCACACGTGCTATTTCCTCATCTTCTGCAGTTCCAGAGTCTGGCTTTCTATTCCCCCCTCCCTGATTCAGTTTGTTACTTTGGAGAACACCCCATGTTTGCATTCTTCTTTCTTTAGCACACAAAAGCCCTCTCTATTTCTTTGGATGGTGGTCATGCAACCTTCAGATCTTTGCAGAGGGAAGATGCAAGGGTCAAAGGTCAGCCCAGTGCATTGGTGAGAGACAAAGTCCCTTCAGCTGCCAATGTAAGCTGTGATAACAATGTTCTCAGAGCACATCCACTTGAGACTATCTGCAAGACACTCAGATCTTTATAATGTTGACTCTTCTGTCAGGAGATTCAGCTTCAGTGCAATCCCTGAGGGTATGAAGAAGAACTTGAGAGGGGGGAAACCATTAAAAAACATGGGCTCTCCTATCTTTACTATAAAAGTTGAATATAACATAAAAGTGAGAGAAGACAAAAGGATTGCATCATTTGCTTAACATCTTAAAAGAGTTTGGCTTCCATCACACCCAGCATCTTTAAGATTTTACTAAGCAAGTTATTTTCTATCCCTTATTCAGTTTCAAGACAGAACATACTTATCAGAGATGCCAGAGACGTATTAACAAAATGGATTCATTCAGTTGACAGAATCAGAAGATTGCCTTCGCAACCAATAAAACTCCTTTTAGGATGTTGATAAATGTAGTAATGAGCAATTTACTTTACACCCTCTAGCCTTCAACATGCCAACATGTTCCTAGGAAGTTGAGTCAATACATCCATATACTATAGAATCAAATTTACATATTTTTTCTTATTCTTGCTCTCTTTTTCTCTGTCCACATTCTCCAATACACACACACACACATCTATCTATATTGATAACTTGCCAGATGATATGGAGAAATGTTTACTCTTTTAAGAAGCTAGGATTACCCCACAGAAGGTGCTCCCAGGACAGATAGAGAGTGAACTTCCAGGAACTGGACTGCTTTGGTTCCTTTTCTTTTTTATTTTATCACATATAGCAAGTTCCTGGATGCTCAGTCTGATACGGTGTCAATGCAGCATATGCCCAGGCACCGGATATGTCAGCAAGATGATGGCATCTTAAGATAGAGTGGGAAATCCCACTATAAGTTTGGGGCTAATGCCTGACATAGTAGTGGGCCAATTTATGAGCCGCAGCTGTGAGCCGACAGGATGATAGCATTTAAAGCACAGCTTTAAACTAATGCACCAGTTCCTTGAACAGGAATTACTTGAATCAAAATGACTTGCTACTGCTTGGTTCACAGGTTGGTAGCAGTAGTCATGTTTATAGATTTATTATTATGAGTCAGTTCGGTCTAGTGGTTAAGGAGCCAAACTCTTATCCAGGAATACTGGGTTTGATTCCACCCTCCTCCAAAAAGCCAGCTGAGTGACCTTGGACTAGTCACAACTATCTTCTGAGCTCTCACACCCCCACCTACCTACTTCTCTGTTGTGGGGAGAAGAATAGAAAGCTTTCTCAGCCGCTTTGAATCCCCTTAAATGGGTGAGAAAAGGAGGGGTAGAAAAGTCAACTCTTCTTCTTCTAGAAATGCATCTTTTTTGGAGGTTTCATGGAAGCATGCACTGGACTCAGCACACTAGCTCCATGACACATGGTGGTTACTTGGAATTCCAGGTGGGCCCCAAATATCTCACCCTGGCCAAAGTCTGCTTAAAATCCTGAAATCGTCTGCCAAGAACCCAGTGGTATTACAGTCATTGTTAGCCTCCCATAGAAGGTGGCTTTTTGTTCTGGGGGGTTTTCAATTATGGAAATAAGAGGAAAAATAGATTTTAAAATATCCTTCCATGATCTTGCTTGAGGATCAGAATCAGTGGATTTACTGGCCCTATATAAATGCATTTTAAAAGATTAAGGTCTGCTGATCTTCAGTTCAACTGCTTCTGATACCATAGAAATGTTACATCTGATCTGCAAGGTTTTAAACAGGACCCAACTCCATTGAAAAGTCAGGTGACTCTTCTTTTTCTATTGATCCTTTTTTTTTCCATTGATAACTTGTTGTGTTGCCTTGCCTGTCTTTTCAGGTGGTGGAACTGAGACACTCTTTGCAAATTATGAGCCGACAGCTGGATTTTATAGAATCTGGAGCTGGTGTGTGTGTACACTTGTGCACACACCCACACCCAAGCACTCTCACATGCATCCATATGTATTGACCTATGCACAAGTGTGCACACTCACACACTTGCACCCATGTGGATAAGTTAGTGTTCCCAGGATTCAGCTGTCCCCAAAACACAAGATGAACAAAAGGAAGAAAGTTGATGTCTTAGAGAGAGACAATGCTGAGCAGCTTAGGCTTCTGTTCTAAAGGAGAGGAATCAGAAGCCTTCTTTGTCACTTTGGTCATTTCATGGTGAGTGGGGTTGTTATTGCTTCTACTTGCTAATGGTCACATTGCCTCTACTTGCTAATGGTTCAGTCTACCTTGAGAGTGAGAGAACACATCAGCAAAGTGACCAGTAATTTTCTTTCTATCCCAAAGGTGAATTTTCTGAGTTATTTAACACTGAAAGAAAACAGCTTGTCAATTTTCTGATATATTGTCTCACTCTGAAAGTGGACTGAAGCGGAATTAAACTTTAAGTGTGACCACAGCCTAAAGGCTATTTAGCTGGTTCCATAGTTGAAGGACTACCCAGTTCAATTTCAACCCCCTTGGTCTGGGCACAGTGAATTTGTAAAGTTTTCTAAAACATTGTATTGAACATCATCAAAGAAGAAACATTTCCATTTTATTTCATTGATTTTCTCTGAAAATTTGCCCCTTAGTTTAAACACAGACTGACAGAATCTGTGTTTTCAGTAAGTCCAGGTCAGGCCAGTAGGAAGTCACATGACCTATCCAATGACTTACTTTGTCCCCAAGGAGACAGTTGCTTTGCTAACTGACCAACCTCCAACCCTTTCCTGGGGCCAGTGAAATAGAGAATCATTTGTAGCCATTTCTGTATAGCAAGGTCACTCAAGAGATCTCATGACACAGAACTTGCTTCAAATGCCAAACTCACAGGCTTTTGTTATCAGCAAAAGGTCTAGATCTTTCCAAACTGATAACCTGCCTCTTCTTTCTGAGTAGTTTCCCTTTTTTCTCTGTTCTGCCTTGATAACACCACAGAGTTCTTTTCATTCCTGGATCAGCTAGTAAGAGATTTAGGATTAAGATCTGAAATGATTTTTAACTAGTGGGTATTTCATCTGTGGTCTGGAGCTAATCTCATGGAAAACAGCTGGCAAACCTCTTGGAGTATAAATAAAAACATATTAGTTTGATTAATAGAACTAAAAATCATCTGTAGATACTGGCTATATAGGTATTACTTAAGGACAAAATTCAATGGTCACTTTATCATTTATGCTAGTCAATGCTAGAAATGACTTATTTATATGGAAGTCCACCACACTTTAGGTGTATTAAAGTGTCCATGAGGAATTTTAAACAATAGTAACACATTACTATGAATGATATAATTACCATTTTATAGATACATCATGAAGCTTTTCATGACATTTTGGTTAGGAAAGAATCCCAGAAGGCAAGTAGGAGTTATAAATGCTGGCAGTTCAAAATCCATTCCTGGTTGGAGAAGGTGGCATAGCTATTGGGAATGGAAAAGATAGTCTCCCTTTGTGTCCGTTTTCAGGATGGCACATGTTTGTTGGAAGCACTGCCAATCACGCATTGTCAAAACAGGCTCAGAAATCCACTGCTCTACCTTCCTGTATGATCCACTTTCTTCCCACTTCTTGCATGTCCTCAGCATGTATCCATTTATTTCGTTATCAACAGCACCAATAGGGGCAAGGCAGAAGAGAGCAACTGGAAACTCCTCTCCCCTCTGCGTACCAGTTTGTCAAGTCTCTTTGAAGCCTACATGGTGCCAGCAAATCCTTCTTTGATCTGGCACCATTTTGAGTTGAATCAAGGGCTTGCAATGCTGTGTCAGCTTCAAAGGATGTTAACAGACTGGATCTCAGGATGGGAGAAGGTCCTTGCCATACTCATCTGTGCCAGCTACTACTCCCAGCAGCAATGTCTACTGTGAATGTTCTAGGCCAGAGGAGCTCCTGAGAGCACCACAGAGACTTCCCCACTGGTTCAGTTAGTAAAGCCTCCTCCATCTGTCCCAGCATAGTGTGGCCCTATTGAGACTGGCAGATGCACAAGTAACCCATTGAAGCAATAGGCCTGTCATTGCAGTGTTGGTACAATGGTGCCACACAGCATTTTACAGCTACCTGCCATGTTCTAGCCCCATAAATCTGGTTGAATACCCATGTACTTTGCCAGTACAGGCACCCCATGGACACCTGAACTGGCACTGGGAGGAATCATTGTAGAAGCACTAGGAGTGTGCTTTATCTGACCTTTTCCTCTCCCATCATTTTCAGATCTTCACAGTCTGCAGTTGTTTGACCCACAAAAGTCTGCTGCCCGTTTTAGAGCATTTAAACATAACTGAGCCAGTTTGGTCTAGTGGTTAAGGAGCCGGAATCTTATCTGGGAATACCAGGTTTGATTCTGCCCTCCCCCATGAAGCCAGCTGGGTGACCCTGGGCTCATCACAGGTCTCTTCTGAGCTCTCACAGCCCCACCCTACCGCACAGGGCGTTCTGTTGTGGGGAGAAGAACAGAAAGCTTTGGCAGCCACTTTGAGTCCCCTTAAATGGTGGGTGGGGGGGAAGTGGGGTAGAAAACCCAACTCTTCTTCTTTAGGACTTTGCTTTAAGAAAATTATAAGAATGTATATTCATAACATCACTAATGTTTTCTGGAGTACATAACATGTCAGTAAAACTAAAAAGAAATACTGTATCTCTTGGTTCTTCACTACTGGAGACACTTGTGGGAAGAGGATACTAGAAAAATCTAAAAGAGCAGATGAGAAACTCCTCTTTTGAGAAAAACATGAAATTGGCTATATGAGCTATAAATATGGGTTAGGTAGAAACTTCTTCCTGTTTCCTCTGTACCATACATAGTTTAACATGCCTCTATCATGTCCCCTCCCACTTGTCTCCTTTGTAGCCTAAAACATCTCATACTTTGCAATCTTTGCTCATAGGCCGCATTCCCATTACACGCTTAAAACGGTTTCAAGACGGTTTCCATCCTCGCAGTCCCCACGTCAGGTTGGCTGAACACGCTTTCCGCATGTCAAATCGCCCCAAAGCGTTGTAAATGTTAACACTCATTTCAACAGGTGTCGCTCCGGTTCGTGCATTTGAAACATTTTACATTTCTCACTGTGGGAACAGTACCATTTTAAGGGATGAGAATGCATGTTTAGGGTTTCCCACCTCCAATAGCTTGCTTCCAAAGATAGTGATATTACTGTAAAAATCCACCCCTGACAGCAGCTGCTACACTGTAGCAATCCAGCCACTTCACACCTGATAACAATGTTGCAATTTTGCGCAATTCTGAAAGTTCTGACCTTTAGAAAGGGAAAAGAAAGTAAAGCAGCTGCAGGTTCTGGGAGATGTGTGAATGTTTTTAAGGCTGTGGCGGTGATTGGGCAAAGGGGGCTTGAGCTGCCACTGCTGCTGTGTGCCCTGGGCAATGGGGAGAGGAGGGGAAAGAATAGGTGGCTCCCCGGTGCCATTTTTCATCCATCCAGGCAAGCGGCAGCCACCCAGCTAGGCTCCGCAAAGGGGTCCGTTATAGCTGGCACGTTCACGCCAGGAGAAAGAAGGCAGGGCAGCCCCGAAAAGCAGCTTTTAGAAAGAAGCCACTTGAGTCCCCCCTTGAGTCACGTACGCCACGTACGATCCTCAGAATCCAGATCGAACGCGATTAAGTTGAAAGTAATGGGATCAAGCAAATTCGCATTTTCATTTGGTTCTATTATTTTGGTTTAGGGAAACCGTATTAAGCTTGTAATGGGAATGCCGCCATAGAGAAGCACCTCCAACCCCCTGATCATCTTTAGTCACTCTCCTCTGACCCTTCTCCAGTTCTGCGGTGGTCCAAACTTGCACCCAATCTTCCAGATGTGGTCCCACCATCAATTTGTATAAGAACTTTACAGTGTTAGCATCTCAATCAGCCTTTGTTTTCTAGCACATTGTGTTGACGTTTTCATTGAACTGTTGAACCATCTAAGGACCAGTATCCCAGGCCACACAGGCAAGTGGATGGCATTCCTTCATGGGCTGGAATACAGGGGGTGGGGACTTTTCAGTGGTGCTCTGGGAAGTGGCACCAGAAGTGACACAAAAAGTGACCAAAAAGCCCACCTCTCCAAAACTTTGAAGGCCAGGAATGAAAGTTCTTGGTTTTCAAATCCTCCAGCACTGGCTTCAAGGGTACCTGGCCTAGGATCTTCCTTCCCTGCTATGCAAAAGCACTTCATGAATATGTAGTCATCGTCGTCGTCATCGGCGTTGTCATAGGCGTCGTCGTAGTAGTAAAGCCTACCTCGGTTGTTAGTGAACCTGACACTTGTTCCTCCAGCTCCTTCTGAGCACTGTCTACACCTTAGTTGACATTAATACAATGCAAGATTAGTAGGAAGTGATGCAGTTCATGTTTATTACAAGTTCATGCACATCCCTGATCAATGATATTGAACTAAGTAAAATGAGCCAGTTCAAGGATCCGTATTCATATATAACTTCCAATATCATATGTTACTGGATGCCCAGGCATAAACAACATCACCTGGATGTAGTAGCATCAAGTCACTGGTGTACTGTATGGCATGGAAATCACTGTATACCTTAAATCTAAAGTCTACCAAATGGTTGTCAGACCAGTGACCAAGAAACATGAGCAAGAATGTCACACTGTGGAGAAGAGGACACTGCCGTTCCTTGGCATAGAAAGACTGGTCAAAGACACTTTCTGCACTGGGCCTTATTCTGGATTATATCTCCAGTTTATAGGTGAACTTGGAATTCTTTCTCCCCAAGTACATCACTTTGCACATGATAAGACTTAAGTGAATTTGCTACTTCATTGTCCACTTACCCAGCAGCAGAAACCCTTCACAATCTCTTGTTTTTACTACTGCAGAAGATTGTGCTTCCTAGCCACAAGGACAACCAAAGATATCCTGGCTTAATCAACAGAAAAAAAATGACATCTGGCTAGAAAACTGTGGGCCATCTCCCCATGGCAACCGCCTGATGCACTTTGGACACGTGTGAAAAAAATCCACGTTGTAACACGTGATAAAGCATCCCCATGTGGTTGGGAGCAATGTGGATTGAAAACGCAAATGCCTGTCCCAATGCAAGCCACTTTGTGTGTGTGTGTGTGTGTGAACCCACATCTTTTTCTCCCCACCCCCTCTCCCCTGATAGGAAGCCAGGCTGACGTCACCATAGCCCATCCCGCCCGCTTCAGGGATGACAGGGAAACAGCTCAGTTGCACCTTCACAAACACAACCCAGTCCCTTTCCTTGTCTGCCACAGTTAAAAGCATAACCCAAAATAATAACAACTTTTAAAAGCATAAGCAGATCATTCCTTCCAAGCACAGGTTACCGGGGGTGCGCACATCCACATAAAAGCGGGAATGATGGCACCCCCCACTTGCAACTGGCTACAGTATGAGAAGGTGAAGTGCACACACAGTCAGACAGGGGGGATTGGATTGTCTTAATCCTTCCCCCCCTCTCCCTCCTCTAGCCTGAGCCATCACACACACACACACACACACACACAGAGGGGCACTCTGATGGGGATTCCACCCTGTCAGAGCCCCCTGTCTTTGTGGGATGGCTGGTGCTGGTGGAGGGAGAGAAAGGGGATGGCAGACACAGACAGACAGACAGCCCACTCAGGGGGTGAGTGGAAGGCGGGAGTGGAGATAGCTTGGAAAGGCAGCCAGCAGCTTGCCGGTGCCGCTCACACCTTGTCCGTCTCTCCACATCCCAGCGCCGGTGTCAGCAGTGAGTAGGGGGTGCCATCATTCCCGCTGTCATGTGTCATGGGAGCTGTTTTCAGCAGCATCCAAAAGACAGGTGTTAGCTGCACCTATTGTAGAGGTCTGACCATCACTAAAGGTAAAACCAGAAAATTCTGTAAAGCTTATAATTTTGTCTAATAGCAATGAAGCGCATTACAACTGATCATGTTGTTCAATTGCATCAATTCAAGCATTAATCTGATTTAGCCCCAAATAGTCAAGGAAGGTATAATTTTAGCTTGCAATACAAGGTAATCTTTAGCAGAGATGTTTAGTTTGGATATCTGTAGTAGTGGATTTGCTTACTGACTGCATTGAGCTCAGATGCGTAAAGGATTTAGTCAAGAGTGAAAAAGAGACTCAGGCTGTCAGATTAATTACTCGTCAACATATGTTGATTCTAAGAGGTATCACCTTACCTGCATTTATCTCTAGGGTTGTTAGCTTGAAAAGCTGGTGTGGGAGAAGTTAGGATTTGTTATTTCAGAGCTCACATTGATCATCTCAACCCTGATTTAGGGACAGTTTGTCATTCTAACTAGGGTTAACTGAGGGAACAGGCCTAGTTAAAAAGTAAACTGTTGTTTACATACGTTTAAGTGAAAGAAATACATATACTCATTTCTTCCATGCTTCTGCAGTTCTGTTGCGGTGAAAAATATAAGGTGTTCAGAGAACTGCAAAGCTGATTTGCAAAGAGAAAGACAAAGAGTAGAGTATCTCCATAATGGTTTCATGTTTTTAAAAATGTTTTAAATGAACATATACCAAACATTACTATGATAATCATTTTAGGCTTCAAATCCAGATATACACAGAATGTACTTTATTTAAATTCATTTTACACCATGCTGCATCATCCCCATGAACGTAACTAAATAAAATTAAACTTTAAGATTTTCCCCCCAATAGTCATGCCTTCCTTTCTTTTCCCGCCTTTTTGTAAATTGTAATTTAGGGTTTTTCTATCAGACCTTACAGTGCTTAAAACCATAATTTTAAGATTCTGGCTCTGCTGAGGAAGCATGTATTCATTTAGTGGTGGGACAGCTGCTAATAATGGTTGTCATATTAAATGAACATTAAAAATGAAGCAAAACCAACATGCATCTGAGAATGAAAGTGTCTCTAGTCTACTTTCCTCACCAATTTTATTTAATATTTTTGTCATTTTCATTTGCTTCCACAATTGTACTCATACCTGTTCCTAAAATATGCCTTTTAGTTTGAGATATGCAATTTAGTGTACAGAACACTCTGAGGGTGCTTCCACACAAGGGCAAATAAAACAGGATCTCCGGCACCCGGATTTATTAAAACCG
>MTQE01000401.1:6270016-6282253 GCA_014337955.1 Aspidoscelis marmoratus | reverse complement strand
TTATTAAAACCGGCTCCCAGGGGAACCAGTTTTAATAGCTCCAGGTGCACGGGAGATCCAGTTTTACGGGGCAGATCTGCATCCAAGAGATGCAGACCTACTCCGCAAAAAGGCACTGATCCGGATTGGAGGCGGGAGCCAGGGCAAGCCTCCCCAAAGCCCACCCTAGCCCACCCTGGGGGGAGCGCGGCAGTTCCCCTCCTTACCTGGTTGGTGTCGCCCCGAAACTGAAAACAGGTGTGCAGGATGCAGCACGCCTGCGCCCTCTGCGCCACCTGAGTGGCCGGGGCTGTGCCTGGCAGCCCCTGCCCTCAGGAGCCGCTCTGCGCAGGCGCGCTGCCCGGACTTGCATGCCTGCTTTCAGTTTCGGGGCGACGCCGACCAGATAAGGAGGGGATCCGCCGTGCTCCCCCCAGGGTGGGCTAGGGCAGGCTTTTGGGAGGCTCGCCCTAGCTCTAGAAGCGGTGATCTGACCCAGGGGAGGAAACCATCTGCTCAACTCGTGTGTGCTTGCTGGACAAGTCCTGAAGCCAAGGAATATTGGTTCCCTAATTTTGAAATTTCCAGCCAGAAATGGCCCTAGAAGTCAATCATTTTTGGCTCTTTGCCTCATGGGCACTAGCAGAAGGAAAAGGGGTAAATCACTGCAGTGGATGCCAGTCCTCTGTATGGCAGGTGCAGGAGTGAACCAGGCCAGGCTCACTTCTGAACAGAAGTTTTTACTACTTTAACAAAGAAACACCCCCAGAAATGGATTCCACCCTCGAGAGTGGGCTAGGAACCAGATGGATGTGGAGATGTGCAGTCACTGCACTCCCAGCATACAAAGACATGAGGTGGTTGGCAGTGGCATGCAATAATCACACTCTAAGGGCTCCTCTGGCAATGGACTTCTGTGCCCATGGTAATCTTACCACACTCTTTGCTTCATCCACACCTATTGGATTCTGAAGAAACATCTCTGCCTGTGCTTTAAAATCACAAAGTGAGGCTCTTCTTGTACTTTCACTCCCCTTAGTTGTGTGTGTGTGTGGGGGGGTTGTGGCCCCCAAAGGGGCTTCTCTGTGACGCCCCTGGGCTTTGGAATATGTTCCCAATATGTTGGCCCAAGCACGGCCACTTCTAGGATGAGCATCTCTTGTGACTAACATTAGGCTACCTCTAAGAGTACAGCTCAGTGTGGATACCTTTTTCCCCAGGTAAAGAAGCTTTTTTTGGCCTTATCTATATCACAAGCTCTTGTTGGCATAAGAGAAACAGCATTTACTCTAAGGCTTGTCAAAATCTTCAGAATCAGGTATCAGTGATTAGGCCATTGGGCAAAATTGTCTTCTGCTTTAGAGCCTCCTGGACTGCCATAGTTAGATCTGTGAGCTATTCAGTTTGCTAGTTTTCTGTGTGCATGGATGGGTTGTATAGTAGGCTACTCAGTCACATAGCCCCAGAAACTGGCATGCAGTTCCATCATTGATTTTGAACTGTTGTGAAGCCTATATAGGACATTTGAATAGAAAGATGAGCCATGGGCAGTAGATGTGAGATAGCAGGAAAGTGCAAATATATTTTTATGGAAGATACTAAGCAGTTCCACACCATATGCCTTGGTACATTGTGTGGAAACCACTCCATGTTGGAAGAGGCGACAGGAGCATGCTGGCAGCTGTCCACAAGATGACTGCCTGTCCTGGCACACTTTTAGGGTGCATCCCCATGGCTCTGTGGTGCGGTTCTGAGTGCTGGATTGGCAAGGGGCATCCCCATGCGTTTGGGATTTGGCACATGAAAAGTGTGCCAAATCCCCCCAAACCATGCCAGAAGGGTGCCAGATTGGATACCTGAAAAAAGAAGTCTCAGCACAGTTTGGGGGACCGGCATGCATTGCTCAGCAAGCCAGGAATGTGCATGGGGATGATTGTGGCCTAATGGGGAGCAGTTTGGTGCTCATATCATTGGGAGGTGGGGTGTGCTTGCTGTCCCTGCCCTGTCCATTGAAGATTGCAGCCACTGACTTTTAAAAATGTCGATCACAAAGGCAGGCTGGAGAACGGCTTGTTTTTTAAATTTTCTGCCATTTCCATGAAAGTAATTCCAACCCCGTTTCAAGAATGCCAAGGCAGGCTGCATAATGGCTTGATTTTTGTTCCATTTGCACCCCCTGTTTCCCCGATCATCAAGGCTTGATTTTCTGCGTTTTAAAGTTGATGGGTGTTGTCGCGGTCCCTGGTGGAACGGAGGTGCGCAAAACTGCTCAAGCACCTACTGCTGCTAAACCTCGTAGTGGTTTTTGGTGTTTTTATTTTTTTAAAAAGTTATAATTATGAATGAAGCTTTATTTTAACTTGTTTCCATGCCTCCCACCCAAGTCCTGGCTTTCAGTGCCTCTAAGGGAGGGGGAGATGCGGCACAGGGGTGGGCTGAGAGGAGGGGGCACTGCTCCCCCGTACCAGAGTTCGGCATGGTTCTCATGGGGACGCCTCCATCTGCGCCCAACCCATACCTGTCCCTCGTTGCTAGGAATGACATGGGGACACCTGAGATGCATTCCCAGTCCTGTGCCCAGCCCATGTGTGCCCAAACAGTGCCCCAACAGTGCCAAATGGCCAGCATGGGGATACAGCCTTAGAGATGATCTGCAGGAAGATTTTAGCCTTGCATCCAGAAATGGTCCCAAAGGGGGAGATTTCCAGGGTCCACCTGGAACACCGCCTCTGGTGACCTGAAGCCAATTCACACATGGCCTCTTAGTAGACATGGGGGTAGCTTCTGGTAAGGAGTATCTGCACTTACAGGAGGCATTTTTCAATCAAAAACTCATCCTGCCTTCCCAAAAATGACCTCAATGCCTACTAGCAGTGATGCATGAAATCATGCACCACAAGTGTCCTAATTCTTACCTTTCCGAGATGAGGGAGTGACCATACTTCTGCCAATATCAGGGTCATTTGAGGCATCGTGCAAGTATGCTGGCACATCAGATGAGCCCCAAAAGCAATTGTGTGTGCACGGAACATTACTGTTCTCATGGTGATGGCACAGGCACATGTGCAGTCATGCCAAGCTCTGCACGGAAGATGGTGGTGCCCAGACACATGTTGCTGGCATCCAGACCCAGGTATGCATGGATGCATGGGGCTTGGTCTGGCGTGCACTAGCATTAGCAAGTGTGAACACTAGTACACACCAGTGGGGTTACTATATTCCCACCACGCAGACAGGAAGCAAAGTGTTGAAAGGCCCCTGGTGCTGTAGTCCACAGAAGCATCTGACACAGTCCAAATGGACTGTACAGAAGCTGCCAAAGATGATCACTACACCCTGGCTGTCCCTCTGATCTTTCCTTTTTTAAAATGGAAATTTTGTGCACACATGTACCTAAAAAGCAGGAGTTCTCCTGCATAGCCCCATTGAGCTACAATATCAAATTATTCTCCTTGCAACTATCCCATCTGGTGGTTCGTTTCTAACTCCTCCCTCCCCACATCCATTCTTCCTCGGGGTCATTTCTGCTTCCCTGTTCCTTTCTCTGGTCTTCAGTCCATGCTCAAAAGTAGCAGGGGAGCTCTTATTAAAAACAACAACAACAACTCGGCAGTGGCTTTCCAGTCAAACTGCTCTTGTATTACTTTTTGATGAGTTTTCAATTTAGGCCTTTGCAGATAGAAGGAAGAAGGTGACATAGGAGGGGTGGGGGGACTGGAAGAGAAGAAAAATGCAACAGATGGGGCCGATTGTGCTCTCTAGGCAAATTAAGGAAGACATCTGTAGCTCCCAAATACTGGTGGTCTAAAGCAATTAGTCCCCTGTGAAAAGGGGCCTCTCGGAGACTCCTTTAGCCAATCCCATCCTGGGGAGGGCTCACATTACAATGGCCTTGACCACAATTCATTGAGCCAAAAAAAGAGGAAGAAAGAAGAAAGATTAATTCAGCAGGAACAGTGTAAGAAGACTAGGGTTTGCACATCTTAAAATGCAGAAATGCTTTCTGCACTATACTACTTGCATCTTTATTATTGTTGTGGCTGTGATGATCATTTTAAGGCTCAAGCATGCCTGCTTTATGTCCCAGTCCAGGCATAGGCAGAATGTTGATTTGTGCACACATCTAAACACCTTAGTCGTATAGAGTGTGTAATCTGAAAATTGCTTAGGGACCTCAATTTTCCACTGATTTGTTTGGGAAATAATGAATGAAGACACAAGTCTCTGTGGTTGGAAGGATCACTCCACCTACTCCTTCTGTCCCCTTAGGAAAGGGTGATGGGAAAAGAAGCTGTTATATGATAACCCCCCTTCTGTAAGTGATAATTATAATGGTTGTTATGATACTGCATAGAACAGGAACACCCGCTGGGTTAATCCAGTGGTGTGGTCCTCTTAATTTTGATGCCAGGAAGCTGAAAGTCGAAAACTCAGAAAAAGACTTCATCTAAGCTAGTTATGAGGCCTCCCACTGAGGGGCTCTTTTCTTCATGCATATTTATGATCAGGAGAGATTTCAGTGAAGAAGACGAAGAGGAAGAAATCCCCTAACAATAATGGATGAAGCTACTCACGGGGGGTCACAGCACCTTTGAATTACACCTCTTGGCTTTGTTCACCCAAGCACAATGGTGCTAAGAGATAGGGAGAAAGGGCTTTATTTGCCAGGGCACAATCCAGTGCTCCCTATGGCTTAGAAAATAAAATAAAAACCCAAACTGATTTGATATCTTATTGGATTTCTGTTAACCTAAGAACACGTTCATGCTCAGCTTTTGTTGTGGATCAAGAGCTGATCCGTTTAGCCTCTAGAGAAGGGGAGAAAGGGAGGGGTACGTTCTGTGTTTGTTGATCGAAAATTACCTTTGCTGGGATTTGAAAATAGCCAGGGTTAGAGGATTCAAAAGAACCATCTGCCCTCTTAACCCATTGCTTATTATATTAATTGATTACATTTCTTTACTGTTGTTGCTGTGATACTATTTTTATTGA
Organism: Aspidoscelis marmoratus; assembly: GCA_014337955.1. Taxonomy (NCBI): domain Eukaryota; kingdom Metazoa; phylum Chordata; class Lepidosauria; order Squamata; family Teiidae; genus Aspidoscelis; species Aspidoscelis marmoratus. The sequence goes on along the minus strand of MTQE01000401.1, from coordinate 6,277,282 downwards.
TCCAGACTGTGAACACCTCACCATATTCAGAGGGCATCTGCATTTCTAATCTTTTTTGTGTGTGTAAGCTTGTCTTCACTGCAAAAAACAAAAGAATCACAATTGCATATTTTTTTATGGGGAAAAAAGGAATAGTTGTTAATGCCTATATAAAAAGATTTGTTTTTTTAAAAAAAATTATTACAGTACTATTAGCTTTCACTACATATATTTCACTACACTACACAGTGTTATCCAAAACAGACAAATCAGATTTCACTACAGTACACAAATTATAAACAAATAGATACATCGTGGAGACACTAGTTCTCATATTACAAATTTTTTTCTTGGAGGAAAATACTTGGTCCACAGATGGTCACAGTTTTTGCCTGTCACATTTCAGGCAAAAATTATAGGAATACCTGGCTAGTTCATGTGAACATGCATGTTCCATTAAGGATCTAAGCATAATACAAAGTAATTTTCTTGCCACCTTAGGCTACATTTAGAATTTAGATCACACGATTCCAGAGTTCAGGGCCAGAACACCACAGAGAAAGGCAGATTTGTCCACAAAAAGTCATCTGGGACACCCGCCTCATTTTTGATATGTGGCATCTGTACTTTCATTAGCAATTTAGAACATTAATATACCAGAGGTAGGGATATGTGTGAATGAAAAATTCATATTCATTTCACAATCAAAACTAACATCCCAAAACATGTTTCTTTGTTGAATTGTTCATTCGAATGGTCATTGAAAGAGCCTATTTTCATCAGTAAAATACTGCAAAACTGTGAACATTCAATCAAATTTTTGTATTCATGGACCAGGAGCCTTGCTCTGCTTGTTTGAAAGTCTGGACATTAGAATGTCTGTACTGTTGCTTTGATATGAAAATTTGTGAATTCAATCAAATTTTCAAAAAGTGAAGTTCTTGATTAATAGACGACTAATTACCTACACAAACACTTATATAAAATTAATTGTAATGCACATCAATTGCTTTTCTATTCTTTTAAAGCCAAATTAGAACATAAAAATTAAAGTAAGACCTTTTCTGCACTTACTTCACTTGATATGTTTTAGTGGATCCATAATAGCTAGATCCAGATCAACTGGAGGCAGAGGCATCTGCACTGAGTGAGCTTTAGAATGGCCAAAGCATACTAAGGAAGGATGCAAGGCGGATGCCTTATTTCTGTTCCACACCAGTGGATGGAAACTACTGCTGCAAGGACCACCTCAACCACGATGCAATTGTCCCACAGCATCTCCAACACCCAATACAATTGACTCATATCTCTGTCAGTTGAACACACACCCAGGTAGCAGGGGCAAGATGCCTTCAAAGGCAATACAAATAGACCTTCACTGCAGAGGCAAGGTGTTTTCATAGGCACTGTGAGGACACCATTGCCGTCAATGCCGTCTCTTTGCAGTCATGTTGTAACAGCGCATGTTACTTGGCACCATGTTCATGTTCTTCCTAGATCTGTTCTATGCACGGTTGCCACTTCCTTGGTCTGGATCAGCTGGTGCTAGCTGGATTAGTGAACCCTTAGCAGAAAGCTGATCCAGCTTAACACTAGTCCTGTGTAGACAGTATGTACTAAGCCAATCCTTTATCCAGATTAACAATTAAGGTCACAAAGGACATAAGAACAAAACTTCATTCTGTTTTTAAAAGAATATTTGGTGCCACTTACAGACTTCTCGGAAATTGTGCAATCTCACGTTATGCTTTTTAATCCTGTTAATCAATCTAGTGCTTAAAAATTCTGATTGTGTTTCTAGCACACCTCATCCATAATTCTCAATTTAAAAAATGCAAGATTTTCCCCAGTTTACTTAGTCACTATACAGATATTTCGAGGTGGGAGGTGAGTATAACAGGACTATGGGTTACATCAGAGATACCTAAAAAGAAATCCTCTGGGTGAAACTGATTCTGGAATGTCAGACATTTTCTTCCTAAATTTGCACTACTCTGTCTTGAAGCCAGGGAGTGGGTGAATCTTCATTAGGGCAGCATAACACTGAGAGTGATTCTCCCCCCACCCCCCACCACCTTTTTTTGTAGTTGGATTGGATGGGAAGCTACATAGGCATGATGTAGCCAATCACAGTGTGTAAAATGGCTGCTACAGGCAACTGACCAATCAGCTAATTTGTTTGATTGTTTTTTTTCTGTCCACAAAAGGGATACTTTTCCTTTAAGGGACAATTGAAAAAAAACCCTGTTTGTTCACACCCCATGTTTTCGCAGGTTGCAGAAGGACATCACTCTTTGATAAGTTGAACAGCTCTTATTCTGAAATACACACAACTAATTTATGGGGGCCTTCCAAGCCTGCAATGGAACATTTGTGAGTTGGTGGTTCTTATGTTCAAGAATAAGGCTATTGAGAACTAGATTATGTTATCATGGCCGTATGTTCTGTTTTTACAATCCTCTCTTTTTCAGAGTCATCAGAGGTTAGACTGGGCAAAGTTTTGAATTCAGCAGAATTTAAACAGATTCACAGGGAACTTCCATGCTGGGCTGCTGGCTCATACTAGTAGCCCATAAGAATGTCATGTCTGTACAACAGATCAGTCCCCAAAATGCTCTATCTCCCAGAAAATGGTCTGCCCACATGGTGGTGGTAGCTAGCCAAGTCTCTGAACTAAAAATGTTACCAGGGAATAGACTAAGGGCAGATTGCTTTAAAGTGGTCTCCTCAACATTCCAAAGGGTAGACTGGACCAGCTACCCACGATGCGGATCCAATCCAGCTAACACAGAGAGCCCAGTACCATTTTGTCGGAATTGTGGAAATAGCCCTGGAAATTGACCATTATTGGGTGATCAGTAGGGGTGTGCAAGAATGCAATTTTTGACATTTGATTTTATTTGAATAGAATATTAGAATGTCTAACTTCATATGCATAAAAAAACCAAATGTATTAAAATTCAATCCGATTTGAAAACATTTGTATCTATTTGTATGAATATTCAATTCATATCTGATGATACGAATGTTAACAACACTCGTATGTGTCCATATGCATCCCATTTTTGTCCCATACGTATCTGTACAAATGCATACGGATATGAATAAGATGCATACAGATATGTACAAACATGAATGTCTGAATAATTTGTACTTTGAATGTCAAAAAACAAATGTATAGACATTTGATTTGAATTCAAATGTCCAAATTCAAACAAATTCTATCAAATTTTGAATGTTTCGAATGTTCTTGCACATCCCTAGTGATCAGCAAAAACTCCAAAGTTCGACCGGAATGGGCTGTGGCAGTGTGGATGGCCACTGAGATGAGCTGCTGGCCACTACTCTGGTCTTAGCCCAAGACAGGCCTCCATGAATGTGCACCTAGGTACACAGTGTAGAAGTTACCATCATAAGGCTCAATGGTCTACTGACAGTTATTGGGACAGAGTAGAGTCAATCTGAAGGCAATTTGCAAGAGTTCAGACAGGTGTATTTGTCTATGAGCTAAAAGATCTGCACTTGCAGTTATCATTCCAACAAATAGCCCAAACATCCCAGGCATTTTGCAGGTTACACATATTTATTTGCTCAGTAAAGAAGCACTTCATGAAGCCCAGAAAAAATACTCAAAAAGTCAACATCAGGCCATATCAATGCCGTGTAACTCTATGCAAATTGAAGCAAAGGGGTGTCTTTGTATTTTTAATGGGGCGTGTCTTCCATGGCTGCCTTCAACAGCGGTGGGTTGCACTAGACTGAATAGGACTGTGGGGCATTCAACTGCGGTGGGAATGTGACAGTCCTTTCATGGTGCATCTCAGAAAAGAAAGACAACTGGCCATTTGTGTAGGGCCTGGAGAACTTCGTCTTAATTTTAGAACAGATTCTAAACTATAGCCTTTTCTGCGCTGGGCCTTATTCTGGATTATATTCCAAAATCGAGACCTGCTATCCACATGCTAGTGTAGAATACAGCAGCCCCCACTCCCATGCTGCACCAGCATGTGGATAGCAGCTCCCTGTTCTGGGATATAATTCAGAATAAGGTTTAACGTAGATAGGGCCTTTGAAATATCCATCCATCCATCTACTGAGAGGTTGCAGTATATAGGGCAGAATATAGGAAATCTTATTTATTTGTTTATTTAATATTTTTAATAATTTCATTTGTTGATTCTTTCTTGTTTATCATATGTAGCATAAATATGTGCATGCATCTGGATTCTTGATTCTTTTTCTTTGTTTTAATAAGGCTCTGGATCCCTTTTTATCCTGGTCTTTGGCAAACAGTAACCCCTCCCCATGTAGGCACTTTCACTGTTTGGGCTAATCTATTTTATCTGTTTTTATAATGATCTTATTGTGACCTACCCTGAGAACTCTGGTTAAAGGGCAGGACAGAAATATAATATATGATATGATAAATTAAACCATATACTACCCTTTGCCACAGTCTCAGGGCAGTGATCAGAAGACATACCCACAAAAGATGACAGATGATGATAGATAGATAGATAGATAGATAGATAGATAGATAGATAGATAGATAGATAGATAGATAGATAGATAGATAGATAGATAGATAGATAGATAGATAGAATAAACTATACATGAAAAGGCTAAAAATAAATAGAGTATGGATTACCTTCAAAAGACTTGAGTGGACAAGTGTTTTCTCATTGGCCACTAAAAAGTTTTCAATATTGGTTTCTGCAGTATTTTCAAGGGGTTGGGAGCCACCACAGATAAACCATTCCTCTAGTTCTTACTTCATATATTCCTCTAGTTCTTACTTCATATAACTTTCCAAGTTTGGAGGAGTTTCCTGTGGCAAAGGTAATTTTGGAACTGGATGTCAGTGTTAATATTTGGAACTGGAACCAAAGAGGTAATCAGTGCAGGTTCTAAAAGACTGGTATAATATGTGTCTGTTCAGAATCTCCTGACAGCAATCTAGCTGCACTCATATCCAGTATCTAAGGCAGTCTGAAGCAGTTTGTCGTTCACAGGAATCACACCCCCAATACTAATTGATTTGGATATGTTCTTAGTTGTTATTAACTGCTTTAAGCCTTAAAGACAAGAACGTAGACTAAGGCTGCATCTGCACACTTTTTCAAAAAGCATCTCGAAAGCAGGTTAGAGGTAGCAGTATGTGGATGCTAGTGTTTGCAACCATCTCAAATTCACATTAAAGGGCAGAGAATGTATTTTAGAAGGACATGTCTCTGGGCCTTCAGTGTGGCCTGAAGCACTATGCTGTCACTTCTAAGCTGCATTAGAGCCTCTCTCTTTTTTTTAATTGTGTAGATGCAACCTGAATTCACTGCTTTTAGGAATGTGCACGAAGCCAAATTCCCTTGTTTGATTTAATGCAAATTGAATGGGGGAATATTTGGATTTATCTGAATCCCACACACGCATAAATGTGGGGGCTTCGGTTCTGTGTGTGAACATCAGACAAATATTAAATGGAAAAAAAAAATCCCTCCCCCCTCCCTTCCGATCCTCCCACTCACCTGCTGGCGCCACCGTACACTGCTCCAAGCCTGAAATAGGCCTTCTGGGGCTGTGGGCACAGCTCCCCACCTGGGGATCACTACAATCCCCAGATAGGGACCTGTACGAGAAGGCCTATTTTGGTTCAGAGCACCATGGAAATGATGGCAGACAACATAACTGTGGCCTCCGTCTGGCGATAAGCGAGCATGGCTGGGAGGAACAGGGCGCCATAGTGGCATCACTGGACCCATTTCTGTGGTGCTCAGAGCCTGAAATAGGCCTTCCAGAGCTGCGCACACAGCCCTGGAAGGCCTCCTTAGGCCTACAATGTGCATGTGGCAGTGATGCGGCCAAAGATAAGCGGTAGGTGGGTGGGGTGATCCTGCCTTAACTGGAGCTTCAATGAAGCTTCGACGAATGCTGGATCCATTCAGGTCATGGACAAATGGGGCCTAAAAATGTAGGCCCCTTTCAATTCACTGTTGAAATTACTGCACATTTGTACAGATTTTCAATGTGCCGAATATCGGTTCATATCCTTAGTGGTTTTTGTTATCAGCATACTCCTGTCCTGAGAGATGATGGGTCCTCTGTTCCAGTCCAAACAGTATGCCTCCATAGTATGCAGTCAGCTGCCAGTGATTCCCAGATCTTTCATATCAGGTTTGCAGACATCCTTGTCCAGTGAGTTGTCCAGTGGGTTTGGAGCTGGTGGAAAGCTCTCCATAAAAAATGTAATAAGAAAGTGTCAAAAAACAAATAAATGTTATGGCATACATCTGATTAAGTTTTGAGATGTTCCACATTTTTCTGTCAGCATTGTTTGAATTTCATTGCCTGAAAGAGACAACCTGACCAAGTTTATTTCAAGACACTTTAGGTGAAATTCTTTTTCAAAAAGGATTGAGCACCACTTTGTGGTGAAAATATAAACTGCATCATGGATGACCATCTATTCAGCATTGAATACGGAATAATTGGGAGTAAAACATTGAAACCTGTTTGCTTCGAACACACCAGTTTTTTTCTTTGAAATGTGCACTCATATATGTATTATAGACCATTTATAATTTATTTATTTAAACTTTTATCTATCTTATGTGGATTAACTGCAGTAAGTGCCCAAAAGGCCAGAGAATCAAGTGGCTTCTATAGAGCAGTGAACAAAGCCTCCCATTGGTCCTGAGCACATGGTCTGGCCCTGAAGGTGGTAGTGTGTGCCATCACATACATGATGCTTCCTACCCTCAGAGAACTTGAAGCTAAGGAAGGTGGCCATTTTCTGTTTGCGCCTTTAATTATGTCTATAAACTGAAGGGGGCTGAGCTTTCTGCAACACACCAGGTAAGGGATATGGGGTTCTGGTGGACAGTTCAATGAAGGTGTCAGCCCAGCGTGCAGCAGCAGCAGCAGCAGCAAAAAAAAAAAAAAGGTTATTCAATGCTGGGAATAATTAGGAAGGGAATAGAAAACAAGTAAGCAAGTGTCATTTTGCCTCTTTATAAATCTATGGTGAGGCCACATTTGGAATACTGTGTACAATTCTGGTCACCATATCTCAAAAAGGATATTGTGGGACTGGAAAAGGTACAGAAGAGGGCAACCAGAATGATTAAAGGACTGGAACACCTCCCTTAAGAAATCAGACTGCAACGTCTAGGCCTCTTCAGCTTGGAAAGACAGCGTTTACGAGGGGACCTGATTAAAGTATATATAATCATGTACAGTATAGGAAAAGGTGGATAGAGAAAATTTATTTTCTCTATCATACAACACTAGAAC
>MTQE01000401.1:6236296-6249332 GCA_014337955.1 Aspidoscelis marmoratus | reverse complement strand
AGGTTACGGAACGAATTAAACTCGTATGTCAAGGTACCACTGTAGTAATATTTCACTTAGAGGAAGCAAACTGAGTTTGATTCTGGCTGTGAGCCAGGATGGTTAGGGAGCCGGAGTCTTATCTGGGAATACTGGGTTTGATTCCGCTCTCCTATATGAAGCCAGCTGGGTACTTTGGGCTAGTCACAGCTCTCTTCTGAGCTCTCACAGCCCCACCTACCTCACAGGGTGTCTCCTGCAGGGAGAAGAATATAAAGCTTTTTCAGCCGCTTTGGGTGCATCCCTATGGGCTGCCATTACTTCAGGGTGGACTCGGGACAACCTTAATGCAAATTGTAGTTCACATTAAGAAGTCCCCATGGTAATCAAGGACAGCGTGGGTTCAAGCTGAACCCACCTGTCCCCATGAGAACCACAGTAAACCGCTAAACTAGGGAACCACAGTTTTCTCCACCCCCCTCCCCCCTGGGTGCAAGCATGCCTCCCTTGCCTGATTGCGCGATCTGGCAGGCACACCTGGGTAGGGGCTTGATTTAGTGCATGGACACCTGACAGCTCTGCACTCAGCTGATCAGCTGTCAGGCAGAAGTATAGAAGCTGTCAAGCGCACGAGAGAAGCTCCGGTAAAATAAAACACAGCCACGGCTTCAATCAGTGAGCCACTTTCCCTTCCTATTATGCCCCCTTGTTATGTAGTGTGTGGCTTTTGGAGGTGCAGAAGGGGACCCTGCTCATTAATTGAAGCCTTGGCTGTTTTGATTATTTTACCAGAGCTCCAGTTGTGCACTTGACAGCCACTGTACCCATCTGAGAGCTGATCAGCTGAGTGCAGGGAAGCTATCAGGCACTTGTTTGCTAAAGCAAGCCCTTACCCAGGTGTACGATGAGGCAAGGGGGGACAGTTGTGATCGCAGCGTGCATGGCGGGGACAGCAAAACCCCACCCGCTAATGCTGTGATCATCAACAACCCGGAAGCATCCCCATGCCCCCAGGATAACCTGTTCTTGACTCCTAATTTGGGGCAAGAACAGTTAGAAAGAGGGGGTTGCTCTGGGGTTTTGGCTTTTGTGTTGCATGTTGCCCAAATTAGAGCTTTGCATGGGGACTCTCCCAAGGTGAACTCAGTTCACCTCGGAGTATCTTGATCATAGGGACTCGCCCTTTGAGTCCCCTACCGCGAGGTAGAAAAGCAGCTCTTCTTCTTCTTTTTAGGAGGATGGGGGGGGGGGAGTCAGAGTACAATCCAGATTTGAGCAAGTTTTGCGAACAAATAAAAACTCAAGCATTTCTGCCATCAATGAAGCAGTTAATAAGACTGAGAGCTTGCTCAAATCTGAATTGTACTCTGCCCCCCCCCATTCCCCTAAAAAGAAGAAGAGGAGGAGGAGGGAGGAGCTGCCTTGGAAACTGGGCCAAAGGGTGCTGCCGTGCAAGACAAAGGGCCCCTGCTGCAGAATATGGTCTTCCTTCTTAAAGCAGCTATCTTGTTGAAGACTGTTATTGATGGCATTGGCAGAAATGCCCCCAAGTTCCCAGCCCTGTACCACTGTTGTGCAAAGCAGAAGCTGAAGAACACATCAGAGTAAAAGGAAGCACTCAGCAAGGCTCCTTAAAGCAAGGTGTGTGCCAAAACTGTTGAAAGATTCTGCTGATTAGAAAATACAGAGCAAGACAGATCAATAGCTTGAGTATGGATCTGCTTACTAAAGAATTATATGTCATTTCTGTAATTGGTAAGTAAAAAGTAAAAATTTAAACTCAGATACGAATGGTAAAAAACTATAAAATTATTCTGTAATTTATCAATCAATTTGCTAATCTCTGCCCATTCTGTCCCACATTCCCTGGTGGCCTGTCCTCTTTCAGGTATGAAAGATGCAGTTCTACATTAATAATTCTGAAATCCCTCTAATACTTCTTGCCATGGCTGGTATTTGAGGTTAAAGAGTAAATTATGCATCCACCATAATTTATAACAGCCATCACATTTATTGGTAAATGTTAAAGTATTTCCATGTGGCTGATAGAATTTGCTTACAAGCAATAAAGTGCCTTCTCTATTTATACCTGACTACAAATTACATTTCCACATGATAGTGCTAAATTGTTGCCCCCTATTAATTAATTGTACAAACAATTTTCATTTCAAGATCCTAGTTAAAAATGAAAGTATTTAAAAAATATTATTGCAATTACTCATATCCATTAAGCTACAAAGGACTTCTTTGTGCTTTAGCAAGCTTGATCTCTTGTTATTATGGCCCCATAGAACTACAGAGCATCTATTGTGCTGAATTGCATAAAATAGATATAATCTTCCAAGGGTTTTGAACAAAACTGTAGTCTTAAAGAGTATTACATATACATTCACTGGTGTCCCTTTAGCAATTCAGAAACTCCCAGAGGTAATTCAAAATACAAATTATACTCTTGAGAGACCGGGAAAGATAAGACAGATACAGCTGCATTTTCTTTCAGAATAATATGTGCTCCATATCACTTAGTCAAGTCAGAGTAATGTTTTTTCTTGGACTATTTACTTTTTCAGATTGTTGTTTAGCTTGCATGCTTTACTGTCTCCTCATGAAAAAGAGATCCTTGCACTTATGAAAAAGAGAAGAGGACCGATCCCGTTTTTAATGTTTCAATGGGATGTTGCTTTTCTTTCTGAAAGGAAGAATTCAAACATTCTTTGCTACAACACAGGCAAAAAACGTGTTTACTATTTTATGATAATGACTGGCCGTACTGATCTGGGAATGAGTTGTTTTATTCTTTATACCTTCCATTCATTTTAAAAAATATATACAATCAATATTCATGTACAGTTTCTAAGACACAATGTTGAATTTTATGAGTAGCCATCCATACAGTTTATAGCTCTTTTAGAAGAAGAGGAGTTGGTTTTTATACCCCACTTTTCTCACCCATTAAAGGGGACTCAAAGCGGCTGACAAAGCTTTCTGTTCTTCTCCCCACAACAGAACACCCTGTGAGGTAGGCGGGGCTGTGAGAGCTCAGAAGACTGCTGTGACTAGCCAAAGGTCACCCAGCTGGCTTCATGAAGGAGGGCGGAATCAAACCTGGTATTCCTGGATAAGAATATGGCTCCCTAACCACTAGACCAAACTGGCTCACAGGAAGCACCTGTTCAGTTAAGCAGTGAGCAACATCATATATATGTTCCATACAATAGGTAAGTTTTTCAAGCATCATTTTTAAATGTTTGCCTCTCAAATCCATGTACTATATAAAGACAACTTGTTTCCTGTTTGGAGGGGTAATTCCTAACCTTAACCCTAGAATGGAAAGAAAAATAATTCTAGATTCTCCAGTCCAGTCTATATACTTTTATGTACATCTTTTAAAATTATTTTTACTTCTCCAATATCTGGGGAAAATGTAAAACCGTATTGGGTGACAGTGTACCTCTAGGTTGCAATTAATGCTAATTATCATTTGCTAGTTTTACCTGCAGGTCATAATCAAGCCATAAGAGCATTTGAAGTTTCTGAAATACTACGGTTACCATATGGAAAAGAGGACAGGACTGCTACACTTAGTAGTTGTGTAGAAGAGGCAATTTCAGCAGGTGCAGCTTGTAATGCAGGCAAGAACTGCTGAACTTGCATCCTAGTCCTCTTTTCCATAGGGTATCTCTAGAATACTATACATCCAGCTGAACTACTGCTCTCTGTTGGTAAGTTTATAGTTATAACTTAAAAATTAAAGCAAAAAAAAAAACCCTCTGCAACAACACCTTTATCATTTCGGCAGTTCTTAAAGTTAGGAAGCACTGTTTGTGGCAGATGTACCTGCTCACCTCAACACTGGCACAGTTGTAAGCCTAATGACTTTGCAGCGTAATATAAGAATATTACAAATTATACGCTTATGATAAACTGGAGGCAGAACGAGACAACTCATATGGCCCGTCCGCATGCTAAAAATAATCCGAAAGGATTCCATGTCTGCCTTGGGAGCGTCCGCATACAAAGCCCTAATACGTGCCACACGGGAGTCAATACGTGTTTTTAAAAAAACCACTTCACAAGTGTTCTGCATGCGGAATAAGGAGCTAACACGTATTATCCTGCTGCCATGTGGATGATCCCAGAGGGGATGAATGGGAAAATAACCTCGCTCGCTTGCTCGCTCGCTCTGCGCACATTTGCTTGACAGTTCATCTGCTTCAGCGCAATCATGTTGCCTTCCCAGCAATTTAAATGGAGGTAACGTTACCGGCAGAGTGAGTGAGCAAGCGAGCGAGGTTATTTTCCCATTCATCCCCTCCTTGTCCATGGCTGGCAGGGGAGGAGGGGATGAATGGGAAAATAACCTCACTTGCTCACTCTGCCGGCGGGCGGATGAGGGGATACTGCAATGCTCCTCTCGCCGCCACCGCCACCACCATTCCTGCCGTTCTATGGGGACAGGCAGTTACGGTTTGGATCTGTGCTCCCCCCCCCCAAACCACATCGGGACGCTTTATTCCATGTTACAACATGGATTTTTATCACACGTGTCCAAATCAGATCAGCTGGCTTGCATGCAGACGTGCCCATAGGAAAGTAAGATATCTGTACGTTCCATATTATTAGTATTGTAGCACGAATTTGTTTCACTAGGACCTGAAAGTCTTTACTTATAATTTATTTTATGTCTTCCTTTATTTGTGGTACTTATACTCTAAATATAAGGTCTGTCGTTTGCAACACCAAGCAAAATTAGTTATTGTAATTGATATGCAACAAGTATTTAATATATTAAATTTAAATAAGTAAAATATCACAAAATTATTAGGATAAGACCTTTTCTGCACTGGTCTTTATGCCAGAATATATCATGGAGTAACGGCCTATCATCCACACGCTCCTGCCATAATCTATCCTAGCATGATACCCAGTGCAGAAAGGGCCTAGTTCTCAGCCTTTTCCTGTTCCAGTCAGGACCCGCCACTACCTAATCTTTTTTTCATGCAGCTACATCTCAGTTCCTCCAATGCCAGGCCTTCTTCAGGATGCTAGCGTTGGCGTCCCTTATCGCCTTTGACAGCAATTACAAAAGCTGAAGCGCACGCATGTGTAAGCAGCAGCGACAAGGCAAAGTCAGTTTACCAGGAAAAGAGATCAGATTGTAAGAGTCGGTCAATCTAAGGATCATAAAGCACAAGATGAAATTCAAGGAGTTGCCAGAAGAGGCTTCTTGTTTGCAACAACAGGAAACAGCTCAGGGCTGATCATCCATCCGTCCATCCGTTCATTCGTTCATATTTCTATCCCGCCCTATACCCAAAGATCTCAGGAGGGGTTACAATATTACATTAATCTTAGACAGGCCCCTGCGTTCAGGATTACAATCTAAAGAGACAAGATACAAAAGGAAAATGGTGTGGGAGGGAACAGGGACACTCTGGCAGCAACAGTAAATGGTAAAATATTTTTATTTTCTTTTTCTCCTCCATTCCCCAGAGGCAAGATGGTTCCTTCATAGCCTGTTTGATGACGGTTGGGAGGGAGGGGATTATATGGCCTATCACTGCAGCATTCCTTCCCCTGCAGGTGTTTTTCTTGAAGGTGTGATGATTGGTGCACCTGTGCCTTTTCCCTATGGAGATGACACAGCACTGCCTACTGTCAGCCAGGCCCAGCGTCTGCCTCACATATGCTAGATGGGGTAGGCTCAACTGGGTATCCTGTGCTGTTTTCACAGGCAGGGGGTGTGTATTCATCTGAAATTCCTCATCCAAGGACTCGGACGGGGCACTGGACCTGACAGATGCAAGGAGGCAAAGTTGTTTCCAGTTCCTCTCCCAGATGTAAGTCAGAATTTTTTAAAAAATAAAGCAGGAGCAAGAGAGAATATAACTCAAATAGTAATAAACACAGAAGAAATAAATTAGATAATTCAAAGAAAAAATAAACTAGGGATATGCACAAATGTTCTAAACATTCAAAATTTGATCAATCAAATGTGGACATTCGAATTCCAATAGAATGTCTTCACATTTGAATTTAAACATTCGTTCAAATCCTTCGAATGTACAGATATGTATATATTACATATGTATCTGTACAAATATACGTATCTGTATGCATTTGCACTTATAATACGGAACAAAAACAGGATGCATATGGGATAAAATGGGATGCATACGAAAGGCGTACAGATACATAAAACACATACGAATGTTGTCAACATTCGTATCTTTAAATACAAATGTCGTCATTCGTATCTTCAAATCTGAATCTAAGATGAGAATGAATAGATTCTAATGCATTGGATTCAAATCAGTTTTTGTTGCATTCGGATTCTAAACATTCAAATCAAATGTTTAGACATTCGATTCAACTCATTCAAATGCAAAAAACCATTCTTACACATCCTTAATCTAAACAATAACTTAAGCAATAATAATAATAATAACTTGAGTAGTCTTAAAAGGTAAAACAATCTACCGTAAATAGTAACGAAAACAAATTAATTCTAAAACAATGAAGGTAGAATGCCAGGAGAGGGAGGGGGGCTTCCCAGTGTTTTTCATCAAGTGTCATATATGTGACTACCTGCCCGCTGGGTGGAAGTCCTGGGTGTGTGCTTAGTGTAATGAACTCCTGGCTCTCACAAAACGTGTCTCTTGCCTTGAAGCCAAGGTAGCAGACCTGGAAAAGGAGATAGAGAGCAACAGGACTGAGAGTGAGGCCTTCAGGGATGCAGTAGGAGCATCCCACTCCTTGATAAGCAGTCCTCGAGTTGCGTTTGAGAGTGGAGGCCTCAGGCAGGGAGGACATCAGGTTGAGGAAGAGGGACAGGCTCCCTTAGTTGTGACTCTTTCTTTAGTGGATGTGCCTATATCCTTTTGCACTGAGCATACCCCTCCATGGGTAGCAGAAGAAGGCCTTCTTGTAATTAGTATGCACATGGGGGAGCAAGCATTGTTGAACAAAAGTCAGCATGCTTTCTGCAAAGGTAAATCATGCCTTGCAAACTTGGAATTCTTTGAGAGGGTCAATAAACATGTAGATAAAGGTGAACCAGTTGACATTGTCTATCTGGACTTTCAGAAGGCTTTTGACAAAGTCCCACATCAAAGGCTACTGAGTAAACTCATCAGCCATGGATTAAAAGGACAGATTCTGTCCTGAATTAGTGACTGTCTTAAGGATAAGAAGCAGAGAATAGTAATAAATGGTCAGTTCTCAGGGTGGAAAGTGGTGCAATGTGGGATTCCCCAAGGTTCAGTATTGGGATCAGTGCTTTTTAATTAATTAATCAATGATCTAGAAGAAGGGGTACATAGCAAAGTTTGCTGATGATACTAAATTATTCAGGATAGTAAGAACTGAAAGAGATTGCAAAGAGCTCCAGAGGGATCTATTGGCACTGGGTGAGTGGGCAACCATGTGGCAAATGTGCTTTAATCTTAATAAGTGCAAAGTAATGCACATTGGGGGCAAGAATCCTAATTATGTCTATAAAATGATGGGGGCTGAGCTTTCTGCAATGTACCAGGAAAGGGATCTCGGGGTTCTGGTGGACAGCTCAATGAAAGTGACAGCCCAGTGTGCAGCAGCAGCTAAAAGAGCTAATTCATTGTTGGGAATAATAAGGAAGGGAATAGAAAACAAGCTAGAAAGTGTGATTTTGCCTCTTTATAAATATATGGTGAGGCCACATTTGGAATATTCTGTACAATTCTGGTTACCACACTTCAAAAACGATATTATGGAGCTGGAAAAGGTGCAGAAAGGGGTAACCAGAATGATCAGGGAGCTGGAACACCTGCCTTATAAAATCAAACTGCAATGTTTAGGCCTCTTCAGCCTGGAAAGATGACGTTTAAGAGGGGACCTGATTAAAGTATATAAAATCATACATGGTATAGGAAAAGGTGGATAGAGAAAATTTCTTTTCTCTATCACACAAAACTAGAACCAGGGGGAACTCTATAAAGCTGATGGGTAGGAAAGTCAGATCAGACAAGAGGAAGTATTTCTTCACCCAGAGTGTCATCAGTCTATGGAATTTGCAGCCAGAAGAGGTGGTACAACAACCAGCCTAGATAGCTTTAAGGAAGGGTTAGACAAATTTATGGATTACAGATGTATCAATGGCTACTAGAATGGATGCCTAAGTACATCTTTCAGGCTGGGGGGGGACAAGCAGGATGCCTCTAAGGCCATCTTCTGGGATTTCAGAGCAGGAGAAGGTTTGCCCTTGTCTCTGTTTGAGATGTCCATGGGTAATTGCTGGGCCACTGTGTGAGACAGGATGCTGGACTAGACAGGCTGTGGCCTGATCCAGCGGGGCTCCTCTTATGTTCTTATGTTCTTATCAGTGTCTGTCTCATTCTAAATATTTGTCAAGAGTAGGGTACATTAGGCATACCATATGGAAAAGAGAAAAGAGGCAAATGGACTTATAGAAGAGGCAATTTGAGCAGGTAATGCAGGCAGCACCCACTGAAAGTGCCTCTTCTACAGCTTTGAATAAATACATGAATCATAAAGATAAGTATGTCACGTGTCTAATTTTTTCCTTGTGATTTATCTCAAATTGTATTTTTTTACAGAAATTTGTAGCAGCCTTAAATATATAATAGCAGTCTACCAAGCCACTTCAGTGATGCATTCATCATAGGATAGTATAACCCGTATAGTTTCTGATACCTGAAATATGTCGCTGCCTTTCCTGAAAATATTTTTTATCAAACAGACTGCAGCTATCTGTCCTACCTTTTTTAATTTAATTGAACTAATGATTTTGGTTACTGAAGTTCACTCGAGGCATTTTGGCTCCCCCCTCCCCGCAATCCTCTGAGTGAAAAGGGAATTCTCATCCTGGTTAGGGGCCACAAGAATAGTTGTCAGATGGCAGTATGTGGTACAAAGCAAATCATATTTTTTTTTAAAAAAGAAACAATCCTTGAGTCCCCTCTAGAGGAATTATTTGTTGGATAACCAGAAACACCTGGGTACAAGGAATTTCCTGCTGCAATTCAGCCTTAATTTCCTCAGATAGTAAAAACTGAAGGCTCACAAAGGTGAAAGAAAGCAGCAATCAATCAAATAAATCACCATGGCACCATAGCAATGATAGTACCTTCTAAATTAAATTTTAATTCCCACCTGATGGTTCACTATAAGTTACTCTTATTCAAACCATTCATCTGACCCACCTTTGTGCTTCAGACAATTTGTTGGAGCTCCATAATTATTAACACTGTTCCTAGGTTCCCAGGCCACCATTTCTGTACTTACGATCAAAAATGAAACAAGAACCAAAGGTGCCCTAAATTTCAGTTGATTGTGGGCTGCTAAGAGACTCTCTGGATCGATTTGGCAGCAAAGTTGCCAGCCATACTGTTCCAATCTTCAACATTCATTGAAACAATGGGGCATGCATAAAGAGGTCACCAGCGGTGGTCTTTACAAAGACAGGAATTAACATAGAATGGTAAGAATATGTGCACCAAGGTTTATAACAGTCAAACTAAATTCTATTTTAAATTTGAATTGTGCAGTTGGCTGCCTTGTTTATGTTTTTCTTCATTCCCAAGCACTGGTGGGGGGCGAAAGGATTTCCACAGTGGTGGATGATCTCCATAGTATTTGGTGAGACAAGAAGTAAAGCTGTAAAGAGAAGCAGAGACAAGAGATTAAAATACATAGAGCTCATGCTACACAAACCACCGTTACAGCTGCACTTCTAGACAGTTCCACTGCCTCACTGAACTCTGTGGATTACACACACTTTAGCCAACATTCAATGGGGCAATCATCAACTCAAGATCCAAGCAATTGGCTGTGGGATGTGTGTGTGATTCCTTCATCTTTATGAGCTAGCTAACCACTCCTGGATTTCATCAGGGCAGTGTCATGTAATGAAACAAGGCTGCTGAACTATTCTTCTCACCCAATTAGCAACAGTGACAGAAAAAGAAAATTATATAGAGACCATATCATACGATTTGCTTTAGAAAAAAGGTTACACTGGCTACCTCCTGCTTATTATGTAGTAATTAGACCTGTCTTCCATGCCATTGGGTCTGCACCCTGCAATCGCCTATCTGTGCCACTTAATATTTAAATAAATTTTAAAATTATATACAGTTGCCCAGTTTGCAGTATTAAAGCAATATCTACAAGCTAAAAGTGTCTGTAGAGAATTGAATTCCTACACTAAAGAACATTTTGCAGATTGATATTCAGTTTATCTGCCACATTTGTTCGTCTACTTTCTAGCACACATATGTTTTACCACATCCTGATTCTGACGGTTTCACCACTGTTGGCAAAACTATGATAAAGGATGTAATATAGGTATGTGCACATCACAGACCTGTGTAGTATATATTTTCTCACACACACACTCATTATTTTTTACCAGAGGTCACCTAATGAAGCTGAAGCCTGAGCAAATCAGGACAATTTTATTTTGTTTGTTAGGGCACACTCTGACTTGACAGATAATCAGTTTAGAGTCTGCCTTCACAGTTCTGTGTACTGATAGTACACTACTTCATATTTCCATATGTTTTGTGGGCCAGAGTGCTGAAACACAAGCTAAAGAATACTTGGATTAAATGAATTCTTGGTCCAGTTCAGAGCAGTAGTCTCTTTGTGTGTGTGTGTGTGTGGAAAATGAGAATGGACAAGTACTCTATTTTGGCAGGGGAACATACCTTTCCCTGTCTGTCTAGTGACCGACTTTGTTCTGGGCATTGTACTCAGGTGACTGAGAACATTACTATTGGGGTGGGATGAGACAATGAAAGAGAAGATACAGCAGATGTTAGGCTTTATGTGCCTCTTCCTTTCTCTTCAATGCCTGCAATAGGGACAGGTGAATAATATTCATCACATTTGCAGTTTGCATGGATTCATATGAATACGAACATTTCTGAGGAAATCAAAAGGGGTTGACATTCAAATCAAATGCATCTAGACTTCATCAGAGCTTTGCAGAAGCTTTGATAGGGGTCAGTTCTACCAACTTCTGGCCTTGCATCCCCCCAGACATGTCCCCTTAAATCCAGCCACTGCTGCTTCCATTGCACTGTCATCTGAAGCTCAGCTAGGCCTTCCAGAGGTGCGTACACACCTACAGAAGGTCTAATTCAACCTTCGAGGAAGGCATGAACATCTACCATGAGCTCCATCCACTGCCATAGCACTGTTCTCCAAGGCTCAACTAGGCCTTCTGGAGGTGTGCCCTGACCCTCTGGTTCTAATGTCCCCACATCATTCATGATATTATATACTTCAGTCAGGTCCCATCTTAAATGCAGTCTTTCCAGATGAAGAGGCCTAGACTTTGCATTCTGATCTCTTAAGGGAAGTGTTCCACCCCATTGCTTATTCTTGTTCTTTTTTGCACTTTTTCCAGTTCCACAATACACTTTCTTTGGTGTGGTGATCAGAAATGTACTTAATATTCCAAATGTGGTCTCACCATAATTTTATAAAGCAGCACAATGATGCTTTTCAACTTATTTTCTATTCCCTCCCTTATTACCCCTAGCATTGAATTTGCTCTTTTTCCAATGCTGCTGCACACTGTGTTGCCATCAATTGTCCATATGAACCATGGATCCCTTTACTGATCTGTCACATATAGCTCATCCCCCATCAGTTTGTAGGTGCAATTGGGATCTTTGCCTCAATCTATATTACTTAGCATTTATTACAGTTGAATCAGATTTGGTACTCTGTTGCCCACTCACCCAATGTCAAAAGATCCTTCTGGAAAGCCTTCAGTTTTTACTACCCCAAATTATTTATTTATTTTATTTATTATTTCTATTTCTATCCCGCCCCATACCCGAAGGTCTCTGGGAAGGTAACAACTTTAAAACAACAGATTAAAAGCAGAAACTACATTAAAAGTCTTTAAAAATTCAACACATCTAAAACAGTACAAAACATGTTTAAAATGATAATGTCTGTGATGAGGGGGGTAAATATAATCAGCTCAGCCAAAGGCATGACACATCTCAAGGGGGAGGCTCTTCCATAGTCTGGGGGCCATGGCAGAAAAGGCTCTCTCCCGGGTGCCCCCCCAGCCTCACCATTGAAGCTGGTGGGACAACCAGGATGGCCTCACCACTAGATCCTAAGAAAGAGGCAGGTCGATATGGGAGAGAGCGTTCTTTTAGCTATTTGGGACCCAAGTAATTTAGGGCCTTATAAGTCAGAATCAAAACCTTGAATTGGGCTCGGTAGTAAATTGGCAGCCAATGCAACCGTTTTAAGACCAGGGTGATGTGGATCTGGCTAGATGTTCCGACCAGCACTAGCTGCAACTTCTGAACCATCTTCAAGGTAGAATGCATTCCAGTAGTCCAATCTAGAGGTTACGAGAGCATGGATAACTGTGGCCAAGTCGTCTGTATCCAGAGAAGGCTTCAGTTAACGGACCAGCCATAGTTGAGAGTAGGTGCTCCCGGCCATGGCCTCCACCTGAGCTTCAAGTGTTGGCATGGAGTCCAGGAGTACTCCCAAGTTATGCACCTGTCCCTTCCAGGGCACTGCAACCCTATCAAGGACAGGATATCTCCCAACTACATGGACCCAAGACCCTGTGACACAGAGCACCTCTGTCTTGGCTGGATTCAACTTCAATTTATTGGCCCTCATCCAGCCCATTACTGCCTCCAGACACCTGTCAAGCACTTCAACGGCCTCTCCTGATTCAGATGGTACAGAGAGATAGAGCTGGGTTTCATCTGTATACTGATGACACCTCACTCCAAATCTCCTGATGAACTCTCCCAACAGCTTCATATAGATGTTAAATAGCATGGGAGATAAGATCAACCCCTGAGGAACCCCACAACTGAGTTCCCAAGGTGTCGAATCCGTATCTCCCACAGCCACTATCTGGGATCTATTCTCGAGATAGGAGCAGAACCAGTGCCAAGCATTGCTTCCCATTCCTAAACTCTGTAGTCTCAATAAAGGATACCGTGGTCAATGGTATCAGCAGCTGCTGAGAGATCCAGGAGAACCAACAGGGTAGCATTCCCCCTGTCTC
>MTQE01000401.1:6219269-6236232 GCA_014337955.1 Aspidoscelis marmoratus | reverse complement strand
CAGGGTAGCATTCCCCCTGTCTCTGTCCCAGAGAAGGTCATCAACCAGGGCTACCAAGGCAGTTTCCATGCCATAACCAGGCCATATTGAAATGGGTCTAGATAATCAGCTTCCTCCAAGCATGCCTGCAGTGAACAGCGACAGCCCTCTCCGGAACCTTGCCTAAAAAAGGTATATTAACCACCAGGTGATAGTTGTTTAAGTCTTCCAGATCCAGGGAGGCCTTCTTCAGGAGGGAGCGCACCACAGCCTGTTTCAAGGCCAGTAGAACCACCCCATCCCTCAGAGAGGCATTCACTACCTCCTGGATCCATCCAGTCATATCTTGCTTGCTACTTTTTATCAGCCATGAGGGGCAGGGATCCAGAGAGCACGTCATCAGCCGCACCCCTGCAAGCAGCTTGTCCACATCCTCAGGCTGCAACTCATTAATATTAAGTTCTCTGGATGCCTCGTTAATGTGATTAGCAAACTGTGTTGTCTTACTACTTAACCCAATCCTAGATTATTAATGAATAAAAAATACCAATATTGAATCTTGGGGGACCCCAGTTTTTACTTCCATCTATTCTAAGAATTGTCCATTTATTATTACTTTCTGTTTCTTTTAGCCAATAACCAATCCAGGGCTGATGTTGTCTTCCTATTCCAGAACCAATGAGTTTATTCAGGAGCTTTTGATGAGGGGCTTTGTCCAAAAGTCCAGATAGACAGTGTCAACTGGATTGGCATTATCCACATGTTTATTAACATTCTCAAATAATCTAACAGGTTAATAAACCATGATTTACCTTTGCAGGATCCATACTAATTTTCCTTCAGCAATACTTATTCCTCTATGTACATACTAATTTTATCCTTAATGATGGTTTCCATCATTTTACCTAGAACCTTTGTTTTACTGCCTGGTCTGTAATTTCCTGCATCACTCCTGGGTCTTTTTTAGAAGATTGGTGCCTGATCTTAGGAAAAGATTATATGGTTGTTGTTGTTTTTTAAGAATATGAGTAATTTCACATTTGAGTTCTTTAAGAACTTTTGGATGAATGCCATCTAGTCCCAATGATTTGTTAGTATTTAGTTTATTAAAACATGCAAGGACTTCCTCCTTTGTTATCTCTATCCAATTTAATTATTCTGAAACAGTCCCAGAAAAAATTGAGGCATATGCCCTCTGTCTTTCTCAGTGAAAATAGAAGGAAATTTAATTTACTTTCTCAGCAATCTCTGTGTCCCTTTCTAGCTGCATCCCCACTGGGCAATTTAATCTGGATTTAAACCAGGTAAATCAGCAGTGAAGTCAGATTGTTAACTTATAATGTGGATTCACTCTCCATTCTTCAGTGTCCAGCAGGGGGAAAAAACCTGGCAGCACTTTTCATTCTCTGTTTATTCTCACCCCCTCTGTCTTGTATATACTCCCCCTGTCCCCGCTAGCAGCTACCTCTGCTGATCTCAAAGCCTTATTCCAGTTTGCTTCCTTAAGACAGAATCCATCTCACCCACCCCCATCATTTTAAAAAATGAATTAAAGGGAAAATGTGTCAAAGAAAGTGACCCCCCCTCCCTCTCTCTCTCTCACACACACACACATACACAGCTATCAGAAGAGGAGGGAGGAGGGAGGGGAGAATAACTATTTAATCTTTTGCTGGCTGCAATCTTCTGAAGAAGCGGTACAGCAACAATTAAAAGGAGTCACAGTTTGCGCAGCTGCTGACTGGATTCCTTTCTCACAAGGAAGACCAGACTTTTACAAAGTTTAGTGCACGATCACTATAGCAGATCAGACAAAGAGGCAAAAAGGTATGGATCAGGGAGGGAGGGAAGCTTTCAGATAGCTGTAAAATCAGACACTTTGTAAAATCACAGCCTCATACATCTGATCTTTTGTTACAACTTTTGTTCACTCTTTCCCTCCACTCCCCTTTCAGCCAGCAGAGAATTCCTTTAGCTGATAATCATGCCTTCTCATTGGCTCATGGAAACTGAGAAGAAGTCCCTAAAAACTGTGTGCGTTTCCATTTGCAAAATTTCACAGCGAGTGTTGTTTTGATTCACATTTCAGGACATTTAATCCCCAGAAACTGCAGATTTGTTGGATCCTGTGGGAATTGCCAGCTTTGAAAACAAATTCAAAGCTCTTTAAAAGTTGAATGGGGACCCGGCCTCTGTGTCACATAATGGTCCAATTTCCTTCCTGGATGGATTCCTACTTCTGATGTATTTAAAGAAATTCTTATTTCTTTTGATATTTTAGCAATGTGCTACTCAAAATCCTTGGTAGTATTTCTGGTTGCCCCCATGCATTTGTTTTGTCAGAATTTATGGTCTTTTCTGCACTTACCATGTGGTAATCTAGATCAGTGAGACCCACTGATCTGGATTATGCAGAGGATTACTAATCCTGATCACTTGGAGGCATGGGCTGGATCAGCATCATCTATAAACCTTCCATCATCAGACAAAGCCCTTGGTTTGCTTGCAGACCTGATTAAATGGTCTACAACAGATCTGAATTAAGGGTGTTCTTAATCCAGATCTGGCTCCATCCAGTGCAGATGGAGCCAGACCAGTGAGATGGGGCCTTCTTGATCTGCATTAGATGTGGAAGCCAGTGTTCCAAATTAAGAGATTTCTTAACCTGGGACATATTTGCACTTAGGCCTCTGGTATGCAATTAGGACAGCTCTGGTACAGAGGCCTAAGTGTGAATATATCCCTGGATAGGTAGTGAATGTAGTACAGGCCTATGCTTCTTTTAGTTCTCTCCCTTAGAACAACTGTTCCATTTTCTAAATGAGCTTTTCTTTCTTTTAATAACTTCTTGTTCTGTATTTGTCAAACTGGAAATGGAAGAGCTCATTCTTCTTTTAGGTATGCCTTCTTATTGAGCCTCTATTATTGCATTTTGGAATGACTGGACTTATCTAACATTCCCTTCCAATTTTGTTTTTACTAGTTTCCCTCATTCTAAGGTCACTGTGTTAGATTTTATTAACAACTTCCTTTTTATATTTATGCTGAAGGTTATCACATTGTGGTCACTTTTACCTATTAGGTCAACCACAATAATGTGTTGTATCAGATTCTGAGAATCACTTAAGATCCCCTTTTTCCTGGTTGGTTTAACAACCATCTGCTCTAGGGAACAATAGGAATATGATAATAGTGATGCTATGGACAATTGTCTCACTATTTGAGTACTATGTTGGGAATGCTGCAACTACATCTGGCATCCCCAAAATAGTCCTGGGAGAATCACAGGCTTTAAGCTATGCTAGGAAAATATGTTATTGTGCTTACTAAAGTGAAAATAAGTATCTTTACCAAAGATAGAATCAAAGATTTAACAAAGTACCTGAGTGTGTAAGACCTGGAATATATCTAGTAGTAGGACGGTAATATTAAAAGGCCTGGATCTCGTTACTTGTGTTTTGAAGGACAAGAAAATTTCTTTGTTTAATCTCTGTGTCTATTTAATTTTATCAGGATAGAGATCTTTGAAAAAGACAGACAAGGAATTAATTCTCCAGGTGGGGTTTTATCAATTGTCCAGTTGGAGCATATTAACTTGACTTTGAAATTAGTACTTCCGTCTCTTTTGTTCTTTTAAATAATTTCAAACCCTTTGTGGGTTGCAAAGCAACAAAAGGAAACTTACTGCTATTTCTTCTTTAACATTAGTGCACAAAAGGAGAACTGTAATCAGTGAGTGTCTTAATTATATATAGAGAAATCCTTGTCGTGAAAACTATTGTAACTGATTTAGCTTCCACCTGTACGGTTATTTAATAGCTCCCTCTTTACAAATTTGTGTAATGATGAATAAAATAACCAATATATTTCACTTAGCATTACTTTTTTATTATATATTTTTAAAGTACATTACAAATTATATTGAATATATGAAGGTATTTAAGAATTAAGGAGAAAAAAAGGAAAAACAGAATGTTTACACACACACACTCAAATTTCCCTAAATATTGCAATTATTTCACTTCTTTTGGGAATCCATACACTCTTATCATGAAATCCCTTAACTAAACATATTTTTCTTACTTAGAAAGTTAACAATGGGCTTCTGATTTTTACAAAATGAAATCAATGTTTTCTCTAATCCTTTAAAAAATGTTTTTATTAAATACTTGCATATATTTCCATTAATACATGAACCTTATCTATTACATCTATTTCAGATATTAGTGCTAATCAAACATGCCAGTTTGTCCATTCTGCCAAATCTATCAGTTTCACTAGCAAATCTTCCATGATCGACAGTACTGAATTCTTTCATCCTTGCACAAATAACAATCTTGCAGCCACGATCAGGTACCGAAATAATCTTCTATAACTCTCCTCCAGCATTATCTAGTCAAGCAGGCAGAAATGTTTCAGGCCTCTAATTCATAAAAAAGTTTAGTGGTAAATGGTGCTCACTTTGGCAGCATATATATTAAATTGGAACATGTAGAGAAGATTAGCATGGCCCCTGTGCAAAATTGACATGCAAATTCATGAGGCATTCTATAATAGCGGGGTGGGGGTGGGGGGTTAGTGGGAAATGCAGCATGTAGTATTACCTGAAGTCTTGAATGCAGTTTGAAGAAAGTCTGCAAGAAAAATCAATATGGGCGAGTTCCAACACAGGATATAATTGTGCTTGAGATTCGCCCAAGTTCTCCCCATTTTGACAGTTTGCAAGGGATCCTGTTTCTGTGGATTAAAGGTCCTGAAATGTGGAGAATCCCTATTCAGATTAAAAGGGGTCTCACTGCTGGATCTAGAAATACTCCATACTATTTAACAAATGGGAACACAAGCAGGTTTGGGAGGGGGAGGGAACCATGCTTTAGGGATGTTCTCAGTTTCCCCTGACCCAGTCAGAAGCTGTGATTTCCCCTGTCCTAGTCCCCTCTTCCCCAGGCTGTCCACCAGTATGTGCTAAGGAGATTGGCCTGGCTGAAAGGGAGGTGGGGGGGAGGTGAAGAATGAAATGCCCGCAGTCACTAAAAAGAGATACATGTATTGGGGAGTGAGATGTAACAAGAGATCAGATGGATAGGGGAGTAAGATGTAACAAGAGTTCAGATATATTGGGGAGTAAGATCTAATAAGTTTAGATGTGTCGGGGAGTGAGGTAAAGTGTCCGATTTTACAAAGAGTTTAGCAATCATGAAAGATGCAAAGCTTCCAGCTCTTGTGTAAAAGCCTGCCTGCCACCTCTCTTCCAGCATCGCCTCTGTAATCATCCCCTTTTGCCTCACTCCTTGACATTTCAGTTTTGATCTGTCAATCTCGTGTAAAACATCATTATAAGAAGGGGAAGTGATCTATCTTCTACTGCCTTGTTAACATGAGAAAGAAGCTGTGCTACGGTATGGCGCAAGCGGCGAACAAAAGCTGCTGCCAAAGGACTCCATGATCTCCAAGAACAGGTTTATATAGAGGGTAAGGTTTGAATTGCCCACCCTGATGAAATCAGGTGTCCAACTGCTGACTGTACGGGCAGGGGGCTCTGCTGAGGGAAGGAGAATGGGGAGAGGGTTCCTCCCCTGCCAAGCACCAAAGAATGGAGAGTAAATCCGTATTAGTTGGAATGCAAAACAAACAAACAAAAAACCAGACTTTGCTGTCAATTTAAAACCAGATTAAATTGCCTAGTGGGTACCTGGCCTACGTCTCAGAAAAAAATGAGATGAAAAGTTCTTGTGCCTTTACCTTACCTTCCTCCTTGCAAGCAAGCAAGTTGAGTGAATCACAGGGGAAGGGGTGAAATAACATCTAGAAAAAGAGTCATCACATGCAGCAAACTAAGTGCAGAGTGTAGGCCCTGTTCACTAAAAGAAATGACTCTTTTCCCAGTTGCCACCTCCTCCCATAAGCTGGTGCTCATCTGTGTCTCCACTTACCTAAACAAGGCACTTCCTAGAGTTGAGGAGGGTGCCTGCTGTCACCCGTACTCCGTTTTCAACAGCAGCATGTTCTTTCAAATGGATCACACAGGCCATCTTCAAGCACATTCACTCATGGAGGTGCCTTTGTTGTAGAGCAGTTTTCTTCTTACCTTGCATGAAGGCACCACAAAAAATGGTACATCCTTGCTCTGAAATGGAGACAAGGATGGTGTTTTTTTCATGGTGCCCACCCTACACAGAGCCACCTCCATCCAGAAGCGGAGATTTGGCCTCAAAGTTACTCTTGAGGAGAAACAGGTGAGTTAAAGATACTAATTTTAAAAAAAATATAAAACCCTGTGAAATGTTGAAGTTAGGGTAGAGAGAGTTGGAAAGGAGCATCTGCTAAAATTCCCTCTTCTGTGCAATTATTTCAAGAGCAGGAAGCCTGTCCTCTGTTCAGTCTCACCCCATTATTGGTAAAGTGCAAACAAAAGTTATTGCAAAATGAAATCATGTTACAGTGGTAAGACCAAAACAACACTCGGCTCTACTGATGTTTACTTAGAAATAAACTCTACCGAACCTCACTGACAGCCATGAAATGGCAGCAACAGAAATGGCCTATAGCTCAACATGGTTTTGATGTGTGAGAGCACATATGCTTGCTTGCTTCCTGGTGGAGGGAGAATGAGTGCAGAAATATATATTGTTTAAGTTTGATAACTGCAGTTTTATTCTGAGACAAAATAAAATGAGAAGCAGATTAATTAAGAATATAACACACAAGCCCAAGCCAAGAAGGAAAGGAACAAGAAAGCCAAGTATACAACCCGACCAATTCCGCACAGTGCCTGTAGTGTGAATGGCCACCACTGTACTTCAGCTTTACCAGCCTTGTATGGTATAATCATACCATGCCAGTCAGGTAAGTGCAACAGTCTGAGGACTACCTGTATCACTCTTTTTAACTTGTATTGTTGTTAACTATTTTTTGAACACTCAGAATTTAACTACAGTTGTACAAACTTCTCAATTATGTACTAAATTATTATAATTGCCACTAGGTGGTGCAGGAAATCAGGATATTTTACTAACTTGTCAAGCAAGCCTGCGTCCTATTGTTTCCTTATGCTTTTATAATAGCAACCTTCAGTATGCCACCACCTTTAAACATCAGCAGGAAAACACTTTTTTTTCTTTGATCTCAAGGAAACCAATTCAGAACTATCATGGAAGAGAAAAAGACTTCCCTTTAATGAAGAAACCATAGTGAATGTAGCATGATTCTAGTGACCGTCCTTGAGAAACAGTAATCTTAGTTGGATAAGATCTGTGAAATAAACAGTGTAAAAATAGCAGGAAAATAGCAGCTGGTGGGCCCCTTCTTCAGTGGACTTTTCACCCTGTTCAGTAAAAGTGGGAAACTCTATATCATATGACCATAAGAAACAATAATTCCAATATTTTAAAAGAAGAAAAGCAAGAGAAATCAGAAAATTAGAGAACAATTTACTGCTATCAGAAACTGGAAAGCTATATGCAAACTACCTGGAACACCCCTCCCCCCCAAAAAAGGTTTGGGTGAAAGTGAGTTATATTCTGGGGAAGGATCAGATCAGACTCTGTAAACAGCATGTAACCTTCCCACATCTTAGAAATTTGTATACTGGGGCAAGATCACATACTTGGATAATGCCTGTTTATTCGGTCAATGTCAAAAATATTGAACGCCCAAAGGTATTGTCCATACAGTGTGGAGGAACCATGGACTTAAATCTATATATTCTTATTTTGCTCTTTATACAGAAAAAATCCACAAAAGAGAGATTGAGGAATTTTTGAACAAATTTCCCCAAAAATTGCTATGTTACAAGTCTTCTGGAAGGAAGGTACAAAGAACCTGCAACTAATTTTTTGATAGTGGCAGATAAAATCTGCAAGCAGTTCTTCGATAATCACTGCACTGCTAAAAGAATTCCATCTGTTTTAATAGTTTGTTTTAATTAGTTTTATTGGTACGCATGGAAATATTGTTTGGCTCTGTGACTATAACAAGTAAACTGATCTAAATTAATTGCGGAAATTTTGAAAAAAAATTGTGGTAACAAATAATATCACAATTTCAGTGCAAAATCAAACACTTAGAACCAAAACACTTTGCATACCAGCTTAAGATCTTTATGAAAAACATAAATAGCATAATTCTGTTGCCACTTACAAGAAGACAAATGGAAAGTGATGTGGTTTATTTCTTGAGTAGGCATACATCTGATTGCAGTGTGGGTTACTTGTAACATTTGATTGATTGGGCAAATTAGTCTTTATCATTGAATATTTGTGCAGATCTGGACTAGTGCCCTCTCCTGGCTGTGTCATTTCCCTTCACTACTGTCCCAGAGAAATGCAAGTTCTTTTATATTTCAAAGTATTTAGATCTCTTTAACATGAAAATGTACATATGATCTTTCCAGTTAATATTATTTTCAGTTTATACTTCTGCATCTGAACACTTTATCTACACCATTTTACATCTCTGCTTCCATGATGAACTGTTTTGTATTGTCAACTTTGCATCAACCATTCCTCCTTAGCATTTATACCCTGCCTTTCTTCCAACACTGAATACAAGCAAGAATATCCATGATTCCAAAATCTCCCATCTGTACATCAACATGTTTGTCTCAGACCACATTCTATCATATCAATGTGTTTACATTTTAATGTTTAAAGTGCTTTTAATGTATATTCTGTATTCTGTTTTTAATCTGTTGTTTTAACGGTTGTTACCTGCCCAGAGACCTTTGGGTATGGGGCGGGATAGAAATGTAAATAATAAATAAATAATTTAAAACAAAGGAATCACGTTTATAATAAATTTACGTGAAAACTAGAACTTTATGCTATTTTATTCTAATTCCCATTGAAGCCTGAATACAGAGGAGCAAGCATCACTGAAAGAAAATTAGCATGGCGTCTGCAAGATACATCTTGCCTTACTAGTTAAAATTCTTTGAGAGTGCTAATAAAGATCTGGATAAAGGCCATTGAGTTCACATTGTATATCTGGACACAAAAGGGTTTTGCCATGGTCCCTCAGTAAAAACTCCTGAATAAATTCATCAGTCATGGAATAAGAGAATAGGTCCTGTCTTGGATTGGTAATTGGCTAAACAGGAAATAGAAGGCACGTCCCCATGCATGTTTAGTCCGGTACGGAAATTGGGTTCAACAAGGCCGTCATCATGCATTTTAGCTTTGGCCTGTTTTTCACGGACCAAATAGCCTAAACCCATGCCAAACCAGGACCAAATTTGGTACCCGGAAAAGCAAGTCTGGGCACAGTTCGGGCAATTTGGTCCGAGCTGAGCCTGTGCATGTTGATGGTCCCAGACTTCACGATCTTGGCTGACAGGAAAAAGGCTTGAGTTTTAAATCTCTTTCCTGTCAGCCGAGATTGTGATCATGGGGTGCAGAGGCTTGAGTGTTCTCCCTTTTCCAGGGGGGCCAGCCTCTGCACCCCCTGTTCCCATCTCGGCTGACAGGAAAGACGCTTCAGTTCACTTTGGGAGTAAAACTTTACTCCCAAAGTGAACTGAAATCTTTTTCCTGCCAGGATCATGAGTGGGGGCAGATGCTTGAGTGTTCTCTGCCCCCCCCCCAGAAAAGGGAGAAATCTCAAGCCTCTGCACCCCCTTACTCCCTTTCCCTGGGTTTGCATGGGGATGGCTGAATCCGCCCCCAGCCCACTCCTAGCCTGCGTTACTTGGAATGGCATGGGGATGCCCAAGATTTGATCTCGGTCCTGCACCCGGCCCCATGCGAACCCAGTCGGCATCCAATGGGCACCAAACGGCTTGCATGGGGATGTGGTCAGAGAGTTGTAATAAATGGACAATTCTCAGTGTGGAGGTAAGTAAAATATAGGATCCCCCAAGGTTCAGTATTGGGACCAGTTCTTTTAAATTTATTCACAAATGATCTAGACGTAGTGGTAAGTGGTGAGATAGTACAGTTTGCTGATAACACTTGTTTAGGGTAGAAAAAACTGGAAGATAGGGAAGAGATCCAAAGGGATTTCTTGACCTGTGCTGAGTGGACAACAAAGTGGGAAATGCACTTCAGTTTTACTAAGTGCAAAGAACTACACATTGGAGCAAAGAACCCCAATAACATTTATAAGCCAGTGGGGATTGAGCTTTCTGTGGCAGACCAGGAAAGGGATCTTGAGGTTCTGGTGAACGACTCAATGAACTTGTCAACAAAGTAAAAAAAGCAAATTCAGTGCTAGGGGTAATTAGGAAGAAAATAAATCTGCAAAATCATTGTGCTTCTGTATAAATCTAGAATGAAGTCACATCCGGAATACTGTTTACTGGAGAATTGGAGAAAGTGTAGAAAAGGGAAACCAGAATGTTTAAGGGGCTGGAACACTTTCTTTACAAAATGAGGCTGCAATGTCTAGGCCTCTGCAGCCTTGAAAGACCATGGGCATTTTCGTACTTCCCATCCGCTGAACGGGAAAGGAGCACAATCATCCAACGTTAACTAGTACTTGCACTTGTGCTAGTCACTTACAGACCAAATCCCACGCTATCAGTCATTCGCCTGTGACTGACCCCGGGGCAGTCCTCTTCAGGACACCGCCAGCTGGAGTGAGGCACCCTCTGTGACAGTGCATAGTCAGTCTGCGTGAGCCTGTGGGCCTGTTTGCACTTGGCCATACTCTGGAATATATAGAGAAGGTCTGTTGCCCGCATATTAATGCAAACCCTGGCAGGTCTTATCTGGCATCTGCTGTAGCCTGCACTAGCATGTGGATAGCAGGCCCCTATTCTGGGATATATTCCAGAATAAAGCCAATTGCAAATAGGCCCAGGATACTAGACAAGATGGTCTGTGGCATGTTTGTTAAAATTGCCCATCAACCATGTAAAATGCATTCAGATGTATTTTTTCCCTTTTAAACAAACCTCAGTGAAACAGAAACCCAGCAGGGATGAATGGTTTTTGTGAATGTTTGCAGAAAAGTAGGGTCATTATATCTAAAGAATGAATACATCAATAAAAAAAGACTTACTATATCTCCTCTTGCCTAAGTATCTAAGCAATTGAGACTTACCACAGCTTTCCTTTCACCTTCAGCTTTCACTCTGTTGCCAAACTTCATCTTAAGACTACAGGAGCCTGAAAAAAGGCCTGTAATTGCTATATTGCCATTAGGTTTAGGCATGCCCGGCCCAGAGCAGAGGTCAAGCCTGGGGTACACTGTCACAGAGGTCCTGAGACCTTTGGAGGCTACTGCTCTTCTGGAACAAGAACCTCACGCTGGCTTGCTGAAGGGTGACCTCAGCAAAAGGAGGTGGTACTGACCTGGCCAAACTTGGCCTGGCCCCTTCCAGCCACACTGCCAACTGCTGCCATTTGTACAGTGCAGAAATCCACACTACAGGTTCAGGCACAGATGGGCAACTGAATTGTGTGTGTTTCTGTTTGTGATAAGTATATAAAATAAGTAGACAGACCACTTTTTTTGCAAAGGGATTTTTCTTTGGATTTAGGCAGGATAGTCTTCATAAAATCCGGGAATAAGGAATTACATGGGGACACCTCAATGCCCAGTTTGGATTAATTACTAAGTCATGGGGATGGTCCTTCCCAAATTCAAATTGAATTTGGATTAAAATACTTGTGGGGATGCATCCTCAGTGTTTTCTAGATATTTGCAGCAGATCCACTGCATTTTGGCCATAGGACACTACCAACCTTATCAGGAAATACTACAAATCAAAACCTTCTGTGAGCAAAGGGCATGCTGTCTCACTTTGCTAGGATCTTTCATCATACCTAGACTATGGTAGCATTCAAACAGCACTGTGAAAGCATTATGAGTGTGCAGTGGATAAACTGGATCCATACAACCCTGTGCTCAGCAAGCAGACATCCTTCTGTAAGTGCTCACTGGAGCACCTGGAAGGCAGAGTGGGAGTGAGCGCTTTAATGGTACATAATTCTACTCTCCTGGTAGTGCCAGAGGCAGTGCTATTCTTGTGCATCACATTTGCATGCATTCTCTGATGCGCAATGCACAGCCTTGTTTCTTTGAACATAGGAAAGACCCTTTTCTGTGGTCAAATGACATCCCTGGCTGGAAACATCACAACTGGGGACTGAAGGTTCACTGGCTGCAATATTTAATAATAATAATAATAATAATAATAATAATAATAATAATAATAATAATAATAATAATAATAATAATAATAATAATAATAATAATAATAATAATAATAATAATAATAATATTTATTTGTATACCGCCCTGTGGCGAACCAATCCGGGCGGTTAACAACAATAAATATAAAAAATATCATATAAGAATAAAACATTATAGTCCCTCCCCCCCTTAAAAAGTATTAAACAATATGACAAATTAAAATACAGTATCAAAAATATAAAACATAATCAAACGGACTAACAGCCCAAGTGTCCCTCCGGAGCTCCTCAACCAACACTTATGATTTACACAGCTGGGGTTATACTTGCCACTCTGAAAAGAACTTTATGCTTGCAGTGCTCTTTTTAGTGTGCTGCTTGCAGTATTATCCAGTGCTTAAAGATGCACATAGGGCAGATACCTTTGTTTGCCATACGACTGGCATATGGAAAAGCGGTTGGCTAATCATCTTTCGTGTCATGCTGTGGTGAGCACATAAGTAAATCTACTTCTATAAGTGGCCACATGTTATAATTAGTTCCATTCACATCTGTCATGAGTTTGCAAAGAGTAGCAAACCATCTGCAGCCATCTATACTGACGACATAAATGTATTTCTTTTTCTACCCTCAAGGCTGGAAAATGAATAAAAAGGAAGAAAAATGCAAAGAAGAAATGAAATGATGGGAACCTTTTCTGTGCACTGGTTGGGAACTATTTTTACAGAACATATTCATGTCTCCAGGTAGTAAGTTACCTGCTTCTGAAGTCCTTGTTTCTGACAAATATTGGATTTCTTGTTTTAAATCTCAGTGGCAAAAATCCAACATAGATGAAACACTGCATTGTAAAGCTTAAGTACTCTGTGCTCTAATACTCTTTTATTTATTCATTCTCTACACACCATTTGTTACGTTTCCAGCTGCATCTGGCTGATTGATACTGGAACAAAGGTAAGAACTTAAAATCTCCCATCTCTATAATATTATACAAACTTACAGGGATTATCAGAAGCACCATGTACCAAAATCTCTCTTTGTCACTGGAGATGCGAAAGAAATGATTTGCAGCTCTCTTGGGTACATCTGATGGTTGCTGGGATCAGCTTCACATTTGAGGAGCTCTTAGTAACATTTCTTATACTTTGATAACTAGTGTAGTTATCTGTTGATGGATGCAAGTAAGTTGATGCTTTATTTCAGTCAGTAATCACCACATAATACACGCTTGGAAAGCTAATCAAATAAAATAGCAACCTATGACTCAATCAGTTCAGACTGAACCTAGCCATAAAAAACATCACAGCTCATTTGGAGTTTGCCAGCAAATATGTGAAACTGACCCATTTGTGGATAGTCATATGGACTGGCCCTTACTTGGGATTTCACCATTTAGGCAGTAGGTACTAAAGCAGGCAAGGCTATTAGAAGAATCAGTGTTGATGGGGTCTTCCAATAGTCACCTCTTTTTGCATTTTACTTGTCCTGATGACCCAGTGGCAGTTATCATAGTGAGAGGGAAGACAACCTTTCGGCAAAAGATACATTTGAGAAGCAAAAATGCTTTCCCACTTACATTACCTCTGGAGTTTGTCATGCCCAGGATAAGCTGCAGTGGCTGGGGTACTGGGGAATACAGGGTACTGGGGAAAGGACAAGATTTCATTTGGAACTGTCACCTGCCTCTCACCAAACCATGCCTTGAATTTCAGTCTTAACCACAAAGCTTAAGGCCCACTGTTGCATCACCCACAGTGGCCATGGCAGCACCCCAGGCTGTGTCTGCATAGCATGCATCGGTGTGCTCCATGCAGCCTGGTCTTGGGTTGGATCAAGGGACTGGATTGGATTATCAGCTATTAGTGCAGGCAAGGATTGTCTGTATGGCAGCAGGGAATGAAAGTTCTCAGCCTCCGAAGTTGCCAGCCAAGGCTGTTTTAGCAGGGTCCCACTTCTGGTGCTGTTTCCAGGAGCCCGGAAAATAGTGTTGGGCTCTGTACACCAGGCACACTTGATCAGCCACCTCGCTACTGTCTGCTCAAGAGTAGCTGGTCCATCAGGGATTGTGTGTGGGACCGTTTCAAAGAGGTCTCCTTTTGGAGTGGACTAGAGTACAAGTTCCGCACTGTAGACTGCTTCAAGGCCTAGTCCCATGCAGATAGGCTGGTTTCTGAGAGGCACAGCCTCCTGGTAGACAGGTCTATCATACAGGTACTACATTCCTTGGGGGCTGCTGGTACAAGCCAGCATCCCAATGTGAACATAGCATCTGAATCCTCTTCTTGCTTCCTTATGCTGTAGTCTGAAGAAGAGTTGGCTTTTCTACCCCACTTTCCTCACCCATTTAAGGAAACTCAAAGCAGCTGACAAAGCTTTTTATTCTCCCCACAAGACACCCTGTGAGTTAGGTGGGGCTGTGAGAGCTCAGGAAGAGAGCTGTGACTAGCCCAAGGTCACCCAGCTGGCTTTGTGGAGGAGAGCAGGATCAAACCCAGTACTCCCAGATAAGAATCCGGCTCCCTAACCATAGACCAAACTGGCTCTACTGTTCTTCCACAGAAATCTTTAGTAAAAGGTGAACGATTTATAAATTTTATACTATCTGAAGAGAAACCAGAGAGCTTCTAGATGGCAATTTATCATAATCTAGCTGAAAAAATTACTAAACACAGCAAGTAAGAGCAAGCAACTAGCTGCTGTCCTCTCTACTAACTTCCTGCCTGGCCTTTTGTGCTAAACTGCAGGGATGACTGTTGTTCTTGGGTTTTGGTGCAAAGTGTGCATTACTGAGAGATATTAAGGAGCAAGCAAATAAGAGCAGTGCTCCAAGCATCAAAGATCCACCACCTTTTCACTTTTCCTCCTTAGATCAGGACAAGGATGAGAGGAAGTTGGAAAGGAATAAGGAATTACAGTCAAAAATTAGAAGGTTATTTAAATAGTTCAATAAGTAAGGATATGAATAGCTGGTTCTTTGGTAAGAGGGAAGGGGGAGGGAGGGTGGTGAATGTGAATTTTTAAAGATAAATGTATTAAATTGTATGTTAATTACTATTTTAAGTGTGAAATTAAACAATAAAATATGTGGTTTTTTAAAAAATAGATAAGGGGTGCATCCCCATGGGCATTTTAATCCGAATTGCATTCAGATTCGGGAAGGACAGTCCTCATGACTGAGTAATTAATCTGAATTCGGCATCCGGGTGTCCCAATACAATTTTTTATTCCTGGATTTTATGAGAACTATCCTGCCAAAATCTGGAGAAAAAAAAGTACTGATGAAAACAGGACTCAGTACCCTATTTGGAGCCGAGTCCTTTTATTTCCCCCCACATGGGGACAGTGCTGGGCTATTTTGGGGTGGTGGTGTCCAATGGCAGCCAGCTGTGGGTGGAATTTTACAAATGCAAAGCTCCCTCCCTCCCTTGCCATGCTTGCAATGATAGAGCTCTGTTCAAAAAAGACACGAATGGGTGTGTGTGCTTGATGCAGATTTGTCTTTTAAAACATTTTTGCTGGAAATATTTGTATCTTTTCTGATGTTTGTTAGAATAGATACATTTGAGAAGCAAAAATGCTTTGCAAAAAGATACATTTTATCATGCTGTGCTCACTTCTTCACTGATCTGCTTGAGCACACAGTTCCCGTTAATGTAAAAAGGGAAAGCAAGGTGTGAGAAAGCAAGTAATAGTTGTGATTAGAAGTTTTTTTAAAACTGCCAGTAAGAGTGAAGGGGTAGGTTGCAGGCAGGGTTTGCACAAGGGGGTAGGGATTTAAAAGTCCTTTTTTTATGTTTAAAATAGTCCCAAAAATAGTCCAAGTAGGATTAAAAAAGCTACATGGGGACACACCCAAGGGGTACTTTAGTGACACACAGATCTTCATCCAAAGTCCAGTTCATGAATGTCTGAGCTACCACTGGCTATTACTCCTGATGGGAAAAAGAGATGCCTCTGAAGATCAGTTGCTGTGAGACTATAAAGGCAAGTGTGTGCTTGGGCCTTTCCTCACTTAAGTCTTTTTTTGGAGCATGTATCAGAACAGGGGCCTGTATGCTAGTGGAGACTATGGCAGACCTCAGATGCTGCATTAGCATATGGACAACAGACCTCTATCCCATATTCCAGAATAAGGCCAAGTGTGGAAAGGGCCCTAGTGTCTGACAGAGGGCTTCCTTGTGCAGGTGAGTAACCACTGCACTAAGAGACTACTGGATTAGTTGCACCACAGGTCATTCTTATGGGGGCTGCTGGTTTTCCATCTGTGTCCTGGATAGAATTGCCCTGACATCCACAGAAGAATGCTCCCATTTTTCTTCCCTTTTGCAGATCCTGAAAATGAGGTAGCATGAGAAGGAAGGCGTCTTGTTATATGATACATGGCCTCATAAGGATTCCTTCTCCTAGCATTATCTAGTAAAACCTAGCTTAACTCGGGTGTTGTGTCATGTCCAGAAATATCCATAATTTTGTGATATTTGTAGCTCTAGCAAAAAGAAGTTATATTTTTGATATATGTATTTATTGAAAGCAAAATCCAATAATTCTTTATTGACTTTTTTGTTGCTGAATTTCATTTGCTAAATCTTCAATTGAAGGTTGGTGTTCTGTACACTTCAAGCCTGAGCAAGCACTACTAACTTCATCTGTCAGTCGGTTACTTTTATTGGTTTTAATATTATTTAAGGCTGAGAATAAGGTCTCACAATAGTATGTAGAGGGGAAAATTGTGAGTAAAGTCATCACTGCCACACCGCTAGCTGCCAGGAGCACAGGCACACTGTGCATGACCTGCCGGCGCAATGACGTGACTCCATCGTGCCTCCTGTGCCAGGCACAGGCAGTGCCTC
>MTQE01000401.1:6184007-6205552 GCA_014337955.1 Aspidoscelis marmoratus | reverse complement strand
AACACCAAGGAGAAACAAAATGATTTTTGAGAGGGGTGGAAGGGGGAAAATACCATGAAAAGGCAACCCTTTGTGCCAGGCCAGCTTTGGGTCAGGAGGAGGTTTTCCTATGACTAATATACACCACTGGGGTTTCCTTTGGCTTATAAAACATTGTTTATAAAACTGTCTATCTCCATAGGGGTGAAGGAAAAAGCCACTACAGCCTTGTCTTACAGGAAATCAAAGGTTTAGGAATTTGGACTAACTTTGTAAACCACCAGTTCCCAAAAGAGCGGCCGTTTCTGAGCTTGTAAACCACCTCTCTCCATGGAGCTCTTTAGTGTTTTAATTTAATGCCTATATACTCTTACAAAAACACCCGCTGCAAATGACGAACTATCAGCGGTGAGTTCGTCTGTGGTAGTGAATTAGTTTGCAATTGATGGCCATCATTCATGGCTGTCAGGTCCAATTATATTTGTGGAAGGAAGTTGTCAGGTGGAAGTTTATGAAAACTCCTGCCGAGAAGTGAAGTGAAACAGCCTGATCAGTACAGAAATGAATTTCACGATTTTGAATCCCGGGTGACGATTTGCAGCCAAGAAACAATTCAACAGTTATTTTTTTATGCAGGTATTCTCTGTGGAAGGAATGGGGGTATTAACAGTGGTAGAGCAACTCCCTAGCAAAGGTTATGTAGACAAAAGCCCTGGCGTCACAGTAGATTTCTTTATAAATGTATAAAGAAAAACATCCAAAAATTTACCAATACCAAACTGATTGATATAAACCTATATATGCTCCAGGAGCAGAATTAGAAATTCAATAGTCCATCTGTTTAGACAAAGCCAAAAATAACCTCTTCAGACATCTACAATTATAATATAGCTGACACTGTTTTAGCTAATCTGTTTTGTCTGTATTTATTGATCTACCTGGAGACGTTCAGATAAAGGATAGGATATATATCCCCAAATAAGCAGGATTTGAATTTGTGTCTGTGTTTTTTTCCCCCCCTTTTGATATGTTTTATTCTTATTGTAAGCCACCCTGGGACCTTTTGGTGAAGGCCGGAATATTAATACATGCATATTTGTAAGACATCAGCTACTTATTCTGCAGTATTTGGATATTCTGGAATTTCTGCGTATGCATATTCTGGAATAATTCTGGAATATTCTGGAATAATTTAGAATCTGCTTTCAAAACCAGTGATTTGCCTTTCTATAGCTAACCTGACATGTTTGGTAACAGTTTACACACTAGAATAGTGATTTTAAAATGCTGCTTTGGCGCATTTGTTCAGAATGTTGAGTTTTGAAATATTTGTCATGTCAGCTTGCAAGACAATTCAATTGTCATACCTGATCAACAAGCAAAACAGTTCAACCGTCATGACAACAAGAAGTCTGGAGTAGAAACAAATATCCTGGTGTCATCTAGATAAACATTTTTAAAATATGAAAGAAAAGGGCTTTCCTAACCTGCAGAATGACTGGAAATAGCAAGGGCATAGTGAAATGAGACAAATCATTCACTCCCCACACATTTTGGAAGTTTTATTTTTACAACCATTTTTCCCATTGTAGATTTTCTATTCTATTAATAAATTGTACGATTCTAACTTAAACCTGACAGAGGAATCTTTACAGTTCCTGTGCTGATTTTTTTTAACAGTTGCTTTCATTTACAAAAATGTTGTTGTTTCAAGCATAAAAGAAACAAGGCCACTGTGGATCAGTGTGGTTTAGGAAATCAAAGAGAGGCTGGTTTTCCTACCACCTGTCCTGCTCAGCAGACTGTCACTACACTGCATAAGAACCTAAGGGGAGCCCTGCCCACCTACTGCAGCATCCTGTCTCATACAGTTGCTCACCAGTTGTTTCTGGGCATTCTCAAGCAGAAGGCAAAGGCAGAACCTTCACTTGCTCTCAGATCCCTGTAAATCACCTTCAGAGGTATCCTGCCTGCCTCTCCAACCTGAAGACAGTGCCTAGGCATCCATTCTATTGGGGATAGAACGTTGCAAGATAAGAATGTTCAAATGTTCAGATAGAGAGATAGATATAGACAGAGAGGCAGATTTTTTTAAAAAAATCAATATTTGTAAATATATATTAAGTATGTTTGTTATTTTGAAATATCCTTCAGCAAAATACTTTATTGGGTATTTTAAAAGGAGCACTGGGATTTTTATTCCCAAGTGTGCTTTAAGGCAAATATGTACAGTTGCACTGTTGACCGATTGCATTTATGATTCTTCCCCCATCACCACATTTTCCCCCTTCGATAAGGTTTGGCAGTCACTGTTTTGAAACAAATGTGTACAACTGCATAATATACATTTAACCCCATACCTGGAACATTTTTTCCGTAGAGAAACTAATTAGCAATGTTCCAGAATTTGCTGTGGATAAACAATGCCCCAGTGAAGTTTCTAAGGAACCACACCTAGGAATGCTCCAGTGGAAGACCATTTTAAAATGGTTTTCTTCAAAGCCTACCCTTTGTTTGTTTGTTTATATTTCTGTCCCAGTCTATGCCTGAAGGTCTTGGGGAAGGTGACAATGAAATCACAGTCAAAACAGTAAAAAAAAAAAAAGAAATCACAGTCAAAACATTAAAAAGCATGATTAAAGCAATGACAACACCATTTTCCTTTTGTTTCTTATCTCTTTAGATTGTAAGCCTGAGGGCAGGGACCTGTCTAAGATTAATTTAATATTGTAACCCGCCCTGAGACCTTCGGGTATAGGGCGGGATAGAAATACAAATGAATAAATAAATGGGGAAGTGATGTTGTTCCCATTACTGCCACTACTATGGGGCATGGAGAGCAGTCCAAGTTCCATTCAGGAGCATGGTAGCATTTCACCATGCTCGGAAGGCCCATTTGCAAGACCATTTCTAGGGTCATGAGACATGTCCTGAGTCAATAATTTCTTGTTCCCTGGTTTGCAGCTGGGCCAGGGTGGGATTATGTGGTGGGTGGGACAGCCACCAGTGTGCTCTGTGCCACCCTGCCTCAGAACCCTTGTTGTGGGGCAAGACTGTCTTCTTTAGCATCTGCATATGGCTCATGTGCAGAACCTACCTTTGAGTTCTTGGGTTCTGCATACAGTGCCAGTACTAAATATATTTGAACACTGCGATTAGCATTGTACGTATATTTTTACAAGTACATCACATGTTATTGGCACTGATATGACTCCAAAGGTTCCATCACTGTCCGTACCACGAATTTACAGTTTTCCAGTTCCTGAATTGGCTGCAAAGATAACAGTAGTCACTGATGGTAATTTTACCCTTTCTTCTTTGTTTCTTGTTTCTAGTGAGTTGATCCACGTCAAAGAAAATGTCCAGCAGGGGTGGGAAGAAAAAGTCAACAAAGACTTCTCGCTCTGCAAAAGCTGGGGTCATATTCCCTGTTGGACGAATGCTGCGTTATATTAAAAAAGGTCATCCAAAGTATAGAATTGGGGTTGGCGCACCAGTGTATATGGCAGCTGTACTTGAATACCTGACTGGTAAGTTTACCTAAGCAACAGTGAAGAAACATTAGTAAACTAAAGGCAGGTGTAAAGACCATAAGCAGATTAAGCAAAGATGGGAAACAAATACTTTTATGTTTACTCTTTTTTTATTTTACAAAAACAAGGAATATTTCTAGTCTAAGTGTATTAGTCATGTAATGTCAATCCAAGCAATGGAGCTTACATCTTAGTTCAGATATCTGACCCTTGGAAGTATTTCTGTAGCACTCTGTGCACGCTGAGCAGAGCAAAACTATATTGAGTTGCACATTAGAACAGATATTTGGAAGTAGTTTCTGGACTGGACGGTTGAGTCCAGAAAAATGGGGAGGAGACTTCAAAACACCTATTAATAACCATTATTAATTATCGCTGGAAATGTATGCTCAGAAGGGTACTCTGAATAATTAGAGCAACTCATTTTATGCATCGAGGCACTTCAATTAGAGAATTATCAATTTATTCTCTGTGCTGGAAGTGTTCATTGAATGGGGGAGAAGATACAAGAAAGCTTCACTTTGAAAGCCACAGTATTGTTCTTGTGTATGGCCTGCAGAGAAAGGAAGAAAGAACACAGCAATGGCAGGATCTGCAGAAGCAAAGTGAAGTGCTGCAACTCTAATGTCTCCTCCATTTTGCATTAAAAATAGCACTATGTTTATAGCACTATTATTTAATACGGAACACACACCTTCTCTCTTAAGTAGAAACGTGCTGTAGCAAAATTAGGTAGTAATGAACTCATCTTCCCTCGGCAAGGAGTGTTGGATTGCTCCGCTGGGTAGCCAAAGCTAACTTTATGTTCCAAAGTAGGATCATGTTGCAGGGAAAGGGCTACATTTTCAGCCCGTTTCCACGCAGACACAGTAAATTCACAGTAGGATCTTTTGAGTTATTCTATTGTGTTTCTTAAGATCTTTTTCAATTTGATTGCCCTTTGTTCTCGGCTAGACTGCCCTTTGTTTACCCTGGCACAATGCTAACCTGTGGCTTTAAGAGACACCGGTGAACAAAGTGATTTATAGTGTCTCCAAGTCAAATTGGGATGCTTTGTCAAGGCAGCCAGGTGGGGAGGGCCAAAGCATCTTTATAACCTTTGCAAGCACTTTTACAGCCACAGGCAGGCCATTACATCTTTAATAGAGACTTAAGTATGGCTGTGAAAGTGCTGAGAAGCAACCACAAAAAGCGTGGCGGTCTTTTATTGCCACTTCACAGCCATCATGGGTAGTGGACCTTTATAGAGAGCATAAAGGCTCAGTGTAGGTCTAAAAGTGTTACAAATTGCCAATAATGTGCCACAGAGTTCAACTTATGGTTGAGGTAAGTGACAAGTTGAAAGCACAACTCTGCCCGCCTCTTGTTCACATTGATGGGGTCTCAGTTGGCTGAGGTGTGCCTGGGTCAGCACCTTCAAAGTTCTTACAACAGATTGGGTCTGTTTTAAGCTTTTTTTGTTTGTTTTCCTCTATTAAGCATGCCAAGGAGTCTTTCTACAACTTTTTTTATTCAGTATTTAAAAAAGTTGTATAAAGATGTTCTATGTCTGATAAATAGATACCTCCTAATATCATTTTGAAATTTCAGGCTCCAAGATTATCCTTTTGTTGCTGTTTACATGGTTTCATGTTCTTGCCTGAGCATGGACCATGGCAGTATGCCAAGGAATTGAAGTGGTAGATCATCTGAAACCTTTGGTTTTGCCTGCTGAAATTAGCTACCCATGTTTTTTTGTTCTGATAGCAGATTTGGGCAGATGTACCTGAAGCTTCAGCTGTGTCACCCCCTTGCCTTCTCTGCACCATTTCTGTTGGCTGGAAGAAATCACAGCCAGGGTTTGTTTTTTTGTTTTTTTTTAGTGGCTTTCAGTTGCACCTTCCTGTTTCAACGGCTTTGGGCAAACCTACCTTATGTCTTCTGATTTTCATAGCCTTGATTTTTTTTTTCAAATAAGGGAGCCAAATTCTAATAGTTTTCACTAAGTGTGTGTGTGTGTGTGAGTGTGAGTGTGAGTGAGAGAACCAAAGTTTTAACGCTGCCTTTTTATTAAATTTATAGGCATTTGTGCTTGTATTTTACCTCAGATTTAAATATATTCAGTGCTATGGTAATATACTTGTTTATTTAATTAGATTTTGTATTGCCCTTTATCAAAGTCCTAGGGCAGTAAATAAAATAAACCCTAAAACTCATATATAAATCTAAATATAAAATCTATAAACTACAAATAAAATCAATTGGATATTGCATTACTATAGGAAGAAGTTTCCATCTGATCTCCAAAACCTTGTAAATGTGATTTTAGCAAGTGCTAATATATATATAATTAAGGTAATTCAGTACATACTTTCATTGTAATTCCTGTTGTATTTTATTATTACTATGACTATGGAAATGTAGAACAGGTTTATTGATTTTATGATCATTTGATAGAATTTGATTCTGTTTAATTACAGGCACAATTACTGTATGTGTCAGAATTTCCTATATAAAATAACACAATACTCCTAGCTGAACTAACACCTCGAATGCCATGTCAGTGGAAGACCACATAGGAAACCTAGGCAGAATCTGCACCGTATTTTATATGGTGGTTTAGATGTGCCATGTGGGTTCAGTGTCTTCCCGACACGGCCCCCACATGGTGCATTCTCTATAAATGCTGTGCACTTTGCTATGCTGGTACAAATGCTGTTATAGCACTTCACTCACTGAGCTGTTCAAAGAGCTCCAAGAGCTGCTCACACTCTCCCCCCTTGTG
The DNA here is from genome assembly GCA_014337955.1 of Aspidoscelis marmoratus. NCBI lineage: Eukaryota > Metazoa > Chordata > Lepidosauria > Squamata > Teiidae > Aspidoscelis > Aspidoscelis marmoratus. Next base: position 6,199,276 of record MTQE01000401.1, on the reverse strand, counting down.
GCGGCGGCCCTGCTTCCCTGGAGTGGGGAAAGAAGTTGGAATGTGAACAGCGTGCTTCCACTTTTAGCACTACAAACATATCACTGTTTTTCAGTGCAAAGGGTGAGAAGCAAATCCTCCCATACAGATGGATGTTTAACTTCCATTGTACTCTTATATGACCACTTAAAACAAATTTCATGTCCCTCTTCTGAACACAAAGTGGTAGATGGGTATAAAATAGCAAATGGAGTGCATCTCTTAAATGCATTGGAGATAAGATTGGTACCTTGAGTGGAACTAAGTTACGAAAACCAAAACCCTTTTAAAATCATTATGAAAAGACAAACATAGTTTCTAAGTGCAGTCATCCCTCAAAGTATTACTTTACAGATTACTTCATTTAATGAAAGGCGGAGGGTTATTCAACACCTATATTAAGCATGTGAGAGAGTGATGGCTTCCCTAAACTTTAGCAGCATCAACTGCAACCAAACACTTCCAATAACCAATAGTCAACCTTTCACATCACTGTGAAGGAGTTTTGGCCCACTGTTCTTTGAAGAACTCTTTTAATTCAGTCACATTGGAGGGCTTTAGAGCATGAACTTCCATATAAGATCCTGCCATAGTATCTCAATGCTATAGTCAATAGTTACTCAGATGTGGTGTATTTGTGCTCTTTACCCTTCTTTTGAGGGATTAAACATTTCCTAAAGACAAAAATTTGTTACATGTATGAAATGCCCATTTAAGGTTCTGCTGTAGTATCTCAGTGGAATTAAAGTCTGGGACTTTGACTAGACTACTTCAAAACCTTACTTTGGTTACTTTTGAACTATTCACTGGTGGATTTGTTCTTTTGCTTCAGTTTGTTGTGTTGATGCATAGCCTAACTGTGCTAGAGCTTCACAGACTGATGACCAGGCATTCTCCCTTAAGAATTTCTTATGGGGAGCAGAGTTATGGCAGGTCACCCATGTCCTTACGGAGCAATGCATCCCTACATCATCACTACCATCACTGTGTTATGTATAGTATATGATGATGTATGATGTTCTTATTGTGTAATGCTTTGTTAGCTCTATCCCAGATGCAACAGGACCCATGTCTTTCAAAATGCTCTGCCTTCAACTTATCGATCCGCAGAATATTATCCATAAACACTTGGGCATCATCAAGGTGCTTTTTGCAAGTTTAAAACAAGCCTCTATGTTCCTCTTGGATAGCAGTAATTTTCGCTTTGTAGTTTTTGCATAGATGTCATTTGGCTCAATTCTTTCTAATAGTGGAATTATGAACGCTGACCTTATCTAAGGTGAACAAGTTCTGCCATTCGTTAGATGGTTTTTTTGTGTGACTTCCTGGGGCTGTTCTTGGAGAAATTTTGGTAGGCTGGCCAGTTCTGGGAAGAGTTTCATTGATCCAGTTTTTCTCCATTTGGAGATAATGCTGGAGTCCTAGAGCCTTAGAAATGCTTTGTAACCCTTTCCAGATAAATCTATTTTAAAAACTTATTTTCTTATCTCTTCCAGAATTTCATTTGTTCACAGCAAGTTGTGCTGCTCTTTGAGACTGTTTAGCCTATTCCGCATTGTTGCACATGTTCTGTTGGATTGTTGGATTCAACAGGGCAATAATCAAGTCTGGGTATGGGTAGTCTGACTGAGCCCAATTATAAATTAAATTTTGTTAATTGGTTGGCTGAGTTAACTAAGGAGGTAATTTTTCATATGCGTGATGCAGTAAATTAGAATGTGTAGGCGGGCCGGATTCAAATAAAAAAAAAAGTACTGAATTATTATAGGGAGCAAAGCAACCTCCCCCTCCCCCCCGCGACCCCTCCCCTGTCCCTCCTCACAGGGTGCTCAGCCATGCGCCTATGTGCCCTCGCGCTACTCTGGAGCCCCCGCCCCATCTTCCCCGGGGCGTCTGGGTGCGCGCCCTCCGCCGCCGCTCAGGTTAACCCACTCGTGCTGCCTCCTGCTGGTGTGGAAGGAGAAGGAGAAGGAAGCCGCGGAGACGACGCACGAGCGAGGCCTGCCCACTAAGTTGGCTGCGCTCGACCGGGTCGCACCACCCTGCTCGCCCGCCCCTCACCAGGCAGCGCCCCAGGGGGCGGGGTTTGCCCTCCTTTCGCGTGCTGTCAGGTAGACGGCACAGTCAGAGCTGGCGGGGGGGGGGCTTCTCCCATCGGCGGCGGAGGCGCGAAAGGTGCCCCGCGGTTGCAGCCCTGTGGGTGGGGGGGTGGCGCTGCTGTTCCCAGCATATCGGGCCTCGCCTTCGCTTCACAGAGGAGGCGGTGCCGCGCGCAGGCAGTGGCCGAGAAAGAGAAATTCGCTCTCTCTCTGGCGGCAGCATGCGCGCAGCGCCTCCTCCTCCTGTGCGATCGCGGGCCGTATGTTGGACATGACTGCAGTAAATGAAACAATCATTTGAAAGCTGGCAAAGAATTCTTGAAGGCACTGTGACGTTTTCTGCATTTACCTACCGTGGAATGGTTTAACTGTAGTGTACTCTAGCTTGTCCCAATCCTATCCCAGCATATACCATCTGACTGCAAGAGCTAGAATGCCAATGGGCCAGTCCAACACTGGCAGCAAACCCAGATGCACCTTCTCATTCTAGGTGAAGTGTACTTCTGTCACCAGCATCCCCCACCTTTGTTGGGATTGATCCATATCTCCATCACTTCAGTATCACATCCAGTGTATGAGAGTGGGGCTGAACTACCTCTCTGTCAGGGTTTCAAAGATGATCTTTGAACCCTGAGTAGGGAACAATGGAAATTGCTGCAGCCCTATCTTTGAAGTTTATGTAAGCTTTGAAAATGGGGCTGTCATGGTTTCCTTGTTCTAGACCAGATGTGGCATTAGTATGGTTGCAGACCTTTTCAAGGATGTCCATCACTGAATTGGGTTAGGGAACCATTATGATGGTTTTTGACTAGGATCGTACAAGTTCCATGTGGAAGAAGCAAGCAGCAAGCAGCTTGTTCTGCTATACCAGGCAAATGCAGAAAAGCCTTGCATTTTCTTGGTAATGACAGGAGATTAAGATTTCTCTTTCACTGTATTTCAGATATTGTCTTCTATGCCTTAGCTATTATGAGAGCTGAAAACTTATTTCAAAAGTTGGAATATGAGAACATCCTTTTGGTTACTTGATAGCCAGTTAATGAAAAGGTAATAGAGTAGCAATTTGAAGAAGGAGGTACAAAGTGGGACTGTGTAAGAATCTGTAACTGAAACTAGGATTTTTTTCATTTGCTCATGAAGAATCTAAAGAGATGGAGGTGCCTTAATATGAATGACATATAGCTGAGGTTAGTAAAACTGTAAAAAAAAAAAAGTAGCAAAGTTATGAAAATGGACTTCTTCAGATTAGGTGGAGGGACATCAAAATAGCTAATAAAATTTAGTTTCTGCAGTAGTTTAGCTGACAAATTTAGTACCATGAGATAAAATGATGGCTGCTATAATCTATGGCTTTAAAATGACTAACTCAATTCATGGAGGATAGAGCTATATGTACCTATCTGCAAAGTATTAGATCATTTCTGCACGTGTGAGTGCGACGATCCAGATGGAACTGCTCTGATCAGAGTTGTTCCATGCTGGAGCAGTCCTGGTGACTCAGAAAATGGCTGTCCGCACTTAGTCAGCCAGTTCTGGACAGGGTGAGCTCCAAAGCTTGGGTGAGCTTTGAAGCCTGACACAAGGGTTCTCAGTGCCAGGAACTAAAGTTTTAATGATGCTGTGGGTCCAAACCCATGTGTGAACATGAATTTAATCTAAATGCATTTTGTCTCATTCTGTACCTTTGATTGTATGGCCATTTTAAGTAGTTGTACTTCATCCAGTCTTATTTCTAAGAAAGAAAGAGATACAAAGCAGAAAGCTTATGGGTATAATTTAAATGTAGTTGGAGATGAAATTTTGTGAGAATCTTTGTCAGTAGACTGCTCTACACAGAAAAATTGCTCCGTAGCAAACGACAAAAGAGTGTAGTTTGTAAAACAGCAGGTGATATACAAGTCCCTCCAGGTACTTTGATTTATATTGTTCCATATTTAGTCAGGTAGAGAGAAATGTCTGTTTTGTCCATTAACATTTTTTCCACAGTTGCATTTTATTGCCAGTCCATGCATTTTCTAAAATTTAAAACACACACTTTTTACTTTTTTCTTTAGAAATCCAGACCATAACTCTCTCTCAGGGGTCCTGGTGACTTTTTAAGGCTTTGTTCTTGTACTTTATGACATCAGAATCAGTGAATGCAGTTTCAGATACTCTAACAAGTCATTTTCTTGCTATTTAGTTATGATTCATTCTTGGTGTAGAAATCTATCCCAAGCCATTGAGTATCTGAAAAAAATAAAGAGCCTCTTTAGCCATTCATCCCAAATACTCACCATGTTTGCTGTCAGAATTTATTACGTGGAAATGTCCTTCTATTATTCACTTAAAAAAAAAATCCAGGATTAATTTAAATACATGACAACATGGCTAGTGCACACTTTTATCCTAAAAAGAACAGCAGCTAAAGCCACATCGATAAATCACAAATATTATTTGATTCAAGGCAAAGTGGAATTCCAATATGTGAGTACAGTTTACCAAGTGTGATTAAAAAGTTGCGCAAACAATTAAAAAATCCATTACAGTGATATTTGTTTGAACACTTTGGCATGTTGCCTGCATAGTTTATTTGTACATTTTATTTGAATATTCTGTCATACATAGAATGTTTGGGTTAAGTAAGTGCAAAACACTAAAAAACTAAAAGTGCAAAACACAGCAACTTTACGTTATATGCTGTGCAGCATTTTCATAGCTTTATTTTCAGTGTTACCCTTGAGGTAAAATTTGACTTTTTCAAAAATAAGTGCAGAAGGCATTGTTTTCTGCTAAGAAATCTGAAATTTTGAGTTTACAGATCAGTGGTAAATGCCACTGAAACTTCTAGGACTAGTTTTGTGGAACGTATAGAATTTACAGTGTAAAGAACTGTACTGTAAATCTTTAAAGGAATTTTTTTTCTTTTATGAATTTCTGAGACTGTGTTATAATTATGGTCAAACTATGAACAAAAGACACCAAAGTATAGACAAAAGAAATTAAGCAATTTATGGATTTATTTAGGAAATTTATTTATTTAGGAAATTTATATCCCGCTTTTTACCAAATGGTCATTTATGTTATTTATGACGTTTGCTTGATTTTTGCCATGATTTTTCTCTGTGGGTGTCTCATTTACTACAAAACCTTTTTTTTTTTTAAGGCTTCTAAAATACATCTGCATTTTCACTTGGCTGGGTATAAAGTTACTCCACCCATTCTGATAAGAGTTTAATACAATTAATGTAGCAACTTTTGTTTTGAATGAGAGCTTACTTTGAGACTTTAAATACACTGGTTGGAAATCCCACAACCTCTCATCTAGTTCTACAAATAAAAATTATTTTTACTTTTCTTTTTTGCCGATTAAAACTGCTTTATGTAATGTAGCTTTGATGTGAATTTATAAATTGCTTTCTGTCTTGAGACGTTCACAGCTTGAGACCTACAAGATGAAAGTTTGCCATATGCTAGATTTGTTATAATGTTAAGAATGCCAGAGATGGGTCTGAAACAGTTTTCTGGAATTTAGGGCAACTTTATGATATCATTAATCGGAGTAATTTTTTTCCTGTGCAAGTTTAGCACTTGTTCTAAATTCCATGCTATATTTGCATTGCACAATGCACTGTTTGTGCATTATATGCAAAGTGCCTGCGTCTGACCTGTCCTTGGAGATCTGACATGATGAGAAATGTACAATGAAATAAAATACCATGAGTTTGCCTTACCTACTACTATGAGGTTGCCCTAAGCAGCCTATAATGAAGGTTTGTGTGTTTGCACGGATAGTACATCTGTACATTTTCTATTAAAGTTTAAAAGACTCTTCCAAAACTTTTTTATTTATATTCATATTATTTGTATCCCACCCTTCACCATAATATAATTTAATCCATCCAACATTCTGTGCATCAAAGATCTTTCATTCAGGTATTACAAGTGAGAGAGATGCATAATTCAAGAGCTTTCTCATAGAGCTGTTCATCTAGTTCTTTTTTCCTTTTCCTAATTCCTTCTAAGAGTTCGGTTGTCTTGCGGTCTCAATTTTTCTTCCCTCCCTACCCAGTCTATCAGTGGGCTGTAAAAGCCTTCTTGAGCAGGCAACTTTACTCCTGGGTGAAAAGGGTGACTAGATGCCATCCTCAAGTGATTGCAGCTGGACTTTTTGAACGCTTCAGAGTGCCTTGCACATGTGCTACCAAAAACCTCTGGGGGGGGAGGGGGGTTGGGTATGAAACATAGCAGATAGAAATATAAAAAGAAATCACAAATATTTTACTCCTTATTCCTGTACTATAATTATTTGGCAAAGGATGAATTAAAATTTAATAAATAAAAAGAACATTAATGAGATTAAAATAAAGACGTGATTATATACAGAATGTAGGACTTTTCAGAGAGAAGTCAAAGAATGTTCATTGGTTACTTTGCTTAGTTTTGGGAGCCAGAAAGAACAAACAACTTCTAAAGATATGACTCCGTGGCTTTATTATCTGTTTCTAAACCCATTTTTTAAAATATATTGATTGTTTTTCTATTATTGTATTAATGCTTGAGTGCTTACTAGAATGAGTGTAACACAATTTATACTACTGTCTTTGCAACAACTATGACTCTTCCACTTTGTTTGGAACATTTACTCCTCAGTCAGTACCTTTTAATTTAATGCCTGTGAATGTGTGTGGTTTTAAGTTCTTCGTGGTCTTCTTTTCCAGCCTTGTAAATTCACAAAATAGGGATATTTACAGCTTGTTTTAATTGTGACTTTCCTGTTTCCCAGAAGGTTTGCCCAGCCTGGTTTCAGTTCCTACATTCATGTTTGTATTTAACTTTAACCCGCACAGTCTCTTTGGCTGTTCTACAATTAGCTAGCTATACGATTTCAGAAAATTGTATAGAGAATCAAGTGGATGAAAATAGACAAAGCTTTCTTTCTTTATTAGCCGGTACTTGCAATCTTCTTTTTAATCAGTTTCTTCTTTTGTTAGAGCCCAAAATGCCAAGGCTGTTAACACTGATAAAATGGAGCTTTTACTTTTTATCTTGTGAAAGAGGTCAGTCCTAAAGTCCAGACTCCAAATCTAAGGTTTTCAACTCTAGTAAATGAGTTATTAAGACTTCTACGTGCAGACAAGTAAGGATGCTGCAATGTTGTGGAAATGTTTTGTAATCATTACTGAAGACCTTTCTGGTAGACCCAGTAGTATAAATGTATGACAGGAAAGTTAATCACTTGCTGATTCTTGTTATTCGCTGTGAGGATGCTGAATTTTGTTCTGGATAAGGCTTGACAACAGAGAGTTAATATGGCATTTTGATATTGAATTCTATTTATTTTTCTCCTGGGACAACTAGGTTAATATTGATTATGAAATTACACACCATGTTTTTTTGAGTGTTTATGTTTCTCTGTTATTTTATGTTCTCCTTATCCATTCCATATATTCCTACCGGCATCTTAATGCTTCTCCCTTTCCTCACGCCAGTGCAGAGTGTGAACAGAACCAGCGGAGTGGTAAGAAGTGAGATATAAAGTGATTGGAGAGCTGTGTGTTTCATTTTCCTAAGCTAGCCTTTGATCTGTAATAGATTAGAGAGTGATTCAAGGGAATGATGGCCATTCGCCCCACATCTCTCCAAACAACATGTCACCACCTGCGCTGCCCATGTTTTGCCTACCATATTTTAGCTGAATTGCAGAAAACTTGCACACTATTTTAATGTTAATACAAAAGTTCCCATGTTAAGAGGATAATATATAATGTGTAGCTTTCTTTTCTAATTTTAAATCTTGGCACATGAGGACATTGACTATAAAGCCATGATGATGATGCCTCATGTTGTTCCTAAGCTGTGGAAGGAAAAGCAAAGGTTTTCAAACTGTTGTTCAGGCAGACTATTCAGCTAGTCCACAAGAAAATTGTCTGAGCTCTTGATTAGAGATTATGGTTGTTTTGGCAAGAGGAGTTCTGCGTAATCAGGCCACCAGCCATCTAGTCCAGCATCAGGTGACCCACAGATGATTTCTGGGCATTCTCAAGCAGAAGACAAAGGTAAAACTGTCATCTGCTCTTCATTCCCCACATATGTTCTCCAGCCTGGAGGCTGTTCGTATGCACTGATTCTAGTAAACATCAATAAATCTATAGTCCTTTCTTAAAGCTATCTAGACAAGTTGCTGTCGTTCTGGGTGAAAAAATACTTTCTCTTGTTGGTCGCAGCACTCCTGCCGATAACCTTCATAAAATGCCTCCTGGTTTAAGTGTTGTGTGAAAGATAATATTTTTTTCTCTATTCTCCTTTTTCAGATTGTGCACAATTTTATATACTTAAGTCAATTCTGCTCTTAAACATCATATTTCAAGGCTGAAGAAGCCTAGACATTGCAGCCTGATTTCATAAGAAAGATGTTCCTCTTCTGTACTTCCATAATATCCTTTCTGGGGTGTGGTGACAAAAATTGTACACAATATTACAAATGACACCTCCCTGTAGATTTACGAGTATAAAGAGGTACAATGACATTTGTCAACTTATTAGACCTAGCATTAATTTCGCTTTGTTTCACTGCTGCTGTGCTGTACTGGGCTGACGCATTCATCAAGCTGTCCGCCAGAACCCCAAGATCCCTTTCCTGCTCTGACACAGAAAGCCGGTGTAATTAAAATGACGCACACTGGGAGAAAGAATGTCACTTGCCAGGATTGAAGCACATTTGCAACTTGGTTGCCCACTCACCCATTTTCCGCACTTCACATTGTCAAGGCTTCTTTATTCAGGATTCGCATTATGCTACAATGAGAGGTTCGAAAAGCAGGAAATGAAACATTTGTTATGAGGATTCCTCTTATATCAAGTACATGTACACTCAAGTGTCAAACAATTACCTTTCACAGGTTGTTGCTTTAATGTTCAGTTCACTAGCAAATTGAATCCAGGGAAAATCAGAGTTAGGTAGAAATGATAAAGAACAAACCAAAAACCAGAGATAGAATTGTTACATTATAGATTCCTTTTACAGAAGGATAACATTGTTTTCTTGAAAGATCAGCTGTGTAAAATGCCTGAGGACGGGAACAGAGCAGTTAAGGGGAAAAACAGAATTACTTAAGAATTTGTTTGGCTTGCAGGGTAAATTTGAGGGTAGCATTTGTTGCTGCCATGACTTGAAAGATGGGCTCATGAAATATTTTTCCTTGATACAGTGAGTTAGCAAGATTCTGCCTTAGACAATCAATGAACTGGATTCCCTCCCTTTCTCTGTCATTCAAGGATCAAGTCTGGCCATGAAAAAGATGAAACGCACAGACAGGCCTACCAGCCTGCCTTTTTGGCCAAGAATTAACCTATTTTCTGTACTTCCAATGAGAAAGTCAAAGGGAGTAAATATATTTGCATCTTGCCATCTTCTGGACTTTATGCAGAGATTAAAGATTGGTCCAGCTGAATCATTCAAAGGCTATAATCAGACATGGCAAATTAATTAAAATAGAAAAAAAACCAGAACTCTGAGATTTACCCCATTTTGCTTTAATTGTCATCCTGTAATAATATTTTAATAACTTCTGATTTTGTGTTTTTAATCTGTTTATGTATGCCACACTGAGTCCATTTGTGGAAGGACAAGAAGCAAATGCAATAAATAAATAAGACCATGGTATCCAGATGATCCACGAGTCGTGCACTTTTAAAGCCTTCTGTTGTCTTATACAACACTTGACTGGGTGGGGTGAGGGAGAGGAAGCAATAGCAGGGCTGAGTTTTGATTCCATATCTAGTCTGCCCTAATAAATCCTGACATGGCTTTCACTGTTGCAAAAGAGTCTTCTGCAGCAGACAGGTTCCCAGAACTGTCACAAAGTGTGCAAAATGTGTCTAGACTTTTGTTGTCCTCTTGTTGGCTTCCAGACTCCTGCCCTAGACTGTGGCTTCTGCCTCATTATTCAGTGTAGTACAAGTGAGTACAATTTGGGCTTCATCTTCTTTCCTTCTCTTTCTCATCTAAGACTACAAAATAACCTATGGAAATGAAAGATAAGTCCTATTGTTTCCCATCAATTAGTTTGAAGAACCACTAGACTTAGCCTTGCTCTGCATACTCATCCTGTCTGTGCTTCTACATGTACTAGTGAGAGCTACCTACAATATTGTATCTGATAATAGTTATTCAGTAGATTACTGCAGTAGACTATTTGCAAGACATATGAGTGGCATGACTGGTTTGTGTAAATGCAGATTTATAACAAGCATCCTTAGAAGTCAGCATAAGCCAAGAGCCTACTTGGAGATACCAGACCTGTCCTGAGTTGTAAACCAGTCATGCCAAAATGTGTATGCTGCATTTACTCAAGCAACATCTGGCACCGCTTAGGCTAATCATGGTCAAATGCATTTAAAATCAGAGGAGGAAGTGTGTGCAGACTGTTAAGGGTAACAGTGAAGTGTAAACTGGTAGGCAAAGGAAGCACCATTTTACACAGACAGACACAGAAGGGAAAGAGAGAGACATGCACACAGAATGCAGAGCATGAAAATATCAAGATGGCTTTAGCTTCCTGTTAGGAGGCTTTCTTTCTTTCTTTCTTTCTTTCTTTCTTTCTTTCTTTCTTTCTTTCTTTCTTTCCTTCTTTGGCTCTTGAGGCTGCAAGAGTTAACAAAACTGCTAGGAACTGAAACACAAAATACAGTGTAATAAGCTGCTCTGAGAGCCACAGGATAGAGTGAGGTATCAATCTGAGTACATGCATGTATGAATGAAATGTTTTTCTCAGTCAACAAACACTGTTAGCCTTACTAATAGTAATGTGAGTGCAACTTGAGCCACCTGCTCCTAATTCTGTCCCCAGTCCATAAAGCAAGTGCCTCTTCAAAGGCTAAGGAAAAAAGGGTTCAAATAATTTGGTGGCACTTAATAGCTCCAGTTCTTTGTATCTCCCTTTGTTTTCATACCTGTATGAGCATAAGCAAGTTTAATCTGGGACAGAAAGTTATTGGTACATTTACAGTCTGAATTAATTTCTTTTTGTAGCTCCAGACAGAAAGTTTTAATGATTGCACACGTCCACCATAACTAGAAATGATCACACAATTTTTTCTAATCTTTGCAGCAGGTAGGTGTTGCTGGCTGGATTATGTACTTTAGTTGCACTGACATCCTATACCTTAAGCGTACTTTCAGTGATTTTGGCTGAAATGGAATTTGTGCCTATAAGCCCAAATCACTTCCCTTGTTCAGGAAAAGCTGTTTTTATAGCTGTCTCTCAACGTTTCTGAATCTATCAGAGATGCAGCCCTTAGATTGTTAAACATATCTCATTTTATGTCCTTTTAGAAATCTTACAAAAGTAGTGAGGGATCACTTAGCAATCCAGTATGGTATTGAAACACCATTCTAGGCTGGTAAGGTTGAGGTGTGGTGGAAGCTATCTGTACCTCAAGGGCTGCTAAAGCCCTGTACTGGGGTCATGAGGAAGCGTGAATGGCCAGATCAGGGCAGCCCAGATTGCCTTGGCAATGACTGCTTCAGCGTCTGGAACATGTCTGTATCTTGCCATGAGATTTGGGACACAATGCACGATTGTGCAATTCAGCCTGATTAATAGGAGGTTCTGTGAATTAAATTAATGCTAGAAGGAGGATGGGCCTATCTGAATGATATAGTCTGTACACTAGATAATTCTTAGGTTCCTCCTGTATTTTCTAGGGATACTTCCATGTTTTGTTGCGATCAAAGGCTGAAGGAGCAGCTGAATGCTCCCAGAGCAGTGTGTTTACACATGTCTTCCCTAGGAGTCATTTTATCTGAAATGCTTGATGTTCAGCTTTTGGGATGGGGTGTCACATTTGGTCTTGTGGTTAGAGTGCCAAACTCATCTTACAGTCACTGGGTTTGATTCTGAACTCCTCCATAAAGCCAGCTGGGTGACCTTGGGCTAGTCACAGCTCTCTTCTGAGCTCTCACAGCCCCACCTACCTCACAGGGTATCTGTTGTGGGGAAAAGAATAGAAAGCTTTATCATCCTCTTTGAACCCTCTTAAATGGGTGAGCAAAGCTGAATATAAAAGCCAACTCCTTCTTCTTCTTCTTCTTCTTCTTCTTCTTCTTCTGCTGCTGCTGCTGCTGCTGCTGCTGCTGCTACTACTACTACTACTACTACTACTACTACTTCCCTTTCCATGTAGAGTGATAGAGGAAAAAGGAAACACATTATTCCCTAGGCCATTTTTGGTCGGGCACCAGAGTCTTCATTTTGGGGGAGTGAGGCATGCAGTCTTTGTTCACCCCAAACTCTCCTCAGAGGTGGTCCATGCATGCTTCATGAAAGTCACATTCATGCAGATGCAGCCTGAGTTTCACATACTTTTTAGAATGCCACTACTTTTTTCTCCTGTTGAAGGTGTGTGTGTCTGTGCACATGTGTTGGAAATATTGACTATTGCTTAGCGTAGCATCTGTTAACTGTTAGGCACTGAATTCTCAGTGCTATGTCTTTGCTTCAATGAAGTAAGGAAAGACAAAGAATTCTGAAATAAAAGAAATGGTTTTGCTTAAGGCATTAAATCTCTATCCTGAAAAAGGAAGTGAAAGGAAACTAATCAAGACTTTGCATGCGTCATAATTTAGAACTGTCAGGTATATTCATATTTGCATAGCAAAAGTCCAGGTCTGGCAATAAACCACAGACTTTGAACGACTGTTTTTTCCTGTGAAAAAAGGGTTTGCCATTTTGAAAGTGTCAGAGCTGCAAAATACATCTTCATGGATGGGCATATTACAGATTTTTCAATTTTTTAAAAACAAGATTTATATGAATTTAATATTGGTGCTAGATTCTTTCTTTCTTTTCCTTTCTTTCTTTCTTTCTTTCCTTCTCTATCTCTTTCTTTCAGATCTCTCAAATTCTCTTCCCATTCTTCCTGTCATCCACATGAAACTATGATGAACAGATGATCTGAAATATTATTTTAATAGCTTTTGTGCCAGTGATGGCACCTTGCAGACTGCTCTGGAAGGGCCTTTGGCCAGCGGCTTCATTCCCTTTGGCAAGGAAGCTTTAAGCAGCTGTTTTGCAGAAGATCTGAAAGACAACCAGTGAAATTATGTGGGAAAGTACACAGAGGATAAGGTTCTCCTTTAGATAACCTGGTTCCCCCAAAGCCATTTAGGCTTTAAAGATCGTGAGCCACACTAAATTGGGCCTAGAAACGAATTAGGTACTAGTGCAGTTATCAGAGCACTAGTGATGTGTTCAAAATGTGCAGTCCTGTGTTAGACTAGCTGCAATTTCTGGAGCATTTTAAAGGTAGGTAGTACAGTAATCTAAAGATAGAGCTGCCATATAACACGTATAACTTTTAAAGTGAATCTAGTGTTGCTCGCATTATCTCCTTAAATGTCTTCTTCCATAAAGCTTTTAAAATTAAAGGAGCTCTGCCCTCTTTTATGTGGTAACTTACTAAAGGCAATACTACCGTAGTAGTGTTTTCCTGCAATAGGCCCCCCAGGGATTCCAAAGCTGCTGCTCACTTAGGAGCAAGTGACTGAGCTGGTGCAGTACAGGACATCTCAGTGTGAGCAACTCTGTCCCATGCCGGAGCAATCCATTCCAGCCTGGGACACGTTGCGTATCATTGGTTCAGGGTGTCCCATTCTTTGTAGGGATATTTAAGATCAGTGTGAAAACGGGGAAGGACAGTTTTCTGTATATGCTGAACTCAAATAAAAGGTCTCATCAGTTTTCATCCAATTGTGTGCTGCAGAAGTTAAATATGCAAATCAAATTGTGCACTTGCAACCTCTATACAACAGACTGTTATAGCATATGGGTATAATAGACCCATATGTTCCACCAAGTTGTTAAATTTGCCTGCTCTTATTTCAGTTTGAACCTTAAGTATTGCAATTCCATACCTTTCTAAGCTTTGGAAGTCTGTTTGGTTTACAGTAGCAGAATCCCACTGGATTCAGGTGAGAAAGAGAGCAAAAGTGGTCTCTTTGGAGTATTTACAGCATCTGTATCTTAGCAGGTGTTTAGCTCCTATTATGCTGTGGCCTTAGGCTGATTCTTATAATTCCAAACAGGAGGCCCTGTCTGGAATTAATGATAAGTGAATTGGCCCTGAAGATTTAAATCTCTAGAGTGCATGCTGTATTAATATTGCCTCTTAGAATGGAAATGTAGTTTTCAGTGAACTTTATAGTTCTTTTTTTAAAGCCTAAACATGTAGTCACAAATATGTACAACCAATCTAGAGACATAACATATTTTTCTTAGTACCATGACTTTAAGAAATACAAATATGCCAAAAATGCTTAATAGAACTAATAAAAAATTATTTCACCGGTTTATCATGAGGAATCAATGGTACAAAATCTTATCACAAGGAGTTGTCATTGCACTTGTGAATGCAGTATAATAGCTAAGAAGCACAATCATGAGAGGTTTGCTAAACGTAAATCTGTCCCATTATGCTTAACATCTACCTTCCCCTAAGTAATGTACTCATCTTTTTCTTTCCCCAACACAAATTTTCTTACGTATTAAGAGGAACAGATCAAATGCAGGGCACTGGATAAGCTGTAGAGACATTGGTCACTCTCACACTTGTGAGGGCTGGACCGCTTCAGCTTCAGCCGTCCAGCTGTCCTGGAAGAAGGCAATCTGTCTTTTGGATGGCTGTTCCAAGGTAGCCCCCATGCTGTCGGTGATCTGCTCTGAAACTTAGGTGAGCTTTGGAGCCTCCTACGACAGCTCCGTTGGCAAAGATCATTGGCAAGGAACCCTTTTTGGCAGTGCAAATTTGTGTACCACCAAAATGGGTCCCCCTAATAAACCAGAACAGAAAGGTGTGCATCCTTTTGTATGCCTCCTTGGGTGATTTACTCGTAAGACAGTGATAGACCTTTTAAAAAAGGTCTAGGTTAGTGATGGCGAACCTTTTGAGCTCGGTGTGTCAAAATTTGCAAGAAAACCTAGCTTAACTCGGGTGCTGTGTCACATCTAGAAATATCCATAATAGGATAAGATCCTGAAGTCACCAGTTGCAAAAAATGGACTATTATAATTGGGGGAAAAGGGGGACAATGAAACCTAAAGTTTTATTATTATAGCACCAAAAATAAACCTGAATTAGGCACATTCAGTCAAATTTCTTTCTTTCTTTCTT
>MTQE01000401.1:6156571-6183783 GCA_014337955.1 Aspidoscelis marmoratus | reverse complement strand
GTTTTTCCAGGATCTTATCCTATTATCCTAGTATGGTGATGGCCAACTATAACATGTGTGTCACAGGTGACACACATGGTCATGTCCAGGTGCCAGGGTGACCATGTGTGTCACTCAAAAGGGCTTGGCGTGTCACCTGTGACACGCGTGTCATAGGTTGGCCATCACCGGTCTAGGTCTAGGTGGCCATTTTGGACCACCAAGACTGGGCTATGTTCTGATGGATGAAGCAGGCTAGCAGGATGTGTGACTTCTCTAGTCTGCACCAGAGTGTGGAAGAGAGCAGCCCAGAAGTGGGTTAGGACTCAGCTGTACTGGTTTATTGGTATATGCAGAAAAGCCCATTTTATATTCTCTCAGCCGTCTTTAACATAGCCAGATTTTTCACATAGACTTCAAGACAACATTTAAATTATCCACTGGGAATTTTATACAAAGGATTTTACCTAACTTCAGATCTTCAACTGCCTCTAATATGCTACTGAGATTTCCTTCCACTTTCCAAATAGATAGATGTTAAGTGTGTTTTTCAAATGACTGAAAGCCAGCCACTTTTCTATGCAAGGGTTGTGTCCTATACATACCAACACTTTCAGTGTTACTGAGCACAAGTATGTTCTTAAGTGCTACTGATAAACTAATTGCAACATCTGTGACTATGCCAGTTCCTGTAATACCTGTTATTACATTCTACAATACTGCTTATTTGTTGCCAAATGCTTTTAAATATCTTGAAGAAGGCAGGGAGATTGGCAAAATAATTTCTTAAGACTGATGACCTGGAGAATTCTGTTTTAATAACACAAACATAGTTGAGCAGTTAACCTCACCAAAGACAACTACTTGAGGTGAGCTTGTTTGTAACTTTCCCACCAGTTGATGAAAGTCAGAAGAATAAAGCTAAATTCACATCAAAAGTATTTCAGAATTATTTCTTGTTCTATTAACAGTTCACAAAAGTAAGGAATATTCTTTTATCTGACACCCATAAGTGATGCAGTCAGTTGGAAATCTATACATCCAGTAATATTCTACCAGATCCTGGGCTGTGGTCATACCTAAGGTTTAATCCAGCTTCAGTCTACCTTCAGAGTGAGAGAACAAAGTGAAACTTCCACCCTGCAATGTTCCATGTTAGGATACCAATATTCTGAATGGCATCTGTCTGTACACAGGTGGAACGCAACTGTGTATGAGGGTTAGTTCCAGACCGTCAATCTTCTGTGTAACTATGGCTTAATGAATCAGAACTAGTGATAGATGCAATGTCTAGAGTAAGTTTGCAGGACTTGAGTATTTCTTTGAAGTTTGCTTGGACACAAGTAGTTTCTGAAAGAAGCATCTCATCCAGTTCCTAAGCAAAGGATTTGGCTGAAGTGGGACATAAGATCCTATCATTTGAAATAAATGTTGACACTTATAGGTCTGGCACTTTGCTGATGCATTCTCTCGTTCTGAAAGTGGACTGGAACTAGATTAAACCTTAAGTGTCACCACAGTCCTGCAGTTCCACATTCTCAAGAGGCTGCTGGAGATCTAATATTTTCAGTCTGCAGTTGGAAGCAAGAGTGCAGCCATCACAAGAATACGAGCTCAGTGTGTCAAAATTCGCAAGAAAACCTAGCTTAACTTGGGTGCTGTGTCACTTCCAGAAATATCCATAATTTTGTGATATTTGTAGCTCTAGTAAAAACGTTATATATTTGTTATATGTATTTTATTAAAAGCAAAAATGAATAATTCTTTACATTAGTGACTTTTGTTGCTGAATTTCGTTTGCTAAATCTTCAATTGAAAGTTGGTATTTCGCACACTTCAAGAACAAGCAAGCACTACATGCCCAGGTGCCAGGGTGACCATGTGTGTCACCCAAAAGGGCTTGGTGTGTCACCTGTGACATGCGTGTCATAGGTTGGCCATCACTGTTCTATACAATGATACTGATTTGCCCTTTCACGAATCCTTGACATGCCTCTTTCCTCCTCCTCCAACTCCTCCTCGCTTCTGCATTTTCTTTGCTTTTCCAAACCATTGTTTAATCAATTATACAACAGTCTGGCTGGCTCATAACATTGACAGAATTTTGGAACCCACTTCAGTGTTGTTTCTTTCCAAAGATGTGAGGATGTGTAATATCCTATATCATAATTTTCCTTTCTCTCTCTCCTGATTCCCTGTCTTTCCAAAAGTACCCAAATGTCATGGGTACCAGGGCCTTAACCAGGGAATTGAGTGGATAGGTGCAAGCCTCAGGCCCTAGTTCTTTCACCTTTCCACACTGGTCAAGAGACTCCACTTCTCAATTACCAAGCATCGTACCACTTTGACAAGCCCCACACCCTCAGCAGTTCTTAGCACATAGATGGATCTGTGAGGGAAAAACCATTATTTGGAAAGCATTCTCTATTGCTCTATGGAAAGCGTTTCTGTGTCTTGCCAGAAGTCTTGTAGCATATATAGGTTTTTTTCCACTGACCTCCCTTAATCTGGATCTAAGATGATCCGGATCTAAGGAATTGGTCCTTCAACTAATCCAGATCTAGTAGATCCAGATTAAGGGAGGTACCTGATGCATCCCCACGGGTGGTGCAGCACCCAATAGCAATGGGTGCTAGCCTGCCCACAGTGGAAATGCCGAAGCATCCATGTGGCAAATCCAGGGTGCAATCTCTATAGACGCTTTAGAGATTCTTCAAAGATCCTCTGGAATGGCTCCAGAGAATTTCCAGATCTTTGTCATAAGCTCAGGAGATTCTCCAGAGGCACCTCCCACAAACTTCAAAGATTCTTCGGAGCCTTTGACAAAGCTCCATAAGATTGGTGTTGCTCTCGCATAGGGTCCTCTTTGGAGCCTGTGCTGTTCTTTGGAGCCAGCTTTTGAGAATATGCACAGGCTTCGGGACACCCTGCCCATGGGTGCACCCCCTCGGAGCCCCCCTTAGATCCCATTGCCCAATTGTGGTGGAAACGTGCTCCGTATAATCAGGATATGATGCCTGAAGACCCCATTGTAGACCCCTTTAATGAAGCACCCATTCAATCCAGGTTTCCCTAGAACTGGTGGAAACAAATGTGGCTCTAATGGGGTCTGTAGTGGAAATGGGTTCTTCTTAATGGGTACTTAGTGCTAGTGGAAGACCCCCCTATAATTCATGCAGATCTGAAGGCCAAACTAAGGCAGGGTGTGCATGACACATGTACAGCACTTTGTGCATGAAGGAGGAAGTGTCTGCATATTTCTTGTGTATTCAGTGCAGAAAAGAGTGTGACTTCTGCACAGATACTATATACTTCCTCCGTCATAGTATCATCAACATTGTTATGGTGCTGTAGTAGCCGGGTGGTTTAAAGAGCTTTCAGCTTTTCAAAGCTTTTTGAAGACAGTATGCTGTTCCTTTATTATGGGGGCATGGGACCAGGCGCTACATGCAGATCCTGCCTAAATTTAAGTAGAATACAGTATTAAACTTTCTATGTTTTCTTAATGTATTAGATATTTAAGAAGAGTTCATTTGGTGACAATTATATATTCTGCACTCACTGAACTTTTCCATTAAAATTTTAAAATAACTTTTATATGAAAAGATAAGTGTTCCTTTCTTTCATGTTTTATCCTTCAACAGTTTTAAAAACTGAAACAAGTGAAAGGGACTCCTTCCTTTTGGTTCTGATCAATTAATTTTAAATCTGGATGAAATGCCTAGGGAATGCCTGGTTTTAATTTGTTGAATTTTAAGGTGTTTTAATCGTGCATCTTGCTTTTAATCTGTATTTCATTTTAATCTGTATCTATTTGAATTTGTATCCTGTTTTAATTTGTCTTAATCTGGTTGTTACCCGCCCAGAGACCTTCGGGTATGGGGCGGGATAGAAATGTAAATAAATAAATAAATAAATAAATAAATAAATAAATAAATAAATAAATAAATAAATAAATAAATAAATAAATAAATAAAATCATAAATATGGGTTCATCTAGCTTTAATGTCATGGTTTCTGATTATATTATTTCAGGATATTTAAGTTGAAGCATTGATGACCCACTTTTTGCTTAGCCAATCACATGTAATCATTAGATTTAATATAACATACTTCCAGTGGTCTATTCATATTTTGGAACCATGTTGAGATTTTTTAAATGGCAGACTAGACTAATTCTGAATAATAAATTAACAGTTCAGGTTAATAGATGAGTATGGATTGCCCTCTTGTTTGCTGAGTGCCCTTAAAGTAAGCTGGGAGAGGTACTTGCCAACTAATATTCTGAACTGAGTAATTCTCAAGTAATTAGGATTATTCTAGTTTTAGGGCCTCTAATAATCAATAAGCATACTAGGAAGGAAGTGCTAGTGAACACAGTAATCCTTATATCTGTGTCAATGTGCTTACAAATACAATTCATTTCTATTTCAGTTTGAAAAGTTTAAATTAGTGTGGGGAAAAAGTGTCATGTGAGATAGCTTTAAACTGACCTATCAGTTTTGTTGACTTTAGAAACTGAAAAAGATCTAAGCTGTGTGGTAGTGATTCTACTCATTGCTGGATAAATAAAGCAACGCTGTTGGTTTTGACCATCAGGTACTAACAGTGTTAGAGGGCTTCCAAGACTAGATTATGCATTACTTAATTTTTGTGAACAAAACCTACTTTTTCCAATTAAGATTTTATCTGTTTTGGCAGCGGAAATTCTTGAATTGGCAGGAAATGCAGCGAGGGACAACAAAAAGGGTCGTGTCACACCTAGGCATATCCTGTTGGCCGTAGCAAATGATGAAGAATTAAACCAGGTAAAAAGAGGTACATCTTGTGGCAGTTGTAATTTGTTTAATTCTTGTTTCTAGAGTGTTGTAGAAACTCTCTAACAGAGAACTTGCGATTGATTCAGCTTACCTGCATGAATGGGATTTTTTTTCTTTTTTACAGTTCATCAGGTTGAAATTGGCATAACACCTCTGTGGTCTGTGAGAAATACTATCAGATATAAAACTTTAACCATTACATTTACATTCACCAACAGTACGTGCATCAGTTGTTGGTGAATCTAACTTTAGAAGAGGCTGAGTTTTCAGGTACAGATAGATTCGGACCAAGTCCACTGCTTTCTGCAGTAAAGACTAAATAGTTGCTGCTTCCTTCTGTTTTTCTTCCCCAGCTTTATCTATTCTTTCTTAGGCTGTATTCAACACTTTAAAACGTAGCAGATCAAAAGTAGTTTCAAGGTGGAAGTATGTGAATGCTTGTGTTCCCATTCCACCTCTGTTCCATACTAAAGGCCAGAGAATGAGCTTTGAAAGTGTGTATTCTGCCCATTAAGTTTGACTTCATGTCCCTGCTCCCTCTGATTTTTAAACATAGGCCCACTTTCCTCCCACAGCTACCTTTCCTTATGCAAAAAGACTTCTAGACACGTCTAGCTACCAGTTGCTGTCTTGGAACTGGTTCCAAGCAGACAGCCAATTGTAGAGATATGTGCATGGACATAAAGAAAAAATCAGAAAAAATTAGAAGCAAGATGCTTCGAATGCCATTTGCTGGGATTCAAGAGCAGAAAAAGGTTTGTCCTTTGCTTGAGATGCCCATGAGCATTTGGTGGGCCACTGTGTGCGACAGGATGCTGGACTAGATGGGCTGTGGCCTGATCCAGCAGGGCCTCTATTATGTTCCTGTGTTCTAAATCAAACTGTACATAACTCAGTTCTTTTTGAACAAGTTCAGTTGAGCATCAAACCCATTCCAGACTGCAAAAACTATATTTTAAAAAGTCCTCTTAAAAGGCAAAATAACATTAAACGTGAACCAGTTCAACCTGAACTGGATTTTTAACTACTTTGATTGGACCTCACTTGAGTTAGTTTGAGTTTGAACCTGTGGGTAGCTCAGTTCAGTTTGAACTGGCCAAACACCCTGGTTTGAATCAAGCCTCTTTGTGTTTGAACTGGTTTGGCATTTCTCTAAATTGTTGCTTCTGTGGTGTCAGAGCAATATGTCTCTGCACACTGAGATGCATGCCTCTTGAAGCCCAGGCAGTGGCCTGTATTGGATTGTCTCCATTGGTAGTACTTTCCTTGTCTCACCAATGGGTAGGTGTTCAGTTTTAAAACTCCTCAGAGGTGTCTTTTTGTCCATTTCTGTTTAAGCTGTTGAAAGGTGTCACTATAGCCAGCGGTGGAGTGCTACCAAATATTCACCCAGAGTTGCTGGCGAAGAAGCGGGGATCAAAGGGAAAACTGGAGGCTATTATTACTCCACCCCCAGCTAAAAAGGCTAAATCTCCATCTCAGAAGAAAACCACAACAAAGAAAGCAGGTGGCAAGAAAGGATCAAGAAAGTCTAAGGTATCCTTATTTCTTATTGGCAATTTTGTCCAGTGGGTGCATATGTAAGAAGCCCCTTGCCTGCGCTTACTTCTGTTTATTCAAGATCTCAGGAAGTGCAGTTTTTATAGACCATTACTGGAGTCTATTACTCTGGAATAGGGATGTGCACGAATTTTGTATATATATATATTTGATTCATATTGAATTGAATGCAAGAAAATCCGAATCCCATACAAATCTCATACGAATCCCAAACGAAGCGTCATACATTTGTATGAAGCTTTGTATCAAAACATTTTATTCAGATTTGAATGTCGATCTTCGAATGTGCCAACATTTTATTCGAATACGAATGTCTGAATTCGGCCAAATTCATACGAATTTCAAAAGTTACAAATTTTCATGCACGTCCTACTCTGGAAGGTTCTGCCCCACCAAAATGGGGCAAATCTGCACGTGGCAAGGGAGACATATGACAGCATTGTCTCGCTTTAGAAGCCTGGGGCTAAATCCATAAATATGGGAGCATGGCAGTCACTTTGTCTCGAATATAGCAATGCGGGTCATGAGGCCTCTGCCACAAGTATGTGGATCGTGTGGTTAATAAAATAGTCAGTCCCAAGAAATAATTGCATAAGGGCCACCACTCCATGCTTACATTATCTGAATAAAAATTCAATTGTGACTTCTTTGTTTAATGCTATATTTCTAACTGGTTGTTTTTGGTTTGGGAAGAAACAGGGGGAGGTCAGCAAATCAGCAAGTGCAGACAGTACAACAGAAGGCAACCCAACAGACGGTTTCACAGTCCTGTCCACTAAAAGTTTATTCCTTGGACAGAAGGTAAGTTTGCATATATTTTATAACTAGCTGCTAAGTTCATTTGTGAAAATGAAAATGCCTACCTTCTTATCTTTCCATGTTTGTCCCTTCTGTTCCCTGAACCTCACAGCATGCATACCTCCCTGTTTGACCCACTCCTCTCCCTTAACTCCAGAACTTGGAAAACCTCTGTTCCTTCCCTCTTAACACCTCATTCAGGCTACAAATCTTTATTTTTATCTTGTAAAGCTATAGTCTCCAGTCTGCAAAGCTATACCACTTTCTTCCCTAGCCTACAAACTTCCTGTTTTCCAGCCTGCAAGCCTCAGTTTTCATTCTCTCCGGCCTACTAACCTCTATGTTCAAGCCTGCAAACTTTTACCTCCTTCCCCTCAAAACTGCAAGTTCTAAGTTTCCTTTCCTTATTTACCTGGAGTCTGCAGGCATGCTCAATAAAGCTCTCGAAGAGAGAAAGAGAAAGATTAATGCACCTACTTTGCGGTTAGCCTGTGCTAGTGCAGACCTTCCAATGAGATGTAAGATGTGATGAGATTGGGCCACTGAAAATGGTGATGTCCCACCCCCGAAACACCAGCCCTTTAAAGTACAATTCTGGATAGAGCCACATGCTGCTTCTCAGCTGCACAGCTTGCTGGCCACAGTCATGGCTGAACATCATTGCACAAAGCATCATTTTGGTCAGTTGCTGGACAGGTATGAAGAGCTTTAGACAGACATCTGATCAAACTCATCAGGGAGGGAGCATGATTGAAGCAATCAGATGGTGCAGTTTCTGCACTTTTCCCTTGCGTGCTTCCCCACAACTGTGTGATGGAGCACAGAGAATAGGCAGACTCATTAATGTGATCCACGTGACTAATGTGGTCATGAGTCAACAATTTCCAAGTTGTAATTATCAATTTAAAGTGATGGTTTTTGTAGCTGCACTGATAAATGTTAATGTTTTGTGCTAGTTACCTTTTCACATCAGTAATTAAGTATTGTTTGTATGTATGTATGTATGTATGTACGTACGTACCTATGTATTTCACCTGCTTCATAACAATTTGAAGGAGTTAACAAGGGTCAAT
Organism: Aspidoscelis marmoratus; assembly: GCA_014337955.1. NCBI lineage: Eukaryota > Metazoa > Chordata > Lepidosauria > Squamata > Teiidae > Aspidoscelis > Aspidoscelis marmoratus. The sequence goes on along the minus strand of MTQE01000401.1, from coordinate 6,175,553 downwards.
AAAAACATTTTAAAAGGATGAGGAAAAAATACCAGATGTACAGTATATTCTGGCATATAAGACTATTTTTTAACCCAGGAAAATCTTCTCAAAAGCCAGGGGTCGTCTTATATGCCGGGTGTCATCTTCTTATATTTTAACTGGAAAAGTTGGGATCGTCTTATATGCCCAGTCGTCTTATATGCCGGAATATATGGTAATTTAAAAAAAAACAATAAGAGATAGGTGATAGAACTGAAATTAAGACTATGTCAGATATAAGAGGCTATCTTAAGCTTCTTGTTAAACCATGCTAATGACATTAAGATTTTTCTCCTGTAGATGTAAATATCAAGGCTTTGTTATAAACAAATGGTGAAAACCATAGTTCTAATTATGGCTGAGATGATATGGTACTCTGCTTGATTAACATATAAAGGCATATAGATTACATTGGAGTTAACTGGAAAATATCACAATTTAGATTTCTAAACAGGGGTCTCAAGAACTATGTGCCTAATTCCATGTGCGCACAAAGGCTTATTGCTTGGACTTCTCAAACATTAGCTCTGTGTCACATGTAGCAAACCAATTGTTAAAACTAAAAGGTACTTCAGCCACTTTGCATAGCAGCTTGTTCACGTAATCTAGGAAATAAATCTGGATATATCCAGAATAGCTGTTTGACAGAAAAGATTTACCATTCTGGAAAAAAAAATTCAGTATTGTAAGAGGCATTTTAGAATATTTATCTGGGGGCAAAAGGAAACTACAGCTTCACAGTAAAGCCCCACAAGTGACTTGTTAAATTACTGCTGAACCTTTTTTCCACTTGACACAGTGGATACACAACAGTCAGGGAACACTAGACTACAATTTCCATTAGCCTCATCCAGTATAACTTTATTATTAAGAAGAGGAAAGCCCATTTCAAATGAATTTGTTTCCATATGCCAATTACCAGGTAATTGGCATACATGAACTCACCCTAACTGAGTACTCAGGTTTAACTATATAAATATGAATTTTTGCCACACTTTGTTATTTGTGCAGGTATATCTTTTTTTCCCCCTAAGAATACAGCCATTTTGGCATCACACAGCAGCTGAGAGTTTTGTTCAGGTGTTTGATATCAGTCAGTGTGGGAACACCAGAGTGTATACACATAAGCAGTAAGTACAAGATTCTTTCCTTCTAATAATCTCCAAGGAATAAACAGAAGCTGTAAAGACTGAAAATGGAAGTGAGCATGAGTTTACCTTGATAGGCTTGACAGAAATAATTGCAGCTAATTGTATTCACATGTAGGAAAAGGTGGCTCAAAAGCACTTTAAAGATGGTAGCGTATGGCACTTGAGGTCTCATCTTTAATTCGCTTTTTTAAAATACATTTTTGTTTTTATTTTTTTAAATTCCTCTGAGATCTTTCACAGACAGTATTCTGCCCTTTGCCCATATATACGTTATAGGCTAGAAAAAGGGGGGTTAGAGATGGAATGAGAACACACATGCCACACACTACCATCTTTTTTATGTGTGAACACAGTCTAGAATGTTCACGGGAGATAGAAGGTGAGCCTCGCGTGTGAACAATCCTGCCCGCAGATCATCTCTAAATCATCAGTAAGCCACTTTTGAAGTGCTTTAATTTAACCCTTTCTGAATGCAGCCCAAAGAGCCGTATTGAAATCAGCAAGACTTAATGGCAGCTTCCGCAACATCCACATCGACCCAGGCATTCAATTTGGGTGAAGACCAGAGCAGTGGATGGTGGCAGGCATCAGGGCTCATCCACTCCCCTATGGCTCAGTCCTGGCCTAACTCCAGAAGTCAGGAATAACAGTTCTCCAGTCTCAAAAGTTACAAGCCACCTGAGCTTCCTGCTGGACTCTCTGGAAAGATGCAGGGAACACAGCCAGAGTCATTGCTATGCCACCTCCATTTCATTTCTCCTCCGCCTCACTATCTCTGCAGTTTGGTGTCATGGAACTTTCTCTTCCAGAGCCCTCCATGCCCCAGGGTAAACTTCAGCAACACTTTAGGGGGCTCCAGACAAGGAAGAAGGGACAGACAACAATGCAGAGATGTGCAAAAGGGCTCAACTTTTTGTTTTTAGTAGAAAAGTAGTAGTAAAATGGGGCAAGCTCTCAATTAACATGACAAAGGATTATTTTCATTGGAGCTCTGTGTGTGAGGGGTGGGTGTACTTTCTCAGCCACCCAGGATACAGTCCAAGGAAAGTTAACTCACAGGACAGAGACCCCTTTTTGCTCCCTTGCTCAGCTCATCCTCTCCTTTCTCCACCTCCCCTATGCCCCATCTTCTCTTTCTCCACCTTCTTCCCCTTCTCCTCATGTCTTGCTTAGTTTTCTTCCCTCTTTCTTTTACTTGACTTCCTTGGGCTGAGTGGAAAATTTCCCTTTGTCTCTTTCTCCCCCTCCCATTTATGTTGCATAGAGCTGGGTACCTGGAAGAGCTCTTTTCTCCAAACCAGTATTCCTGGTTCACTGCTCTTATCACCAGTCTACAAGCCTACTATGGAAGAGGCTTAGATGTTTCATTGATTTCAGTAGATTTACCTGTCCTTAATGTTCAGATTTGGATCTTCTGTGACCCCAGCCTTTCTTGGAAGTTTGTTTTGGGTATGTTCTAAACTAACAGGAAAAAATACTAATGGGTCTTTAGACTAATGTCTTAGCCCGTTAGATTTCACAGAGTGCAAATCTAGTTTGTAGAAACGAAGGATTTATATTACAGCAGCTTGCAAAGTCATTAAGCTTATGTGTCAAATTTTAGAATTCAACACACAGAGAATTTAGCAGGCCTAGCACAAAAACCTAGTGGCATAGTATTTAACCCCAATTTAGGAAATGTTTAATTGTTCACAACCTTTCATTTGATGTATTAACAAAAAAACCCTGTGTTTTCTGATGAATTAAATTAAATTGAACAATGTTCTGCTGTGTCAATTCTTGTTCATACAAGCTTAGGATATTAGCAGTGTAGGTTTTAGGCAGGACAGTTGGGAAAGCTGAGTCTGCACTAATTTTGTTTTCCCCCCTCTCATCTTGGTACCAGTCAGTAGTAGACTGGAACCAGGTATGGAGTGGAGAAAGGGAAAATACCTAGTAAATCAGCGTTGATGACATTTCCTAGTTCTTAGCTGCTTCTTGGTGCTACAGTCTACTGTTTACTGCAGAAGCTTGCAATAAGTGAAAAGCCCTGTGCTTGGTAATGGTACATACCATTTTATGATTTTTAGCATAAAATCCAGAGCAAATTATTTTCTTTAATTTCGAATACTTAAATTGGATGTTCAGTCATAGTGTACTGGTTCAAAAAAGTAAAATGGCATTTAATTATCAGAATAACCTCAGAGAAAGGCGTTTCCATAACAATCATTCTTATTTCCATGTTTAATCTTCATTAATACATTATCCAGTGTGAATTCTCTTGTCGAGTTAGCTTCCTTAAAGCATCCTGCAAAATGGAGGAGAGGTATAATGCATGCCAAGGTGGAGATGCTTTTTCCAGCCTCCAGAAGAACCAAATGGCCTTTGCTTCATCCTTCTCTGTTTGTGGAACTGTTTTAAAAAGTAAAAGCAAAAACAGATGCAGTTGCCTACACTTGGAATAAAAAAGCAGTTTTAAAGGGATTATAGCTGCGCTGGTTTGCCATCAACCTGGATTCCTATCCCACATCTATTCTATTGATGTTGGCTACAGTAACAGGCACCTTTCTGATCCTTCCTAATGGGAAGCTATTTGCATTGCTCTTGAACGTGGTTACTCTTGTGCAGGCCATTCAAACTGCATTGCAAGGCCATTGAAGTCTTCCTGTCTCTAAAAGGTGCTTGAAGGCACATGGAGGGAGTTCAGTGTGCCTCCCCCAACACAAAGGTTTCAGCATGAAAGAAGCAGCTCTGGGTAGGTCGTCACCAAACTGTGGTTCATGAAAAACAAACCATCCAGAGATGCCCAGACCTGCAGATGCTGGAAATAGTCCAGGGTGGTTAAGTAAGGCACCTGTCAGTCCTACGCCTCTCTGAGTGGTTTGCTTTTTATGAACCATAGTTTTGCATAAATCTGGCTTTGAGCCCACAACAGCAGAAATATCTCTCTCAGGTATCCTGAGGGACTTTTTTGCTGAACCTTTCATAATACCATCAGATCTCCTGTCACAAGTAGATGTCAAATGGTCATCTAGGACATAAAGACAGCATAAGGGATCTAGCAGAATCATTCCTATCAGGTAGTAAACCCTGGTGTGCTGTAATTCTATGCAGACAAGTACTTCCCTCCCATGTATACAATTATGTTCTAGTCTTGAGTATGAAACATGCTATGTTTTGTTTGTTTTACCAGTAACCTCTTTTATGAGCTGGCATTTATTTTTGCACATTTGTTTGCAGTGATACTGTCCCCATCTGCATTGCAAATCTTACTTTTCTGCAGCTTCTCTGTGATTTCCCTGCTGTCCTGTTGTTATTTCCCACCTCATGCTTTTCCTTTCAGCTGAACCTTATTCACAGTGAAATGAGTAATTTAGCCGGCTTCGAAGTGGAGGCCATTATCAATCCCACCAATGCTGACATTGACCTTAAAGATGATCTAGGTAAATGGGGAATGGGCTGCCATAACTAACAGTCACATGGAAATTATGGAATTCTGACTCTTAAAAATAAATGTAATATTTCTAAAGCTTCAAAATATATCAAGAGAGAGTTTCCATATGACCAGGGTTTTGTTCATAGTTGCATGATAATGATTACTCAATTAACTTTGAATAATTAAACTGCTTTGTTTTTCCATAATAATCAAATGTGACTGTTGGTTCTTTTGGGTATGTTTCTTACAAATGGACTCCCTGAAGACTAAAAAAGATAATAAATTTCATTGTGGCTTTCAAAATTAATTGTTTCTCCATTCTGATTACAGGTGGTTGCTTTACCGATGTATGAACTAGATCATGATAGATCAGAAAAAATAGGAATGCTTCTTCCTTGCTTGCTTCCAGTTTAATTCAGTCAATTTTCATTTCATTTATCAACATTTATTATTTTCATAACAAAGTATCCATACTTTACTTTATTCTTAAACATAGATACCTACACAACTCCTGTGTATTAACTTTCATTTGTTACTTTATTTGCTTTTAACTATTTATTAAAAGTCAGTGTACCATCTATTAACAAGCTGCTAATTCTTACATTAGGAAACAGAAGATGCAAGCAAATTTTCTTTTGTCATAGTTGGTCCCAAAATATTTTACAAGTTCGGTAGGATGGTGCATAGTCCATTAGTGAAGAGCATGACCATGGCAAGGGTGTGCGGACAGCAGCCCTTTCCCAGTGGCATCAAGTAGAAGTTTGTCAAGTGAGATAAATACCAACAACTTGGAATTTGCTGGATTCAAAACCCCATAGATCCTCTGGAAGACCTGTTATCTTTTTATCAATGCCATACTGATGCTAGAATAATAATTTTTTAAAACAGATTATTTTCTATATGTATATAAACAAATATTAAACAGCAACCAAATACACAAAGTGAAACACAAACCATACAAATCATAGATAACTTAGAAACAAAAGAAACAACACCCTAATCCAAGTGTCCCCTTCTACTTGGTCACCTGTCCACTATTTAAAAAAAACAAAAAACTTAAATTAGGGCTTCAAACGCCATCTTTTTGTTAAACATATGTTTTCAGCCAAATCTAGGAAAGATCTTCTGTTCAGTTATTCAATCAGTCTAAATTGTTGAATGTTATCAACTCCTTCCAATCTCAAATATTTCACTGAATAATAATTTTTAAAGTTAGTTACCACATCCTCTATGGCCCCATCTAGACGGGGCCTAAAACATGGGATTGTCCTGATGGGATTGCTGCGTATATCCATGGCAATCGCAACATAGCTCTGGGATATTGTGGTGATATCGTGCAGTATCACTAGTCTGACAAAATGAACTGTCCGCCCAGATTTTTCCAAAATAGTGGAACACCTTGTCTGGGTGCATACTTTCAGCATAGGCCTTAAAGAAAATGGGCCCTGCTCATATGCAGGGCCAAAAATGGCCACCAGACATGCATGGGACCTGGCAGTTGTGCACTCCCAGGTATTTCATGCCATCAGAATACATGGATATAGCTTTCACACCATTGCAGGACCACCCATCTACACAGGTAAGTGCTCATGCTTGTCCCATGATGAGGGATGGTGTGAGGCAATTGCAAGATCCAAACAAGATCCTGCATTTTACTTTTTCCATCTGGAGGTAGCCTGTGGGAGTATTGGCATTTTCTGGTGCTTGGAGGGGCCGTCATCTTCAGAACTGACAACTCAGCTCCAGACTGAGTTGTCAACTCCAAAGATGTTGAGGGACAAGATGTAGGATGTGCGAACATCTCCCACCTTTGCCACCAAGATATGGACACCTACGTCTTTGTGTGCAGGCCAGCATGGACTTTCAGGGCTTCTAATACAGTGTCCAATCCCTTGCTTAATTACCCCTTGTTTAGGGTTAACTCTCATAAGCCCTAGCCTACCTATCTGTGGTATGGAACCAGGGGAGAAGTGTTGCAGTAAAGCCCGAAGTGTGGCAACCCTGCTACAGATATCAAAGGAAGTGTTTCAAATTATTGAAAATAATTAATAACTTTCCTTTAAGTCTAGGTCCCAAAGTTTCAAACTAGAAAATTGGCCCTTGTTTATACTTATTGATAAATTTTCCAACGGGTGCTACACTGCTGAAGTTAAAAACTTTAATAAAATGATTACGTACAGATCTGTTAAGATGGAATTTTCATTTAATCCACTGAGTTCCCCCCACCCCCAGTTAGCTATTTTTCAATTAGCCTGGAATCTTAGGCCCATTAATTTCTTTAAAAGAACCAAACAATTCATTGATTGGCAATTGGAATGTAAGTTAGCTGGATGATGGCTTGTTTTTACACCATCTTTTAAAAAGTTCTCTTAATTATCAAACTGGAGAAACTATTTGTTTTGTTGTGCCTGATGATCTGCTATTCCACTCTGAGATTCCCGTTTCACAGGTTTCTGCAAAGTCAAGAAGGTACTAGCTGCTCTCAGTGGGTTTTCTTCTTCATATTTTGACCTCTTGGTCAACGGTTGATGTTGATGTATTTGCTTCTGTGCTTTCTGTATATATTTTCCCTCTTTTCAGCCCACACCTGTACATAAATTTTAAGTTTTCTTGTTGTACAAGTTGAAGCCAAAAATGTAGGATAACAAGTATGTTGGTACGTGCATAAATGTAGATCCTGTTCTGGGTCTTTGACCAACATGGTTGATACACATTTGTTTACCTGTTGTAGTTGCAAGTTGTTCAGGCTGACATTTCCTCAATCGACAGTGATGCTGTCGTTCACCCGACAAACTCTGACTTCTACATCGGTGGTGAAGTAGGTAATGGAGAGTTCAGTGCTGCAGAGTTTGTATGTGTATGCATGATCGATCAGCAGCAACAAGCTTGGCCCTGGTCTGCAGATCTGCATTCTTTTCTCACTTCCAGCAGTCCTGCCTAAGCCAAATTGATTAAGCGCAAAATGTTTTTCTAAACGGGATCTGCACTGTATGAACAAGAACTTCGGCCCTCTGGAACTAGGCCTTGCAAACCACTTTGGCCTTTTCCGCACTGAGCCTTATTCTGCGATATGTTGCAGAATAGGAGAGTGCTGTCCATATGCTAGTGCTCACTGTGACAGACTCCACCCAGGGCCTACCACAGTCTACATTAGTATGTGGACAGCAGGCCCCTATTCCAAGATATACCCTGGAATAAGGCCCAGTGCGGAAAGGGCCTTAGAGATATAATGGCAGTACTGGGGGGGGGGGGAATGTGCTCACTCTTACCAAATGTTTCTTAAAAAAGCAAAATCCAGTGGTGCTGTAAATAATCTATGGTTTGGAAAACCCAATTCAAAACTTTTTCTGTGATTCCTGTCTGCCCACAAGATTATACTATTTTAATAATCAAACAGACTGTAGAAACCATGAAAGTTAAGCTAAAAAAAATTAGCGAATAGACCATTACAAGCCTATAGTTCTCAGAATTAGTATAGGGATATTATACCAATAAGCTTGATTGCATTTCTACTAAGACTTAAATTTCTGAAGTATCCCAATCTGAATAGTTCCGATGTTTCTGGAATTTGGTTCTGTATCACCAGAAGTGCTTACTCAAACACTGCAGGCTTCATCCACATGAGCAACAGAAGGCACCCCATGGAGGCTCAAATGGTGCGACGTTCAAACACCAGTGACTCGGGCAGATGCAGGGTGCTCTTCTGAAGACACTTGTAGGCCAGCAGGCATTGTGAGAACCATCTTTCTTGCAGAGCAAAGGACACAGAGAGTGCCTGCCACCCACAGGCATCCATGCTTTTGCTTTTCAGTTATGTACTAGGCAGGCAAGCAGTGTGCATGGGCCAGACTGTGCTTGCAAGTATCTTTTGTCACACTAAAAATGGCTCCATTTCCATTTCCATTTTATATTTGTATACCGCCTTTCCTGGCTCACTGTTAGGGCCATTTTTAGCATGACAAAAAATTGCTCTGTGCCACATCTTTGAAGCTAGTCCGTTTGTTCCCCAGTTTTGAAGCAGGTGTGTTTGTGTATTACACAGCATGTAGATGTTGTACCTCACATCTCTATGGTGAAAACAAATGCTTCTGCCCTTGCAGTGCTTGCCTGAGGCATCCTGTAGGTCCAGCCACATCATACAAGGACAAAGTATAACAGCTGAGCCCATACTCTTTCCCATCAAGCTCCTGAAAGGGAAATCCAAATGAATGTGCAGCAGTGGCCAGCAGCTCAGGACTGCAGGACAACGCAGATGAGGTTTTCATTGAAAGCTTAATTTTGAACTTAATGGCATTTTGAACCAAACCAGCTCACAGTCCCAATCTATGGGTCCCTGTGGGAGCCATAGATGGGCAAGTTGTGCTATGGAGATGTGATTGCTTCCACATTTTAGAACTTTGGCTTTGAATTCTCAGATTCAGGGGTCTCTTTAGTCAGTTCATTTTAATTGTGTTTTAATTTTATTTTGATCTGCCCTGAGACCCTTGGGATAGAAATACAAATAAATAATTAAAAATAGCCCCTAAACTAGAATGTATTGAGTCAAACAATGCTACCTTTTTTACATATTTGTAATAAGCTAACCTGTTACATCTAAACAGTGTTTATATTGACCATTTTTAAATGTTTTCCTCCCACACACTGTAGCTTAACAGTTTGTACATCATGGGTTTGTTTGGTAGTACAGAGCATTTTCCAGGCTCTAAACCAGTGGTTCTCAACCTTCCTAATGCCGCAACCCGTTAATGGAGTTCCTCATGTTGTGGAGACCCCCAACCATGGGGTCAGAGCAGCTGGGAGGTGGGAGGGAAGGGCGGCGGGAGACTTGTCGCGACCCCTCTGAAAGGGTAGTTTGACCCCCAAAGGGGTCCCGACCCCCAGGTTGAGAACCACTGCTCTAAACCTAATGGCACTCCTAGAATCTTCAGCTGCAAAGAAGCCATTGACCAGAATAATTGCAGGGTCTTTATTCTCAGCTGTGATTAAATGTAAAACAAAAAAGAAAATAAAATGGGTCTGGTCATCTACCTTTAGGATGATTCCAGATTGGCTGGTATACTGGACCAGCAAGAGTGTACCAAAAGCTTCCCTTCTGCACATTGATGTGGTCTAAGGGAGGCGTTAGGTGAGGCTTCCCTTAGATCACAGGAGTGTGTGGAAGGGAGGCTCTAGTCCTAGTACTCTTTCTGGTCCTGTATTCCAGTCAATGCAGATTGGTCCTTACTTTGAATGAGAAAAGTCAGAATAACAAGAGAAGCTAGAAACACGGATATATCCTTTTGGGACAGACGTGTTTTAATTGAGTCCATTTAATTACTTAGCTTACCAAGTTTTAAATACCTGGAAGTTTACTTTAAAACTTGTATCAGTAAATAACAACGCCGGGTATGAAACCAGTCGTGTTGGCTTTCTCAGGCAGTCTTCCCAAGCTAAGCCCAATTAGGAGAGATTTTTTAAAAGTGGAAGACCATTAAAAACAGTTGGCTTATTACTTTTCCAAAGTACATTACAAATTTACTTCACATGAATCTGTGTAAAATCTGTCCTTGGGACTTCAAAATGATCAAGGGTTATGAGTTCAAAAGTTTGCATTCTTTACAGGGCATGAGTACATTCTTAGACATTCAGATTTCACACTTCCAAATTTGGAAATGCTAGAGATTTTCATTAGTTTGCCTCATCTTGCTCTTCAGCGGGCGAGCCTTTCTACATTGCCCTTCCTTACTTCGTTCCAAAGGCATTTAGGAAATGATCATTGCTGTGTTAGGCAACATGACACATTGTATGCAAAACCCATCCTATATCTTAAAGACTTTAATTTGGATCAAGTGAGACTAACATGGTTGAATAAGCCATCAGTTCTGAAACTGTGTTTCTGCAAACCTGCTAGGAATAAGTGCTTTCAAACCAAGTCTCTGGCGGAGTGTGTAGGATTCTTAACATAATGGGAGTTGCCTCATTTAGAAGCATACAGTCTTCTAATTACCTGTGACTGCTGGAAGGAAGAATGGAAGTGCACACATGCTTAGCTTCAAATGATTAACTTTTATCCATGTAAAAACCTTTCTAACCACAATAAGTGTTGGGGAATATCTTGACAATTTTACAGGCTTGAATTTTTCTACAGTCTGTAGTTACAATTATACCAATGCCTGCTTTGTCAGCATGATATAATAGCCTTTTTCTGTGGAAGCAACACATATATTTATGCCAGTGATTAACCAGGATCTATTTCACCGCATGTTTTTGAAGGTGGACATTGATTATTCAATACATCTTTGACAGGCCTTTTCGTTTTAAAAGCTACTTGATCATTTTAAAGTCATGCCAAAAATGAAAAAGTTAGCAAGAAGTAGCAGATTTGAAGACGCAGTTAAGGGCACCAAACTACCATTTCTTCCACATTTTGTTACTGCAATGGTGGTGCCATTTGTTTTTTTTTGTTTTGTTTTGTTTTTTTTGCCTTCAGTATCAAAATATCTTGAGACATCTTAGATCTTTATCAGTACAGAAACCAGAAGCATCAAGGGATTTAAGGGAAGAAAACATTTTAACAATTTAGAGAGGTCAATAAATACAGACTTCAAACAAAACAAAAACTTTTTTTTAAAAAAAATAGTCTTCTTAGAATTTATTTACGACAGAATACTGAATAAAATTTCACGTTACTGCAGACTGTCCACTACCTATTTTAGGTAGTTCAGAGTAACATGGATGTATAGTCCCTATCAGGCACATCAGCCTTCTAATACAGCTGCATGGACTTACTTGAACGTTCATACCTGATCAGTGTAGGGTTCTCTTAATAAGAATAAATTCAGTCATGGTTTACTGAGTTGGCGTGGTCTGCTCTTCATGTTTGCCTTGGAATCAATCCTTTCTTAGATTCCATGATAGTGTCTGCTCCCTGAAACATTCACTTTTATACTATATCTTGTGCAGTATTATCTGTACCAACAGCCAGAAAAGATGCCAAAAGTTAGCTTTGATTCCTTAGCAAGGAAATTGTTTATTTTTAAAAATAAGGCCATGGCAGAACCTTTTTGCAATTACCCATGCTATTCCGGGATGAGGCAGTCCATGCTGTCCCAGGACTAGTGGCCCTCCCCAGGGTTGCTTCATGTGCAAGACAAGGCTTTCTGCACTGGGATGGCTTGTCACACACCAGTCCAACACTGTTTCCAGAGCAGGTGCAGCTTTTTGGGTGCGTGGGGGATCTGGATGTTCTCAAGGCCAGGAGTGAAGATTTCTGGTCTTCAAAGCTCCTGGGAGATTATTTCAGCAACATGTCCTGTTTTGCTACCAAAATGGATCTCCTATGGTATTCCATACCACTGAGGTGTGCTGTCCATGGACCTCCATGGTTCGGTATACCATCCCTAGTATGCCAGTAGACCTGGGATTCGAGAGCAGTCAAGGGTTTGCCCTTGTCTCTGCTTGAGATGCCCATTTTAAGCCACTGTGTGTGACAGGATACTTGATTAGATGGGCTGTAGCCTGATCCAGCAGGGCTTCTCTTATGTTCTTAATGTGGAATGCTACTGGTAAAACAGAATAGGGCACTATTTTGAGCACCCTCACACAATCTATGCTCCATCTTGTAAAGACAGAGCATGCTAGGAGAGGGTGTAGATTCCCGTAACTAATCTGAACTAATGGGTAGAAGGGAAACCTTTGGACTTCTTTCTGTTGTGAGACAGTATCAAGTACAGAAATAACCTTCGTCCACCTTTTTCTAGGCCTTCTGCTGTCCAGGCGCTAAATATACTAAGATAAGTTTAGATTTAATAATGCCCACAACGCATTCTCTGAATAGTTCATGATGAAACCTATCAAAGCACGCTCTGATAGGTTTCATCATTCCCTGTCCCTTAAAAAATAACTTAGGAAGAACTCACATTATTAGAATTCTGCCTAAAATAGTTTATGGTGATGCCAAGCTATACATCTTCACCAGTGCTCTATTTTGGTAACCAATTCCAATATACATGTTTCACTGAACATATAATATGTGGACTTCCACCAGAAACTGGAGCTCCCTCCTTTATACAACTAAAGTGAATTTATTTCACAAAGTATGGCATATTGGGGTGTTTAATACTAATAGACTGATCCTAAGCATGTTTACTTGGAAATAAACTTTGCTAATTCAAGTAACATGTGTTTGTAGGATTACAGCTGTATTGACTACAAGCAGTGATCCTAAACACAGAGAATTCTACAGAAATAACATGAACTTGATTTTCTTCCCAAGTAAATATGTTTATGCTTAGGCTACAGGAACTGATTTGCAAATTAACTTTCTCAGTCAGGTACTTTATGTCAACTGTTTCCTTGCCTTGGTATAGTCATTGAGCCAAATGCAGTGCAAATTTGGGTGCTTAATTAAGAATAAGCATTTGGGGCCACTTTATATCTCCTTGGTGTTAAAGTCAAGCTGCAAAATAAGATCTAAACCATTTACATTTTGGACTGCCTTTATGCAAACTTCAAGACTAATTTAGGACCAGTGCAGCATTTGTGACGCTTCTTTAGCTGCAGTGAAGTAATTCAATGGAGAATTATGTTCCCTTAGAAAATCTCCCTATTACTGAGGTTCTTCCTCTTGGTTAAAGGTGTTTCAACAAGCTGGGCAGTTGCCAAGTAAAGCAGCCCGCTGCACTCACCAGACTGTTTCCCTCTCGGGGGCCACCTGTTGGGGCCGGGGATGAAGATGAGGTGAGTCTCAAGTTCTTCTTATGGAAAATTTCTTTTTAAAACCATCTGTAACAGAGCTTTTTGTTAATAAAAGGGCCGTTGAATTAACATGTTCTCTAGAACACTGTGCAGTTCCCTTGTGCAGAGGAAGCAGCCAGAAACGCCACTGCCCTGCTGGTTGACACTGAACATAGCATAGAAAAAACTTTGGACAGAATAAAAGATGCAGGAGAGTAATTCTTTTTTTTTTCTTTAAAAAAATGACAAATAGCTACCTCTGGGTTGGTCCTCAAAGGTTTAGATCTTACTTTGCAGTCCCCTCCTCCCCCCAAAAAAATCTTGCTCAGGCATATCTAGTTATATAGATATCTGGTGTGATGAATGCTTGTCTCTGGGATGTGGAACAGTCATAACTCTCTCCTTGCACAGGAAGCACTTTGGAGAAGAAAGGTGGAAAAGAATTCATGGAGGCCGTTGTTGAACTTCGCAAAAAGAATGGGCCTTTGGACACAGCAGGAGGTGCAGTTTAAACCCCTGGAAAATGGGGAAATGAAATGTCTGTGTGTATCATAGACTTCCCTTTGGTTTAGCCGGAATGAATTATGAAAGGCATGTGTATGCCAAGACCTTTGTGGGGACACTGTCAGAATAATCTCTGGGGCTAGGCAGTTTCTGAAGTCTGCATAGTTGTGAAACCCCGTGATGTAAAGCTACAAGAATGAAGAAGGAAGCAAGAAAAAAAGTTTTACTCACAGTCTCTCAATAGATGACACATCAGAAAAGTATTCTGTGACTGTGTTTCAGAACCAGGGTTAAAAAGCTCTTGAGACATGCTTTGGGACTAAAGGATTATTTCAGATATCATGGCTAATTACTTAGAGATTTTAATTTAAAATAGGAGCAAAAGTGCTGATTTCTTTCACGTGGATAATGACGAAGGAGAATTGCCACTTAAGTGCTTTCTTTTAATCCTGTTTATCCCTCAATCCACTGTGCTTCTTAATATAATTAGCATATGTCCTGTCACGCTAATTATAGTTCCCAGGTTATGAAATAGTCTCCCAACTGACATCCAGAGGGACTAATTCCATACCTCTTTAGGGGTCTTCTAAAGATGTACCTCTTCATCCAGGCCATTGATGTTGTCCCTTTGTATGGTGGCCTGCAGATTTGTGTGTGTGTGTGTGTGTGCGTGCGTGCGCACGCACGCTTTTTAAAATTGCTTTTAACTTACTGGTACATTTTAATATTACAAGACACACGCTGAAACGTTTGGATGAAAGGTAACATAAACAAACAAATAATTTCCAGAATCCAGTATAAGAACAGAGTCTTCCTATACCTTACTGTTGTGTTATGAATAACTGCAAAGGAGGATTTGTGGTGGTCCCTCGTTATTTTTTAGTTTTAATTTTTTTCTTATAATCAATTTGGCATGAAAGCTGGAGTTTTCCCACAGTTTCTCACTCATTCAATATTTGCAGTTTTTCCATGCCATGCCATTTGGCTAGTACAGAGGCAAGACAATACACAATAACTTAAAATATTGTTTATTTACTTCCCCTGCCCCAGTCAATAAAATGTTCTCTGAGTGGCTTCAAATAGAAACATTAAAAACATGTATAAAATCATTGTAGTTAAAAACAAGTAACAATAACAATAATAATAATTTAAAGCCAGAACAGGCAGGCACACTTATCTGGAGAAGCAGTTCTAAAACCTAAGTGCCACCACTGAGAAGGCACTTTCCCCTGTGCCATGCTTTATGTGAGTCAGTTTGGTCTAGTGGTTAGGGAGTTGGACTCCTATCTGGGAATGCCGGGTTCGATTCTGCTCATCCCCATGAAGCCAGCTGGGTGACCTTGGGTTAGTCACAGCTCTCTTCTGAGCTCTCACAGCCCCACCTACCTCACAGGGTAGAAGAATAGAAAAGCTTTGTCAGCCGCTTTGACTCCCCTTAAATGGGTGAGAAAAGCAGGGTAGAAAAGCCAACTCTTCTTCCTATGGGAAAAAAATTACATTGCAAAGCAGAGACTTTCAAAAGAGCTAGAGAAATTAAGGCCATAGTCATGTTACCAGCTAATAGTTGGATTGCATTTTGACATGCAGATTTTGGTGGCACCAAACATTATAGAAACAGTTTGGCTTGTGATCTGTGGTATAGCAACCTATAGGACGAGGCTCTGGATATAAAGTTTGCTTTGTTCTTATCCGACTTTTAGTTCACAATAATCCAAAATGTTGTTCAGTTGGATCAAAGGGAGCATTCAAAAAAATAAAATAAAGCACTGCCTGATCGCCTTCTATCCATGAGCCACAAAAAGGCTACAGCACTCAGATAAGTCATTTTCAAATGCTGGATTTATTACTACTGTTTTTACTTTTGTGTAAAATTATATTAACTTAAATAGGTCTTTGGCCATTTATGCACTTACTTTTGGTAGACTGTTCCAGTGAGACTAGATCAGCTGAAGCAATCCTTGTGTCCCAGGACAAGACCATCCACATTTGGACGGCTGTTCCAGGATGGCCCCAATGCTCACACAAGCATCAGAAGCATCTTCAGGAGCTCTGATGGCCAGAACTGAAAGTTCCTAACCTCAGAGCCCCTAGGGAACCCATTTTGGTGGCCCACCTTGTTGTGCACCAAAATAGATCCCCTTAGTAAACTGGACCACAGAGGTGTGTGCCTTCTGCACCAGTCTGTGGTCTACCCAACCAGGTCTACCAATATAGGCATACTAGCAGCAGGCATAGCCTCCCCTGGACTGTACCAAGGTTCACGTGGGTGGCCTCTGGACTTCTTCATATACCAGTTTACCAGGAAGTGCAGGAAGGCACTATTTTGTATTAATAATACATTTTTGCTTATTTCATTAAGGCAGTATATTAACAGTATGACTTGGTCAAAAACACTGAAGTACTTAAACTAAGCCTGAGATTTCCATGTACTGTATTTTCTGGCGTTTAAGACTACTTTTTAACCCAGGAAAATCTTCTCAAAAGTTGGGGGTCGTCTTATACGCCAGGTGTCGTCGTCTTATATGGCGAGTATATCCCAAACTCTATATTATAACTAGAAAGTTGGGGGTCGTCTTATACGCCCAGTCGTCTTATACGCCGGAAAATACGGTAATCCTTGGGCTAAGGGATGTATAACATTTAAAGGGTTCTTCAAAAATTTTCTGTTGTTCCACAGAACAATTCTGGTAAAAAAGTTATCTCATTCTCAGAACCCCACACTGCACAAATATAAATGCACTTAGACACCTGTGTATTCACAGAATGATGTGTGCAAATGTTGGGCTCAAGAATTAACTGCTGGTTGCGAGAAGAGATAGAAAGAATTTGCTTATATTTCCAATTAAGTGTGGTTTATTTTTATGTTCATGCCTGGAACTACATTCAGCTTTAACTATAGTTTTTGTCAGGAGTGGCTAACCTGCGGACGTACAGATGTTCTTAACAAGAGCTTCCAGTGTCCCTGGTCATTGGCCTTTGTAGCTGAGAATGTCTGAAGCTGTGATTCAAGAACATCTGGACAGCTGTAGGTTACTTAACACATTGTTTGGTGTTAATGATTGAACGCAGCCAGTATGTACAGATACGTTCATGTCAACTCCATAGGAAGCTGGATTTGCAGAGCAGAGGACCCCTTGGGATTAAAGAAAGAATCAGTAGTATTTATCATTTGCTGAATACCTTTTCTTTCCACCCAGCTGTCGTCAGTGCAGGCCATGGACTGCCTGCTAAGTTTGTGATCCATTGCAATAGCCCTGTTTGGGGTTCAGACAAATGTGAGGAGATGTTGGAGAAGACAGTAAAGAACTGTTTAGCTTTGGCAGATGAGAAGAAGTTGAAATCAATTGCATTTCCCTCCATTGGAAGTGGAAGGTAAGGCTCTACTGTCAGACTTGTGACAATAACCGGAACATGTATATGGGGAATAGGAAGGTATTTATTTGTCTGCTTTGTAATTCACATATATTTTCCTAAGTCCTACCACGCTGGCTTTATCTTGAGCCATTTCTGCACTTGGTGGTATCCTGGCCTAAGAAAAGGTCCTGTTTCATGTGTGTGCTGGAAATTCCATGTCACTTTAATAGAAACCAAGTCCTTTTCTGCACTTGGGCTTATTCTGGATTAGATCTCCATATAGGGACCTGCCATCTACATTCTGGTACAGACTATGGCAAGCCCTGCCCTGGGTCTGCTATAGTCAGTACTAGGAAGTGGATGGCAGGTCCCTGCTCTGGGATATAATCCAGAATAAGGTTCAGTGCAGAAAGGACCTATAATTACTGATATTGGGAAAGTATATAGTGGGCCAAGACAATATATATTTTGTTTTGTGATCTACCTACCTTCAAAACAATATAATGGTGTTCCCTTGGTGGGTAGCATTAATCATGGCAATGTCTTAAGGCTGATAGATAACAGATTTGTTCCTTTGTAGTGTAGCATCTTCAGTTTGCATGTTTCTAGGAAGTAAACATACACGCACACACCGAAAAAATGAAGTTTTTAAAGGCTAGCATTTTTCCCTCTCTAAACCAGCACATGTACACAGCTGTCCTGGGACAGACATCTGTCGGGCAGGCACTACTCATTAAACCTACATAAACAGCTCTGTTCACTTTTATGGCTGAAGAATGGATTTACATGGGGTGATTCAAATAAATATATATATTTATTTATTTTATTTTTCAACCGGACAGTGGAGGATTTATAGCATTTAGTGTGCCAGATGCTGTACTACATTAAAACGACCTTCTACACTAAGATTCTGTACACCAGAAATAGGAAGCAATTTTTATGGGTAATTCAGATTTGAACAACATGCCCATTAGAAACGAATGCCTATCCTTCCAACACCCCCACTGTGTTCTAGTTGCACATTGACGCAGCTGTGGATGTTATCACGTTACCAAAATCCTCATCCCCATACAGGACTATGGAGCTATTCTGTGAAATACATACAAGCCTGCCCTACTGAAATACCCCAAGAGAACAGTCATTTTGTAATGGCACATTGTTTTTTAAAAGCGTTTTAACATTCCATGTATGGTTAACAATGCTGTAGTGAATGAAGCCATGGTTACCAATTCACCTATCCTTTTACGGCTATTATGATGCTCCATTAACAGTGCCTGCTGAGCCCCCCTACAGTCAGCAATTTCCTGTAAAAAGTCAGCTTTTTTAGAACTTCCCACTTGCATCTATCTACTTTTTAGTTTCAGTAAGAGCACAAATTGGGTATAGTTAGTGTAAATGCCACTGTCTGTATTGTGCACCCAAATGCTGCTTGTGAAAGATGTGACTGTTTCACTTAAAATGCCCAGTTGCATGCACAGCTGCTACAAATAATGGCTAGTGGTTCACACACAGAGAAAAAAAATGCAAACTACATGAGAGAGAGGGAAGGGAAAGGTTGTGGGCACATATCCTGTTGGCTTTCTTCCCTCCTCCTTAAAATGCCAATTGTTCAGTAGTGCATATAATAAAAAAGAGTCACTTATATATATAGGAAGGTGTTGGATGAGTTTGAGTGGAGGGTGGACAGTGATCTGTCAAGAATGTGTTAATGTAGATTTCTGTGTGCGGAAGAAAATTGGATTCAGTAAGTACAGTAAAGTAATCCTCTCCAATTCTCTAATAATAATAATAATAATAATAATAATAATAATAATAATAATAA
>MTQE01000401.1:6139874-6153256 GCA_014337955.1 Aspidoscelis marmoratus | reverse complement strand
AGAAGAAGAAGAAGAAGAAGAAGAAGAAGAAGAAGAAGAAGACATGCTTTTGTATCTAAGAATACACATTCTCCTCATTTTCCTTCTGAATTTATTACTGTGCAAGATGGAAAAGAGTCATAAAGCTGTGAAGAGGCATTTAGGCCACCTAGGCCAACCCCCTGTCCCATGCAGGAATCAGTTATTCAAAGCAGCTGCAACAACTTGCTGTCCATAACCCACTTGAATGCAGAGATTCGGAGAAAAGGGGTTCAGCTTTAAAGATAAGGAGGTGTGTTCTGTTGAGTGCACTAGAAAAGGAAAACTAAGGGCCTTTCTGCACTTCCTTGTGCAGGTCTGGATCTGTGCACTAGCCCCTTTCTGTTCTGAACCAGCCCCAATGCAAACCCCAAAGCTTATGCTGACTCCAACAGCCAGGAATGAAAGTTCTGGCCTCCGAGTCCCAGGGAAACTCATTTCAGTGACTCAGCAAGGCATAGTGGCCAAATGGGCCCCCCTTTTGCCCTAGTATACTAGTAAACATCATTATTGAGATCCACTGGTATTCTGTCCCAGAAGGAGACCAAGAAACTGTTATATGTCTCCTGATCTGGAATGTGCTCCATCTTGTGCAGATGGAGCATACCAGTGATAGCTAGCAAGGGCAGAGCCTCTCTAGTCTGTACTGTACACAAACGATGCCCAAAAGACAACCAAGATACAGAGGCAAGTGCAGAACGTCCCTGAAATTCAGCTTAGAACAAGTACTAGTAGGAAACCATTACTGTTTTTTTTCCTTCCAAGCTGTGCATCAGCTTTACTTTTATGGAGTTCATTTAAAAAGAGAAATTGCTCATCATGCTGGCCTGAACACACCTGTTGAACACATCTAATAAGTAAGGCAATTTCTGCACACACCTTGCTTGGAACAGTCCAACTGTCTCAGTATATTCTGTTCCAGGATAGGATGTCAGATGCTGTGTGCACTTGGAGGATGGGAATGCTGTCCGTCCTGACCCATCCCTAGCGGCAGTGAGAACACATCTAACTGTATCTCCATTTCACGCAACATCCAGCCCTGCCAGCCATTAGCCCACAAATGGGTGTTTTAGCATTCAGTTAGAAATTAATCGAATGTTAGAAAATCTGTATTCATTCAAATAGATCCCCTTTGAATGTGGTAGGATTCTATTTGATACGAATCTATTCGTACGAATTCATATGAATATCCAATATGAATGTATACAGAACCTGCATACGGATTCTGTATGAACGCGTGCATATTGGATACATATCCCCAGTTTAACGAATGTATGAACTATAATGTATGAATGTCATAACATTCGATTTGTGTTCAAATCTCCGAATTCGTATGAATTCAGGCGAATAACAAATGTTAAGAATATTTATGCACATCCCTAGTGTTTTGCACTCTTATTTTTTATAAAGACTTAAGTAGCACTATTTTTTAATTCAGCTTTTATATTTAAAAAAACTCCCAAGTTAGCACAGAATGTGAGCAGAATAAGCGATCAGAATTGTCGTAGGATGGTGATAGTATGTGTGTGGCAGGGGAGGCAGACTTTTTAATCCAGGAGATGCAGGACAGATCAGGACAACTGCAGAAAGGTAAGCCGCCTTACCCGTTTCTCTAGGCAAGTGCCTGATCCAGATAGCTGCATCCCACTTACCCAATGACGTTTAGTCGCCCAGTATTTGAATCCTGTGTCTTTTGCTACAGGTCACAGTACAGCTGTGCTGTGTATGACATGTCAACAGATTCCTGTGCATGCATTGAATGGAGCATACTTATTAACCAGTTGTTATTTTCCCTTCTCTCTGCATTGCCTTAACAGGAATGGTTTCCCAAAACAGACTGCTGCCCAGCTGATCCTGAAAGCCATCTCCAACTATTTTGTATCAACAATGTCCTCTTCAATCAAGACAGTGTACTTTGTACTCTTTGACAGTGAAAGTATAGGGATTTATGTGCAAGAAATGGCCAAGTTAGATGCCAACTAAGCCCAGACAGCAAACAAATAAAAATAAAAAATTGCCTCCTTGCCCTTCCCCCCTCTCTTCCAAATTCTTAATTCCTCCGTGTGAAACAGAGTGCCCCTTATTTTAAATTTTGCTCATCTAGGGGAATAAAAGTTGGGGCTTTTTTGACTTTCTAAAATGTTTTTATGTTGGCACTGATAGTTGGCATTACTGCTGTTAATGCACTGTATTCCAGGCATTGTCTGAATTTAGTGTAATCTAGGAGATTTTATAGTTTTATTTTAATGAAGTATGGATTGATCCGGAAACTTGTTAGCAGTAAATAGTCTTTTCTTTGTGAAAGAAACTGGCAAACCCTATTTTGTAACTGTGTTGTGGTGCTTTTATTGAGTGGCGTTCCGTTCCTTTCTCATTTTTCAAAGAAGGAAAAAATGCTGCGTGCCTAATTTGTGTTTACTTCTTGTCTTAAGGATGAATCTGAGGAGAGAAGAATTTCGTTGCCCTTATTTGCAATTTGGGAATTTGTGTGAATCGATTTAGTAAATTGTTGGAAACGTTCCAGCTAGTGTGTTTTGAGTTAATGAGTTGTAAACCTCTGCAAATATGCACCAACAAATTTTGGATGTTGACTTGAATGAGCAAATAATGCACTTGTATTTCAATATAAATAATGGCTAATCAAAAACTCATTAAGTTCTTATATCTGTGTGTGTAGCTGGCATTCATTCCAAAGTATGTGGTCCTTGGGTGCAAATTCTAAATAATTTACTTTCTTGGAGCAGGGCAGAAATTATATTTCTTTCTCTTCTTTTTCCATTGCTGGTTCTCTGAGTTCAGTTTCACATGGCATAGGTTTTGGCTGCAACCATGTTCACATACATTCAGAGCTAACACCAAGACAGTGTTGATTCAGTATGTTTAAACACAAATTCTCTACTATGTACTTCAAGACTGTTTGCTTTCTTGAAAAATTCTGATGGCTACTTATTTCTCTTTGCAAGAATTTAAACACCATTTAAGAATATAAAAGGGTAAGAATACAAAAATGGGACCTCTGCATGAGACAAAGGGTTTTTTAGTCACTGAAAGGATGGAAGCATGTATCTTTCCTGATTTTGTTGTCTTCAAATCTCACCAGCCCCAGTTAGCATAGCCAATGGAGGAAATGATGGGCGGTGGGATCCAACATGATCAACATACATGAAATACTTTAATGAATTTGTCTATTGAACCATCTAATCCAGCACCTTGTTCTCACAGTGGCCACCAGTTGCATTTAAAAGTCCTCCAATAGGAATTGTGCACAACAATTTACCTTGTTAAAAGTTTCTCAACAGTTAGCCTTTTGATACACAGCACATTAGCTAAGGCTAAGCTTTTCCATCACAGTCCTAGGCTGGTGTCCTGTTTCCATCAGTGGCTGGTGCTTCTGGGGACAACACAGCAGAGTTGATAAACTGGCTTCTAAAGAACAGAGAAGAACATAAGAAGTCACTGGTAGAATCAAACCAAAGGTGATCAGAATCCTTCAGCATTCTATTTCCAATTGCAGTAGTCAGCACTGAAATGATAATTGGAGGCTTACACAATGAAACCGTAATGTGGAGATGTATCTCTTTTAAAAACTTGTTATGTGACATTTTTCAAAGCTATTTTTCAGGATCAGTTGGGTTGTGTGTGTTTTTTACAAAACGTTGTTATGTGGAAGACACAGTAATTTGGAAATTTTTTCAAAGAGTTGCATCCAGAAGAAGAAGAGTTGGCTTTTCTACCCCACTTTTCTCACCCATTTAAGGGGAATCAAAGCGGCCGACAAAGCTTTTCTAATCTTCTCCCCACAACAGAACACCCTGTGAGGTAGGTGGGGCTGTGAGAGCTCAGAAGAGAGCTGTGACTAGCCCAGGGTCACCCAGCTGGCTTCATGGGGGAGGTTGGAATCGAACCCAGTATTCCCAAATAAGACAGAAGGTATTTGTCAGAATCACAATTCCCTCCATCCCACTATATCTCTTTAAATATACTCTGTTCCTCTGGAATAGATTTTCAGGGGGTGCAGTAGGATGTGTGAGGGAGAGGTGTCACCAAAGGGACGTTTAATTAAACAACTGCATTTGGATTAAGAAAATCAAAGGTTGCCACCACCTTCTATTTATGTTTCCTCATTCCCTCCTTGGCTTTTTGCTTTTATCATATTCGAATTAAGGATAATCAGCCTAATGCCATCCCAAGTTAGCTTTACTGATCCTTTAGCTGATCCTTGGTCCATTGTGTGCTTTTCTATGTCGAATTTTTGAAAGGACACAAGAAGTCATATGTAAATTAGTTGCATTTTGTACACACATATTTAACATCCAATATGTTTTGGTTTAGTTATTTTTTTCTTATAAATATAGATTTTTGTCCTATAACTATATATTTGTGTGTGCATTTTTATTCTGCACCAAAACTGGAGTGCAAATTTGATCTGTAATCTGCTTTCCAAGCAAGTTCATGAGTGTGAGATCAGTTACAATCACTATAGAAAGGAAAGGAAAAATCCATCTCTAAATAGTAGGCTGACATATGTTACTGTGAATAATGAATCTTTTAGTTATGAAGCTGTCTTTGGGAGACATTCTAAATATCAAAAGTTGTTTCCCAGAGCATATTTTCTACAAACTCCACTAGGTGTCGCTAAAGGGTTTGCAAGAATATGAAATCATACTATATGAATTGTACTGGAGTTGCAAAAAAAAAAACCCAATTTTAGCTTGTCAGCACTTTTAATATGGATACAACATACATTAATTTCCTTAACACGAATAGAGAAGTAGATGTCTTGCAATGTTCATAGAGAAAATGTGAAGGATGTATGAATCTGAAACTGGGTAGACGTACTGGATCCAGAATGAAGAAATGACTGCTTGCCATGATGAATTCTTGGCAAACAAGGAATCAAAAACAAATGTGCTCACCCAACTCAAATTACTGTAAATGTGCCCCAGTTAGGAAGAAAGAGCAACATTCAATACATATTGATCTTCTCTCTCATACACACACAAGATAAATATTGTAGGCAGTTCTGGGGGAAAGTCATTTTTGGATGGATGATATGTACAATGATACTTAGGCATAGTGGCCAGTAACGTTGCTGGTACTGGTGAGAATTGCTTCCTCCAAAGTGGTTTTTAGAAACAAAATCTAGATAGTAGAGATATGCGCAGACAAATTGATATGCTTAATTAAACCATACTGATCCCTAAAGGGGCCCAGAATGTGGGGTTTTATCTCACAAAAGCCTGGCCCTTGGACAGGGAAGGAAGATAACAAGATGAATGTGAGTCCGGTGGTGAGAATTCATATATTTTCACTGCTGACTTTCCCCTCGCTGTATCCTTTGCGTCTGGGAGCATTTGAGACCATGTGTAACAATGATGTCACCACATGGACCACGGTGGTTCTGGTACGGAGTTGCCCTGGCTCCTAGCAAACCCAGACATAGCAGAGATTTGGGTTTTGGACCTCCTACGGGTGGGATTGCTGCAAGATGTGCAGTGATAACGTCAGCCGTAGTGTTTCCCCCTCTCAGGGTTAGGCTAATTTCCCTCCCATCTTTCCCTCCCATTGTCGCTTCACTAGTATTCCCAATTCCCTTCGAAAGAGAGAGAGGGATGTGCAAGAATGTTTTTGACATTCTATTTGAGTAAAATCAAATACTCAAAAATTTGATCTGTTTTGAATTTAACAAGATTTAATTTGAATTAAACAAATTCGAATCCATTCAAATTTTTTATTTGAATTTGCACTTAGGAATTTGACATTTGTAGATGCCCATATGCATCTTCCCAACATCTGTACACATCCGTATGCATCTGTACAGATCCGTACAAATGTGTACGGATGGGGGAAAGATGTGGATCTTCAAGTACGTATCATGTACAAGCCCGTACACATACAAATGTCTGGATAGTTCGAACGAATAGATCCAAAATTCAAAATTTGATTCTAATGTTTAATTCAAGTTTCAGGGCATTCTGTTTGGATTCAAATGTCAAAATTCAGCACCTTTGATCCTATTTCAAATGCCTACAAATATTTGTGCACATCCCTATGAGAGATACATATGCTTCAAACTAGCATATAAATACAAGATAGCATTAGTCCTTGTCAGTAGGAGTGAAAGGTTATGCAACTTGTTGACTGTAGAGCTGCTTTTTGCACTTCTTTTTAATCCCTGAAGCCAATTCTAGGTGGGGATAGGTATGAGGGTCCATTATTTTTTCCCTACAGCATACAAAAAAATATATAGCTACACCACCAATCAGCTGGGTACAAAGTTTCCCACTCATACTGATGAGGGTTGAACTGTGATCAAAACATTCTTATGTCTGTTCTGCGTTTGTGCACCCAGCGAAGGTGGGAATGTGGAAGGTTGCGTATCAAACAACTTTGTTCACAGAGGATGAGAAGGGCCTAGCCCCACAAGCATGCTGAAGATGGCAGCTAGATACATGCAATCCAGGAAAAGGCCCTGGGACAATCCAGAAGAGGCTTAAGAACATTTTAAATTGATATCTGCATCTGCCTCTCTTGTTTACAACCCGAGATCTTCCTGTTCAAATACAAAGACAAGTCGTCTATAAAGGTATCTCAGACCATACGGTGCTCATTTGACTCAGAACAGAGTCCTTTCTACCCCTATTTCACAGGCTGTGAAAATTCATTGATTTTTCTGTACTTATTTCTTTGCTTCTCCTGTAAACATCAACATACGCATGAAAAATATTATCACCCTGGTTTCTAACTAGCATAGCTCCAGCTTGAGGGAAGCATAGCAACATCAATGCTCAGATCAACTATGCAAAGGCTCACATTCTACCTTCCTTTGCTACTGAGCTAAACAGAGATCTGCAATCAATGTTCACAGAACATGGAAACCTGCATTTCCATACACAAACACATGTTCCATAATATGTCCAGCAGGATGTATTACATTTCATGGGCTATACCTTCACCAATCATGGTATCCCCCAGGAACAAATAGCAAAGAACAGAACAAGTAATACAATATGTGAGGCCAAAATGGTGCCCTTTGGGGTATTCCCTAGGACCCAGAAAGCTTCCCCCTGACCCTTTATCTCAAGGTGACAAGCCTTTTTTCTTTCTCAAAGAACTGAAAAATGAGGCTGGAAGCCTCTACAGGCCTTTTGAAAGTGTGTCCTTTTATATGCCTCAACACCACCTCCATTAAATCATTGCAATGCAAAAGTCATGAAACTGTTTTTATTGTATTTCATCTGGCTTTAATTCAGCCATCACATCACTGAAAACCTAAAAGATATTTATGTACCTGTTTCTGACTGTCCCTGGAGTAGGGGGTAGCCTACGGCAAGATGAGGTAGCAACATCTGTAGTGTGGATAACATACCTTCCGCACTGAAAATGTCCCTGCAGCCCCATCCTCAAAGCTGGTCCTGGTTCCACACAAATAAGCCCTCAGAGATGGATGGCAGGAAATCATTCTCCAACTCACCATCCTCATTTATAGCTAATGATAGTGGGGCAAACTAGCTCTGCAATCGGGCTGCAGCTAGAAATTTATAGCTAAAGGTCATGCTTCTCTCCTCCACACCTTTCTGCCTCTCCAAATCTAAGAAGCTATGGAGAAATAAACGTGAAAACTTCATCCCCAGAGATTGTTTATGAATTTTCCTGAGCTACTTGGCTTAACCTAGCTGGAAATAGAGAAGTGAATCAGATGAATGTTGTCTGGCCCAGCAGGGCTTACAAGAGCGATTTCTCCTTTCTAAAATCAGGCATTAAAGAAGTTGTTCTTTGCCTTCTCCAACTACATACCAGGCAACCTATTAGAAAAATGGCAATTACAAAAGTGGCTCTCTGGAATTAATCCTTGCTTCATTTTGTTTTACAGGTAGACTACATTATGTTTGTTTGTTTTTTATTTGCTTGCTCATTTGATCAATGTTTGTTTGATACTATTAACCAGTGAAGGGAAATATGGGAGTGATAGCATAACCCACATGTAGAGCAGTTGTAACTGCTCTGCCCCATACAAGACTCAGGGCTGGGAAAGCCCTGCACAATCCATTGGCACTTCTTTCGAGTGGAAGAGGTGCAAATGGAGCACGTGCTAGGCAGCACAGCCTCATTGCATGCGGTGTTGTCCAATTGCCACAGCAATGGCACTATTAAGACACAAAGGTGCCATTGCTGTGGCTTCATGATCACCTCCATAATGGAGGTGAGTCACACCTCACCAGTGCATAGGGAAGTGCTGACAAAGTTTGGGATACATTTGGCATTCCAAAATGCAGACACCAGATCTACCCCCCCCATCTTCTCTTCCACGGGACATTTTCCCAGGGAACTGAAAAAGCAAAAAGGCCCTATATAACACTTATTGCTAGAACCCCTAAGCCAAGCACAATAACAGAGAGTGCGTGTAACAGTTCATTTTTAGTGCAAGCCTTCCTGTTAAAATGAAAGATTAATATTTATTTCTCCTTTCTAGCTTTGTTTTAATATAATATGCAAAGCTTACACCTAAAAAACAATATAGTTCAATATAGTTGTATTTTCTCCATGGTTTGGGTTCTCCATTTTAACAACTGCCTTCAGGCCCAAGGGGTGATTGAAGAATGTGTGAATTCCTGCCTTAACCCCACAGCCAAGCCATATCAGCCAAGATGTGGCCAATTCAAGTGATGGGAGAGCAACAACCCTGTTGTTAATATTTTTGGATATCATAATAAACCTAGTGTATACAATATAATCAAGATGTGGTTGAAAACAGATTTTCCTCAAGGCAACATCCTTTATAAATCCATGATAGAATTGAAGCTTTAATCTTCAGTTTCAGAAACTGCTAAAGTATTGGCTTATGTGGCCCTACAACTCCAGAAAATCCTAGCAGCCATTCTTTGTTGATAGCCCTGTTCTCTGCGTTTCCTCCTTCCATGAACATTCATTGTATTACTGTGTGTCACACTTTAATAACTTGGGATTCATCAGAGCTTTCTGGAATGTTTATGGCTGCATCCAGACTTGCTTCAAAGCTGCACAGCTTTCTTCAGCCTGCAGACTTCCGGAATAGATCTGCAGTTAAAGGAAAAATGCAGCTTACCTGCTGCAAAGCGAAGACCGGACATCCCGACTCACCATAGATTTATAAAGAGATAAAATGACACTTGCTGACTTATTTTCTATTCCCTTCCTAATTATTCCCACCACTGAATTAGCACCCCGCCCCCTGCTGCTGTGCACTGGGTTGACACCTTCATTGAACTGTCCACCAAAACCCTGAGATCCCTTTCCTCGTGTGTTGCAGAAAGCTCAGACCCCATCAGTTTATAGACGTAATTTGGATTTTTGGCCCTGGTGTGCATTACTTTGCACTTGTTAAGATTAAAGCACATTTTCCACTTGGTTGCCCACTCACCCAATGCTAAGAGATCCCTCTGGAGCTCTTGGCAATCTTTTTCAGTTTTTACTACCCTAAATAATTTAGTATCAACAGCAAACTTTTCTATTTTACTATGTACCCCTTCTTCTAGATCACTGATGAATAAATTAAAAAGCATTGGTCCCAACACTGAGCCTTGAAGGACCCAAATGAGAATTGGCCATTTATTACTACTCTCTGCTTCCTGCCCTTAAGCCAGTCACAAATCCAGGACAGACCCTCTCCTTTTATTCCCTGGCTGATGAGTTTACTCAATAGCCTTTGATGTGGGACTTTGTCAAAAGCCTTCTAAAAGTCCAGATAGACAACGTCTACTGGTTCACATTTATCCATGTGTTTGTTGACACCCTCAAAGAATTCCAACAAGTTTGTGAGGTGTGATTTACCTTTGCAGAAGCCATGCTGGCTTTTGTTCAGCAATGCTTGCTCCTCCATGTGCACACTAGTTTTGTCTTTAAATATGGTTTCCATCACCTTACATGGAACCAATGTTAAGCTAACTGGTCTGTAATTGCCTGGATCACCCCTGGATCCTTTTTTGAAGATTGGGGTTACATTTGATACCCTCCAGTCCTCAGGTACAGAGCCTGATGTTAGGGAAAAATTATATATTTTTGCTAGAAGGTCAGCAACTTCGCATTTGAGTTCCTTAAGGACACAGCTCTCTTTTTTTCTTTTTTCTTTTATTTTTATAAGGACTTTAGAACAACAACAACATCAAACATCAGTTTCAAACAATCAAATTTGTGTATATAACTCACACAGCTTTGGGGCTGGCTTCTGTGGGTTTTGACGGCTAGGAATGAAAGTTCCCATCTTTGAAACCACTGTTGTACCTATTTCAGTGGTGTGCTTTGGTGCACTGGTGGTATGGGTCCCTCAGTAGCAGTATGCCTTCTGCACACCAGACCAGGGCCCACTAGTATGCCACTAGTCTTGATATTAAGGTGTACCAGTGATCCAGATCAAGGGCCTCTAGGGGTGTTTTTCCACTAGTACTAAGTACTCAATGAAAGACCCGTTAAGGGAGCAGGATGACCCCATTTCCACTACAGACTCCATTAGAGTCACATTTGTTTCCACCAGAGCTAGGGAAATCTGGATCATATGGATCCTTCAGGACCTATAATCCGGATTTCCTGTAGATCCCATTAAAGGAGTCTACAATGGGGTCTTCAGCCCCCAGATTAAAGGAAGTACCCATTCCTCAGATCCGGATCTTCTTAGATCAAGATTAAAGGAGCTCAGTGGAAAAACGCCCTAGGAGTGAGTGGGGCCTCCTATATTCCACATTAGAGTAGAAAGGAGGTCCTTGGTGCAGTTTATCATTCCCCAGCTGACTGGCTTGTGCTTATTGCTTATATAAGTGTATTCCTGTTTTATTGTGAGCTGAGTCTCCACTTACAGATTGAAGTACCTATGTTGCATGTAGATGGGAAAGATCCCAGTCTGCTCCTCTATCTCCATCCATTTTGATCAAGGAGGCTTATTTTCCATGGTGAATGGAAGTGCCTCCATTCAGGTTGTGAAATCCCGTCTCGCCATGGTGATGTTGGCGATAGGGAGATGTGGCCATGACTACTCTGACATATAAGTCCAGTTTGGTCTAGTGCGGTGGTAGGCAAACCACAGCTCGAGAGCCACATGCAGTTCTTTGGCCCCTTGAGTGTGGCTCTTCCAGCTTAGGAGTACCCTAATAACAATATATATAGTTTAAATTTTAAAAAATTGGCTCTCAAAAGAAATTTCAGTCATTGTATGGTAGATATTTGGCTCTTTTGACTAATGAGTTTGCTGGCCACTGGTCTAGTGGTTAGGGAGCTGGTCTCTTATCTGGGAATAATGGGTTTGATTCCACCCTCCCCCATGAAGCCAGCTGGGTGACCTTGGGCTAGTCACAGCTCTCTTTTTTTTTTTTATAAGGACTTTAGAACAACAACAACTTCAAACATCAATTTCAAACAATCAAATTTGCATACAACATCCAGTAAATCAGAACATAACAATTTTATAAACGCTGTCTAACATTAGTTTACTTTCACAAGTCGTGAGCTCCCACAGCCCCACCTACCTTACAGGGCATCCGTTTGGGGAGAAGAATAGAAAGCTTTGCCAACCACTTCTTCTTCCATGACATAAATGGTGTGTTACATTTGTTGACACTGAGATTGCATCTGGGGAGTCTGAAAGAGGCAGCCAGGTAACAGGTCACAACCCTGAGGTTGTGGTTTTTCTCCTAGCGCCAGCTGCCAGGTGGTTGGTCAGTTGTGTTTTAGGTGTCAGTTAAAACATTCAGGAACTTGATTTATTCTACCTACACAAAAGTACTCTTAGGGGTACAACTCTACCCCAAATATATATAGTACTGAAAATTCTGGACTATAAAACTAGCTCACTATCCATAAATTGCATGATTTTAATCCATATTAATGGGTCTTAAAAACATGACACCATGAACCTGATTATCTGTGGAACTGGCAGAAGATGTCACATAAACAAACAGCAGATCACAAAAAACTCCATTATATTCTAGGACGTAATTTCTTTAAAAGGCTCAGAACTTGCGTCCGCTCCCCTTCAGACACCACAACTCCAGAATGTTCCTTACTTCTGAAATATTAATCTGACCATTCTTTTTGGATTGGCAACCTGAATGGGAACTGTAGTAACATTGGAGCCTCAGATGTGGAATCTGCCCTAACTAGCCTTACATTTTGTTCCGTATGTCCTTGGCAGACCGAGGGCCAATAATACCTGAAGTTATAACTGCAACTCAAAGCTGAACAGCATAATTGATAGGCCTGAAGAGTGTAGGTAAGTAGAAGGATTGTATTTACATCCCTGGTTTGAAACCCACAGGGAACAAGGCTGGTGCACATTGGCTAAAAGTCTTGAAAATTGCCACCAGTTCCTTTCTGTGTTCTGCTCTTCAGAGATTTAACAGAATCCAACTTAATGCCTCCACAACTCATGTTTAACCATTATCACTAGCAACCAGCTCATAAATGCCTTTGCCCTCGGCTGGATCTCACAAATAGGAATCAGGGGGAGATGATATTTGCTGTTTTCCAACAGTAAACAAATAGTGACAACATAGTAGACTGCAGCCTATGAAATCCCAACTCTGTTGCATGTGCTTTTGTAGCAGCCCAGTTAACACAGGAAATCTGATATTTCTGTACCTTGAAATGACTAGGCTTCTCAGGCTTAGGAGAATAAATTAAAGCAGAGCCAAAGTATGCCTCAGCTGCACTGGATGGGCAGATTGATTTGCTTTCCATCTGGGAGATTAAATTCTACTGCCAAAAAATGGCACCAGCATAATTAGCTGTCAGTCAAGTTGCAAAGAGACAGACTATGGGGGATAATTGAAAGCCCTGCAGCTTCTCATTACTTACTACAGTAGCTCTATTTGCAAATTTCCACCTTGAGGGGGTTCTCAGACGGTTGTCAAAAATTGTATTTATCCCTGCTGGCACATTCTTCTCAATGCAAAAGAAGAATATTGGGCAAGGCATGGATTAATGTTAAGGAACTTTCACTTAACCTAACTTTGTTGTAATATATTTGTCAACAGCCACTGACAGCTCCACCAGGCCTTAATTACAAGCATCCCACACAACTGGAAGGAAATGGTGTGCTTTCCACCAGGTTGTATCCTAGAGACATTCTGCAGGAATTAAAAAGGAAGAAGCAGCAACGCTTCTTTGTGACTAAGAACCTAGGCAAAATTATAATCTTTGGTGTGTTTTGTACTTCACAGACTACAGTGAGTGTATCACTTGTGGTCAACATATTTGATATAAAGTAAACCTATCATCATCATCATCATCACACTGAAGAGAGACACTATAATGCAATATCTGTTGTGCTGACTGGAAACAGTGAAGCCACAGAGGGCGCGTCTTCATGGCATGTGTTATTTCAGTTTAAAGAATTC
>MTQE01000401.1:6123651-6133892 GCA_014337955.1 Aspidoscelis marmoratus | reverse complement strand
CTATACGAAATTTCTTTCTTCAGTTACAAAGAACAGGAGGTGGTGCTCGCAATCTTACTCCATTTGAACATCTGATTCTTGAATATAAGGCTAGAGAAAAAGGTATAATCCCAGTAATCTATAAAACTTTACTGGAAAGCAACAACAGAGAACCCCTGAGTTTAAAAGGCCTTTGGGAACTAGATTGTAATATAAATGTTAGCAGGGAGGAATGGCTCAAGATACCAAATAAGATATATTCTTCTTTTAAATCACAAGCCGAAAGGGAACTTTCTTCTAAGGTCCTATTTTGGTGGTACTATACTCCCATTGCTCTTCATAGAATTAACAATAATCTCCCCACCACCACCATGTGTTGGAACAATTGTGGAAACAAGGGTACTTATCTACACATGTGGTGGCAATGCCCCAAGGTTGAAAAATTCTGGAAAATAGTTCAAACAACACTTTGCGAAATTACATCCCAGAATATTGTGCTTTCCCCAGCTATAGTTTTTTTATTATGTTTTAAGGATGATTCAGTCCCTAAATGTAGCAGGGATTTGATTAGGTCAGTGATGGCGAACCTTTTGAGCTTGGTGTGTCAAAATTCACCAGAAAACCTAGCTTTACTCAGGTGCTGTGTCATATCTAGAAATATCCATAATTTTGTGATATTTGTGGCTCTAGTAAAAAAGTTATATTTTTGATGTATGTATTTAATTAAAAGCAAAAACAAATAATTCTTTACATTAGTGACTTTTGTTGCTGAATCTTCAATTGAAAGTTGGTATTTTGTACACTTCAAGAACAAGCAAGCACTACACGCCCAGGTGCCAGGGTGGCCATGTGTGTCACCCAAAAGGGGTTGGTGTGTCACTTGTGACACGTGTGTCATAGGTTGGCCATCACCGGATTAGGTCTATGATAACAGCCACTAAGGCTGAAATAGCACTCCATTGGAAGAACCCCGATCTTCTGTCGAAGGAGAACTGGATCACCCATCTATGGACCCTCATTGTCAATGAGCTAATAACAGCTCAGCAATACAAAATGCAGGCCTTGGAACAGGAAGCTCAATTTATAAAAAAAAATGGGCACCTTTTATTGTTCAGGCCCAGGTCAATCCCACTTTACGTCCCTCTGTTTCCTTTTCCCTTTCACTTATAAAATATAAAGTATTATCTTTGTTCCCGGATGTAATGATTTAATTCTTGTATACAGGAGAAACAACACTGTAATGCAGAAATTGTTGTTCTTCAAATGTCTTCAGGCAATGTAGTTAATGCTTGATTTTCTTATTATATGTTGGCTGTCATGTTATTTGTTGGTTGTGGATTGTTATGTTATTTATAATTTCAATAAAAAAAGCTTAAAAAATAATCTACTGACACAATCTATTGGCTTGTAACTTCAACAAGCTAAGATCTTGAATCAATTTTTGCTTAACAGTATGTGAAGTAGTGCCAAGAACAAACAACCTTTTAGCAAAGGTATGTAAGACAGAATGTCAGATGTAAACATGTACCTCTGTTTGAAGATAAATTTAAAAACAGGTATAGCTTCCTGCTACAATATTTTCTTTTATATTGTCCCAAAATCACCCATTTTGTCCTTATAATAACAACACTGGAAATAATAGTTTATCCAGTGTACCTAGATGTTTGGAAAAGATAAGATGCAAATTCAGCCATTGTTTTGGTTTCTTCCCCTGTCCATGTTTACTCTTAACTTATGCTTATATAAACAACTATCAAGCTTTCCTCTTCCTTTCAAGGAGAAATTCTCATAGAATTTTATCATGTTCCAGATACGTGATCCACCACTTGGCTCAGGGAAGTTCTTGGCAACAGCTGGGGAGCTGCTGCAATACACCAGCTTTGTTCTGAAAGATTTACCCAGGCTTCGACCGGCTCAATCCTGGAGACCAGCCACAATGGCTGACCCGAATAGACTAGAAAATGGGGGAAGGAACTAAAGAGGCTGGAGGCAAGAGGAAATCAAGAGTTTTAATCTTACTAGGGGTTTAAATACAGCCAAAAAAGGAGCCTGGGGGAAATTACCTTGAGGCAGCATCTGGGGAGGTGATTGGATGAAGGCTGGGGTCAGGCAGGTCAGATGTACTTGTGATGTCACATCCTCTGGTCAGTGGCAGGAAAAATCCTCAGCAGGAAGAAAGGGCTTTGGAGGAAAATAGCTGGCACTTTATCTAGGCTTTTTCCAGTGAAAGACCTCATACACTAAAGTGAAGAGCTGAAAGAAGAAGCCAGGGGAGGAAGGCTGTGCAGCCTAGTGGTTGCTACAGAACCTCACCTTTTATCTAGTCTATACAACCCACTGAGCACTCATCTACTCTGAGTGACTTGACATGAAACCGCTTTGAATCCACTCTGGATCCAGAGCCGTTTTTCCGCCTCCCCACATCCATGAATATAACAAAGCTTCTAACAAATATACAGAAGCATTCTCTTCACATTCAGATGTCAATCTCTGAATGTAGGCAACATTTGATTTGAATTTGAATGTATGAATTTGAACAAATTTGAATGAATTTGATCAAATTTCAAATTTAGCAAGTACTTTTGCACATCCCTCACTTTGACCAGTCTTAGGAAATTGTGAATACAGAGGCTTGTAGATAGGCTTGTATGGTTTGTAAGCCAGGAATCAGCAACAGCAACCATAAAATATTCCACTAACCTAAGTTCTTGGGAAGAACTCAACACCAACTAAAGAACTGGCAGTTGTAATATCACCTTGTGTAACAACAACAGCAACACAGCGACTACATACCAAATCAACCAGATCCAGATCAGCATAAGCCAGTGCTATTAAAAATAGTACTTATGGAAATAATGTTTTGAGAAGCTTTTCCATATACATGGAAGGACTATACTCCTCAGCCAGAGGGGTTGCTTCAGCCCAGTAGTGGGGAGGCATGCTCTGCACACTTGAAGATTGGGGGATTCTTGCACAGGAGTTTCAAACAGGGCCATCACACAAAGCACTGTCGAAGGTTCCAGAAGTCACCTATTCTTGGTTCTTTGCATAACAACCCTTGGCAGCAAGACTGAAAGTAGGCCACAGGTATGGATTTGGCTATCACTCTCTTTCAACAGCATGCTTCTTCCCACTCCTCTAATATTATCTCACTGAATTTAAGTGGAAAAATGCCCTTTACTTAACTGAATTCTGCCAAAGGAGTGCCCTAGAGAGAGGATTCCTCCATCAGGAGATGGGTAGCTATCAGATGGGTATGGTAAAGGGTGATTAGGGCAGTCTTGGTACCCTTTAGCAGGGCCTTATCTGGGTATGTGGATCTTCCATTAGGCTAAATAGTCATCCTAGTTCTTCAGCAATCAATAACATTGGATAGCAGCATAGGACTATCCAGAATACTAGTAGAACAGTGTTCCTAGATGTGTTTAAAGGGAATATGAAATATCTAGAAGGCACAGTTTATGATCTTGTTACATACATCTGGGTGAGCACCTTCCATCAAGCTCCCAGCATTGGCCCCTCCCTCCCAACTGCCTCCAGACGGGCCATGAAGGAACCATCTTGCCTGTGGGGAATGGAGGAGGAAAATAAAATAAAAGTTTTTACCTTTGCAAGGACTCTGCTGCCACCAGAGCACCCCTCTTCCCTCCCACACCATTTTCCTTTTGTATCTTGTCTCTTTAGATTGTAAGCCTGAGGGCAGGGACCTGTCTAAGATTAATATAATATTGTAACCCGCCCTGAGACCTTCGGGTATAGGGCGGGATAGAAATACAAATAAATAAATAAAATAAATAAATTCATTTTTGCTGGAAGGACACTGTGGTTTGTGCTGAACAGTTCATGCAGCTAACAAGCTAAACAGCACTAAGTAAGTAATATGTAGTTGTTATCCATAAAATTATGCTGTTTGTAGTAATACAGTGGTTGCTAATGACTGGCTTATTTTTTCTGGTGTATTTTTTTTAATATCATCACCCGTCAATGGGCTTGGGTTCTCATAGTTTTGGCTATGTCTCTATTCACTCATCTGGGACCCTAGGAGAAGGGTGTCAAATATCATCTGGTGGCACAACATGCCTGCTGAGAAGAATAACCTCCATCTTAAGTGATTGGAAGTGAAAGCATGATATTGCAATCTTTGGAGAAGCATCCTGAATTTGCTAATCCTCCCCATGCCACCAGATATGAGTATTGTAAAGCACCCAGTGATGCATTATGAATGTGCCAAAAGGGGCCAGGATCCTTATGACCCTGCTTCTTACAGTGTAGTCAGTGAGCAGAATGAGTGTGGCATCCATATGAAAGCTATCTATGCTGGCACAAGTGCCAGAGTGGGATAAAGAGATCTAAGGGCTCTTTGTCTTACTTTCTGCTTGCTGAGCTGGCCCTGCCACCGCTGCCACTCAAGTCACTGAACACTTAAAATGCCCCCCCCCCGCCTCGGCCACTGGTATTGGAGTGAGCTTCATGCTTGATGGCCAGGGCAGCAGGCAGATAGGATGGCGCTGCCTTAAACACAGTACAGACTAATAAGACTGTGGGATGTTTGTTTGTTTTGGTTGTGAGTGAGTTTGGCTGAGAGCCAGTTTGGTCTAGTAGTTAAGGAACTGGACTCTTATCTGGGAATACCGGGTTTGATTCTGCCCGCCTCCATGAAGCCAGTTGGGTGACCCTGGGCTAGTCACAGCTCTCACAGCCTCACCTACCTCACAGGGTGTTCTGTTGTGGGGAGAAGAATAGAAAGCTTTGTCAGCCGCTTTGAGTCCTCTTAAATGGATGAGAAAAGTGGGGTAGAAAAGCCAACTCTTCTTCTTCTAAAGAGAAACTGCAGAACATGGATCACAGATTTAAACTTTCCATTTTCACCTCCCATTTTTAAAAAAAATGGGTACAGAGAATGAATATGGAGTGTTCTAAAAGCTATAAAAGACAAACAACAGTACTTATGATAACTGTGATCTTGCTAAAGAATTATTTTACCCTCATCTAGTTTGTCTTAAATGTGCAACTTTCTCTATTAGATTAGCTTCTGCAGATATTGTTTGGCAAGTTAGTTTAATTAGATCACTGCCTTAGTTGCATAGCATTACTTAGTGATGTGGAGCCTTTGGAAAATGTAACCCCAGCTAGAGAGGATCTGCTGGATTAGAATCCCTTTTAATGTTGTCCTGTAGTCCATTCGTCCTTAACTAGATGCATCAAGCAGGATGCCTTGTCATTATTTATGGCTGGAGGCATGAAAGCTGAGTTACTGCTCTTAACTGAATTAGCAATTTGGGATTTCTACAACCTAGGTGGCTAATTCACCTGAAAAGGGATCGTCTCTCAGAAACCCTATGACTCCAGTTTAAGAGCTTTTTTATAGACTAATATAACCTTTTATTTGCACTTCATTCAGTTAATATGTATAAAGAAGGCTGACCCTTTTATTTTCCTGTCTAGTCAATCAAGAGCTTTGAAAATGAAGAGGGGACATATCTTGAAGAGGCGGGAGGAGGATTTGGGTTAAATATCTCTTTTGCTAATTAATGCAATAGGGTGACAATAGCCATAGGAATATTTTCGTGGAACTAATTGTTTCAGTTGCTTTTATGGCATTTTATAAATTGGTTCAAAATTATACTTTTTGATGGGAAACAATACCAACACAAAGATCAGAATGGTTAATGTCATGGTTTTTAGTGTTGCTTTGCAGTGCAATTAAGTAATACAAATTAAGGATCTGCATAGAAAGGGCATCACTATGGAAGTGTTTATACATGGGCACCAGTAAAGCCCATATTGTATCAGCTCTCGTGAGTATTTATGTGTTTAGGCTGCTATAGAAGTCATTATATCATTAACTAAAATACATGCTACAGAAAAGTACTATCTGATTGCATTATTCTGCAGTGCTGTCATTTTGCCTATGAACTCTGGGCACTGGGTCCAAACGATTTGGATGGATGCTAAACATGAGCTTAGCATACCTGGCTACAAATGTTGACATCAGCATGGAAAGTAATGGAAGCAGAAGTGTCTATGGCCCAAGGCAATGAATTTTGATCATGAGGCATGTCCTCCTAGTGACACTCAGTTGTAGATACAGACTAACTGGACTCAGTCAAATAAATCTTTCAACTTCAGTTCCCCCATCTGTAGTATGATGGGAGTTAATAATACTGGCTTATTTTACAGGGTTTTATTTGAGTCACATGTTAGTGAGCATGTATGCATGTGTGCACACATGTGCTTAAGGGTGGCCTTCCTGGGACCAGGGCAAAAAGATACTAGCACCCATTTTCTATTCTTTCTATTTCTCTTCCTTTTGCATGCCACCTTCTTTCTCATGCTGTTTCCTTCTTTGCCACCTATTTGAAATAATCCCACCATGTTTTACATAATCTGGCAAACATTACTATTAAAAAAACATTTCTGACCTAGGCCCTGGTGACATCTTTAGTTTAGGACAACTTCACATCATTCTAAGGTTGAAAAAAAAACATTATTTTTATTCAATTTGTTTTCCAAGCGGGCCTACCCCCATTAGATCATTCTAACTGGAGTCCTCTTTTTCAGACAACTCAGCCCATCCTGGCATTCCAGGACATCT
The DNA here is from genome assembly GCA_014337955.1 of Aspidoscelis marmoratus. Taxonomy (NCBI): domain Eukaryota; kingdom Metazoa; phylum Chordata; class Lepidosauria; order Squamata; family Teiidae; genus Aspidoscelis; species Aspidoscelis marmoratus. Next base: position 6,127,318 of record MTQE01000401.1, on the reverse strand, counting down.
TCGCTTCCTTAGTTGTGAGCGGGGAGACAGGCTAAAGGAGACTGAACCATGCTGTGGGGGGTGGGGTCCAGTCTTTCCTTTCAGCCATTGTGCACACATGGACTTCATGAGGCACCTCCCGTTCTCACCTCAGTTTATGTGTATGATTCCTTTATTTAGTTTTTTCCACAAATTTATTATTATTATTTTTTAAAAAATAATCTCATGGAGAAGAAAAGCACATCAAAAAGAAAGGAGAGAAATGGAAGTGGGGGAGCAGGCTTAAAAAACCCCGCAACACATCCTCACCTACCTTGAGTGACACAATGGCATCAATAAGAAAGGAGATAGATTTGATGCAACAAAAGGGGTGGAAAGACAAGAGTTCCATGGAGGAGGTTCAGATCGATTGCAGAAAAAGGTGTGAGCGATGAAGCCCGGAGTGAGGACAGCCTGAGGATGTCATACAATAATGTACGTGTAAACAGAGCTGGTATGACCTCAGTTTAAATTATTGATAGGACATCCTGTCTTATATAGATGTGACCAGGGCTCTAGAGTGGCCTAGGTGTTGTTGGCCCATCAAGTACAGCAACAGTGTCTAGGGCTGAAATGAGCTGAAACCCAAAAATCTGGACCAGAGGGTCTTAAAGATTCAGCAATGCATTTGCATTGCTTTGAACCACGTGGGCACTTTTGAATGTTAACTAGTGCACATTATATACAGGTGATGAACATTCTTTGATATTTGCCTTATCACATTGTGCAAAAAGCTTGCTGAAACTCGATCTAGGGTTTCTCTCTCCATCCCACCCCAGATGGGCAAACAGTTCAGAATGAAAGTTTTTAGTAGCAAAAGTGGAGGAAGATTCGGAGAAAGCATGGAAAAGAAATACAAGAAAGCAATAGGGTCAGGCTTGGAGGTGCTAAGGCACAGCAACTGTACTTAAAATCAGAAGTGAGGAAATTGTGGTTGCTAAGGCACAGCAACTGTACTTAAAATCAAAAGTGAGGAGAAGCAACGATCCAAAAGAAGAAAAAGAAAAAATGGTGATGGCTTAAAATTAAACAAAAAAGTGGGACTGAGAAAATCCAGCCTCCTGAAGGAAAATCCCTTTGTGTCAGCTCAAGTACCCAGAGGAAGTGTTAGCTGTGATTCTCAGAACGTACAGCTCCCATACAGTTGCAGTGAAAACGTTCCTCCTTGCTGCCTCATTTTTCATTTGCTTGAAACGTGCACATGTTTTAGTCAAATCTCTTTGAAGGGTGGTGAAAGCCATGGAATCCCCAACCCTTGTGCCAAGTGCCAAGTCCGCTCCTTTAATTCCAAGCTCAGGTTTTACTTAAAAATATTGTTCTGGGCTGTTATTTTATTTGACCAGAAAGCCAAGAAGATATTTAAACTGGTGGGAACTACAGGCCAGAAAACCTTTTATTAAAAAATTGCCCAAAATTACATGTATGGGTTCTTCCTGTGTTTATTCAGTAATTCATAGTTTCAAGGAGATTCAAGTCAAACAGCCAAGTGGCTGCACTTTCAGTAGCAAATGTTCTCATACAACAAAGAGTTCAGATCTTTCCATTCACTCAGTGCACAGGGATTTGTGGTAGAACATCTTTGGCTCTTCTCATTCAAAAGAATAAAAGCAAAATCTTAGTACGATTTATGGTCTGTGAAGCCCAGCGTTCATGCCAGTAACCACTTGAGGACCCTTGAAAAGAGTTCTAGTCTTTACAGAAGAACGTCAGCATCAGAATCTTTCAGGATATCCTTAGCAATGTGGGTGATACAATCCTATGGGCAGTTACAACAGCAAGGATGGCATGCAACAGCAAGCATACCAATGCAACATGATAATTAACATCTCAGAGTAATAGCAAAACAGCAGGAATTAACATCGCTGTCCAGCATGTCACCAGGGGCGGTCCCACTCTCAGTGTGGAATCCACCCCCCAGGAAGGCTCCTTCAGAAGAATGCAGGGTAGCAAATGTAATATCAATCTTTAAAAAAGGATCCAGAGATAATCCAGAAAATTACAGGCCAGTCAATTTAAAATCAGTTCCAGGTAAAGTGGTGGAAACCATAAATAAAAATATACATAGAGAAGTAGGCATTACTGAAGGAAAATCAGTGTGGTAAAGGTAAATCATGTCTTACTAACTTGAAAGTGTCAATAAGCATTGTGGATACAGGCAAGTTCAGTTGAAATCTGAGGCCTAATCGCACCTAGGCCTCTGGTATGCAGTCAGGACAGCTCTGGTGAAGAGCATTTGCAAGTTTACTAGGCAGCTACAGCCTAAAAGCTTGCCCACCCTCATCAGAGCTGTCCTGATTAAGGATGAAGCAAACGCAAAGGGAAGGAACTTCAACCACCAAGTGACTTTCTCTTTCCTCTCCCTTTCCGGCATCTAACCCAGCACGATACATGTATCATTTCAAAAATATATCATTTTCAAAAAAATATTTCAGGCTTCCTAAGCATCTCTCTCCAAAAGATACATGTTTCAAGGGAAATTATTAAAGACGCTTTAAAAAAGACAAGCCCTTCTTGCCTTTTTTGTACTGCGAGGCTGGCGGGGGGGGGGGGAGCATTACATCTGTAAAAAAAACATCCACAGCTGGCTGACATTGGCCAGAATGCTAGACCTCCACCCCAAATAGCCCAGTATCATGCCCATGTGGGGGTAATAAAGCAGATGCAGCTCCAAGAAGGGGATGGAGTCCAGTTTTCATCAGGACTTTTTTCTCTCCTGAATTAGGCAGGATATGTGACGGCATGTTTATTTGTTGTACTTTAAATATGCTCAAAATTGAAAGAAGAAAGCAAAGCCTGTTGAATAAACAGGAAAACAGGTTACCAGGAGGATTAGCTAAGAAGGTAAGAGAAGCACAGCCAGCCCAATTAGCATATTGGAAGTGGGGAGAGAAGAAGCCCAAGCCCAGCAAATCAGGAGGGATAGAACCTTGGCAGAGGATATTAAAAGGTCCTACCTGGAAGGGCTGTTGGTCTGTTATGGGGCTGAAACCAGGGTGGGAGAAGCAGGGGTTACAACAACTCTCAGGGGTTACAACAACACTCAAGCAGTCCCAGCTCTGCAGTGAGAGAGCTTGAGGGAGGGCAAGAGACAGCTGAAACAGTTTTTCCTCCATGTGTGTTAGCAGCCTTAGAAGAGTTGGCTTTTCTACCCTGCTTTTCTCACCCATTTAAGGGGACTCAAAGCGGCTGACAAAGCTTTTCTATTCTTTTCCCCACAACAGACACCCTGTGAGGTAGGTGGGGCTGTGAGAGCTCAGAAGAGATCTGTGACTAGCCCAAGGTCACCCAGCTGGCTTCATGGGGGAGGGCGGAATCGAACCCGGTATTCCCAGATAAGAGTCCAGCTCCCTAACCACTAGACCGAACTGGCTCACAGCCTTAGCCATTTCCTAGTAGGCTAAGGTTGCCCAGCTGGGACAAGATTAGCTAGCTCAGAAAATGTTCCTTTGTTTCTTGACAACCGTGGGAAGAGTGCATTTTGGGAAGTTCTTGTATTCTTACTTACCGTACTATACACAATAAATCTGTTAATTTTGGTACCAATAGAAGAAGTCTGACAGCTATTTCTTTTACAAGGCAACCCAAGGCAAAGAAGTACTCTACTCTAGCGGTGTTGCTCCTAAATGCCAGGTCGGTCCGGAATAAAACA
>MTQE01000401.1:6103499-6120392 GCA_014337955.1 Aspidoscelis marmoratus | reverse complement strand
TGGGGCGGGATATAAATATAAATATAAATAAATATAAATAAAATAAATAAAGTAGGGACCCTGCATTTTAAGACAGGGAAGCAAGTGGTGAATGCTGAGAGAGGGCTGCTGATAGTGAACTGCTTTTGCTTAAGGGAAGCTGGAATGGGCAACTCCCTCACTCTGGCGCTGAAGTTGGAGGTGCTTGGCCAGAATTAGGATTTTGAAGCCAGCTTTGGGCTTGGGAGTGGGTTGTCTATCACAGGATAGTCCTCATGAAGTCTAGGAATAGGGAATTGCATGGGGACACTGGGTGCCAAATTAAGATTTGATTCAGATTAATTACAGTAACCATGGGAATACTCCCTCCCGAATTCAAATCGAATTTGGATTAAAATGGCCATGGGGACGTACCCTCAGGCCGTGTTCCCAAAGGCCCTAAAATGCAGGTTGAGTGTGAATTTGCCACTCACTGTCCCCACTACATTGCCCAGTAATCCAAATTCACCGAAAGGGTTATCGATTTATGGAATTTGCTGCCAGAAATGGTGGTAACAGCAACCAGCCCAGATGGCTTTAAGGTAGGGTTAGACAAATTTATGGGCGACAGATGTATCAATGGCTACTAGAATGAATGCCTAAGTACATCTTTCAGGCTTGGGGAGAAGCAGGATGCTTCTAAGACCATTTGTTGGGATTTGAGAGCAGGAAAAGGTTTGTCCTTGTCTCTGCTTGAGATGCCCATGAGCATTTGGTGGGCCACTGGGTGTGATGCGACGCTGGACGAGACGGACTGTGGCCTGATCCAGCAGGGCTTCTCTTATGTTCTTATGAATGCAGCAAGCCCTGTTCCCATTCCACTTCATAACCCCCTGGTGAAACAGGGGTTTTCTTGCCAGATTCAGATTACTGCCACCGCTCCTTTTCACCCGGGTGTCAGGGTTGATGTTGCCTGGGTGTCCCCCCCCCTCTACTCGGCCAACACGTGGCTCATGGCAATGAGCGCAGCTCCTCTTTCCTCCTTCTCCTCTTTGTCCAACCGCCTTCGATTGCATGTCAGGACAGATTTTAGTGCCTTTGGGCACCATCCTGGCACTAAAATCCAGTGGGCGGGCAAAGAGGAGCGGTGGTGGCTCCTGTCCCCTCTCCTTTGAGAAAACTCACTACACTGCACCACGCCACACTGTCTGCTGATGCCAGAAACTCAAACCCGCACCAGAACCCAGATTACTCCGGATCAGAGTAATCCGGGTTTGCTCCGGGTTCGAAGTAGGTGGGAACACGGCCTCAGAGTAGTTTTTCCCACTCTGTGTTAATAGTTACTCCAAGGGTGCTTTCCACCCATCTGAGGAAGGTTGTAAGCCTGATGAGTACAGTGACATGTTGTCAGTGTATTTCCTGGGCTCTTTCCAGGTTGTCTCTTTGGGGCATGAAGATACAGCCTAAGTTATCTTATTTTTAGCTAGATTAATATTTTCAGTGTTAAGAGCTAAATTTTACTTAATAAATACTTGCCGTAGTTAAGCATTGTTTACATTTGCCCTGAAGGGTTTTTTTAAAAATATACCTTGAAAGATTTAGTTTGCACTTAAACAAAAAAACAAAAAGACCCTGCACAATTATAATTTCTGAGTATCAAGAAATAAAGCAAGTCTTATTACTTTTACATAGCTGCAATATATTTATCACTAATCCCTACTGTCACCAAATGTTTGGTAACGCAGTCTTAACCTTGACCAATCACAGTGGCAGAATTTAAGCAAATATGGTGTAGGATAGTTTTAGGCTTCTGATACCACTATCTTCAAGGTTACATTCAAATAAAAGCAGCAGCAGCAGCAGCAGCAGCAGGTAATTCAAAGAAACAGGGTGTGTGATGTCCACAGGCCATACACCTCATTTCCTCACTTGTTTTGGGCCAAGGAACCTTCAAAGTATCAAAGGCCCTCTGCTTTGAAGAGAGGACATTCCAGTGTTCCACCAATGGTGCCGGAAGTGAACCATTTTCAATGTGATACCAGTGCATAGTGGGCAAGGTGAGTCTATCTTACTGCCACAGTGTGCTTCACCCTGCTCCACAGGAAGACCATTGCAGAAGGCACTGTCATGGGGTCTCTTCAGGGTGCCTGCCACTGAATGTGTGGATGCAGCTAAAGGTTAGTGGGCAGGGCTTTCATTTTCACAATTAAAATAAAACCCCAACTATTTAATATTAGTCTCAGTATCAAGCACTTTGTAGATCAGTGTCTAGTATTATAGTTCAGAGAAAATATTTTGCACAAACACTCTTTCTCACACACACACAGCTATGTGACTAGTGTGAAATCCAGTGTGTGGCTCCATAGAACTCATTATGATCTGATAGGTTCTTTGTATTTTACTTTTCTAATCTGAAGAAGAGTTGGCTTTTCTACCCTATTTTTCTCACCCATTTAAAGGGACTGAAAGCAGCTGACAAATCTTTCTGTTCTTCTCCCTGTGAGGTAGGTGGAACTGTGAGAGCTTGGAGAGCTGTGACTAGCCCAAGGTAACCCAGCTGGCTTTTTGGAGGAATGAGGATTCAAACCAGATTTAAAAAAAAAAAATGGAAGCTCTAAAGTTCAAAAAGAAATTGGCCAGAGACAAGACAACTTTGCTTTCTTTTTGCTTTCAGCCTGATATCTAAAGCAAACATTGCATCTGAGCACAGGTCCAATACAAATTGGGGATATTTGACAGTCTTGAATTTGAATCAACACCCCTCCTCCCCCCCCCCATTAGAACTTCCTTTTTTAAGAAAAGCAAAAATTATTTTTGCAAAGCAAAAGAGTGCATAATATTACTGTTTTATAATCTGGCCAGTCCACGAACATGACCCATGTTGTTGAACACGGTGACAAGCGAGGCTTTTGAAAGATCATGAAATGCTGACAATTCTGGCAGCAGAAACCTGGATCTAGAAGTATTTGGAGCCATTATGAAATTCAGACAAGTGAGCACAAATATGCATGAATATTTACAATGGTTGCAATACTATATTTATTCAGAAATCCAAAGAGAGAAGGGAAAGGCAACCAAATCAACCTGAGTGATAGTGTTGGAAACTACTTCCCGCCATCCATCTAGAGGAGGAGAAAAGCCCAAGCAGAAGGAGAATCAAGAGAGGGAAAAGTAGGTCCTGGTGAATAGAATTAATTTTCTGATATGCAGTTTATGCATGGGAATTAATATTTCTTATTACCCATTTGTCTGTGTTCACTGTAATAGAAACTCTTGTCTAGACTGAATGGCTACCCCAGATAATCCCAATAATATCCAGTAAAATCTCTCTGAAATGCGATCACCATAGTTATCAGGGAGAAGCAGGATTAACTTGATTGATTGAACAATGGACTCCTGCTTTATAACATGATCTATATGTGTCTCAGAATTAAATGCTAAATGTGTATATATACACACGCACACACAGATGTCCATAAAATTTTTATTGCTGAGTTATCATAGTCAGTAAACATACATCCTAAAAGAAGAAAGCTTGGCAGTGTCGCCTAAGAAAAGGATAAATGGGAACAGTCAGAACAAAATACTTTCTTCTGATCAGTCTCTCTTTCATTGGAGTAGCATGTTTGCTGTCAGGCAGACATCCTGAGCTCTTTGCTCATTTGGAGCTTCTCAGCTGCTCTCGTCCTGACATATAATGTTGGCAGATGCTGTAATAGGTGACACAAGCAATGGTAACACAATGGTAAAACACGAACACAAGTAATGGTCGACTCTACTTTAGAGGAACTGGACAGATTATAGGTCATAATTTTCCTTGTTTTTCACATAATTTCCTGCTATTATTTGGGTTGTCATAGGGTTACCTGTTTGAAAAAAACAAACATCTTGAGAGGTAAGATAATTTCTCCTGCAGTCAAATTTAACTCTTGTAAGAAGTGGACAGTGAACCAGACATGACCAAATTGGCCTGTGCCAGCTCTTTGCCTTTGAAATGGATTGAATCAAAGGGAAATTAGCTGCCGATTCATAAAGCTGACAAAAAGGGGAATGCCAACCCTAGGGTGCTTTCCTTGCACCCTGTGCTACCAGATGCTCATTGGAAACTTCCATATAGCTTTCTTAATACCAGTGCGGAAGTGGTTCGCCATTGCTTTCTTTTGGGGAGAAACGGTGTGCCAGACCTTGAAGTTTCTGCATACAGGGCAAATGCTGTAACCAGTCCCCCTTTAGAAACATGGACAGAAATTATAGATGCACACATGTAGCTTTTAGGCCACACCAAAAGTGAATGCAGTCAAATCTGCTAATAGTCTATAGGGAATTTTAAAAAAAGAAACTGTAAAGGTCACTTTCATACAAGGAGCTTTACTGTGGTAGATACCCTGTGTGCTCCTACCTGCTGTCAAATCCATCCAAAAGTGCCTGGTCTCAGTGAGCAGTTGGTCTTATTCCTTTTGTCAATGGATAGTGCCCAATTTCTGTCAATCAGCAGAGTGACAACCTGAATATCTTGACAAATAGCAATAGATGGCAGTGTGGCACTGTGGTCTGTTTCTAATTACTAAGACAACTATGAACGGATGCTTAAATTCATATTTCAAAGTAACTGTATCCTTAAGAATGGTCTCCTAGAGGTGCTTCTGAGATCAACTAATCATGCCTACAACCAGCCTGTTTGTTATCCCTTCTAGAGGCATTTTTGGGTATCTCCTCTCTCTGCCTTTCTCACCTTTTCTACGTTATCAAGTTCCAACTGCTGAAATTCCACAATCTGATATAAGACTCCTTCCGATATCTGCTGTATCCCTGAAGCTGCAATGAGATAGTACAGTATGAGCACCAAGACTTTTGTTTTCATTGCATTAACAGCTATTTCAGTGGAAGTGGAAGCATCATAATCCTGTGGGATTAAATATCATTGAAACAACTGCAAAGTTTTCCTTCCCCAAAGTCTCAGTAATCCCAGTTCTCATGGTGAGCACAGAAGCACTTTTAAAAGATAGTGGCAAATATCCTATTTCATGTAATTGCTTAGTTCATGGCAATACTGAGGTATGAGATAGTTCATGTTTCCATTACAGTCATAATGTTTCTTTAAGACACTTTATACTGTCATGGCCTGTGCTCTGTTTAAACAAAAATATGCCGACCATTCCTTTACTCGAGGGAGAGGCACTTGATATGGCAACATATCATAAATGTAATGGTTACTACTACTACTACTACTACAAAACCTTAGTGTGTCATTGAAGAACATCTATAATTCTTATGGTTTTGCATTCATCTTGTATGCTACTCAGAAAGCTCAAAAGCGCCTTAGAGACAAAAAGCATGTATGTATGTATGTATGTATGTATGTATGTATGTATGTATGTATGTATGTATGTATGTATGTATGTATGTATGTATGTATGTATGTATGTATGTATGTATGTATGTATGAATGAATGAATGAATGAATGAATGAATGAATGAATGAATGAATGAATGAATGAATGAATGACATTTGTACCCCTCCCTTCATCTAGAAGATCCAGGACAGGTCACAATATGCAATAAAGCAAACACTAATCCCATCTTTAATCCCACATTGCGATCCCAGAATGTTCATGAGAAAGGATGGGGCAGACTGGCTTGTGAACAATCCCTTCTAAGAGGCTGCAGCCAGGCTCACCCCAAAGCTGCCCAGCTTTTTTCACACCACAGCAGCAGCGCAGCATTAATCAGTAGCTTTTTACTTTGAGCTTTCTGGGCCATGCTGTGCTCCTCCTGCAGGCAATGAAATGTCCTGTCTAGTGGACGGGAAGCTGTGTTGAAGGGATGGCGGAGCTTCCGATCAACCTGTCAGGCAGACCAGAAGCGGCTGCACCATCCCTTCGCAGCCTCCAAATACGGTCTCTCAGACAGGAGGGATTCTGCCCTTTCCGATGTGTCTGCAGGTAACCAGAACCATCTCTAAGCCATCTCAGAGGTGTGGGTTTTTGTTTTTTTACTGCATGTGAATGCAGCTTCGCAATCTCTTTTATTCACAGTGAAAAAAGGTGGCAACCAATACAATCAGCCAGTACAATGGGGAGCAACAGTGTCAGACTAAAGGATTCTCTGGTAGGCCTGTGATGAACCAAAGCTCAGCACACTGAAAGAGGTCTAGGACTGTTTGGTGTGCTACCCCACACACCCAGTCTCACTACAGAAACAAGGGAAAGGTGAGGGACAGGGGGATGTATATCTGCTCTCTACAAGGCACATTTTGCTATTTCCTTGTTCCAGCACTCAAGAGCAATGTACTCATGCAAGTCCCACCCACTCCCAGCTGTATGGCCAGATAGAAGCCCAGAATCATTTCAGTTCAATTTCTGGTGAACTCATCTGACCTTGACCTTTCCCTCATTGCCTCAGACTAGCTGTCTTGCAGAGCAGAGCACCTAACAGCACCATTCTGTTTAATGTGAATCACTGGGGACAAACTTCCATTCAGCAGAAGCCTGATCCTTAGATTCAAGAATAAGTTTGGCCATGAAAGGTTACTGGGTCACTTTGGGCCGTTCATTGCCTCTCTGCCTGACCTATCTTACAGTATTGAAACAAAGGGTGAGTATAAGGAAATATAAGGTGTGCCACCTTAAGCTCTTTGGAGCGAAGGAAAGACACAATTGCAAATACCAAAAATAATAACTAGCAAGATCCATATGACTGCAGACACTACTGCTTTCAGGTCCTGAGCATTTACTCTGGTCCTCGAAGCAGCAAGTGTGTGATTCACAGCCATATATAAGTCTAAGTCAGGGAACTTTCATTCCCCAGGAGGCATGTGCATGAATATTCAGACGGTGAAAATTTGGCTAAATTTGGCCAAATTCGGACATTCAAATTTGAATCAAATGTTGGCACATTTGAAGATTAACATTTGAATTTGAATTGAATGTTTTTATACATTTGTATGAAGCTTTGTATGGGATCCGTATGCTATTTGTATGCATTTGTATATAGGATCTGTATGTTATTCATATGCATTTGTATATAGGATCTGTATGTTATTCGTATGCATATGGGATTCGGATGGGACTGAACACTTGTATCGAATACAAATCCTACTACATTTGAAAAGATATGAATGAATGAATATGAATTTTCTTGCATTTGATTCGATACAAATCAAATAAAAAAAATTGTGCATATCCCTACTCCCCAGTTTTGCACTGCTGCATTTTTGCAGATACAGTGAAAATTTGTCCTGTCAGAGCACAGAGGGTGTTGTGATGGAGGAGAGGGCAGAGATCTAAAAATAGAGAAACTTGTGAGTACAGCAACCCAAACTGAGGATGAACTGTGGCAGGATTATCAGGTATTGGGTGCGATCAGGGTTAATGTGTTTAGAGCCTGGCTTCTTAATAAGATGGACTATTTCAGCAAGGCGTGGCCACGGCCTCTGTGGAGAGATGAAAAGGAGGAACTGCAGGTAATTTTATACAGGGATGAGAGTGTGATGGAAAGTGTTACCAATGTGCTTTCTCCCACTTTGTAGGAAAACTGCTTCTGACACCAGTCTTCATCTGGGATGTCAGATGGGATCATGAGATTCCTTATGCCCTTCGGACTCTCTCATGGCACCATTACGGTGCTATGCAGATTCTGCCATAAACTGGGAGAAATGATCTTGCTGATGTAAACTAATAAGGATTATAGATGAGTATTGGGTGGAAGCTAAGACTCAACTGCAAGAACCTGGCAGATTATATGTGCCTATTTATCATGGTATTATTTACACTGCCTAGCAGAAATTCTCTAGGGTCTTAGGGAGAAGTATTTCCCATCAGTTGCCTCCTAATCCTTTTAATGACTCATACCATGAATATAACTTGAAACCTTATGGATGCAAAGCTATAGTTTGAGAAGCATTTGGAAATGGCAGGTGCTAGAGAGGAAACCACTTCCATCTGATTACTAACGTGCATTGGACAGTGGTATTAGTGGTGCTCCCCTGATGGTCCAGGAATGCACTTCGGCCAAAAGATAGCACTTATTCATATAATGTGGAGATGGCCCATGTCTTACATGGATGGAGAAGGAATTGGATCTATTGTAAAGGAGAGAGATGCCAGCCACAATGACTCTTGACAGCTTAATTCAGTATGGTTCTCAGTAGCAGTTGCAGGTTTGTTGCCATCTTTGTTTCTATGATCAACGATAGCAGGATTGGATCTCTCAATCGTAAGCTTTGCTTAGCCAAATCCAATAGTCTGCTAGTAATAGATGCTCTAATACAGCTTTGCCCGCCTGCTATTGTGGCTCCTGGTCTTCCTTATGACTGTGGGCATCACCCACCAGGCATGGAGAACGTCACTGGGCAATTTGGAGGCCTCCCCAGCAACCAACAGTGGTTGGTGAAAGATCTGCTATCAGTGCACCACCTTAATGTTTGTTTCACTTGTTATTCTGGGTTTGTAACTGCTGGCTGAGCAAAGGGCAGCATCAATAAATTTATTTAACTATGGATTATGATGACTGCTACTTTTTGGAATAATTAGAGGTGAAAACCAGAAAAAAGTGCTATGCAAAGTATGGTGGTGTAGAAAGTTTTTAAAAAAATTTTTAAAGAAATGTTTCAAGAATACTTCAAATATTTTATGATTTTATTATGGTGACGTGCCCTGGGACTTTTTGCTAAAAGGCAGGATATAAATTCTTAAATTCTAAAACAAACAAATAAAATGAGCAACACATTCATTTTCTACAGCAAAGTGATTTTCAATCTTTGACAGGAAGGTATCAATCTATTTGCATGCTAATCTGCTTAAAGTTCACCCTTCCTCCCTTAATTCTGTGCAACTGATGGAACAAAGGCACCCCTATCAAGTAGCCCAGGAGATGCAGGCCGTGTCTTCACGACAACCTTATCTCGGCTTCAGAATGTTTTCAGTCCTCGGAGTCCGCACGGCAGTTTGGCTTAACAAGCTTTTCCCATGTTAAACCACCCCAAAACGTGGTGAATCTCAATCCTGATTTCAACAGGTCTCACTCCAGATCGTGCGCTTGAAATGTTTTACATTTTTTACTGTGTGGACAGTACCATTTTAAGAGATGAGAATCCATGTTTAGGGTTTCCCTCTCCCAACAGCTTGCTTCCAAAGACAGTGATTTCAGTGTAAAAATCCACTTAACAGTGATTGCTACACTGTAGCGCTGGAACCACTTCACACCTTGATGGTTGGAATAACAATGTTGCAATTTTGCGCAATTCTAGCTCTTTGGAGTTCTGACTTTAGAAAGGGAAAGGGATGAAAGCAGCTGAATGTGAATGTTTAAAGCAAAGGGGCTTTAGTTGCCGCTGCTGCTGTGTGCCCTGAGTAATGGGGAGAGGAGGGGAAAGAATCGCTGGCTGGCTGCCCACTGCTATTTTTCCTCCATCCATGGAAGCGGCAGCCACCCAGCCACCCAGTTAGGCTCTGTGAAGGGGTGCCTTATGGGTGGCGCGTCCATGCCAGGAGGAAGAGGGCAGGGCAGCCCCGAAAAGCAGCTTTTAAAAAGTAGCCACTTGAGTCACGTACGCCACGTACGATCCTCAGAATCCCGATCAAACACGATTAAGTTAAAAGTAATGGGAACAGGCAGATTCGCATTTGCATCCGGTTCTATTATTTCGGTTTAGGGAAAGCGAAATAAGCTTGCTGTGGGGATTCGCTGGCAGAATCCTTCTGAGCCACTCTTTCAGCCTCCCTAATTCAGTTCAGCAATCCCAGCCTAGGAATACACAAGTCCATTGTTGTATGCAGCATTGTTTTGCTTTAGATAGTTGGTAAAGGAGGCACCATTTTCAGCAATACCTCTATGCAAGGTGCAAAATTCTGCTTTTTAATTAAAGCGCCTCTGATGGCATTATGTAAAAGGGGCAGTATGATCATCACAAAGTGTCTACTGCTGCCATAAATGGAGACAAGGCAGCACTAGGCATCTATTTTGGACAATGCATGTCCCTTGGATGGGTAAGCGTAGACACAGCTAATCTTAAGTCCTGAGATGTAGGTATTGCCTCCAAGCAGCAGGACATAGAGGTCGCATCTGCACACATTTTAAAAAAGCAGTTTAGAAGTGACTTAGTGCTTTTCCACACTCATAATAGGTGTTCTATCCTGCCCCATCCCAAAACAAGCAACCTGTACCAAGCTGGGATGGGGTTGCCAGTGGAGTGGAACAGAGCCATCTGCATTTAGACATTCCATTCCACACTAGTTCTTGCCACTGCTTCCAGAGAGCCCTTGGTGTTTACAACCTGGCTGATTTTTGTGGTGAATCCATCTCCAGTGACGCTGTCTGGTGCATAGCTGAAAAGGATGCCCCATAATATGCCATACTATAGGACTATGCTAGTCTGCATGCCTCTGTGATCTGCTATACTACCCCTAGGGCCAGGTATAGTTTTCAGCATTGAGGTCTACAACTATACTGAGCCATCCAATTCATCCAATACATACTAATCATGGTAGGATGGAAGTGCTTGACCTAGAGTGAGGACATGCTGTTCCTCTTTCTAGAATTTGCCCACTGAACCAAGAAATATTTGAAAGGAACTGTACAGATCGCAAGTGATAGTTTTTTTAAAAAAAATGTGCTATTCAAATCCAGAAAATGATTGTGTAATTTGCATAGTTTTTTTTTCTCATTTCTCTTTTGAGCCTTATGAATTGTTAAAATAATTTCATATTATTATCTTCACTGATCACGTATCATGATGGCACATAGTGCAAAAGAACCTTGACTTAGTTTTAAAAGAAAGAGGAGTGACTTCTAGCCAATTCTCTGAAATTTTAAAGCTTTATAAAATTAGAAGACCTAACAGGACTTTAAAATTCTAGGCATGAAGGCCAGCTCTCAGCAGCAACTTTAATAAATGGAATCAGAAATAGCTTAATCATTTGAAAACCTGTTTCCAAGGGAAGTGTCTCATTTCATGGTGACGTGAACAAGCAGCTCAAAGGGAAATGTTGACTTTGTTTTACATTTCATAGTGATTTCACGGTGGCTATATGAAGAATTCTCTTCTATCCTCACATAAGAAATTCTGTTCAGGATATCTCTCTGAGGACTACAGAGGAAAGCCCATTAGCAAAGAACATTGATTCCTTTTTGTAAAGCCAGATTTTAATGTACACAGAGGTAGAAGTAGGAAAAGCTATATGGGGGCTAATTGGCTGCTGTCTGAAATTAAGCAGAGGTGAAGCCCTGCATATTCTGAAAGAATAAGCCAAGGCACTGGTTCTTGCAGAATATTTTCCAGAAGAGATGGATCATAATCACTGAGAAAGGCAGTCACTCAGTATCCCAAATGGTGGTTCACAAGTTTATGAAATGCATTAATTCAAAATATGAAGCTGATACTACATCTGCAAACTGAGATGGCTTTGAAAGAGCATTTGATAAATTCACTGAGGAAAAGACAACATACTATATACTGTATTTTTCTCTAAAATTATTTCCATCCTATATTTTTTAAATTTATTTTTCCTAAATATTCTTGTCAAAATTATAGACACATCTTATATACCATAGCATCTTATATGGCAGGAAATATGATATGTTCTTTAGATAAAAAGATGAAACACAGAAAACATCTAGGCACTAGTCGCTGCGGCTCATGAGTGGCAAAGTTCTGTTGTTCTCCTGAACTGCTTGTAGGCCTCCAAGACCGTGGGCACACCTTCACTTTAGAGCTTCTTCAGACCATCTTCAGATCTAACTGTTCGCACCTTTTCATTTCTATCCATTTTATTTGTGGACTTTTCACCCTCCATTTGGACTTTCCTGAATGGAGTATCTACAAATAAAATGGATAGAAGTGAAAAGGTATGAGCTTTCAGACCTAAAGGCATATTGAAGAAGGTTTAAAATGAAGGTGTGACCATGGCCCAAGAGATGACTGGTTAGATACTATGGGGGTGGGGGGAGGAAGGATAATGAACCAGAGGGTGTTTTAGAGGGATCTAACATAAGCTTTAAGTAGAAAGGTCATCCAGCTGGCTTCATGGGGGAGGGCGGAATCGAACCCGGTATTCCCAGATAAGAGTCTGGCTCCCTAACCACTAGATCTAACTCTTATCCCAGGTTCCTTGGACCACTACCTTTTCCAAAAACTTCTAAAAATGTTATTTCATTTCATATTGTAAGATGTCTTCCATATGCATATGAAGAAGACCACCAGGGGCTCCAGGTGATGCCTTTTCCCTGCCTTTTTTCTGGCAAAAGCTTCAGGTCACTTTAGGTTTTGGCAACCCTAGCTCCTTCCCTCTACAGTCCCCCTCTAAAGAGTGGCTAGTGCTGATTCCAGCAACATCTGTTTGGGAGTTAGCGGCTAAACCCACAGCAAGTCCAAATGAGAAAGAACTCAGATTTTCTGCCCAGTGGCAAAAGGTTGGTTCTCCAAGGTTTTTTTTCTTTCTGTTTGCTTCCTTGACCTATTATAATTTTACCACCACAGGCACCAGCTGCTGTTTATTCCCATGGCCTAACCTACCAGCCATAGCATCTGTCCCTGAATGCAGTAGGTGGTGAGCTTGGGTTGTATCCTGTTATTTCTGCAGCTGTAATTCTATCCACGAATACAAACTCTGCAAAGATACTTGGCTGAAAGTGTAGATTTCATATGAGAAAGCCAGCATCATTTGAACAAATGCAATAAAGCTAACAGAAGCCAGATAGACACCCTCCTGCCAGAAGACCTATTGCTTAAAGGACAAATAGTTTCCTTCTTTTTGGGGAAATGATGAAACAAAGGCATCTGTGCTACTTTTCATGTAAGTAGCTTGGAGCAGACCCTGTTTTGATGACATCAGCATACAGACTCAGCTAAGCCAGATTCCAAAGATCTAACTTTAAGCTGCGAGGTGCAATTTTATATGCCATAAAAACTCATTTGCTGACAGAGCTCCCAGATATTTTTGTGTGCGTTGAACACATGCTATATATTATAATTTCTCCACACTAGATATCAGTGTTGCTGCAATACATAAGAAAGTTTACTGATACCAACGTTTGAACTAAAATAATCCATCTGATTTTGTTTCATCTGTAACAATTTTTGCATGAAATCCCTCTGATGTCACCCAACAACATGCAACCATTCACGCTGTTGTGGATTGCTTGCTGTGCATACTGTATATGAAAAGAGTGTCTGGCCTTTCCATTAAGCCTGGTGCAATTTGGGTAAAGGTCACACGTTCTTTGTCCATGACACTGTGAGCAAGCTTTTGCATACAGGGCATTTTCATATGCAAACCAAACAGGATTGCAAATTTTGTGACAGGAAATTAATGTGACACTTCTAAGGAAGATCTGGTGGTGATATTAGGTAGCAAGGGGCTAACAGCCCCATGCAATGATTTTGTGGTGAAGGAGCTTTTCAGGTTCTCTGGTGTGTTGTCATCCTTCATAAAGGTCACAGCTGCCAGCCTGATTCTTCCCACCATTCCCTGTTCCTAGCCAACAGTGATTTTTCTGGGCTAGGTGCCATCTTCACAGCATGTACCATAGGCATGCATGTGGAAGAAGCTTCATGGTTAAACATTTTTGATATAAGATATCGGTGTGCTTTGTTTCTTGATTTTTTGTCACAGATATTAACTTGCTTATCAATCCCTGTCATGGAATTTTCTAGACCTTGGGCCGTTGCTTAGTCACCACTGCATCATGAAGGCAACCTTTCCGTGTCTTAGGAAGTGCATTTCCACAGCTTCCCATACTGGGGTAATTGGGGGCCCCTATTGCTGTCTCAGGGATGAAGAGCAGGCACCTAAGATGCAGGTCAGGTCAGGAGTTTTCAACTCCAAAGACATCCTCCTTAATTTGCCCTGCAACATTTTCCTAGTGCCAGGATGCTAGTTGATTTATTTATTGAGTGATTTAGAACATTTATATCCCATCCTTCACCAAATGGTCCCAAATGAAATTAAAACATATCAAATATTAAAACATAATTAAAAATATAACCCCTTTCCTACCACCCTCCCTCCATTACTACCAGGACAGCACCCTGTTATTTGTACATAAATAGAATGTTATGACATTTGTACATTAACATTCATATGAATACGAATGTTTCAGAACATTCATATGAATAGTTCACACATTTGTTAAACTCGAGATGCCTGAATTCTATGAGACACTTTCCTGAAAGAAATCTGAGGGGTAGCTATTTTTAAAAAAGCAAAAGTACAAGAATTTGTTAAAATAAAGGAATGCAAAATAAGTATTCGAGCAAAAGTCATTGTAATCTAGTTATAAGCCACGTTCCTTATAATATCTATCAGCCTGTCATGCCTCGTCCTGTCAGTCCGGTTTCCTCAGAGGAGGAGAGTGTGGTTTCAATGGCACAACAGTATGGGCAGCAACCAGGGCACAGCAGCACTGACATTGATATTCAGGGGGCCGTTTTGGAGGAGCACACAGACAGCTCTGCGGACGGGAGCTCAGACAGTCAGCCCCAAGAGTGCCGCTCCCCTCTGCTCCTTTGACAGAAAAAACAGGTGAGGCGCAGATCACAGCATCTGGCCCAGCAGCACCAGCAAGGGTGTGGTGCTGCCTCCCCTACTTAACTGAGCAGCACATGCTGGACTGGTGTTGCGGACAAAACACTTGTACAACTCCTGTCTAAGCCTTCGCCCATTATCCTGACTCTTGGACCCTGTTGTGACTCTGCCGTACTTCTGGAACCCTGACTTTGGACTGACCTGGCTCTTGGACCTGGCTCTTTGCCGAACTTCTGGAACTCTGACTTTGGACAGAGCTGATGCTGACTACTCTTGAGCCCCCAACGGACTGCCGTAAGCGTGTGCGGGTGTTTGCCTCGCTGCCCTCACCCGCCTGAGACACGACACAGCCACAACTTTTTGTTTTACAGATTCTCACTTTTTTTGCCTGCCATGTCAAGGTTCAGTAATATAAACCAGCTAACACAAATATTTGTTAAAGTAGTAGAATTAAGAAAACATGGCCATGCTGTTCACTTTCCCCCTCAAGATGGCTGATATTGGCATGCCTCCTCTGTCTGCAAAGGCTGTTTACCTGATTACCACTCCTCCCAACTTGCTTGGGGCACCAGCCCATGAGAAGTATGGCCATTTTTTGGCCATATAATATCAGCTAGCCACCCTATGAAAGTTCAAGCAGTACCCTTAAGCTGGCTTGCAACAGCTAAATAAACAAAGTTGTTCCTTGAAAGCCAACATTTTTATTTTATTTTATTTTATTTATTTTTTTGTAGTGTTATAGTTTTATTGTCCTTCTAACAGATTTTCTCTCTGCTGCTGTTTTAAATTGTGCCCTGGATAACTCCCTGGGGAATAGTATCTCTTACAGAAAAAAACTTATGGCTCAATATTGAAACTGGGTTTTAAAAATGGTCCTAACAGTAAAAGAAATCCAGGGGGAAGAAATCAAATAGCATTCTTCTAGCACTATTTTATGATCTGGGTTTTTTTTTCTTTTTTTTTTTCCATAGTTTAAGATTATTTTTGATGTCTTGGCTTATTTGTATGGAGACAACTTTGCATTTATAGCAGCAAAAAAACCCAGTTTTATACACAAATCAATGCTATTTCTGTTTTTTGACAATTAACTACATGGGGCATAAGGTACATAAGATGTAATTTTGCTTTTCTTGTAGAAGCAAATTATTTTTGTATTTTAATATATTTCCTTTACTGAATTTATGACCCAAATATTTGTATGATATGGAAGACTATTTTACACATCTTAGAGGCCCAGCTTTGCTTTACCTCTTAGAGAGTAAATTCTATTCCATATCAACATGCTGTTCTACTGCTCTGAACTTTTGTGAGGTGTTAATCAAGCCAGGATTTAACTTGGAGTGTATGTTTATACAGCCTGTGGAAATCTGCACCACTGCCCAGAGATAATTTAGGTAGCTAGCCAGTATGCTGGCCTCAGGGTTTAAAATAACAGTCATGCTCCAGGGCAGTATTACAGAATCTTAGATTTTCAGTTGACATCTTCTAAACTGGAAGAGATGCAGAAATGCATCTCTCCCTTAAGCCAAGATTCCATTGCAGACATCTCCCAAGCAAAGAGCAACTGACGCAGTGAAAAGCCAGAGCAAGTGAATTAAAGGCAATTAAAGTAGCAGAAAAACAACTCTGTAAAAGCATACATGTCATACAGAATAATTAAAAATCAAATCAATACCATTCTCATTTTTTTACTTCCAAACTTGTTTTTAAAATTAATGTCTGAAACAGGGCAGTGACTTAACTGATGTTGAGATTTCTCTTTGTCGAAGTATTCCATGCTGAAAAGAGATAAATCACAGTATTTTATAACTCCACTTCCACAGTGCTGATTATTACTTATCCACATATTTCCAAAACAGAAAAAATGTTGTACGTTATGACTTTGATAGACCGAAGGTTGCCTGAAGCTGTGCTCTTTATCAGTGGTGCATGCCTAAATTTTCAATTTAATGTTGAACCACTTCTTTTAAAAAAATACATATATGGTCCATGAATGCCAAAGATCCCCTCATGCGGAGAAAGGTTATACTTGGCAATGTGTTTTTAAAACAGTTTAAACGCTTAAATTAATACCAACAGTTGGTGGAAGTATCATTTCTCGCTATCCTATACTTTGAAAAACAAAATAGTGTTTTGACAAGTAATCCACAAATGTAGCACAAGTTGGACTAGGGCCTGGGATATTAAACTGGACAAGAAAGAACTGCAATAATTTGAAAGCTGCACATGAACTATGGTCATCCAAAAAGCAGCATTGTGAAGTTGGCCATGACATTATCTAAGCATTTGAACAAAAAGGGTCCCTTTCTGCACTTACTTGTTAATCCTTATCTAGAAGCTGCTAGGAACACTTTGTCTGCACAGGATTAGTATAGATCAAAACTGTGCAAAGAGGCCCTTTCCACACTGGGCC
>MTQE01000401.1:6074998-6091714 GCA_014337955.1 Aspidoscelis marmoratus | reverse complement strand
GCTTTGTCAGCCGCTTTGAGTCCCCTTAAATGGGTGAGAAAATCAGGGTACAAAAGCCAACTCTTCTTCTTCTGCATTGCCAAACAGAAGCAAAACTTCAAATGACTTCTTTTTAAATTGAAAATGTTTTATAAAAATGGAATTTTTAACCTCTTCTGTTTTGATTTGCCCAAGAGTTAATATTCAGTTCCAGTTTTCTTTGAAGGTCACACTTCATCCTTCTTATAATATGAATGTTTTATTTTAGTTTCCAAATATTTGAGGTTAGAGTGAATAGTTCATCTTTAATGGGATTATCTCTTTCACTGTTTGCTTTCATTATAGTTTGAATAGCTCTGAGCATGAGAATCTAACCCCACCAGAAGCATATTTTTGTAATTTGATGCAAACTAAATTTAACCTTTGACCTTTGGTTATAAAGTTATTAGATTTTTTTTTCTTCTCTGAAAAACAGAACATTAAAGATCTGCCATTTTCAATTTCCAGGTTTCTAACCTTCCTGTTAATTGAGTTCTGAAATGTGTGTGCAAGGCCATGAGATTGTGATTAAAAAAAGCAACACCAATGATTTATTCAGGAGTAGCTGTTCAAATGAATTAGGCCATTTAAAAATCTCCCCAAAGGTATATTGCAAGTTTGGAAAGATAAGCTGTTCCGTCAAATGTCTACATGTAATTTTTCAATAACAAAACTAAAACTTTTAAAATAGGAGGTGTGTGTGTGTGTGTGTGTGTGTGATTAAGCATAGTGTTTCCCCCTCCTTTCATCATGAGGTTTTTTTAAGGTACATCTTTGCAGAAGTGTTATATTTGAAATATAATCAAAGGAAGTCAAAAAACATCATAATAAAATGAAAGAAGGGTGCTGGTAAACGGAAGGACCATCCACATTTCAGGCCAGTAATGGATGCTTTGGAGAAGCTTTCCTCCCAGCAAATGTGAATGGTCCACCTGTACCTGGAGTTTACTGGCCTTAATTCACAGCAGCCTAATCACCTAAGCGCAGAAAGGCCTCTGATCTCAGGTGCTGTAACAGTTTTGGAAGAAAGTAGAAGCAGAACATAACACATACACACACAACTAAATGGACCAGCAATGAAAACATGAAAAGGATATAGCTACCATCCCTCTGGGAAACTCTTAAGCTGCCATCAGACGCATTAAAAACACCCCTGAGGTGACTTGGAGAAGTCTCCGAGGTGGAATTGTTTGCACACCAGTTTGCCCCTCTCCTTTCTCATGAACATTTTATGGTAGAAAAGGTGGATTAGAGAAAGCTTAGGAAAACCAGGGCTACACACTATATCTCTGAAGTCCCTCCGAGGCACACCTAAATCCAACCTATTCTTTGTAGCAAATTCAGAAACCCTTAGTCCAACCTCTTTGTTGTAGCTAAGTGTTTCACATCAGACAGAATGAGGCAATGGGCACGTGGGCATGTGAGCACATGCTTTGCTTTCTTATAGCCAAGTGATTCTGATTAATAGGCAGTTCCTTTGATGTGCATGTTGCACAATGTATCTACAATAAAACAAATGGGTGAAGTGAAGTTTGTCTTCTAAATCAGCTTCGTAAGTCTTCAGAGAGATAAAGCAAAGTTAAATTTTCAAATAGTAATACATACTGTGCTAATAAATGGTCAGCTTAGAAGCATTTCCTGTTTATACAGTGTGTTAATAAGCATCCATCACTTGTGTCACATATACTGGACACCAAATTCAAATGTCAAACAAAACGTACAGGGTCACACATTTTCCTTTGCTAACTAAAAGTGTAATTCATAAATATTATTGCTACCAAACTCTCCATCTTCGGCTCTTGTTTAAAAATATGCACATGTAAGATAAATTGTGATTAAGTTAAAATGGGTATATTATTTCCTGTTTTAAGGGTGAAAAGCAGCAAGAATTATGTTTTCCTCAATAGGCATTTTTCAATAAAACCATATGAGCTGGCAAGTCACCCAGATCATTCAGCTGCTCAAAAGAGAAGATTTTATGATCAACTACTAGTGTTTAATATTGTTTAGTTCTTTTTTATTTTCCCACAATGCACTAAAGCAGCTTTTGTTCAAGATAAATGAAATACCCCTAATTTAACAGCTCAATTTATGAAACTCTCGCTTTCCTTACTAAGGCAAATATTCTCTGTACTAGTTTATGGATTTGGTCCTATTTAATCTTCATATCCACCATTGAATTTGACAATGTATTTACATTCTGGGGGTAGATAATCATCTCTAAGTTAACAGTTGCAAAAATATTAGGATTGGTGTATACTTCCCCTCCCCCTCTTGCTTTTCAGTGTTGAATCACTCTAAACAATCCCTTGAAAACAGCCCTGAAAGAAATTCAGCCATTTATCCTTGGCTAGCTTTAATTTTTAGAAGAATGCTTTCCCTTTCTCTCTAGTGCAATGTTGGAAGTAATGCAAAATTCTTAAATCCTTAAAGGTAGATGTGGTATAATGTGGAATTGATGGCTTTCTTCAGATGACTATCAGGTTTTAATTATTTGGTCAAAATCATCTTGAAATTAAT
This sequence comes from Aspidoscelis marmoratus, assembly GCA_014337955.1. Classification (NCBI taxonomy): domain Eukaryota; kingdom Metazoa; phylum Chordata; class Lepidosauria; order Squamata; family Teiidae; genus Aspidoscelis; species Aspidoscelis marmoratus. The sequence continues at coordinate 6,089,176 of MTQE01000401.1, read as the reverse complement.
ACCATATTTGATTAGTAGGGTTTAATAGCAATAGTAGCAGCAGCAGGAGTAAAGGAGGAGGAAGATAAGGCATAATATGGTAGAAGCATTGGTTCTCAGTTTTGGCTACATTTCTGACTGCTATTACCAATATTCTCTTGTTCAACCTTCCTTGGCCTCAAAAAGCAAATCAGAATTCCACCAAACACCATGTTCCCAATGGCCTTTTTTTTTTTTTTTTTGGCCATTTATTCTTCTTCATGGCAAACGAGAACATAAGGGACTGTCTTATACCCTTGGCTTATCCTTGGCACATATAGTCCAGGACTGTCCGCTCAAGTTGGCAGTGGGTCCCTGGGATAACAAGTAGTTTTCACATAGCCTGTGTTGGTGTGCATTGGGGAGGAGCTTATCTTGGCCTGAATTGAATGATCTGGGCCAAAACTAGAGAGAGAGGGTTCTTCTAAATAGATACTTTTTGGCGAACCGTCCTCCCCCAGATCCGTCACTATTTGTGAGAGATTGGAGGGACTCCCGCACGTCCACACACTCACATGGAGGATGGATTCCAGAGGACAGATTGGAGTGGGTGCTGTGCGGAAACACCAGCACCCATTCCAATCTGTCCTCTGGCTCACGTGCCAGCACCGCCACCCCCAGAGCCGTGGGAATGGAGCATGGAGCTGTCAGTCACCGTGTATTTCTGGCGGTAACCAGCACATGGGGGAAGGGCCTTGGAAGCAGGCAGTCTTGCTTCAGCCTTTCCCAACATGGCAGGTAGAGGGAATCAGTCCCTTTCCCTGGCTGTGCACGGAAGCGTCCTGCTTCTGCACACATCCAGGGGGAAGTGACGGATGTAAGACCTGATTTCTCAGGTCTTACATTTAATCTGGATTTCGGCAGCAAAAGCGGTTTTAAAAACCAGTCTTTCACACCGAAATGCAGACGTGGCTTCCGCAAAGGGTACCAGAAGCGGACTCCAGTGTGGAAGCCACTTCAGGTAAATGTCTTTAATGTGTTCTAAGGGGTGGTTTATCTGGTTTCCGCAGCTAGTGCAGAAACACCCAGAGGTAGCAACCTGAGCCAAGATCCATCTGCACTGCTGCAGTCCAGCATGGCTCAACTTTTAAAGCCAGGGACCCTCATTCCCATCCTCCAAAGTTGCCATCTGAAGTTGTTGGCAGCAGGCTTCAGATAGCAGTGGATGAATTCAGGTCTACCTCCAAGAACACCTGGAAGATCATTTTGAAGTGGTCTCCTTGATTAACATGTGACCACAAGAAAGTAACTGGTATTCTGCTTGCATTAACACAACAGATAAAACATATGTAGTGAAAATACCAGCAGCCCTAAGCATCCTATTAAACTTAAGAAAACTGAAAAGCAGTTTGTTATGGAAATAGTTACTTTTTCATACAAAGTTACTTTTTGTAACTCATCCTGAGATGAGCCTGAGAAGGGTAGGTTAGAAATTGACATTGAGAAATTGACAATCTAAATTCATATCAACCTCTCATCACTTTCATGGGGGTGATGTTGCAGCAGTTTGAGGGGGACTTCAAATGCATCAAAGGGCCAAAGAATGAATTGAGTGAAAACATGGGTTAGATGTTAACAAATCTACACATTTGTATCTGAACATTCCCAAATTTCTTAATCAAAATTGCTTGGAGTTCCATAGGTTTCAGCAGCAGAGTTACAATTTTTCCCCATCATGAAATCTGAGAGCTAGCAATTTAAAATTGCTGTTGAATAAAAACTTGAGATATATAAACTTCAGTGACTGCAATCAGTATGCAATAGGAAAAGAATGGTATTTGTCTTTTAAAAGAACACTAAATGCAAAGATGTTTACTAGATAGGCTTGCTTTACCAATACTCATCATGAACAACTATCTACAAAGCCCAGCTGCAAATACTGATGAATGAAATCAAAGAGTTTTTCAAGCATATATGAATGCCACACATTCCCAAGTTATCTTTTGTTTGAGAGCTTTAGCTGAAAAAAAAATTCAAAAGCTACTGAGGTCTGGAATTCTTTTCAAAGCTTGTAAAAATGTAAGTTGGGATATTTTGTTTTATTAGCACAACTAAGGCACATAAGCAAAGACATAGAAGATTACTGCAAGGAAAGGGGCGCTAAGTCCTTTAAGATAGCATAAGAAGAAAATAAGTTCCATGTTCTATGTATCATAGGCAAATGCAGGCATTATAGAGGGATTGTACTGTAATATAAGTCAGACTGTTTTGCAGTCTTTGATGTGGTTGTATTTATACCATGCAAGAGACAGAGTTAGATTCATCAACATGATACTGATCTGAATTGCGCATACTGTTCCATCACTGAAACTTCCATCTAGGTCTTATAAGTCTTCATGTCACATGAAGCTTAATGGCACATAATGACACCATAATGGCAGAAAAAAAGAGGTTATCATGAGAACTAAACTATGTCTTTTTCTGTTATTTTCTGCATAGTCTCATTCTCAGGGTTCCAGTTTTCTTATATTGGCAGGAGTTTGTAGTCTATGAGACATGTACCAAAAACAATAAAGCATTGAAAAGGTTGACTTCTAAACAGGCGTCATTTAAAAGTGAAGAGAAATAGCGAAAGATGTTAAAAGATAAAATTATCACATAGCACATAACACAAAATCCATGATATAACAAAAAGTGGAATTGAGCCAAGGTTTCTTTAAAAAAAACAAAAACATGCACTACTCAAGAATAATTGATTTTTTTTTTGGACTTTTGTTTTATTCTCTTTTGTAATTGCATTGCATCTTCCGAAAACTTTTTTGATTTATATAGCATGTATTTTAGAAGAAGATGCTACATAGTTACAAAAAAGATTAAAGCAGAACTTCCAAGATGGATCAGGCTGGGGAGGTATCTGTGTAGACATTCTCCAATCTACCCTGCTCTTGGCCTGGAACACTTTCCCAAAGCCAGAAGGAGTGTTTGCCTTGGAATCTAGCTATATGTGGAGAGGCACAGGCAAGGTCAGATCATGGTTTGGGTCAGCATGGTGGCTACTCAAGGCATTTACCTAAAAAAGGAACTGCCACATTTCCACACAGCATTCTGGAGTGTTTCTGCAATTAGCTTCCCTTCCATTGGATGGGAAGAGTGCATTACAGACTAAGGTGTATTAGTCTTCACACTTGTACTAGTGTTCATGCTAGTACACGTCAGCCTAAGCCCCATGCGTCCGTAAACTTACCTTCATCCAGCAATTATGTCCACTTGCTGATAGGACACTGCCATCATGGTTCCTGTGCCTGGGCATGACTGTGTGTGCTCTGTCACCATTGCTATGGCAATGGTGATGCTCTGTGCACGTGCAGTCATGTTGATGGTAGGTCAACATCTGGTAAGGCAGGAGGCATTTCTAGATTGTCAATGCCTCCTGCAAATGCAGATGCACCTGCCCACATTTTGACTATAGTGAATTACGGGGCCAGGTGCAAATTGGCCTCTGGATTCCTTCCTACCATCTCTTCCTCCCAGATAGGCAAAAATATTTTATATTTTAATGGGAAGTGATATGTAAATATTTTAAATAAATAAATAATTCCTCCAACTATGGGCAAGACCTGCAAGAGTGGAAACTTGATTTTTTCCTTCCACTATCAAAAGTACTAATTTTCAAATATTAACTTAGAAAATGGAAGAAAATAATGGATGGAAAAGCACAGCTTCCAGAGGCATCTAGAACATCACTGCTTTCCCAAGATTGACTTCCACATTCATTCCAGTTACTTATGTTGTTTTCTGTCATGTGGGATCTGAAACACACTGGAAAACTGAAGACGACAGTAGAGGTGACTGTAGGGGACATCCATGTCTCTATTCAGGAGGAAGCTGTGTGGCTTTTCTTTTTTTACTATCTGTTAAAGGCTGAATCTTCTGATGCTGAGGGAATTGAGGGAAGCTTCTGCTTCAGCCATAGTGGAATGATAACTGAGGCCCAGAACCCACTGAGGGGCAAAACTGGACATCAGTAACTGCGTGTAATCCCACAGCTGATTTTCATCTGACTTATCATAGTTTTAGGGTTGTTATGCCGTATTCCCTTGTTCTGCTTTAAAACTAAACTTTTCAGTATGGCTAAAATATCCATCTTCAGATATTACAATCATATTCTTTGAAGATAAGATAATACAAAAACAAAATTTGTGGGAGAAAATTGTTTTTCATTAAGTACTACTGCACTCAAGTGTCCCATCCATTAGCTGCTTGTAAAATATCAGGATTTTGCTGACATGTTTGTGGAAGCAGGGGCAGTTTGATCTTGCGATCTTGCAATCCTTATCGTAAGGTTTCCCAGTTCAAGTCTGCGCTCCTCCACAAAGCCAGCTGGGTAACCTTGGGCTAGTCACAGCTCTCTTTCTGAGCCCCCACAGCCCCACCTACCACACAGGGCGTTTGTTGTGAGGAGAAAAACAGGAAGCTTTGTCAGCCACAAGTCCCCTTACATGGGTGAGAAAACCAAGGTACACAGCCAACTCTTCTCCTTCTTCCTACTGGTCTGCCTTTATGACTGTGCCATAGAACTGTTTCTGGGGGTAGAATTTCCTGCCAGTCATCTATATTCAATGACTAAACCTAAGTTACAGACGCTAAGCAAACATTTAGACAAAAATCTGGCTCACAGTTTTATCTTTCCCTCTTCATCCCATGTTTTGTTTGTTAAAAAGCAACATGGAGACCTTAGACTGCACAAACTATCTGGCACTCAGTAAAATATCATTTAAAAATTACTGTCTTCTTCCACTCATCATCAGCCTCTTAAATCACTTGTATCAAACAAAAGTATTCACTAAATTAGATCTCTGGGAAGCTGCATCCAGATCAGGAAAGGGGATGAATGGAAAAGTGCTTTTAACATCTGCTATGGACATTTTTAATATTTAGTAATGCTCTGCAGTCCCAGCATCATGCGTGCAGTTTTCCAAAACTTCATTAATGTGTTCAAGGAAATACTCAACACTATTCATATCTTTTCTTTATAAATGATTTAATGCCTTTTTTGCCTGATATACAGTAGTTTCCTCTGTCACATACAACAAGGAATGTGGGATCAGAGACCATGGGTTTATTTTTTATTGTTTTGAAAAAAAAATGTTTGTGCAGGGATATCTAGTACTTTGGCCTTCTTCAGTCCATCTTCCAGCCCCATTGGTTACACTTTTAAAGGTCCAGACTTTCCTCCCTCCACAGGGACTTTCCTCCATCCTGATCAACACAGCACTGAAGACAAAGGTTTTAATCCATTTTCAGTTTGAAGGGTGTGACAGGGAAGAGAACTAAAGGTGCTGCACCCATATTATTGAGGGTTGGCAATATATCCATTGCTCCTCCCTTTTGCCCAATGCCTGTTCATGTGGGTGTTTCTTAGGTTGCACATCATTCCACCCTTTCCTCCTCCTCCTCCCACTCCCTTTCACCCTCTGCATCCAGGGTGGTGGATGGCACCTCTAAGGAGGATGGAAGGTTTTTGACACACTGGGGGTAAAGTTGGGGTGGGGGCAGGTTGGGATGGCAATGGGTGAAGTGCATCAGTGGTAAAAAGAAAAGAGGTAGATAGCTTGAGATGGCCAGGGGTGACAGCCATGATACCGTTTAGATGTCCCTCACCCCTGTGGCCTTCCTCATGAAGATGCTCTGGAAATACCTTTGGGAGGGTGTCACGGGCTGTCTTTCTGCATTCAACTCAAGGAGCACTGGAAAAGAGACCCCATTTAGCACATCTACACAACAAGCATGCCAGGCAGAGGAGCACTCCCTCGACATGTCTTTTTTTCTTTTTTTCTTGGCAGTTTTGATGCATGGAGTAAAAAGGAGAGGACGAACAGATTGGGACAGCGACAGGTGACCTTGGTGGGTGACCTTGGCCAGACCCTTTGGATGCCTCTCAACTGGGGGCTTTCCTGGCCCTGGGAGCTGTCTGTCTGCACCCAACCCAGGGGCATAGGAAAAGAGACTCCATCCATCCCATCTTCATGACAACTTTGCCAAGTAGCGCAGCCCTCCCTAGACAGCCCTAGACACACAGCCCTCTGTGTGTGTGTTTTTTTTAAATGTGTTGTTTTAGCACATTAGATGTAAAAAGGAAAGAGGTGGATAGCTTGAGAGGCCACTGCAAATCTTAAGCAAGAAAGGAAAGGCTGGGAGCAAAGAAAGTTGATTGGACATCATGAGCAACAGGGTACATCCAATCAGAATGCAGGAGGCATGGTAACCATGCTGAAAAAGAAAGAAACCTGTGTGTAGGAATCTGAGGACGCAAGGAAATGGGTGGAGCAAAGCGTCCCAAACATAGGGTGGACCGAACCAGGACTATCATGTTTTGGGGGATAAACTGTGTTAACGCATGTTTTGCGGGATAAACTGTGTTAACGCATGTTTTGCGGGATAAACTGTGTTAATGCATTTTCAGTCTGCATTGCCAATAATCTGCACCAAAATGTTAAGGTGTAATCATGGCCTTTTGTTTTCATCAGCTTGGCTCACAATATAGCTTTTGCTTATTTTTCCCTTTCCTCTCACCAGAGATGTCGCACCCTCTATAATCTGCAAAGAATTCTTGCACTTTAAGTCCTTAGCTGCAATATGGTAGAACAACATTCAAAGCAGGGAATTCATTTAATCTCCCCAAAGTTTTATCACTGCAGAAATCCACAACCCTTGCCACTGGTAAGCTAAAAGGCAATTATCTTTAGAAGTTTGCAGTTCTCTGATTATTGTGTCATAGTTCTCTAACAAAAAAGTGATCAGAAATGAATATTTTATGATTTTTTTTTCATTTCGCTGTGTAACTACCATACTACTGCTATTCAAAAATCACTTCAGAATTAGATGCACACAAAATGGATCTATCTGACAAACTTTTTTTCTTCTTAAAGTCAAACTGACAGAAATCGTATAAACTTCACATTGGTAAGATGAGAAACTTGTGATGTATGAAACTCAACACATACAACTGTCCCTTCCCTACATCTGGCCACATGTGACCTTAGTTGTTGTCAAATAGTCCAAGGCTCTCTCACTGGAGTCAAAGAATCATGAAATATAAAGCTGCTTTATACTTAATCAGACTGTTGCTCATTTGAGCCTAGAACTGTATACCTGAATTAGTAGTTGCCCTCCAGGGTCCTGAGGTGCTGAGGTTTGAATCTGAGACCTCCTGAATGAAAAGTAAGAAGAGATCCCACTGGGCTATGGTTACCTTCCCAATGCTGCCCATCTCTATGGCCAGACATTCCTTATATGTTCATGATTGAGGCAGTCACAATTTACAAAGTAAGCCTCTCTACATAGAAAGCAAGGTGTGAAATGCTTCTCTCTCCCTCTTCTCCCCCACACTCTTCCCGCTTTGCATTTCCTGATTTTAGAAACAAGAGGTTCATTTTTCACCAGAACTGGCCTGCACAGAGCCAAACACACAGAGGTGCTTTTCACACCAGGTCAAAACATACATGGAATGTAGGTGCCCTTGGATGTGGCTTAAGTGAGGGAATCTCACTTTGTGGAGGGGTAACATGACTGTATAGGAGAGAATAAACTGGCTGTAATTTTTCAGTTACTCATACGGAACCATTATGTAAAATGTATAAAAAGAAACTTTGCCTTTAAAATAAACAGTATAATAACAGGGTACATTAAGATGCAAGTTAAAACCATGGATCTCCCAGAACAATATGGGGATTTCCACACATGACTGTGGCATTCCCAATATAGACCTGAGATATTGAGGCAGTATCTGAAATATCACTATTACAGGAAAAAGAACTCTGGTGCTGGACTATATTTTAATCCGTATTTTGAATCGCTGTTTGGGAAAAAAGAGTGCAGAGCAATGACAACAGGGACAAGAGGTGTGTGTGCATGAATGAGCTGAGTTTGCATCTGGTTCTTTTATTTCGGTTTAGGAAAACTGTTTTAAGCTTATAATGGGAACGGAGCCAAAGTGTAACAAAGAAAGAATGTGTGGAGGTGGCCAGGGATTCTTGAAAGGGCAAATCAGGAACATTGTTATTGTATAGGGGCTAATCAATAGTTAAGAAGTAATCCTGGGAGAAGGCAAAATAGGGTGAAAGGGGGCAGAAAAGCACAGAGTGAAACCTCAGTCCTAAGGTTCTACTGACTCTCAGTGTGGCATAACTAAGAATTATGATCAGACAATTAGGTATAAATCTGGGAGTGGTTTTTTTCCCCTTGGATTTTCAAATTATAGAGGAATAGGAAACCGACATCTACAGGCAGCCTTAAACACAGACTTCAGTTATACAGCTGGTGGTGGTCACCAATAAAACTTATCATGATGTTTTTCCTTCTTTGTATGTCTCTGTGTGGGGTGGGGAGAAAGATAGAGGGAGATGGGGAGAGACTGCTGTATGGGTTTTTGATTTTTATGTGAGAAGGATTACAGAAGACATTTTCAGCAAACGGCTCTTAATAAAAGTTTGTGAAGAAGGGACAGCAAATCACATAGATGCCAGAATAGAGGACCTATTTATTCATTCATGCCTTAGCCACATTGCTATTCTTCCCAGCAGCTGAAGCTTTGTGGGTGATTCAAAAGATAGTTAAATTATAGATATTACTTATCTAAAAGTGAAGGATTTTACACCTCAACTCTCATGGGGCCAGAGCTGCTATTAGTCCCTTCTGGAAATGATAGCAACCACTTGGAATGTATCCATATATGAGCTCACTCTGTCATAAAGGGAGCCCGTGTGGTGTGTGGGTTAGAGCAGCGGATTTGAAGAAGAAGAGCTGGCTTTTCTACCCAGCATGTTAAACATCTGTGCCCTGCTTGTAGCCACCGTGAGACCACAAGTCTAATTCTGGTAGAAATTTGTTAGATTCTCAAAATGGTATAATAATTTCATGATTCTTCTAACTTGCTTCTTTTCTAAACACACAGCCGCAAATGCTGAAAATATTTTTCAAAAGAAAGTTCCTCCAGCCCCTTAATTGTTTGAGGCAGGATCTTCATGGCACCATTATGGAACCATAACTGAGCTACAGAACACAGGCTCAGTGAACTCCTACTCCCTTGTGCCCGAGTTGGTGTGCTGTTAGCATGCAGTGTCTGCATGGATCCACTGTAAATGCTTAGAAGAATGTTGCTCTAGCAGGCACATCACTGCCATGCTGCCACCACCACTCAAGTAGGCCTAACATAGACAGGTGTTATCACCTGCAGAACCTAGGATGTGTCAATGAGGAATAATTTTTTTCATTCAAAGAACCCCAGCTAGCAACATCACAGCTGTGGTGTATCTGCTCCCCAGCCATGATGTTAGCATGGTCAGGAGCAGAATAAGTGTGTTGACAGTATGAGAAGCTCTTTATTACTGTGTTTTCCAGTCTAATTAGATTGTTGTCAGGAATCCTCTGTACAAATCCTGCCTTAATTGCTCTCTTTTAAAACATCATCTAACTCAGATATTCTCTTTTGGAGAGATGGTTTCCAAAATTTTACACATTGTACTTCAAGTGCAGTTTACACCATCAATTATTTGTCTATCACTATTGCAAGATTGGAACAACTCTGAGGATTGGAAATTGGAGGCGTAGGCTCTTTCTGCACTGGACCTTTTTTGGGATTATATGTCAGGATAGGGAACAACCCATGTTTTGTTGTTGGATTGTATTGTACTTATTGGGTTTAATAAGTGCAGTACAATCCAACAATAAGCTATAAACTATAAACTATAGTTTCTGAGATCTGAGAACCAATATAACACTCTCAGGTATGTATGGCAGCAGTTGCTTTACAGGTAAGTAAGAGCATTAAGTACAGTAATATAAATGAATTATTGTTAAACACATATGTATATCTATTCAATTACCAACATATAATTGTTCTTCTTTTCTATAAGATCATATTTTTATAGAGATGTCAACAAATAAGGAAGTCAACTAGAGTCTTAGGAATAGCATATTCTCTATAAGTAAGGTTCAATTTTTCTGCAAACAATTTTTCTTGGTAAGTGTAATTGCCTTTTCTTTCCTTCAGTTGATTGTAGTGGCAAGTAATTGATTCTGTGATAGCCATATTCACCAGGGGCAATTTTGCACTTCCCTAAGAGAATGCATTCAACTAACATTGACTAGCGCTCACACTTGGGAGGCTAATGGCAAGGGAGAAAGCCTTTTCTCTGGATGTGTGATAAAGGGTTCTTCTGAATCCATCTCTGTCATTGGATACACAGGTGTCAGTAGGGACCCAGAGTGCCAGTGCCCACCTCTAAGCAGTTTGCTAGCTCCAATCTTTTCTGTACAATGAGAACTTAGTCACAGTGATGCGTGTCTTGGTAACCTTCAAGTTAAACTACCGTAATCCACTGTATGTGGGGCCAGAAGCTGGCACAAATACAGAACTTAACTCAACTGCTGTGAGTCTTTGACCAGACACACATTACCTCATTCCTTAAAGAGCTGCACCGGTTGCCTGTTCACTTATGGGCCCACTTCAAGGTGTTGACCTTGATGCATAAAGTCCTAAATGACATGTATCCTAAATACCTAAGGGATCACCTGCTCTCCTATATACCTGTCAGGCTACTAATAGTATCAGGAGAAGGCCTTTTGGAGGTCCTGGTTCTCTCATAGTTAAGGGGCACTAGCAAGGCCTTCCAATATGGCAGCACACAAGCTTTGGAATAGCTTTCCACCAGAGATACTGTGCTTTTTTTGGCACCTGGTAAAAACTCATTAATTTTTCCAGACATTAGTAATGTAGCTCCTCTAGATGTAACTGATGTGATCCTGCAGTGGGTGCAGGGGGAAGTTTGAGGCTGAGGATGGTGGCTGGGGAAGAATTGTAGTTTTATTTTACTGTATTTTGCTGTTCTTATTAATTGTTGTACCCCATTCACCCCTGAAGAACATATAAGATATAAATGACTTGAAATAAATAAAATTCAGAGCCATTAGCAAATATGGCCATTTCATTGCAGTGCTACTTCCAGATCATTTATCAATATGGTAAAAAGTACTTGTCACACTGGTCACATCCCTCCATTCTGAAGAGTTTCCACCAACTCCAGCTCCTTGTTTCTGTTGTTTAACCAGTTGCTTATTCATAGCAGAACCTGTCCTTCTATACCTTGAACATTAAGCTTACCTAAGAACGTTGATGAGCAATTTAATCTAAAAATCCAGACATGTTTCTGTTCTCCTTAGGAACATCTAAACTTAGGTTAGCTTCAGGGCCAAGTGCTATATCCATCCTTGACAGGAAGGTAAGTCATTTGTGGAGTAGTTGCTGGAGCTCAGAAATGTTTCCCCCAAGTGTCATCAAACAGTACAGACTTCCCACTTCCCTTCCACCCATTGTGTCTTGCTTTTTGATCCTGTAGATATTATAGTTACGGAGATCCTATTTCATGAGAGGATTACCTCAATATAGAGTGAAGGAAACTATTCCAGAAATTGGTAATAAAGAGCAACCAAAATGACACAATCGTTAGGGACGGTTCCTGGGGGATTTCTCAACAACTACAGCAGCTGGCATCTAAATCCCATTGACCTTCAGTTGGAACTGGGTTCCTAAATGCCATGTTTGTCTTTGAAAATCCAGCCTGAGGCATTAGTGCCAGCTCCAACAGCTTTGTCAAATCACAGAGGTTAGTCCTGGTCATAAAACAGTAGGCTGGCGGGGGGCACAGGGGAAAACCTGGACAGGATTTTTTCAGCCAATACAATCATTTGGCTTACGCAGTACAGAGTATGTTTTAACAGTGTTTTGCAGAACCAACATTTGAAGCCAAAACATTATCTCTCTAAATGAGCTATTAGGACAGCACCTGCTCTGTCACTTCATTTATTCATGTCTAGCAGAAAACAAACTATTTTAAAAAAAAGTCAGAAAAGATTCCCTTACCGGAACAATAGCATGCATTTGTACATGGAGGTGGAAAGAGAACAAGGAGAAGGGGGAGGCAGGAATAGAGATAAACTATTTTCTGTAAACTTGTCTTTTAAATCTGTAGAGGTTCAAAGAGCAGATCACCCACCAAAATTTGGCTCTGTACATGAAAAATGTTTCATAGTGACAGGAGATTATACATGCATATATACAGAGCATATTCATGCTGTATAGTAAACCAGAACAGATGGAAAGATAGGATTTATGTTCCACAGCCTAATTCACTTAACAGCATCCAAATGAACCAAGATGACTACACAATACTGAATTTGCAATGGAAACCTCTATCCCTTCCCTCCCTTCCAACTCTTGCATTTTTTGCTGGTGCTTTATTGTACAACATTGTTGCCAATTGTGCAATAAATCTGTTGGGTCATATTCTCTGCCTATTATAAAGCCCACATTACAACTTAGCCCTGGGTTAATAGTACGACTCAGTGCAGAGAACAACAATATGAAAAAAAAATTATCTTTCTCTTATGGAGTCTTATATGATATGTAACACAGAACATCTGTAGAACATAATAAAAGTCATGGAAATCGAAAATGACCCAGAAAAGCTGTGTGGTGTCATTAAATAATACTGCCTCCGTGATATCAGAATGTAAATAAAATGCAAGGATAAGCTTGTGTGTATAAACCAATATGTATTTGTTTGTTTGTTTGTTTGTTTGCATTTTTATCCTGCACTATTCGTGAAAGTCTCAGGGCAGGTGACAGCAAACAAACCATAAGATGAATGAGTTAAACTAATAAGATGCTAAAATAATAACTAAATGTCGAGAGAGGAAGATGCCGCCTTATTTCAATCAAAGGCCATTTAATGATACATAAGCCCCCGTCTTCATGCAATAAAAAGCCCGTTAAAAAGCTTCTTTTGCCACGGAGTGTCTGCATGCACAGCTTTTCTCCGGGCTTCCAGCGCCACAAAGGAGGAAAATGCGTGGAAGAAAGATCCCCCTTTAAATAAGACTACCAACGCACTTTTTGGTAGTCGCGGATTTTTCTAGCAACATGGAGCATGTAGACGCTCTGTGACAAAAGAGTTATTGGGGGGGGGCAGGGATTACCGGCTAGAGAGATCATCTCACTCTCACTCTCTCTCTCTCTCTTTCTCTCTCTCTCTTTTTTGCCTCTCATCCACAGCCAGCATTCAAGATCTATGAAAACAGTAGGCAGGCATTGCAATTGCATAAGATACATTGTAACGAATTGCTTCTTCCCGTAAGTGAAAGTGTTGAGAGTGAATGAGTGCTCGATCACTTGATCACTGGCTGGGGAGGCAGAGATCTTGTGAATAGCATAATGAATGGTTTCCACCCGAGCGCTGGCTGCAGCCCGGCTCTGCCTTTGCAGGCGGGGGAGACGAACAGATGGCTATTTTTCTTTTGGACTTGTCGGAGGTTGTCTTCCTGGTTGTGGTCGCGCAGAGTGCAGTCCCTCCCTGTTCCCGACAGCACCCTATCAACTAGAGAGGGTGCGGGGAGAAAAAGATGTGGGGAAAGAAAACACGCTTCTGTGTGTTTTAAACGTGCGTTTTGCTGAGTCTCATGCGGATGCTTATTCCGGAATTGAATGGCATTTTTAAAGTCTGCTGCAACAGAGGGGCAATAGAGGGGCAATAGAGAAACAAACAAGTACCATGAAGACGGGGCCTAAGGCTGAGTCCCCAAAAGACTTATTTGCCTCTCTGGTCTCCCTCTACAGTCACTGTATTCAAGCAGACTTTAAAAGTGCCCTGCACTTCCGGAATAAGCGTCCGCATGAGGCTCAGCAAAACGCACATTTAAAATGCAACTTCCGTCCCCACAGAAGCGTGTTTTCTTTCCCCACATCTTTTTCTCCCCGCCCTGTCTCTTGTTCAGAGGAAAAATAGCCAGATCTCCGCCCCCCAAAATGGCTTCCAGTGCTGGCAAAGCAGCACTTACTTTCATTCTATTCTCTGTTTGGCTGCAGCCATCAGCCGCACGATCGTGCGCTCATTTACTCTTAACACTTTCACAGATCACCCACTTCACCACCTGATAACAATGTTGCAATTCTGAGCAATTCTGGCTCTTTGAAAGTTCTGACCTTTACAAAGGAAAGGGAGGGAAGCTGCAGCATTTCTGGGAGGTGTGTGAATGCTTTATGGATGTGTGTGCAGGCAGCAATCCCTGCCCCTTTTGCCACAGAGTGTCCCCAAGGTAAATGTTGTGAGGAAACCCCGCAACTTCCAGAAAGAGCGCTAAAACTCTTCTTTAAAGGGCATGTAT
>MTQE01000401.1:6031582-6041971 GCA_014337955.1 Aspidoscelis marmoratus | reverse complement strand
AACATTTAAAAGATTCAGCATATTAAAATACTAAAATAATAGTATCTGTGCATTACACAGTAATGTTGACTAGCACTCGCACTTGTGAGCACTAGTCACCAATAACCTATCCCCTGTGCAATCAATCGTTTACCTGTGTTCAGTGAAATGGCCGATCCTCCACAGGGCACTGCCATCTTTGATCTGGCACCCTGTGCGACTGTGTGTGCACCAGCACCATTGAGGCAGGGATACTGACACTCTGCACAAGCACAATCACATCTAGAGTCACCTGAGCTGCCAGCAAACTTACACGGCACGTCAGATGACCCCTGTTGTACCAGAAATGACCTAAGTCTTTGGTAAAAGTTAATGTGCTTGGGGTGCACATTCTCATGGACCACAGCTAGTTCATGATTAGGTGACACCTGGGAAGGCAGGGGTGCTTTTAGGGTGTAAGAACCTCCTGCAAGTGCAGATGCACTTGCCCAGATGTTGCCTAATTGTGAACTAGTACAAATTCATATGCATATCTGATATGACCGAATACATATCCGATACGAATGAATATGTATCTGATATACATGAATATGTATTCGATACAAATGAATACATATTGGATACGTATCCGACACAAATGCATGCATATCCAATACGTATCCAATATGCATCCTGTAACATTACTGTCATGCCCTGTGCCATCAGCACCTCATCCTCCATGGCCATGGTTGTTGGCCATGCCAGCCAAGCTGAGGCAGGCTTCACTATCAGCCAAAGCAAGGACGGCATGCCTCAAGGGTCAGGTGTGCACAATGATCCTGTCTCCCAAGATGGAGACAGTTCAGACTCAGTCACTGGCCAATGTCCTTTGCAGAGCACTCTCAGGCAACAATGAGAACACCTGAGACATTCAATGCATTTGCATGCCAAACAGCTGTGTCGGGGGGGGGGCTCACCCAGCCCTACTTAAACTTGCCCAAATCCAGAAAACGCCATTGCAGGCAACAGATCTGTTCTTGCAACCTCAGCTGCTGTACTTTCTGTGTTTGTGGACATCTGACTGATTTATGACAACAAAGATCCTCTGGAAATTCTGACCTCGGCATTCTGACCACCCATTAACGCTTTCTCCTCAAAAACTCTGAAACTTGATGCAGCTGCTTGCTGCCATTTGCCAGACATGTGGGTACACTTACTGAATGCTGTCGGCTTGAGACACAACAATTATCAATGTCCAAACTATTCACATGAATGATCCAAAACATTCGTATTTGTATCAATGTTAATGTACGAATGTTTTAACACAGTGGTTCTCAACCTGTGGGTCACGACCCCCTTGGGGGTCGATCTACTCTTTCACAGGGGTCATCTAAGACCACTGGAAAATACTATGCTTTGATTATGTTTAATCTGTAACGATGAAAATACATCCTGCATATCAGATATTTACATTACGATTCAGAACAGTAGCAAAATTACAGTTATGAAGAAGCAATGAAAAGAATTTTATGGTTGGGGGTTAGGGTTAGGTTGGGGGTCACCACAACATGAGGAACTGTATTAAAGGGTCGCGGCATTAGGAAGGTTGGGAACCACTGTTTTAACATTTGATTCATGTCTGAATGTCCGAATTTATACAAATTCATATGAATTTCTACGAAATAACAAATATTATGAATATTCATGCACATCCTAGTCCTGGGACCTTTAACTGGCATCAGCTGTGATTTGGGGTTAGCTGTGACAAGTGGAAAAGCAAAGTTTGTCGGTGACATCAAATTGTTCTAATTAAGAAGGGTTCAAAAGGCTTTTGTGCACATTGGGAGTTTGGGCATCAATATGGCCTACGCCATTTAATGTGAACAAGCATAAAGCAATACACATTGGAGAGTTCAAAAATTCCTAAGTATTCACATGCGTTAATGAGATCAGAGCTGACTGTGACAGATCAGGAAAGTATGCATTAGGGGATGGATAAAATACTTTTCCTTGTGTTTTCAGGGGGGAAAATGTAACAGAAAAAACACAGCTAGCTTATTCTTGGCTAATATCAATAGAGGACAATTATGTGGTATAAACGAGCCATTCAAAATAATGAGCAACATCATAATGATAAATTCACTGTCACACAGTTTGGTTCTTTATTAATGTTTTTGATGTCTTTTTCCCAGTGTCCAGTTTTCATTCCACAGAAGACTAGGGATGGGCAAAAAATGTTTGAAACTTCAGCAAAGATTCAGAGTGGATCCGAAAGCATTACTGGTAGCAGCAGGGATTTGAAACAACGCCTAGCGCATTCAAAGTGGCTCCATTTGCATGAATGCAAAGCCAATGGGGAGAAAAAAAAATTGTCCATGTCCCTACATAGGAGGGGTTTTTTTAAGCATTAAATAATTTTCAGAATATAAAACTAATATGTTATGTTAGAAAAGTCTTAGAATAATAATACATCGGGGGGTGGGGGAGGGAATAGATGATGGTTGTCTCCAAGGCTTTTTTTGCAATGACTATCAGTTGTTTTGACATTCAAGCTTCTCGTGCTTTTCTCCATATGTTTTTTTTTCTAATCAGTCTTTTGTCACTCAGTTTTCAAAATCTATGCTTGTTAAGCCGTTCTCTGTGATTTATAGAAAGTCAATAAAGGGTTGCCAGAACTTCAAGAAGTTTACCACCATCTTATCTTTTAGCAAACATGTCAATTTGTCTATCCCTGACAGCTCTACTATTTCTATAGTACAGTCCTCAATAATTAGTATATTTGGAAAGTTTCATAACTGAGCATGCAGAGTTCTTGCTGTGTATCACAGGTGATAGAAACAAGTTCATTTATGGTATGGTAGCAATGTTGAGATTATTCACCTGACCTGTTTGATGACTAAACAGCACATGCAATATGCATATAAAGAGCTGGTCACAAGTATTTTGTCTGTTAGTTGCACTATGGCTGGATGGACAATTGCCAGTGAAAGTTTGAAGGCATCAGCCACCTGTGTCAGGTGTATTTGAGGTTCACAATGATGCCTTCCCCCCACCTGTATCTGTAGTGTGAACAACTTTAAAGAATACCATGTTCAGGTAACAATTAATTTCTGACACAGCTACCAAATAGAACAGGAATCTCCATCACAGTTCGTATTTAATCTGATTATCCATCTGAAAGTTCTGCAGAGTTTTGTGTGGGGAGAAAGGTTTCTATTTGTAATCAATGAACAGCACAAGCTCTATTTCCACTTTCAAGAATGGTGCTACTAATAGAATTGTTGATAGTGCCAAAGGATATTCATTTCTCTAACACCAGCAACTTTGAGCCTGTTTGCACTTAATTGTATGGAACGGTATACCATTCCACTGCAGTTTAGGGGGTTTTCCACTAGCACTTAAGTACTCATTAAGTACCCATTAGGGAACCATTAAGGAAATCCAGGTTGAAGGGTCCTTCAGTCCCTATAATCTGGATTTCCTGTAGACCCCATTAAAGGGGTCTACAATGGGATCTTCAGGCATCAAATCCAGATTATACAGAGTGTGTTTCCACTGCGATCAGGCAATGGGGTCTAAGGGGAGCTCTGGGGGGGGGTGCACCCATGGGGGATGCCCCCAGACCCAAAGCTCTGAAGCCTGTGCACAATATCCAAAGCCAGCTTTGAAGAATAGCACAGGCTCCGAAGAGGACCCCACGCAACAGCAATGCCAATCCTATGGACCTTTGTCAAAGGCTCTGGAGAATCTTCGAATAATCTATGGAGCATCTATGGAGATTGCACCTCGTCCCCTCAAAACCAACCCCCATATGGGCCAATCTGGATTCACCACATGGGTGTTCTGACGTTTCCACTGTGGGCAGGCTATCACCCATTGCTATTTGGTGCTGCACCACCCGTGGGGACACATCAGGTACCTCCCTTATTCCAGATCTACTAGATCCGAATTAGTTGAAGGACTAATTCCTTAGAACCAGATCATCTTAGATCCGGATTAAGGGAGGCAGTGGGGGAAAAAACCCTCAGATTAAGTACAGAGGGACACATTCCCTAGTGCAGTCCCCAGGTGGACCACCAGAGCATGCCAGTTGTGGCTCAGGCTATGTCCAGACATGTTTATACTGTGCATTAGAATGAGCAGTCCCAATTGAGAATCACATGATGCTCAATTGAACATCATGGTGCCACATTATACAATCAGGACTGTGCATTTACCTTAATGTGAGATCAACGACACTCACTGCACAGTATAATTTAAGCTTGATAATTTGAAGCTTCAAGCCAATGCAGGCATGACAGCGAGAAAATTTAGCAAGATGCCAGCTAAGCAGGAAGGGCAGCTCAAAATTTGATTGGCTGCCTCAATCCATGTGACAGCGTGCACTGACTCAACTCTTGCAGCTCCAATAGGGGAAAATATAGAGCTGCCTTCCAGTCGGGATGTCCGCTCTTTGCTGCACAGTGATTATACTGCGCGTTTAGATTTAACTGTGTATTTATTCCACTAGTCTGGAGGCAGCCTCAGTGTGCCATTGCACAGCTGCCCCACTCACTCACAGCATTCTCACCTAGTAGTGAGTGTGAACTCTGTGTCCAGAAGCATACCGGCTGCTCCCAGTAAAACTGGACATATTTTTACTTGCCCACATCTACAGAAGATCAGGGCAGCTGGAGGGAGCTCCTGGATGGTAGAGCATGGACAGACCTCCTCTGGGGCATCCAGAACTGTTCCTTAAAGGTAAGTGTGAACAAGCCTCTTAACTTTATGCTCTTTTGAAGGATTTTACTGTGTAAAGCATTTGAACCTCTTTTTGAAATGTGGCAATATTTATCTTTTACACAGCCCATTAACTTCATACTGGTACAAACAAACAATGCCTCTAAGCTAGCCTCAGAGAAATCAGTCACAACGCAGAGAAAGTTCCTGTTCATATATACTATCTCATATATATATATATTAAATGTATAAACTTTTTTTTTGTCCTTTGTATTTGGTCATCCTAATGTGCATTTCTCTTGTTTTCCTTAATGCTGGGTAATTTGTTCAAAATTTTACCACCATTTTTAATTCAAGGTACTATAATTATTTCATGGATTTTGAATACAGTTTGGATAGGTGGGGTGGAAGCTCCACCCCCAAAATAGGGGCTCCTGATCTGGATTACCAGTAGATTAAACAGGTACCAGAAGCTAGTAATCCAGATCAGGTTTAGTGGGGGACACATTTTGTCAGCAGAAAGTCACCTACTGAAATGGGTCCTCAGAAGTCTCTGAGGCCAAGAACTTTCATTCCTGGCTATCAAAGCTGGCAGAGGCCAATTCTGAAGCTCATGTGAGCTTTGGGGCTGGTGTGGTGGCTAGACTAGAACAATTGTTACCACGTAGACAGTGTTGTTGGTATTCCAGTTCAGAGAGCATCTGTTGATCTGAATCAGCTGATCTGGATGAAGCCCGGTTGCTATTTGGTATTCCAGGTCAGAGAGCATCTGTTGATCTGAATCAGCTGATCTGGATGAAGCCTGGTAGGTGCAGAAATGCACACTGTCTCAAAGTCTTGCAAATGGACCCATGATTTTGCATTATGCTTTATCTAGATTTCATATTAACCCACATTATTCCTTCCAGTCAGGACCACAGGAAGAATATGTGAAGTGGATGACATGGTATCCTTCAAGAACTTCACATTAAGCCTTAAAGATTTAAAAATATTTAGTCAGCATCTTTACGCATCTTAAACACTCACAATAAATGGATGGCCTTTAAAAAGAGAGGGAACTTGAATTTTTTTATATTGGCATTATTAAACTTATTAATTCTCCCTTGAGCAAAACTCCTGAAATCCCACGTTTTATAAAACTTGAGTGAATTCCAGTACTTTAGCACAACCAATAAAACATGGCAGCAACATGACAGGGTTACTGAATTATTGTATTTATGAGCACCTAATATTTGAGAAGCGAATTTTATGTAAAGATTCCAATACGTATTCTGCCAGCACAACCAACCCCCTCCCCCCAAAAAGCCAAAGACAGCTAGAATAAAAGCTATTGATGAGCTAGAGATTATGGAAGATCTACATTAAATATATGACAAGGCGAAAAAGGAATAGGAAAAAAATAAAAGAACTGAAGAAAGGGAGAAGTGCAATATATCAATTTTGTATTTCATAAGCATCACTCTGCCAACAGGTGGCAGAACAGACTACTTCTTGTTGTTTCTAAAACATCAGGAAAGATTTACCTGAATTTAGCTGCATTCTTATAGTATGATGTCCTTTGAATACCCAAATTACTCACTTCTTTAAAACCTCTTTTCTTTTATCATTTGGAAACGATTAATTCCTTTTTTTTAACACAGGGAAATAAGTAGCGATATACAGCGTTTCACTTGACTCCGAGAAGTATAACCCTTAGTTTTGATTAAAATTCCAGAGATATATTAGTAGTTCTAAGATAAATGCTTGTTATGTGATTATTTATTTAAGACATGTTTATATCACTTAGCTTCTTGAAAAAAAAATCTCAAGCCAGTTTCCAAAATATTAAAACAGCAGTCATAAAATACATCAAAAAACTGAGTGGGCTAGAAAAGAAAGAAACTTTCACACAGGGATGGTCTCTGTAAAAAGACAGGTCCCAGCTGAGGAACGGCATTTCAAAGGGAAGGTGCTACCACTGAGAAGGCTCAACTGCAAGCTGTTGTAAGACAGCATTCCGTACTACACGGAACCCACAATATTACCTCTCCAGATGACCTCAGAGCTCTTCCAGGGTTATATTTTAAAATGGCCTATACAAGTAATACATGAATCTGGCAAATCCTCAGTAGTAGCATGCTTGTTTGTGAGCATTGTTTAACTGTAATTCTCTGTTGTGGCTATGTCTGTGTCTCCATTACCAGGCCCCTAGGGAAGCCTGTTAAGGCATCAGAGGACAGTGGCAGCACCCTAGGGTCCTGTCAAATGCATCTAAAACAAAGAATGACTCTGAGGTAATGTCCTCACATACTGACAAGGCCTCTCAGCACAAAATGGCTGCCACTAGCTGCTGCATCTGAGCATGGAGCCCATGAAAAGGCACAGATGTACTTTCTAAGGTGACTCACCTGGTGAATATGGACCTGAGGGGCAGTCTTGGTCATTCCTGTGGGGTCACAGTGAAGCTTCTGCAGCAAAGGCACCACCCACAATAGCACTGAAGAACAACCTGTATATGACCATCTGAAAGGACTTCTAACTAAAAGAACAAACATTTTTCTCCACTGAATTAAATCAAAGGCATTTCATTTAACAATGCTTGTTCAGTGGCTTTAGAAGGTGTTCAGAACATATGGCAGAAAACACATGGCATAAGGTCTGCATTCAGCTTAAATTGTAGGCCATAATTTAGTGCTTTGGAAATAAACATATGCAAGCCATGGGATCCTACCCACACCTTAAACTCTCTTATGTTCTGGCATTGAGAATGGTAGAGGAGATCAGAAGTTTTCATCCAACTACAGTAATTGCATTTATTCTTTTCATCCAAACCAAGAACAGTGGTTAGGGCTGACTATGGATCATTAACCACCACTTAAAGTTGGTTTCATTCCCTAAACCATAGTTAATGTTAACTATAGCTTGTTTAGGGTGAGGCATCAGGAGTAATCATTACTGGAAAACGGAAGCAGGAATTTCCAATCTCTTTATGGCCATTCTTGAGACGGAGTGTGTCATACATAAGACAGTAAGCTCGTGCATTAAACAGCTGGATAAATCATAATGTACCTCATGGCAGTGTTTTAAGCCTTACTTAGAGTCTCAACACACAGATGGGTTCAACTTTTTGGACCACAATCTACATTATCTGTTCTTCAGGTTTCATACCCAGTGACAGCCCTGTTTTTGTTTGTTTGTTTGTTGTGTTGTACTATCTGATTCTACCCCTGAATCAATGCCCCTGATTCTGATGTACTTGTCTTTTGCGTAGGAGATCATAGGCAGAGGATCCTTGGCTGATCTGTGTTTATCCTCATAATTTCACTTTTGTGCTGAGATGCTTACTATATTTTAAGTTGTTGAAATAATGAGCACACAATATACAAGAAATACCTTCTATTGTATGAGAACACACTTAGTAAACTAGAATATTTAAACAAAGCATTGAATGTTTTCTATCCGCAATTTACACATAAATATATTCCATGTAAGATAAAAACTTCAATACTATATATACTAAAATGTTAGGAAAGTATGCTAAACTTTTAAAAAATCTTCTAAGCATTTGACACAAGGAGAAAGTTAAAAAAAATCTCCAGTCAATTTCATTCTTATACACATTCATACAGTTTCCTTCCAGTTGGGATACACTGAGACCCTTAAGCCTGTTTTCTGACAGAAAAGTCTATATTAGCTAGAATATGTTTGACAAACAAGCTGCAGGATCTTAATATTAAACGATGTATTTGTCCCTGGGTTTTGCAAAGGGCACAAAACACAGGTTTATGTATATCCAGTTGGTTTTATAATGAACTTGTTTAGGCTGTACCAAACCTTTCAGAGAACAAAGGCCCAGCCCAGACGAGATTTATGTGCATGCCAGCTCTGCTGATTTAATGGGACCACATTGATCCATTGAGGTGAATGAGACTTGTGTTTTGCAGCATAGAACTAATAAGAAGTATATTGCCGGAAGTATTTAAAGAATGAAACAATGAACTAGAAATTGTTGGGAAAACTTTAAATAACTGATTCAAAATATCCATATGACTGAGATTAAATAGCACTCAAATTGGTTCTTATAGCAGGTAAAATATTTCTTCCAGCTCTAATTTCAGGTACTGGTTATTAGGTTGGGTTTAAAAGCTAAGTACCTAAAATGAACTTACAGAAATTTGTAGGTTGATCATGATGAGAAGAAATTTAAATCACAAAATTCTTTAAATTACGATTTGTTCTCAATAAATAAATAAGTTTGTTCCCATCTAAATCCGTATTTGCATTCTCCTAATTTTTGCAGCAGTTATCATACCTTACTATATGCTCATAGAATATGATGTTCCAGTCTAGTTCGAATTTGGGTCACAATTGAATAAATACAGATGCTTAACTTAAACTGGTGGTTGCTGGAGCTGAAAATTATTTACAAAGAAAATCTATGTTTTCCCTCTGAAATTCCCAAGTAAATTAAGTCATTGTTCTATTTCATGAACATTGTATTTGTATCTGTGCAGGTATGCATGCAAATTTATTAAATGAACACTGCATTTTTAATATAATGCATTTTATGATGTTAATATAATGCATTTAATTACACTAAGAAGGCACTAAATTTAACAACATGCTCTCTAGAAACCAACATTCTAAAACAAAACTAAGATTAAAGTTTTTTTTAGATTTAGAGTTCTATTCAGCAGTATTGAGGATGTTAAGAAGGTTTTTTTTAAAAAAATCTTCTGATTAAAAAACTTTAATCCTAGTACTATTCCACATTAAAACAGATTTGGATGAACAGGTTGTCATGACAGCAAGAGGTTGATTAATGTTCTCCCTGAAGGAAGTTAGATTTACAATACAATTCTATCCATGTATACTTGGAAGAAAATCTTACTTTACCAAATATTATTATGACTGATTCCTCATACATATTATGACTGTAATTTTTAATATACTATTTAATTATAGTAAGCCTGGATCCTTTTAAAAAATGATACTATGAGAAATAAACAAATATACCAATATTTATTTCTATCCACTCTGTTTAGGACTGGGGTGTCACTAAGCTTTCATATATCAACAGTCACTAAACAAAAGCCCATTAAGCTTGATGGCAGAATATTTGTGTCTCATTTGTAACAGTTTTTGGGCTGTTATGCCATGTTCCAAAGCTGTTGGATATTCCTGTGATATCCATCTTCAGAGGGTTTGGTTTTGTGGAAAGGCCCAAAGCAAATGGTAAACTGCTACAAGTGAGATTGAAATTGGCCATGAAAGCCTACATATGACCAGAATATTTTTGAACTATAGTTTTAGTCAAATATTTGCCTGGTAGTAATGATTTTTGGATTAGAAAATGTGCTTTTAAAATACTATTTTAAAAAACTGAACCGTTCCTGACCTCAAAGTCCTAAACTACTTGTTAAAAAGCTATGGTCATGAACCTCATTTCACCTGAAGACACCCCTTCAATATTTGTGGGATGGGGGGATTAACTGTTATCTGAACAGAAGCTAAAAGAAAAGTCTGATGATTTATTTAACAGCCACAGCAATAAGCATTATATAAAGGAATTAAAATGTCTAAATTATGATACATTTTTAAAAAATCATAAAGAAACCCTGAAAGAAATATTGTCATTTATGAAACTTTATAAGGAAAAAGTAGCTGCATTTTGTCATTTGACGTAAAGAAGAAGAAGAAGAAGAAGAAGAAGAAGAAGAAGAAGAAGAAGAA
>MTQE01000401.1:6003098-6031469 GCA_014337955.1 Aspidoscelis marmoratus | reverse complement strand
AGAAGAAGAAGAAGAAGAAGAAGAAGAAGAAGAAGAAGAAGAAGAATTATAGATTGAAACTGTGCCTTTGTGTTCTCATTCCATCTCTGATCCTCTTTTTTAAATATTAAATGTTCATGATAGGGAGACAGCCAAAGTGATGTGTGAATAATCCCAGCTCAGAACTATGTCCAAGCCATTTTTCAGCCACCTCAGAGATTTTGTTTTAAAAAAAATCTGTATGTGATCACAGCCTAAATCAACCTCATTGAATGAAGTCCTATCCAAGGACCTAAGAACCATCAAATTATATCATCATCATCATCATCATCTATACTGCCTTTATAGATTATCCTTCTCTAATAGACCTGGGGGATAAAGGAATACAAAATATATAATAAAGATGAACTCAGTACTCAAGGACTAACTGAAATTTTTTTAAAGAACCCAAATTTAAAATGAGAAGATATGTTGCAGACTTCTTTCTTTCTTTCTTTCTTTCTTTCTTTCTTTCTTTCTTTCTTTCTTTCTTTCTTTCTTTCTTTCTTTCTTTCTTTCTTTCTTTCCTTCCTTCTTTCTTTCTTTCTTTCTTTCTGGCATAATATTTCTTTTTAATTCCATACCATAACATCTGAATATTTTCCTTGAACTCAGCAAACTCTGATTTAAACACAAATATCTTCATGGGTTCATCAACTTTGATTGGCTCTGGTTTTCTCTAATAAGAAGAATCAGAACAAATAAATTCAATATGTGTCCACAGTCATTACGTCTTTTCTCTGTGCTATTTTAGGCTCCAATTCCGTATGCAATTACCTAAGAGGAATGGTTGAACTCAGTGTCCTATATTTTCCAAAATAACGTAAATACAATTGCCATGCCAAATAGCAATCCTAAACAGTCCTCTAGAAGAAGGTGCTTTCACAAACAGCAGGGAACAGCTGTGCTTAAGTTAACCTATTGGACTTCAATAAGGTTGATATTAATAATTTTATCTTCTTGGGCCCTAGAAAAACAGGGAGAAAAGTAGAGAATCCTATTAGAAGCCTTCCGCAGATTTCTCTTAGCCATATTTTGATCCTCTGTGGATCAAAACAGGATTACAGGATATCAAAAGGAGACTTTGGATCACAGCCTTGGTGATCCTCCACTGCCACTGTACTCCTAGTTCAGCAGCTGCCATTACCTGTAAAATGGCACAGAATATCACTGTTCAGTAAAGGAAAACAATTTCAGTTGTACATGAACAATCCACTACTACCAATAAGGATAATGTCTAATGTCACAGTCTGTGCATTTGTTATACAGAAAAGTCTATCATAAAGTACAAATAGACCTATATCCAAGACTACAGAAGTTTTATTTGACTCCATTTTATTTCTTCCACATTCCAGATCATCTGCACTCATCTGTACTTTATTTGGGGGGGATTTTAAGAAAATTATTCTCATCACGTTTAGAGATAAATATTTATGCATGCAGAAGGCTTTTTATTTAGTTGTCTGCTAATATAAAAGAAATATATATATAAAAGAATATTTAGCAGTTTCTATTCCACCTCCCACCCTGGATTCCCTAGAAATGTTTTTCACATAACCAATAAAAAGAATTCAAAGCTTAGTGTAGTAGGAGAAAAATAAAATAAAAAAAGGCAGGGCCCCACAAATCTGCTGCAGCACTGAAAAAGATAAACTCAATATTAAGGAGTTTGGTGATAAAATAGCCGTTATAATATCAGTATATAATTTCTCAAGGCTCAGTACTAGAACATTTTATATGCTTTGCTGAGTTTCAGTTAATAAGAATATGGGAGAATAAATGGTATGGGAAAAGATTAGGGGGAAAAAATGTTTCATCTTCTTAGAACTTGGGATCTTCCAATAGAATGGGCTACCATTTTCAGGACTATAGAAATAACACTTTCAATATCAATCATAAAAATTCCCCCCAAAAAATGAGGCCAGTAAAACACACAGAGAGAGATCCAAATAAAAAAAAGCAAAGTTTGACAATAGTCAATTTAACTACTGAAAGATCTGTAGGGCACAAAAGATCTGCACCAAATGTGGGCACAGAGATGACATGTCACTGCACAGGAAACTGCCAATAATCCCTTGGCTGTGGAGTGTAGGTTCCTGGATGACACATACCATATCAGCTGAGCTGCCAAATAGGAAAATTAGAGCTCAGGGCTTTAAATGCCACAACTAACCATTTAAAACTGGCCCTGGCTTGAACTGGCAAACAATGGAGGCTCCTGTGAGAGACAGAGACATGGGAGTATTTAGGGAGATTTAAAACAACCCAACCAGCACTATTATGAACTAAATCACAGGAAAAAGAGAACAATAAGACAAACCTGTCAGTAAACTACTGCAGTCATCCAGATGTGACACCACCAGAGCTTGGAGGAGCAAGTGGGCAGTCTCAACTGTTAAGAACCTCCAGATCCTTCTGATATTCAAAAGATGGAAATTGCATGACTTGGCAGTTACTCCAATAAAGGTGTGTAAGGACAAATGGTCATCAAACAGGACTCCAAGGTTCTGAGCAACTGGGAACAGGACCACCAAACAATTTCATACAGGAGTACACATATCACCAGTGCCTGGTCTATTTCCAGCAGTAGAATCTAATCCCATGGCATAATATGCCAAAAATGTCCTACTTCTGGAACTATGGCCTTTTCTGCGTGAACCCTTACGCCGTTTCTGCATTTACTTCATTTAATTTGGGGATCTGGTCCTTGGGGAATCTGGTCCAAGTAGTTTCACATCATGGTGAGGAACCCCATACATCCACACTGGAAATTTAGTACCCAATGGCAATGGGTGCTAAACAGGGCTGCAGTGTGAACACCATAGCACCCATCCTGAGGCTCTGATTAGGCCTGATTAGGCCTGAGCAGGAAGGTCTGCTGGTGGTGCAGTGTAGTGGACCAGCATAGCCAACAATCAGGTCACTTCTGGTTATAGTAGACGTGGTGGAAGCCTGCCCCAAGACCCCATTGGTCCGACATGCATGCAGATGTGTGCTCTGTCATCTGGTTTTCATGGTGGAAGACCAGATTGAAAACATTATTAATCTGGATTTAAGGGCCCAAAGACTCCATTAAACCCATGATTCGAAGGTGTTTGTGCAGACAACACATTCCAAATGGTGTTCTACTGGGGTTGTCAGCATGGAAGGTTCATGGCAGATCCATACCGAATGCGTTCCTATTGGGTTCCTAATGGGGGAATTTCAGAAACAGCCTCAGTCTGGATTTAGGGTCCATGTAGTCCTTGTTCTGGGCCTCCGAACCACACATTATTGTGGATCACCCCACTCCATCTGCATCTTCTGGCTTGAGAAGCATTAATGGAGAACAATATAGTTATGTTTCAGGGTAAGAGTCAAAATAAAATTGACCAAGTAATTTTAACACTTGATTTAAATAAAATCCCCCAAGTCTTTTTTTTTTAAACTAGAGGACAATCAGAATGCCCAAACATTTGTAGTATTTACAGAGGATCACCACATATAAGCCTATAGGTTATAATGATCAGTGTGGAAACAGGTTTCCTACAAAGTATTAATAGCATGCTTAGCTATTAATTATCTAGCTCTTTTAAATTATTGGCTGTTTTGTTCATGCTCTGGACTACCAAATAGCAATTAGCATACTTACTTTAGGTAAATGATCAACTATCAGAGTGCACATAACAGCAGAGGTGCATCAGCAGATGAATGGAGACTCTGATTGTACATCCTTTGATGTAGGCAGCCGTCCTTCTTCTTGTATTCTCCAAATTGAACAGGGGGCTTCAAAATACAGTTCTACTCTTGATATCGAGAAAGCTTCACTTACTGCTCCCAGACCTGTCCCCTCACCTGCATATGACTATGAGCTGGATGTCCACTAATCTCTACACTCACTTTATGCCAAAGACTCTTATAACATCTCAGGTAAATCTCTGGCACAAGAGCTAATAGAAGTTCAGATGCCATTTAACATCCCTGGTTTTACCCCGTCTTTTTAAAGGTATCCAGTCTCACTGCCCAGAACTACACCATAAACAAATGTATTAATCTCAGCACCTTCAAATATTTTGGATTTATTACCTTGGATAATTGACCTTTTACCATATCCTGACCCTCCCCAAGCCCGGCCAACTTAATCTGTAACTTAATCAACCCAGATTTTGTCACCTGAAGGATTGGATTAACATGGCCCCGGCATTGACTTTTTAGAGTTTTTTCTTATTATTGATACCTTTCCCCTCAGTTTTGTATTGATTAATAACTGAGTTTAGTCAGCCTTCATTTTAAATACAAAAAAAAAACCTTGGGATTTTTTTGTCTGCTGTGCCAGTCGGCCTTTTATTAGATTTTATGTATAACTGATGTGTATTACCCCTTTGTATTTTGGTATATGTATACTTTACTTCTGATATGGTCTAATTGGACTAATCAATAAACATATCTATCAGACTCTATCAGAGTGCACACAACTATTTAATAAGCATAGGTGCTTATTACCTTAAGAACCACATATGTTCCAAAGTTTTGACCAATCAGATGAGCGTTACTTTGTCACACAACTTTTTATTATGCATTTAAACAAATTCAAAAACTAGGAGTCCTTGTACATGATGACTTGGATTTTAAAAAAGAGTTATTTCTGGCTTTTATCAATTTTAGCATCTAATTCTTTTATTGTACTATATCTAATCACTCCAAAAGGAAAAGTAGTATCACCAGTTTATGCACTAGCATTTTGTCTTAAAAATATATGAAAAAACTGAAGCTAGTAATCAATTTTTAAAAGAGAAAATCTAATTTCATACAAGAACTGTTAAGCAACTTTTTTTAACCACTGCTGTCAGTTTTAGGAATTTTCACTTTTTTAACTGTCCAGGTAGGATGCTGTAGTTACTGTTTTAATTAATTACTAATTATACAATAAAATAGTTCTTAAAAAACAATTTTAATCACTGTTCCTATCACTTCCTATCACTTCTAGCAACAAAATATTGTGTGTGTGTGTATAAATGAAAGAAAAAATAAAATGTAAGACTTTCTTTTCCTTTATGATTATTGAGATGAACAAGGTAGCAGATAAGTTGTTCTAATTTATCTAGTGCCAAATCATCTAATATATTCTGTCCATGTGGTATCCTTTTTTATTAACAGAATAAACCACAGAATTTAATTATTGTTATCGTTGCCATACAAAAATTACCCAATGATGTATATGTTTTTCTCCAGAAAAGAAACTGTCTATGCTTGTATGCATGTGTATATATGTGTGTAAAGAAAAGACTCACTTCTAATGACAGGAAAACCACAAGTAAAATCATTTTCTATACCCTAGAAATACGATATCTTATGCAGATGATATTACTGGAAGTTTATACATTTTTAGAACATTTGAGAACATATCCAAACTCAAAACAGGAGAAGTGATTGCATGGCTATTCTTTTCCAAATAAGTTATCAGAATGTGAAATGTATAACACTCCAGATCAAATGAACAAGTGAGAGTATCATGAAAAGCATGTACTTCACTTTACCGCAGAAACAAACTGAATACCAGCATTATGGACAACGGAAATTGCATGGTCACTGAAGTGCCTAACTAGCCAGTGGTTATTGAACTGAGTTGGTGGAAGTATCTTTTGAAATTGGTGGAATTTCAGTGGGAAATCCATGTAATGCATTTTATTGCCAGTCCAAACACAGATATAGTTTCCAAGTTCAGTATCTCATTGTTTAATTACTAAATTTCTATTTTTTCAAAAATGAACAGGTTAAGGGACTAGAATTACATTGACTCCAAAAGCAAACACAAAAACATTCACAGCAATTTTGGCACTTCTATTTTTTTTAATATGTTTCTGAAGTGCAATAACACACTATCATCAACCACAGGATCTTGAATTTCAAACAACTCTGAAAACATATGAGAAATTAAAATTGAAACAAGGGGCAAGTAAAGATGTAATCTGATTTTTTTTTCCCCTCCAAAACACTACTAACCCAACAGTTCTCATAGTGGTATCAGGTTTTAAGATAGGCAAGCCAGATGCGAACATTTATGTAGCTATAAAATTTCCTACAAATATCTTGCAATCATTCTTAAATATTTAAATTTAATAAGGGCGAGCTTTTATTGCACAATAGATGTAATTATGCTTATCGTTCATATTAACAGCTTATACACTGATTTGCTGATGTGAAAAAGTGACCTAAAGCAAATGTGTCTCCCCACTTCTAGCCTTTTAAATATATTTGCTACAGCATGCCAAAGTACACAAAGATGAGAACTCTGGAGGTAGGTTGCCACGGATTGAGCAAGTGACTGCATTATCAGACTCTATACTCAACAGAAGTCATAGTGAACTTATGCCACTAATTGTCCAAAGGCTATCAAACCAAAGCTTGCCTCTAAATCATTTGTCTGAGCACTGATGTGGGAATATACTTTAGCAGAGAGATTTAACATATTTAAAATGTAATGAAAATATACTTCATCAATAGCTGTTGCAAGGTATACTCTGCATTTTGCATCTTCTTACACACATACAAAGCTGGAAGCAAATATGTGTAGAAAAGTAAGAATGCTAAAAAAAAAATACAGTGAATTGTCATGATTTTTAAAACTACATATATAGCTACCAACATTTGAAAAAATATTATTTTTGTATGTTTTGTTGATTCTCTTAGGCTGCATCCACAGAAGCCATTGCTTGGGCCCTAGGGGCAGGTGTGTGAGAGAGAGAAATAAAATTCAGCCTCTGGAACTCTGGTGTTTCATTTAGTACGCGGGTTATAAATCACAAAGAACTCCCCCCACCATGCAGAAGAATCTCAGAGCAATTTTCTCTGTTCTGAGGTTGAGTGGGCCTCATTTGGTGCATGGCCATTTGCCTACCCCACATCATTTATCTTGCCCAGAAGTAGCAACATGAATGAAGCCTTAGCCTGGAAAGAGGATTTTGTACAATATCCAAGAGCCATGTGAATGTGGGGTTAATAACTTGTTTTGTCCTATGTTTACTGTTTCTTTTTCATCACAACTTTAGCAGTAGGACCATTATATAAAAGAGAAATGTTAGGGAATCACCTCTCCTTTCCCATCTGAATATTTCATTTCCTCAAGAACCTTGACCCCCTTGAATCTCCTCCTTAGTCTGATGCTACCTCCTCCACTCCTGAATAAACTCATGAGTCATGGAATAAGGGGCAAGTCCTGCCCTTGATTGGTAACTAGCTAAAGGACAAGAGAGTAGTAATAAATGGACAATTTTCAGAGCAAGAAGGACCCCTTGTTAAGAGCATTTGATTGGAAGTTCTGGTTTACAGGGGGAAAGCCTGAAACTCAACTCCCAACTCCCAAGCTCATAATAAAGGAATCTTTTGACTCTATCTTTAAAAATGTAAAATCAAGCACCGAACCATTCTTTGAAAATAAAATTTAAAATTATTGAAAATTCAGAGAAAAAAGCTTCCAATCACATAAAAAATTAAGAAACATTAATTCTGACAGCTCTCAGTTCACTCAGGTTTGATCTGTCAAAAGCATGAGAACAATGAATATAGAAAGACGTGACTTCCTCTGTTCAGTGTTTCACTCACTCAAATACATTATGCATGCACTAAGCTTTGACAACCACACAAGTTTCTACTTCCAAGCTATATTTATGAATAAAAGGTCATCAAAGCATAATTTTGACAGCTAACTTAAAAATTTTATTTTTTAAAACTGGCTGATACCTCCCTCTGTTCACTAAAGGAAGACCCTAAACCTAACTAAGAATAAACTTTATTGATTAGTCGCTTGACCATATCAAGTATCAAGTGTACAAAGATAAAACCATACAAAATCAGTATAAACAAGAGTAAGATCAGGTCTGTACGTATGTTATCGTTACATATCCTCATCACCCTTACAAGGCACTCCATTAGACTCAATGAAAAGTTTCCTGAGCCAGGCTGCCTTAAGCAAATACAAAGCTACCTTATATGTTGCCTGAGCATTCTCTCCCTGCAGAAGGTAGTTCAGCCTAAACCTTACTAAAATAATCATAAGGAAGATCTCTCACTCTCTCACCATGTATTTTGCATGAAAAAGCCTCTGCCCAGAGAGGACTCCAGGTTCTTGTGGCAAATTTCCTCAGTGTTACAAAGTGCACACAGACACAGCAACAACGTTTCTTTAACCTACAGAGTCTTTAAAAAGAACAGCCACTTAAAGAGACAGGCAGCCTTTCTCCTTATGACAAATTCTGTAACTGGAATAAGTGGCAAATTCAAAATGTGGCTGCTGTCAGCTGGCAAAGATGGCAGCTTGTGTGGGGACTGGCTTCCAATGATGCAGATTTTCTACTTGCCTCAAGTTGAATGGAAAAGACCATGACTGCATGCTATCTTGGTGGGATTTTATGCAAATCTGAACAATGGGAAACAGTGACCTCACATCTTTCTCCTACCAGGAGCACTCAGTAAGAGTGCTGACTCAAAACCACCAGAAGACAGTTGTCTAGTGCGCTGCTCATACAAACTTTAGTGAAATGAATAAACTCCCTTCCTATATATGTATCCAAGTGTAATCACGTTTCATCAAACCCAACAGTAATTGGTTGATATCAGTTGGTCACTGATATTGCAATGGTGTTCCAAGGTAGAATGAACTTTAGACCAATGATGATCCATTAACCCAGATGTTGCATTAGGACCATCTTCCTGTGTGAGTGGGTTTTTTTAGGAAAACACAACTCCAAATACATACATACATACATACATACATACATACATACATACATACATACATACATACATACATACATGTATATGTATATGTATATGTATATGTATATGTATATGTATATGTATATGTATATGTATATGTATATGTATATGTATATGTATATGTATATGTATATCATTCTGAACTGCCCTGGGACTCTTCAGTGAAAGGTGACATATAAAGTGTTAAAATATAAACGTACCCTGTTTCCCCTCATCATCAAAATCATTGTATAATAATTATTTTCACTTTACTAAGGAAAACTATGAGTGGTAAGTATTCTCTCTCCAGGGTGACAGACTTTCTGAAAAATGATCAGTGAGATGTGGGTTATATGCTTCCACTTAACAGCACAAGCTAGGAGTACTGCTTTTCATGAAAATATACATTCATAAGGAGTTTATTACTTTTTTTAAACCTTATTCAGCTGTTTGCCCCATAACTGCATTAAAAAGAAAGAGCCGCAAGCAGCTGCAGTGAGATGGAACTACTGGCTGCTGAGAGAAATAGGTCCTTTCTGCACTATTTAGGTTGTTCTGGCCCATGTAATTTGGTCTGCTGAGCAGGGCCCACTCTGGGGCAGACTAGAAGTAGTCCTTTCCATCATGGCTCAGCTCTAGCTGCCGGCTTCAAAGGCAATGAGGAGCCTTTAAAGGCCAGGAAATATTGTTTCCGGACTTCACGGTTGCTGTAAAGATCCATTTCAGAGGTGCTCTGACTTCCAGCAGTGCTTCTGGCAGTGTTCCCTGGCATTTTGCCAAAATGGGTCCCCCAGAATACTCAGCAGATATTGTTGACTGTCATCTCTGATTTTTTAAAAAATTGAACAAACATTTCATTCTTATACTATTTCCAAACAAATGCTTGACAGGACACATGTTTCTGCATAAGATAGTCTAAATGAAGGAAATCTCTATTTTCCTACCAAATACACCCATCCTGTGTCAGTACCATGGTTCCATTTAAGGGAGGCAATCATGTCTTACAGTAATTGGGTAATGGATTATCCCCTTTCATGGGATGTGCACGAATATTCAGACATTTGTTATTCATATGAATTTGCATGAATTTGGACATTTGTACATGAATCAAATGTTACAACATTCATACATTAATATTAGTACAAATACAAATATTCATACAAATAGTTCAGACATTCATTAAATTGGGGGGGGTGGGAAAGTGACTGGGCAAGTTACATCTGCAACAGATCCAGATTGCATTCAACTTGGATCAAGAGTGGATTGAAAGTGGATTCAGGTCGGAGTTGATGCTTTCAGAGTGGATATCTTACAGGATACATATCAGATACGTATGCATTCATGTCAGATACTTATTGGATATGTATTGGATACGTATTCATTCATACCGGATATTTGTATGAATTTGTACGAATACATTTGTACTGAATAGAGAATCTATTCAAACAAATATGGATTTTCTAACATTTGATTCATTACTAATCAAATGTCAAAAACTCCATTCATACACATCCTTACCCCCTTCTCATTACTGGCAATGATTTGTACATGGCACTCTCGCTTAGCATGGTACTACATTATATGAGGAAGCCGTCCCAGCAGGTACATCTAAACAAGTCTGCACTGTATGTGGAATAATTACTTCAAATGTTTTTCAGCACCAAGTTTAAACACATCTCTTCATTCAGCTATCTAATATTTAGCTCCCTCTGAGTGCTATCCAGCCAGGGTGGGAAGGAGAGTTGTATTTTAAATATGTTTTAAGAATATTCTATACGTTTTAACTTTTTATTATTATGACCCACCTTGGGACCATCAGGTAAAAAATGAGTATAAATTCTTAAATGACTAAATGAATCTTACAAAATGGACTGATCTCAAATCTTGACCAATGAGAACCTAGAAAATACTTAAAAGGTTAATAAAGAAAAAGACTTGTAAGACAAGACGGCATCCATGCTAAATGTAATAACAAATTCATATATGGGAAATAGCTCCATTTAATTACTTTTATTTAAAATGTAGGATATATAGGATCAGGTGAGCAGATAGGGTCAGTTGTCATGAAAACCTTTGCCTGAATAGCAACAAATACTTGTCCCTATTCAGTGTATCATAATAGCTCATTTAAGAACTCATAAAGAGAATCATCTGCCAGGTATGTGGTGTACGTTAGTTAGTAAAGCTCTGTTTCCAATGTACAGTATTTCTGGATTTTCAGCACTGACTCTGAACCAAGGTACGCTATTTTATCTGGCTGTCTTTCAATTTATAACATTCCTCATTCCTTCTATAGTTAATTCAACACAGGAGTATTGCAATAACATACCTGCTAGTGGGTTATTTATTTAACACTTTAAGCCCTGAAACAGATTCAAACATATATTCTATACATTTGAAAATTATTTTTCAAGGCATGGTATCTTTCAGTCTTTGGATTAGACATAGGACTAAAGAAATAAACCAGTATTTTTCTATGTAGTCTACGGTCATATACTCACAGTGACCCAACTGGGTGGCCATCTGTATAGCTTTGAAAAATAGCTTCCTATACTCATGGCCAATTTCAGTTATGCATCTAAAAAGTTGCCAGATTCTTAGCTGAAATATTTGAAAAAGCCCACCAAGTTAAAATTGTTTAACTTTGTACAGGTTTTCACTGGATTCAAATGTAGGCTTACCATATGGAAAAGAATTCAGGGTACCTGAAACTTTAGTAGTTGTGCAGAAGAGAAAATTTCAGTGGGTGCTGCCTGTTGTTACACCTGCTGAAACTTCTTCTGCACAGCTATTAAAGATGTAGAACCTGTCTTTATGGGAATTCTATTCAAATAAAGGATTGAATGTCAAAAACTCCATTCATGCACCTCCTTAACCCCTTCTCATTACTAGCAATATTGCATTTCATTCAAAGATTTTTTTTAAAAATATTTTTTCTCAAAAAAATTTAAAATATACAATATTGAAAATGATTAAAATTACACAATTGTTATTTTTTGATTATAATAAT
This sequence comes from Aspidoscelis marmoratus, assembly GCA_014337955.1. Taxonomy (NCBI): domain Eukaryota; kingdom Metazoa; phylum Chordata; class Lepidosauria; order Squamata; family Teiidae; genus Aspidoscelis; species Aspidoscelis marmoratus. The sequence continues at coordinate 6,019,708 of MTQE01000401.1, read as the reverse complement.
GACTCCCACTCTTCTTCTTCTTGTTTCATTATAGCTCTAAAAGTCTGCTTCCCAAAGGTTTCACCCTCTTCTTCCACTTCTTTCTATTAGTCTACTAAACCTGCAATTAGTAAATCATTGTAGAAAGTCAATAAAAGGTTGCCAACATTTTATAAATTTTTCTAATGATAAATCTCTTTGATTAGTAATTTTGTCCATTTCACCTTAATTATTCAAAGATTCAATAACTAGACTTTATTGTTTCAATATATCTTTTTATTGTTTCAATATATATTGTTTGTTCGGTGTGCTGGATTTGTTCTTCAGAAAACAATTTATTGTTACCCACCCTGGGACCTTCCAGTATAGGGCAGGATAGAAATATGAATGAATGAATGAATGAATGAATGAATGAATAATAGACAGCTCAAAAAGGGAATTCACAGCATTGAAGGCCTTTGTCTCCAAGATTTCAAGAACTCTAAAATAGAATTCAAAGTTGATCAAATTTTGCAAATCTTATTACATATCAAAGTTTTGTTCTATATTTCATTCACTTTTCAAAGTCAGATTTTGTCACCAAATTTAGTTGAAGCATCAAGGTTTATACAGATTATGACCTTTTATCTCATTTCCAGGTGGAGGCACCATGGATGTAGGAAGTGCTGTGGAAGAGAACACCTTCTCTATCTCCATTTTGTAGCAAGGAGGTGCAGTGGAATTGTGCCTTCTCTGTGCAGCATGGCAAAAATATACCCTGTAAAGGCAGCATCTCTACTCACAATCATGCCAGAACTGCCTTGTTCATGGCTTCTGCCACTGAAAATAGGGACATGGAGGCAGAGTGGTTGGAACCATGTAGGCATCCCAGAACCATAAGTATAGAGACAGGGTTTTTTAGCTTTCCAAAACAAAATCAACCTGGGTTTATAAGAAATAAGATCACTTTTTCAAAATATTATAAAATAGCCATGAAAAAACAAAGCAAAACTCTATGCTTATTTATTTTTCTATATATAAGAATTCATATCCCGTCATTCACTCAAAGGTCCCAGGGTGGATCCTAATAATAAAATATATATAAATAAAACATCAAACATATTTAAAATAGAACTCTCCTTCCCTCCCATCAATATGCCACATACTGCCTTTTTTATTACTGTTATTCAATTTTTATTTTTACCTTTTTAATTATTGACTTGGAGAAGCTGCCACTTAAAATATGGGTGCAAGCACAACATAAGCAAACCTCTCTAGGGAATCCCAGAGTGAAACACAATAAAGATGATCTAATATAGGCAGGATAAACATGGCCCCTGTATGGTTCTATGAGTGACAATCGGAGCAGTGTCTGTCTGATATGGCCTCCTTGTTGGGTGTTCAGTGCAGAGTAAGGGCACAGCATCTGAACAGACACCTTGCCTTCCACAATTACGCCACCCTAAGAACACAATGGCATTGTAGCTGCAGAGTGTTTTGAATTGTTCTCAGAAGACCAGTCTTCAAAACTGACATTGGGAAGCAGAGGCATGCAGATTACAAATTACACTACAAATGTGAGACTCTTAGTGGAAAAGGTGGTACACACTACATTTTCAGTGCTTCTCCCCTTCCTTTGTTGATTCTACCATAGGCTCTTAACAACCTAAAGCTAGAAAACTACACCATATTCAGAAGACCATGAACTATGGAGAAAAGAAAAAAGGTTTCCTTTTGATACTATGATAATTGCCCAATACAAATCAAGATTTCAAAACTCATATTAATCATGTATATCACAGCCCAAAGAAATACAAAATCATTGAACAGTGGGTTTCATTTACATAAATATGCTTCCAGGATTTGTTTGTTCAAAATATTTATGTACACATTTTTAATTTCAAAATCCCAAAGAATACAGACTTTTAAAAATGTTATAACCATTTAAAACAATGCAATTTAATTTAAAATGATATTAACTGGGTGGAAAGGCAAGATAGATTGCATTCACACACAGATTGGAGGTGAAAAGCATGTGGACACTAATGTACCCATCCAATTTCTAATCCACATTAATTTCCTTTAAAAGTGCATTTTCTTGCCTTTAATGTGAATTAGAGGCATTAGTGGGCAGATGCTACCACATCTAAGCCATGTCCAAGCCACTTTCTATCTGTCTGTCTGTCTGTCTGTCTGTCTGTCTGTCTGTCTGTCTGTCTGTCTGTCTGTCTTTTACATATAGCCATTCAGCAGTCACTTAACATATATGACAACAGACACCAGAGAGAAATGCATTCTAGGCTGTAGGAGCCATTACAATGACAGCCTGGCTACAGCATGCCATAATAATCAATAGTCATAGTGGCAGTGGTTTGTGAAGGAAAGGCCATTACACTGCAAATAGTTTGTTCTAAGATGGCTGCATTTTTCAGTCAGCCTGACAAGAAGAGAGTCATCCATCAAAAGAGGGCACAGCTTGAAGTCCCAGCCTAGAATACATTGGTTTGCAAGTCCCTGTGCCACCACAAACTTCCTTTTGAAATTGCCACATTAAAATTATTACATAAATGGTATTGCACACCTATCAAATTAACCTATTTAGTACATCAGATTAGAACAGATTGCTGGTGATGCAAGAAAGATACAGGAACTTACCTTCATGTGTGGTGGATTGCTGTGTAATAAATAATTTTTGGATAAAACTGATTAATGAAATAGATCTTATACTAAATTACAATGAGGTCACCTGACATATGTCTTATTAGAAATTATAGTCAATTACAGTGGCAGCTGGTGGACTTCAGGGCTGGGTGTTCACAGGAAAGGTGGGTTCATGGGGGTGAGGTCCAGGGCCAGAAAGATACAGAACCAGATACAATAATTTATGCATGGAACTGAACTCATGGAATGAACAGCAATATAAGACGGCTTTTTCTGCATGCATGTCCATACTCACATATTGGCTTATCTAAGTGCCATAGGATTTACAGCAGAAAAATTGCTAGTGAAAGAATCACAAAACAACTATATAATCTTTGCTCACACACTGAACTAAAAAAAACAGCCAGGTGATTTAATTATCACATTCTACACAGGTTGTCAGAATGTTAACTGCCACTGTTTAAAAAAAATTGAAGTGCTTATACAAATCTACAGATGGAGAAGCAATTTATATCAGCACAGTTGATATACTGTATGCACAGCTTAGAAGGACAGGAATACTCAGATATTCTTAATCAAATTAACTTCTCTTTGAATCATGATGTCTAGTGCCAGCATTAACCATTCCAAACAAATGTTTATGACTGCAAATCATACAGAAAACTTTTCCCCAAGCAATGAAGAAAACCTGTGATTAGCAAACCTGAAATTGTTTTTCCCCACTGTTAACAGTGGGGAAAAAGATGCAGAGAAAATAATCCTGGTTGGCTTTGTTTCCAGTAATTAAACCTTCCCTGACTTCCGTCTTCTTAAAAAACAGACACACACTTACATTATGGCAGCTCAGCATGGTTCCTGTGTTATACATGCATATTGGATTCATGTGAAAATCACAATAATGCACCTGCTTTCCTGGCAAATGCAACACAATGGCCTGCGACCTTTCCCCCAAAACAAGTTCCTTCTGGGTAGTTAGTTTTATAAAGCACTTGCTTTATCCTTGTATTTTGCACCGAACAGTACCTCTTAACCAAAAGAGTAATGGAGGACCACGGCCCAGAGCTCGCCTGCTGCCTCCCCGGGGCCCACTTACCTGGGGTTGAACTCTGGTGGCTCTGGGGCAAGCTCCGGTGACCCTGCTGGAGCCATGAAAGGGCTCCGAGGGCTAGAAGGCCTGTATTTAGCCCTCAGAAACCTTTGGTTCCATCGGGACTTGGAGTGGTGGCAGCAGCATGGAGAAGGCACCACGGAGGTAAGGACAAGGTAAGTGGGGAGGGGAGGGGGCTCCCTTAGCTAGGGTCTGACAGTGGTGAGGGGGGAGGTTTCCCATGGGAAATGTGCCTTCCTCTGTCATCTTCATCAGCCAGCATTCCTGGGTTGGCAGCGGCAACTGAACATTGGCAAAGCCAAGCCCTGGTTACTTTTGGAGAGGGAAGAGTGTGTGATTTTTAACACCCTCATCATTGACCTGACCAGTGGACCAGGGAGGTGCTAAAAATCATGCCTCCACAAATGAAGATAGAGTATTAGTTCAGCCTTTTTCCTATTGGCTGAACCAATACTCTTATCTTTCTTTGTGTTCCAGGCAGCGGGGGTGCGCACCACTCAATATGGTCATAATCCAAGATCCAAGCAGGGCAGAAAAACCAACAAGACAAAGATATGCTTTCAATTAATCCTGCAATGTATTTTTTTAAATTTTTATCAATATAGCATATACTTAATGGGCAGGGTACAATGGTGGGGGGGAGGGATGAGAACCACAGAGCTGGGGGGGGGGTGAGAACCACAGTGTCCTAACAAGCAGGCTATTGTTTTTATAAACTGATAGTCATTTATTTCTGGAATTAATTATTTCTGGAACATAACAATTTTAGCAATAAAAATGTTAGTATCTAATTACTGTATGTAAATTCCATAATATAAATATATTCAGGTAAGCTATAGGAGAACTAGATCTAATGTGTATATTGTGCCATGAATTTTTTACGTAGTATTTTGTTTAATGCTGTAACACTTTTCTTAGGACTGAGAACATTTTCATACACAAGATTAGAGACTCTTTAAGCTTCTCAAGCTTTAGTTAGGTGCTTGAAGAAATGCAACAATGCAAATGCTAGTATGTTCACATTAAAGGAGATGTAACTAGAATTCATGGTCTAAAAATGTCTTAAAAGAATTAAGCAAGTAAATTTGTTTTACCTTGAATTGCTATAGGCAAGAGACTATAGAATAACCAACATTTGCTCATGAAGAGGCTTGACACATATTTTTGAATTTGTCTACATACTACTTTGTAACAACTGTGATGTGAAAAAAAAAATAATAATTGTGCAATCTCTGGCTAAAATGCCTGTAAGAAAGAGAACAGAGATCTATTGAAACAATGAAAGAACCTGGTTTAGATCAATGCCAAGATGTCTTATAATAAATGTGGGACCAAACAAACAAATTAGAAATAAATAAAAAGAATTGAAGTTCTTTTCCTTGCATTATTAGAATTCCATTGTTTACAGGAGCAGACCTCCCAAAATGACAGTAGTAATCTGGCTAAAAGGTACATTGTTGCCAAAAGATCCAGCAGTCAGCTAAAGTGGATAGAAGAGGGAAAGAACTAAGCAACATTTTTGAAACTGCCAAGCAAAATATTTTCACTTATAAGTTCACCCAGCCAAAATGTGTATGTAATCCTCTAAAACTGACAGTTCAAAAAGGCGACTGTGGTCGAGACAGACAAACTGCTCACTTCAAAGGCAAAATGGACCGGGGATTATCAGTATTATCACTTATCATGAAATGACCATCAGGTTTAGAAGCAAATAGCTCCACCTCATTCACTTAGCAAAGTAAGACGCTGCCCCTCTATAACAATGTTAAAAGGGCTGTAAATCCTCTTTATCCTGTCCCGTCTCATCTGACATCACGAATCCTACAAGAAAGACTGAAGAGAATTCATCATTTTGATGAACAGGAGAAAGTGAGCATAGGTATAGTATTTATATTTAAATAGTTCACAATTAAGTGGCAGGAAGTCTGTTTATTTAAAACTATTAATATTTTTTCCAGCACAACTTGTTTAAAAAGTAATAAACTGAAAAGCACCAGTTTCTCTTCAGCACCCTAATGAATAAAGCACATGCAACTATTGATAGATTTCTTTTCTTTGCCAAAAATAAGGCATTTGCACAAGCACGGCATATTTCCAAACATCTGGCTGGTAAAGTATCAGGTTTTATGAGCAATAGTAGAAGAGTCATTCTCCTGTCTGTTTTGTTCTGACTGATTTTTAAGTCTAGAAGCATACAAAGAAACGTCAATATGCTATATGTGGGACGAAGTGATTTCATATATATTTATGGACTGAGTAAACTAAGTAGGTATATTGTAATTATTCATAACTGATGTTTTAACAGATCTGTAACCCTTTAATAAATGATTTCTTTAATTGTAACTGTATATAACCTTGTCACTGCCAGCATTTTTCAGAGTGTAATTTTATAAAGTATAACCAAATTATCAATAAAATTAATAGAAATGAATGTAGGTTATTCATTTGAATTCTTACAAAGTTAAGGTAAATTTAGTAAGCATTGTTAATGCATTTAGACTGGATGAGGCCTTTCTAAGAAAACCTTGAAACTTATACACATTTACAGTACTTGGAACAATACCTTGTTGGTTTAAATATCACAGTTTCCCAAGCAGTGTGTTCAGGAGTGTAACCTTAGCTGCTCAACTACTGATGGGAATCTCTGCCCAGATGCAAATCACACTGGCCGTGAACGATCTGCACTGGTTGCCTGTTTGCTACCAAGCTGAATTCAAGGTTGTCGTCAACATACAAAGCCATAAACAGCTTAGGCTCTGGTTGTCCGAAGGAGTGTCTTCTCTCACGTCGACCTGCCTAGGTATTGAGATCTGAAGTAGAGGGCCTCCTTGTAGTTCCCCACTCGAAGGAGCAAGGGGCAGAGAGATGCAAAAGGGCATTTTCTGTGGTGGTTCCCAGATTCTGGAACAGTCTGCCCCTGGAGGTTCATCAGGTACTTACATTATATGGTTTTTGGTGCCTTCTTAAAACATACTGCTTCACCAAGACCTTTCATTTTTAGCTTCCTCTGGATGTTGTATTGCCAGGAAGGGTGGGAGGGAAAGAAGGTTATATTTAAAATATGCTTTAAGAATACTTTATATATTTTAATTGTTATGACCTACCCTGAAACGTTCTGGAGATGGGCAGGATATAAACTAATAAAATATTACATCATCTTCGACTACCACCTTAATTTGTACTACTGATACATGATACATTGCATCTCCATTACCCAGGAAAGGCACCTTAATTAGGAAGCTGGACTCCACTGGAAGTATTAGAAACTAGCCTCACTTAAGGTTCTTTTGCTGCACAATGGAGATACAACCTTAGATAGCCTGGGGTATCATGGTCACTGACATGACATATTTTGGCATATGCTTAAGACAGACATTTTCACCCAGATTTTTTCTCATTATACACTTCTCTATGCTGCTTGGTGGTGCTTTGGGTTTGGGATTATTTTTCTTAGTGTTCAGTTTATTGTTAAATTATTATTTGAAAACTTTTCTTTACATTTAAGTTACTTCCATGGACTTTTCCTTTTCCAGTTGTCATCCTCTTCTGTTTTTACTGTAGTTTGTTGCCATGGGGCTTTCTCAGTGAACACCAGGTTACAAAAGCAATAATGAAAAAAAGAATACAGATGGGCTTTCCTGAAACATGATGAGAAAAAATGTGCTCAAGAGTCACATGCAGCTAAAAGCCAATGAGAGGTCACCCAGGGGTCAAAGCAGGCAAATGGCTGTGACCCGATCCCAAACCCTGGGAGGGGGTGATTTAGGAAATCCTGCATTGAGCAGGGTGTTGGACTTGATGACCCTAGAGGTCCCTTCCAACTCTATGTTCTATGATTCTATGAAAGGGTTGCCAACAAAATAGTGGGAAATTCCATTTGTGGGATGGGCTTCCAAAACGATTTCCTGAACCAGCATTTGGCACACAACACCAGCCAGATGATATTTAGATAGATAGGGCTCCAGTTGCTCTTCTGGGTCCATGGATGGAGTTCTTGGATGTTTTTCCACTGTCACTTAAAAGTACCCATTAAGTACCCATTAATGGATACGTAATGGCATTTTTGTACCCATTAATGGGTACTTGATGGGTATTTCTAGTGACAGTGGAAAAACACCCATTGTCACCTCTTTTGGGTCTCACAGCTCAAGTTCCAGCTCCACTTTCAGCACTTTCCTGTGTTTGGGAAACACAAGAGATATGCTTACCTGGATGAGCTTTTTATAGCCACCACAGAGGAATTTTTAAAATTGTGATAGTGTAGGGTTTTTTTTCCCTGCTGTGGAACAATCTGAATTGTGGCACTGGAGGAAACTAGAAGTTTTGATGATGTCTGTCAAATACTGTTCTCTTCCATTATTGGAAGGAGTCTTTCCAATCATCCCATTCAACACCATTTGTTCTAAAGTCGCAAGAAAGTATTTTGTTTTATTTTCATTACAACAGATTTTTGTAATGATCCACAATCTGTAGCTTTTAGGCCCCATTCTTATTGCATTACTGGTGCGTTACATACAAACTCAGATGGCATCCAGATGCCAAGAAAAGACAGCCTGGTAAGAGTTCATGGGGCATAGCAACTGTACAGGTCTCAGCTCTCAGAAGACAAAGAATTCTGAGGGTACTTTTTGCTCCCCTGTGCCAGATAGAAAATGGATATCTTCAATGGCCGTTTTGGGCACGTTCCCACTTGACTATTTAAAGCTGTATTGGACTATTTTAATCTGGATTCAGAACTTAGTGCATATTCTGGCTGTTCCCATTTGTTTGACAATAACGCAGGCTCAGTTTAAATATTGCAGTTCCCACTCAAACTGTACAAATCCCCAGCATGGAGAAACAGGATCTTTTCCTCTTCGCCCCTTGTCCTTTGATCCTCCCACTCCTCTTCCTGATAAAGAGCAAGCTTGACATGGCCCCAACCTTGGATCACCCACCCACCCCTGTGCCACCTACAGTTGCGATGGCAGAAAAAAGCCAGCAGAGTTTTGTTTTCCACTTGGAACTCCCCATCTTAGGAATGGTGGAGTGGCTGTGGATAGACGAGCCAAATTCTTCCATCCCCTCACCGCAGGTGGCTGTCGGCTTTAGGGGGACTTTTGTGCAGGCCTGCACTTCCCCATCAGCAAAGAGCCCAGTAAAACAGTGCAGTGCTCATGTGCAAAACAACCCCAAAACTAAGCCAAAATCAAGCTTGGTGATTGGTGGTTTTATCTCATGTTTTATCATCCTTTATTTAACATTCACAAAAATGCTCAGTACTTTTGATCCCCTTAAAATAGGATCACAGACAGCAAGGGCAGGGGGCAGACCTTCCCAGATGTGAAATTCCACCCATCTAATGCCACACTGACAGCGATGGCAGGCATTGGCCAGAAGGATATAGGGGGGACAGCCCCAAAGGCAGATCTCCTTCCCAAATAGTCTGGGACCATTCCCACAGGGGGGAAAAGTGGGCTGGGAGCTAAAACAGGACCAAGATTTCTGTGGATTATAGCAAATTAGTCCTCATAAAGTCCAGGAATAAAAAATTAAATGGGAACAGATGATACCAAGAACGGACTGGACTTGGATTTAATCTTGTATGGGAATACGGCCTTTGTATCCAGCACTAAACTTCTGTTCTGCAGCTTCAAAGTACAGATGTGCACAAATCGGGTTTTTTACATTTGATTTGTAATGAATCAAAAGTTAGAAAAATCTGTATTCACTCAAATAGATCCCCTTCAAATGTGGTATGCTTCTATTCATACAAATACATTCATATCAAATACAATCCTGCCACATTTGAAGCGGATCTATTTGAGTGATACGTATTGGATACAAACGAATATGTATCTGATACAAATGAATACATATCTGATATGTATCCCATAACAAATCTGCACTCTGAAAGCATCAAACCTGACATGAGTCCACTTTTAATCCACTCTCAATCCATGTCGAATGCAATCTGGATCAGTTGCAGACATATGCCAGAGCCACTTTTCACCTCCCCAATTTAACAGATGTCTGAAACATTCATATTCGTACAAATGTTAATATATAAATGTCATAACATTAGATTCGTGTACAAATGTCTGAATTAGGATCAGTTAGGATGAATAATGTATGTTAGAAAATTCATGCACATCTCTTCTTCAAAGTCTTCAAGGTCATCAAGCCGGCCTGAGTTTTATTCCCATATGCCTTCCAATGAATATAAGGTGTTCCTGTGGGGGCAGATGAATCATCCATCCATCCATCCATCCGTCCGTCCGTCCGTCCGTCCGTCCGTCCATCCATCCATTCTATTTTTTTTATGTGCTACTTTATCCTCTAAAAAATATTTAAGTTATTTACAATGTAACCTAAAAACAAGGTTAAAACCAAAAACTAAAAATGGAATTTAAACTCAATAAGGATAATGAAACTGATTCTTGTACACACTAATTTCCCTTGGTGAACAAATAAGGGTTCCACTACACCAAAGCTTTACCTTGCACTTAAAAATAGAATCTGCCGTAATGGGAGTTCAACTTAACTTCACTTTCAATTTCATTGAAAAGACTTAACACATTTCTAGTGTGTACGTTTTCCCAAGACACATAAAAGGAGTTGTGAGTCAAACTCAGATCTTATTGCTCTGATTCCATCCTTTCCAGCTTCCCTTCCAAATCTAAATTCCTCTCCAAGAGTGTAATGATTGGTCCACACAGCCTGTCAATATATAGTACTGTAGCTGCTGCTGCCTTGAATCTTGGCACTTTTGCACAGGAAAGCAAAATGTCTTCTCAGGTGTTTGTATGCAAAAAAAAACCCTGTTGTGCTTTTGTGCAAAAGTGCAGTTTCCTAACAATGTGCAAAAGCAAGAAGAAATAAAAAAAAAAGATAGATGCCTCATATGGTTGATTGATAACAAAAAAAGAACATTAAGATGAAACAAATGAAGTTAAGTGACCCATTTTGGGTGCAGAAAAAAGCAGTCTTCAGAAAATGCTGATAACATTTGCTGCAGGATCTCTCATTTATGTGTAATATTACCACAGTGGAAATCCTCCAAACCTACTTTAAAACCGGTATGTGTCAAGGCCATAAGTTTACAGTGGATGCTTTGGTTCAATAGTGACTGAAACAACTCTGTGTCATATGCTAGCACATGGGTGTGACCTTTTTATCACGCTCAAGTCCTGGGGAGGAGTATCTTTTGCACATGGGAACTTCATCAGTACCACCTATATGCATTAAAAATCTCTAACTAAAAACAGCAAAGAGCACGAGTTAGGAACAATTACGTCTGAAGAAAGAAAAAAGAAAAAATTGTGTGTGTGTTTTAAAAATAGAAATATGTTACCATCTATCTACTGTCTTTGCCTATGTTCTGTGAGTTAGTTAATTTATTGTCATAACTTGACAAGGGCAGGCTAAATAGATTTTTACTTGCACAGATCACTAATTAGTTCAGGAAAAAAGTTAATCTTTTTTATAAACACATTTCAGCACTGTATTATTTAATCCTATAAATGTTTTTCTCAAAGGAACAGAAACCTGATATTTATGTTGATATACTTCATGGGTTCATCACATGGCTTGGAAGAAAGCAGTTCCAAGGCTGAAAGAAGGCTTAAGCTAAAAATCTAACAGCCTTCAGCAAACCAAACCAGTGCTGTCAGGCTCCAGTTATTTTTTCAATTGGATTTAATTTATATTATTAATAGAATATTTAGTACTGCAGACTAAATATGTTTGTTTCAGAAATGTGAAAAATCTATTACTAAAAAGTTAATGTCATATTCCCTCTCACCAACAAGTTTGAATTCAAAAATTAACTGAAATTAAAATCAATACACTTATAGTATATTAGCAACTATCCAATAGATGGCAAAAAACCAACGGGTCACTAGTTCAACAGAGTCTGTAATATCATAGAGCACACACATTTGGTGGTATGTGGGAAGAGGTTTTTTTGAAAAAAAAATAAGTTCAAAGAATGACTTTCCTCAACTGACAAGTGTATTCTTTTTCTATTTTAACCCTAGAAATCATGTGGTGTATTTAATATCATGAATGTTAATATACATTTGTGTTACTTTAATACAGTTCTGTGCATATAGAATATATTTTAAAAATGAAATAAAATGCTCCTTTCACCTATTATTTACCATTAATATAATAACTGAAATCACCGTTGCAGATTTTAGACTGAATTATCTGAGGAGAAGAATTTTTTTGCATTGATTCTCTTTCAAAAAGATTAGTTTTCTTATTTCCTTTGGCTGTATGAAAATAATCAAACAGAGTAAACATAATCTTCACTGACTGATCTTCTTGTGCATAAAGTCAGCTGATATGTCCATGAGGAAAAACTGCTGCTTGGAAATACAAAAGGCTTCCTATGGAACATAAATTATCTGCACAAAGGTCTTACTTCCAAAGCCTCTGTTGCAATCCAAGCAAGTCTGTGGCACAATTTGGATTAGCATCCAGATTTTCCATTGTCCTTCTCTCTGTAAACATCCCGTGTGGGTTTCTGATGGCTCAGCGGGCAGTTGTGCTGCTGGTGGCCAGACTGTACAATTATCACACAGCCAAATTCCACAGTATCTGCCTCCTCTGTGGTGGCACCCATTTCCTGGAATGCTCTCCCCTCTGATATTCATGATGCACCTAGGCCCCATCTACAACTAAGTTTTAATCCAGCTTCAGTCTGTTCTTGGAGGCAGAGAACCCACCTGCAAAGTGTCAAGCTATTTTCTGTCAGCATTATGTAACCCAGAAAATCTACCTTGCGGGGTAGATAATGCAGAAAGAAAAAGTCTAGTAACTTTGCTTCTGTGTTATCCCACTTTGAAGCTGGACTGAAGTTGGAGTAAAACTTAGGAGTAGATAGGCCCTTACAATTATATCCTTTAACCCTTATCAATACAGTATGGAAACTTTAGGACAGCACCCTACCCAGAAAAATGTCCCTGCAGAAATCAGATCAGTACCATATATACCTTGGCTGCAGGGCTGGCAACAATGGGGTATGGAACAAGGTTAATATCCACAAAATCCCATCTGTAACCTGTACAGGAGGAGGAGGAGCAGAGGCTTTTATACCCCACTTTCCTCACCCTTTAAGGGGATTCAAAGTGGCTGAGAAACTTCTATTCTTCTACCTAAAACAGTCACCCTGTGAGGTAGGTGGGGTTGTGACTAGCCCAGGGTCTACCAGGCTTTGTGTAGGAGTACAGAATCAAACCAAGAGATTACTAGATAAGAGTAATCTATCCACAAGACCAAACCTGAAGTCTTCTACCATTTGCTATTTTTAATTATGCCTTTACTTATTTCATTTTTTAAAAAAATATCTGTTTTACTCAAAACTGCTTTAAGAATTTACAATGGAAAGAAGAATATGAATATTTTTAAAAACTTGATAAATCCATGCCCAGCAGTGGATCTAGGAAATTGGAAAAGACTCTAAATTAAGTTAAAATGTACCTGTCTTCATTTTTTTATTTTTTTATTCTTGTTTTTACATCACTCTAGAATTTGACCATGGCCAGTATTTAAATGTTTGAAACATTCTAAAGCAGAATTTATGTGGAATATGATATTCATGGCAATATGTGCTTAAATGTGTTCCTAGAATGTGTTCAGCTTTTTAACCACTAGGCTCTATTTCTGTGTTGTACCAGATTCAAAAGAGTGAAAACCTCCTGTTCACTTCAGTGAGCTCAACGAAGGGGAACAAGAGGTCTATTGATGTTTTAATTGAGCCATTCCGGAAGAGGGAGCCGTGTGCCAACATTGTAGTTCATAAACTGGATGGGTGGAGAAGTGTGAAATCTTACCCACTCTTCTGTATTTGCCATTCATGGCTTGGTTAGTCAAGTTCTCTTTAACCATGGATACTCTTTAGTTTTTGCTTGCAAACATTGGTTCTCAGAGGAAAAATACACAGAAAGAAGATGTAAACGCCCAGTAGTCTCTTGCCCAGTTCATTCCTCATTACAGCTTCCTTACCTGTCCAAACAGACATATAGCACTGTCCTATCTTGATCCAATTTTTAAGAAATCCACCCACCTGTGAAAATAATAAGAGAAACTCTACAACGCTAATCAGCTTATTGTTGCTTTGCCAACGAATCGCATCTTTTACAATATGGCTTTTATGAGTCACTGGATTTGATTGAAAAAGACATCAACTGTCAAGAGATGCCTATTGGCACACACACACACACAACATGCTACACATAGTTTTCAATGCTAATGTCATTGTAAAATATAGGACTCTGCAATGTGATTGTCATCACTAACAGGATGCTTTTAGATTGCAGCAATAGTGTATGCTTCTGGCCTGACAGACTGGTATGACAGATATTTGACAATTTGCCAAAAATCAGCACCAGACCAGAAGCTTCTATAGTACTAAGCAATGCATTTTCTCCCTGAGAAATACAGAGGAATGTGACATGAATGAAAGGAGATCTGTAGGTGGCATTTGCTTTCCTACATTGAGTTAATATTATTTGTAAATCTGATTAAAAGTGTCCCATTAAGTCAAACTTTGCTGCATACTCAACGGGTTGCAAACATGATCAACTTCCTTGGTGATGGTGGTGGTGGTGGTGAAGGTCTTGTCACGGTGTCATCTATTAATGCTGCAGCCAAAATAAAGGTTCAGTCAATGCTTTCCTGATTCTTCTCGTAGAAGACAGTAAAATTGGAGGCTTTGTTTCCAACATAGTCTCTGCTGCTCAGAACCATCAGGATCAGACCTCATGTTCTTCACCTAGCACAAGCAACTTTGCTTTCTACAGACGGTGGGGAGGTGGAGACTGCTGATGGACCTACCATGTAGTGTGAGTTCCGCCAGACAGTCAAAACCTCGTCTAAAGCTGTAAAATATATCACCGTCCCACAGAGAGGCCATGAGGCCTAGAGGAAACTAAGCAGATTTGGCTATGCAGATGGAAGCTTGCATGAGAATCTTGTGCCTTGGGTTTCAGTGTGAAAATGGCAATATATAAATAGGGGTATAATTACATGAAATAAAACAACAGTGCAGTAAGCCAGGACAGGTGAAGCAATTTGGTTTACAATCATTCCACAAATGCTTCCCACATTAGCAGCAAATATTTTTTTCTAACCTCTTTGTTTTTATTTTTATATTGTTAAGTGTGTGTGAGAGAGAGAGACAACTTATTGAGTCTAATATATAATTAACTATGCAGTATAATTAATAATTCCTATTTGGTGAGGTAAACATGAGGTTTTCTGTTACAATACTTTCATAGTGAGGCTGAGAATTGTGACGCTTAGAAGATCCTGTTGACACCAAGAAAGCAGCTTGTGTTTTATTTACTGTTATCTCCATAATGTAAATCAGATTAAGATTTACATGTAGAGAAATATGAGTCTGAGCTAAACAGAAAAATTGCAGACCATAAAATTTCCTCCTGTATTTTGCGGTTGGTTCTTTTTAAAATTCCTTTTTCCTACAAAAATAATAAGTAGTATTTTTCCTATTCCAAATAAATAGATTTATATGAGTCATTAATACTAAATCCCCTTTACAAACATGACAACAGTAATTGGTCCAAATTGCTATCTTTAACAGACGGACATCAAAGGTAATAGCACTTAATCCACATAGGACCTTTGGTCAGGCTGTTGTAGATTGGGGAAAATGCATTAAAAGAAGATAATTCAGAAATAAAGCACTAGGAAGGACTTTGTGTGTGTGTGTCAGGTGTGTCTTTAGGTTATCAGCTAGCAGTCTGGCAGTTCTAGCAAGAAAACCCATCATGTACTACTTTCCCTTGTATTGTGTGATATTTCACAGATTTTAACCAATATTCCTTTTCTTTCTGTTAAAAAGAAAGAAAACAAAAACAATCAGGTACAAATCTTTGTAGTATATTTTTTGCTAATTCTTACTACCTAGATATCAGATAACAATTAATTCTATAAGTTATGAATGATGTAATTTGTACTTGTTAATATTATTAGAACTTTCAAGCTTTCCACCACAATCTAGTCTCCCTCCCTCCCTCCCTCCCTTCCTTCTCACAAAGGTCAACTATCATATATTCATGCCGCACACCGCTCTTACTCAATGCTTACTCAGTTGTTTTGGCTGTCATTGTCACAAGCCTTCTTCTGACTGAACCAACTTAGAATGAATGAATGTATGACCAACAGCAGAAAATTGTGCAGACATTTTATAGAGAAACTCAGAAGACTTGGTAAATGCATGTCATAAGTTACATCTCTAACTTCTGTATTTTAATATGAAGCCATTTGTAACTTATAAATCCATATTTATTTATTTAAAATATTTTTATAGCACTTCCCATCTTGAAATCCCAAGGTGCTTTACAAATTAAAAATTAGAGCCCCTAACTGGCAACCCTGACTGCCTCTAAGGTACACTCCAAGGTAGTCAAACCAAACCAGACCAAACCCAAGCTTTATTACTGGGACTTACCAGCTTTACCTACAGTAAAACAAAACAGCACCATCATTAACAACAGATCAAGACTTTTGGAGATCTCTAACAAGCTAAGAATGTATGAACATGGGGATGTGGGTGGGTTTAAGGAAGCTTTGAGAGGGGAAAAAACCCCTAAATTAAACTTTTAGATAAATACTCATTACATGAATAAA
This sequence comes from Aspidoscelis marmoratus, assembly GCA_014337955.1. Lineage (NCBI taxonomy): Eukaryota > Metazoa > Chordata > Lepidosauria > Squamata > Teiidae > Aspidoscelis > Aspidoscelis marmoratus. Next base: position 6,003,345 of record MTQE01000401.1, on the reverse strand, counting down.
ATAATTGTTTTTTTTGTTTTTTTCCTTATGTTTGTTTCCATATTTCTCTTTTTATTAAAATTTTACCACAAAATAAAAGAGAAAAATCATTTACACACTCTTCCCATCATTACATTAATAGAAATTCCCTTGACTTCCTCCGCTTGTCTGACTTCTATATTCTGTATCCATCCTTTGTTGCTCCACATCTCTGTCTCTCCTTGGTTTCCTGTTTGTTCTTTATCCTCACTTGAACCCATCTGTCGTC
>MTQE01000401.1:5973054-5988004 GCA_014337955.1 Aspidoscelis marmoratus | reverse complement strand
CCGCTGGGGCAATGCGAATGCCTCGTCCGGAGCTGTCTTCCACGCATTCCAAAAAGGCCTGTGCGAAAAGGCCTATGGTCTTGCTGCATAATTATAACTGAATACTTGATTTCTATGAGACTTTGGGAGCAATAGGAGGTGCAGCAACTGAATTTTCTTTCTGCAGACATTTTGGTGAGGCAGCACCTTCGGTACAAATTTTCTTTCTCGACTGATGGGAGAATATATAGCAGCTAGACTTCCTTGTTCCTCATTTTTCACTGGTAAATGAAAGGCAACTAGTTCTTTAGGACAGATCCTGTCTTTCCAAGACCAGGGGGAGTTTTATACTGAATCGTTTTTAAAACAAAATCCAAGATGGAGTTTCTGAATATGGCAAGAAAAAGAAATATCCATTTTCAAAATGATATGTGTATATTTCTCCCCAGCCCTCTAAATTTTACAACAGGGTATTTTTTTCCTTTTTCTGTTTTCTTTGACCAGATGTAATATATATCCAAAAAACTGCCTGTCATTTATTTATTGGCTTCCTTCACTGCAAGCAGAGCATACATTCATGAAAAATTCTTTTCTCTTAGCACTGACAGTTTTCATTGTGATATGCACTGTGCATTATGTTTCAACAACCTGTGGGGCTTAATATAACAGACAAGAACTGGATTTCGTGGCTGAAGGGCAACTAGGATGGCATAAAAGAACAAATCTTATTTAAAAGTGGAATTGATGTGTATGGCTTAATGGAAGTTGAACCATGGTATATTCCACTGATCTCTATGGGGAAGCTGAATGGGACTTCAATGTATATGTTGGCTGCCTAGTGTGCATATTTCCTGTACATGCATTCTTACTCATCAAGATAACTGGCAAAGTATGCCTCCATTGTGGCAATTTTATTTCCCTCCCCTCCATGATGGACTACTAAATAGCCCCACATCTCAGAAAATGTAGGTTTCACCTGAAAGAGTTGTGCTGGGAATGACGGATTGCTCATTCTGTGGATCCTGTGAGAACAAGTTCAAAAATGCATGAGGATATCCCACTGCACTAAAGCAAATTGATGAGATCTCTCAGTCTCTGTCTGCAAGTATCTATTTAAGATGCTCCACCCACGGTATGGAGATATGGTGAGTTTGCAGTGGGTTGTGCAGTGCACAGTTAAAAAGACTAAGCAACCAAGATATGTATAACTTGTTTGTTCCTATCTAGGTGGAATTGTACATATTATAAAACAGGTCATCTGAATGTCCTTCCACAAATCACTCTGCCAAATTCCTGTTTTGATTCAGCTTCAATCCACTTTGAGAGGGAAAGAACACATCAGCACTAGCAAGTTTTCGTTAGGTATTATCTAACTTGGAAAATCTATACTGTGTTGGATAATGTGTAAAAAAATGTCTGATTTTGCTGAAGTATTTCCCCACTTTCAAAGAGGACTGAAGCTGGATTAAAATTTAAGTGGGAATGCAGCAAATCTGATTTAAAATGCATATGAAGATAGCGCTTTCTGCACTAAGAAAGGTGGAATTGCTGTATTTGTGGTGGGATGAGATGGAAGCAGTTTGGGTATAATTTGATACATCTTTTAACCAGCAGAGAGCACCTCCAAAACATGGGTGTTCATTTTATTTTGTAGTTTAGGTGGAATATGTGTTTTGTACAGATGAAGATGGGACTCTGTTGACTGAATCTTCAAAGAACCCTAAACTGACTACATGAGTAGAGATATATAGTGGGCTTGCTCCTCTCATGTTTGTAGCAGTCTCTGGGGCTGTGGGATATCACAATCTAAACATTTATTCTATACAAATGGGAAATAATTTGTGTAGATATAAATTACTCTCAGTGAGACAGGTTTATTACTGTATGGAATGTTTTAATGAGAGGGAAGAATGCTACAATCACAGGATGTAGTTTGCATAAAAATGTGCAGACTGTAAATATGGATGGCCACCCTTTACTATGAAATACTTAAGAGTTATCTAAGAGATTTGAGAGGAATTTTAAGGGCGGTATATATGTAAATTGTTCTCTCAATTATATCCTGACCTGAGATCAGTCTTATGTGAAGAAGGCATCACGTGATCTATTTGAATGAGGGAAAGAGGAGAATGTTTTTGAGCGTAAAACAGCCAGGACAACTTAAGTCCATTGTCACTCTTCACTTACTGTGATAGGATCTGCACAGGGATGTCAGGGGTTATGTGCATGCTGGGGAGTGACATGGCATTTGGATCAAGAACGTGACAAAAATCTGCACACTGGGGCAGTGCAGTGGCAGGGAAGCAGAGCAAAAGAATGTGCCATGGGACCACTTTTTTGTGCTACTGCAACCACTCCTAGTAGGATGTTTGCTCAATGGTGCAGCTTCCCAACTTCCACAGCTATTTCCTGTGTTTACAAAAATGCTACTGGTCAGAAACATCACAGCAGTTGAATGAAACTTTCCCAGCTTTGATATTTTCATAACTGGCTTTGATGTTCCCATGACTAGCAAGTGCTCCATCTCTCAAGCCAGTTTGGTGAGCCAGTTTGGTCTAGCAGTTAAGGAGCTGGACTCTTATCTGGGAATACTGGGTTTGATTCCTCTCTCCTCTGTGAAGTCAGCTGGGTGACCTTAGGCTAGTCACAGCTCTCTTTTGAGCTCTAACACCGCCACCTACCTCACAGGGTGTTCTATTGTGGGGAGAAGAACAGAAAGCTTTGTCAGCCGCTTTGAGTCCCCTTAAATGGGTGAGAAAAGTGGGATAGAAAAGCCAACTCTTCTGCTTATGCTTCTTCAAACTGTAGGAAGCTCCACTGTGCAGATCCTGTTTAAGTGTACAATTCTATTCACTCCAACAATCCAATAATAAATGTATGCAACCATTAACAGCCACCTTTTCCATAACAAAGGATATCCATTTCCACAAACTGTCACATTATGCAAACTGCATTTTGACAAAGAGATCGGATCATTGCTTCCTCTAACTGCTGGTTAGAGGAATTAGTTGCACAATTGGACAGGTTGCCTTTGATGCAGCTATCCTCTATGAATTTGTCTAACTCTTTCTTAAAGCTATCCTGTCTGGTTGCTGTAAATTCAATAGATTAATAACCCTTTGGATGAAAATAAAATAGGTATATTTCTCCTTGTTGGTCCTAATCAGCTTCATAGTGTGTCCCCTGGTTCTAGTGTTGTGTCGTTTTATATACTTCAATTAAATGGTGTCTTTCAGGCCTGAAGAGGCCTAGACATTGCAGACTGATTCAATATGAATCACAGAATCATAGAGTTGGAAGGGACCTCTAGGGCCATTGAGTCCAACTGCCTGCTCAAAACATGATTTCCTAAATCATCCCAGACACATGTAGGTCCAGCCCTGCTCAAAGCCTTCAGCGAAGGAGAACTCACTACCTCACGTAGCAACCTATTCCATTGACAGATCACCCTCACTGTCAGGAAGTTTTTCCTAATATCTAATCTGTATTGACTCCCTTGAAGTTTCATACCACTGTTTCTAGTCCTCCCATCTTGTGCAAGGAGGCGTTCAGCCTCCATATCATTCTAGTTGTCCTTTCAAGCAGTGTTTTCAGTTCTGCAATATTTCTACTGGTCAGAATTGTACAGAACATTTCAAATATGACCATAGATTTTTGAAGACACAGTGACAGTTGCTGAGTTATTTTCTATTTCCTTTTTAATTACCTCTAGCATTGAATTTGCTTTTTCTACTAATGCTATACACTGGTTCAACTCTTTTATTGAACTATCCAGGGTTGATGTAAAGAGATTTCTCTGAAGCTTTCAGATTTTACTTCCCTGAATAATTTAGGGTAGCAAGAGCAGCCTTGCAGAGGGAAAGATACTTGGATGTGGTTAGATCTTGCTGTTAAAAGGAGGTTCTGAGGCATATTTAAGAATCTAGCATAGTAAAGGGAGCTTCCTGAATCACAGCCTAAATCAGCAGTTTATTCAGAGATCTGCTTTATTCATATTTCACACTTACCTCTTGGACATGGATCAGGGTGCTTCAGGATGCTCCTTTCACACACCATGGTGCCACCTCTTCCCTGGAGCACCTGAGAGTGCCCCACCCCGCCCCCCACCCCATGGCTGTGGAGCAGTAAAAGCTGCTCCATAGCTTTACTGGACCCTCTAAGACTCTCCTACTAATTTCCCAGATGCAGCGCTTACGCTGCATCCTAATACAAATGCTCAGTGGGGATGGCATGGTGTGGCTGTGCAGTCACAAGCTGTGTTGCGATCCCTCTAGCAATGGCCCAGCGTGCGGCAGGAGTTGCCACAGCCATTGCTGTGGTGATGTGGATGGTCTGGGATGGACCATCAATGCTCCATTCACATGGGGGGGGATACCTCTGAGGCAGCTTAGTGATGGTTGACAGGTGAGATCATCTGCCCCTCCTCCTGTCATGAACATTCTAGACTGGAAATGGTTCATTAGGCTGCATAATACACATATTCCAAACTTCTTTGTACCAATTGATATTGTTAATACTTCTTTATTTCTCCAAGATGATTACTTTCTTTCTGACAGTATTAAAAACTCTATTTTTTTTGTAATGCTGATATTTATATTGGTATGAATGTGTAGTAAGCATAACTGTGGGGATAGAGGTACATTTATAGCTGTTATCAGCCTAGTTTCTAAAATTATTTTATTTCAATAATACTGAATTTATGTACAGTTCCACCACATATATATACAAGTATGTATACAACCTCATTAACAATTTATGAAAAATCCTAATCATTCTGGATAGAAAACTGGAAATATGATACTACCTATACACCAATTTTAATAATAATTCCCTTTTGTGAGTCATAGCAATGCATTTTGTGTTATTAAATTCACACAGGTGTTGTTTATGGAGAGGCCACACCCCCTGCTAATACATCCCATCCTCCATAAACCACGATACCGGTAGATCTCCCAGCAATCCAGGGACCTCTGTAATGGAATAGAGAGGCGTGCAAAAGGGAATACACCTCCCTATTCCAGTTTAGTGAGGGGATCACTTTTGGCAGCATACCAAATTGTACTTCTGGGGTTCTGAGACCAGGAACTTTAGTTCCTAACCATCAGAAAACCTGGAGACTAGGTCTGAAGATTGTGTGATCTTTGGAACCAGCACAGAGACCGTCCCAGAACAACTTTCCAAGTGCAGAAAGCTTGTCCTGAGACAAAAAGATTTATGCAATGGTTGGACCCACTCCAGCCTGGCTTGATCCTGCTGGACAAGATGGGTACAGAAATGACCAAGTATACACTGTATAGCTTGTGCTATTATTGCACTATTTTATTCTCCTTCCTGCCTTAAGATAATTTCCTGTAGGACTGTCAAGTTGTGCATGCCTTGGTGAGCTTCTCCACTGCAGAGCTTTTAGCAAGAAAAAATGTTGAAATGTCTTCTGATTTTGCACTTGATTCGTTGATTGGTTTTGCCCCATGTGCCCTTACATCTTTCTCACTATTATTTTCATTTTACCAATTATATATTTCCTTATTAAGCAATGGTACATATGTTTCCAAACACCTAATTTTTCCCAAAGGTCTTTTTATATCCAACACCCAGTTTTAGCTAGTGGCCCAACTTTTCAGAGGATATTCTGTTTGTAACTACATGTCGGACATTTTTACTGTTCTGGCAGTGTACTGTATGTGTTTGTGCATCGGGCCCATAAATATTGCTTTTTTGCACAACAGTGTGTTAATTCTTTCTTTCTGCTTCATCATTCTTCTAATAATTATAATAATAAGAAGAAAATAGTGCAATAATAGCAAAAGCCATACAGTGTATAGTTGGTCATTTCTGTACCTACCTTGCTAAAAGTGTAGAGAATTGAGAACAAAATTCAGAGGTAGACGTTAACAAATTTCAGGTTGTTTTTCAACATGAGCAGAAAAAAAATTTGGCTCAATTTGTAAAGTCCATTCACAAATCACAGGGTGGGGGGAGTAATAAAAAAGCATCTTATCGGATTGTTAGTTTGGAATGAGAATAATTTCTTCCCAGTGAAGTCTGCAAATGTGGACTACTGCATCGGTGGTTGAAGGGGCTCCAATTGGAAGACTCCCTGGCTATAATTGACAACAGTCTAAAACAGATCACAATACAGTTCAGTGAGATCAAGTGGACACTGAAAATTCCTCCACCACCACCATCCTCCCAGAAGTAATTATGGGCCACCACTAGAAAGATGATAAGATTGTGGCCTTGACAGGATAACTGGGAAACAAGACATTTGTTTTTTAATGGTGTAGAGGAAATCCAAAAGCAGTCCAGTGAGTACTGTGCAAATTCAACATTGCTGAAATTCTGAGTGTTAGAGGAAGATGAAAAGCCAGGTGTGATGAGCTTGCTCTGGCAGCTCTTTTTGCCCAGCAACACTTTAGAACTCTGAGGACCAATTCTAGATAAGCAGAGTGTCTGGGATTGGAAATTTGGTGAGGGGAGTGTTGTTTTGACAGTTGATAGTAGTTTGTTGACATCTGGTAGGTTGGAAGTTGATACTACAAGAGAAAGGTTGAGTTTACAACAAATATTAGGAAAAGCAGTTAGAGAATTAAGAGAAGTGTCTTTCCAAAGTTGGTGCAAACCAAGTCTAAAACCAATGTCTACAATGTATCAGTTTATGCTGTAACTAAATAAGGAAATGAAAGTGAATTCTAAATGAACCTTTCTAGTTATTTTGTTTACATGGAGTTTTGAATAAAAGAAAAATAATATTTTTGGGTCAAACACATAAACATATAACAAACTACCAGAAATATGCCTTCTGTTAAGCCTTGTGGATTGGGAAATAAGAGAAATAGAGGGTGAGGGTGGGTGGCCACTAGAGGAAAGGGGTATCAATGGCTCCTAGAATGGATGCCTAGGTACTACCTCTGGGTTTGAGAGACAGGCAGGATGTCTCTAAAGGCCATTTGCCAGGGATTCAAGAGCAGGTGAAAGTTTTGCTTTTGTCTTCTATTTGCAAGTGCCCAGAATTAATTGGTGGGCCACTGTGTGAGACAGGGTGCCGGAGTAGATGGGCTGGGGCCTAAACCAGCAGGGCTCCTCTTATGTTATGTTCCTATGACTAGAAATTACTCTAAGGCTGGAACTGTGAGGTCATCTTAAAGGAAGTAAAAAAAAAAAAAGCCTAGCCATAAAAACATCAAACCTGCGAAGGACAAAAGAGTAGAACTAAAAATTTGACATGTTGTACTATTTCATCCTCCATTTCACAGAACAGCCACAACATTCAGAAAATGTTTAACATGTTTCATGTGGATACTGTAATAATATTTGACTTTGGTTTTGGAGTTTAATTGTTTAAGATCCTTTTCAGTTCTGTTAGAAATAATAACTGCATATCAAAATGTTAACTCTGGGTTCTGCTCTCTTATCCTGCCTTGAACCATCTCCCAGGCCAATAGCTCTTGGTCATGACTACAGAACTGTGTTGGATTATCAGAGATATTTTACCCATAAGTTTGAATTGGTTTAACGTGGCAAGTGACAATGTGGTTCAAACCCAAGGAGAAACCAACAAACATTATTTGTTATATAAATATTACTTGTTAATGCCATGAAAATCCCATTTATAACATAATTTTTCAGTCTCTCTCTCTCTATTTTTAGCCATTAAATTTCATCCTGATAATTGGAAGCAGGTTCTTTCTTTGTTTTATTCAAGTTGAATGAGCTACATAACTCTTTGCCCCTCACTGAGGAGGGCTTAAGGCTGATTTGCAGAGCAACACTTCTCTTCAGTCTCTCCAGGAAACCAGGAGGCTCCTTATTTTCTCTAATCTGAAATGGATCTTTAATCAAAAGCAGAGCCGTATTAGGCCAGTGATGATACAGAAGCAATTCTACTAATGGAGTACTTTACTCCAGCCCATGAAAAATGCCACCAAGCAACCAGGTGCAGCATTTGAGAATAATGTCATATATACCCACAGGGTGTGTCCAAAGGAATGTTTTAGGCAGCAGCCAAAGCCGCTTCAAATTGCTTTGTGAAGAAACAGCCTTATACATTTCACTGTGTTTGCAGACTAATGTAATATTTGTGCCTGCTTGCTAAGGACACTTAGAAGCAGAAAGTATGACAGTGCTTGCCCTGTCTTAACTTGTGGATTCATCAAAAGCATGAAACACTGTTATGAAAATCAATGTGACAGACTTTGCAATACTTTATTTGCAACAGTGAGGAAAACCCAAATTTCCAAAGAAGCAAAGACTATAATTATTCATGTGTGGTTGCTTTCTAATTAACATTTTCTCCCCCTGTTTCCTGATGTTACTTGTTTTGAACAAAGTATCACAAATATGAAGAAGGTATAATTGGTATTCTTCTACAAACTGAATTGGAGACATGACTCCAGTTCAGGAAGCTATTAGACCATGATAAAATTTTCTGCTCAGGAGTGTTTAAGCTGAAGGCTCATGTAAATTCATTTTACTCCATCCCTCACATTCTTAACTTAATATCAAATCTTCTTCCAACACACGTTTCCCCTAATTTCTGTTTTTATAGCAATGAAAAGACACAGCAATCCTGTTTACAAGTAAATTAGGTTGACCAGAAGGAATAAATATGACCACATCCATATGAATATTGTTTCCTGATCAAATTTAAACTTCTGGTTCTAGACTTTAATCATCTAGATAGTAGTCCTATCAGCTAATTTTTTAGGTAGTAATGCAATCAGCTTTTTTTGTATTATAATACTATATGTTTTTTACCTGTGACAGTGACACACGCTAAATTGGTAGTCCCTCTCACCTGAATTCCATCAGAGTCTTAAGACATTCTGAGAGGCTTGTTGAAAGTTTTATTTTCTACTCAGTTTTGTGTGACTTTTGAGAGTAACATCAGTCAAGACATTTTCAGTATAAAATGTTATGCAGGAACAGAAATCACATGCTTGGCCTCAAGGCCAGGATTTGCTGAGAAACATTATCAGCAGGTGCTGATATTTTCTTTTGCTATTATTCTGTTAATGTAGCCTAAACATGGCGACTTATGACCGTTGACATTATGAGAAATTTTTTAGCTGCTGAGAAAGGGTCAGCCTGACATCAGAAGCACATCCCGCAACCCGGTTGGTTATGAGAAGCCATGTGAAGCTTTGTATTGAGAAAATATATCTATTCCTTCATGCACATGATTTTATTCACTCACTTAGGTTTTCTTTTGTCATCTATCTATCTATATATCCATGCATGTGTTCATTTAGCACATTTTATTATCTGCTCTTAGTATATCCTGCTACATACTGCAACTAAGCAATAAAGCACCTTCCAGATGGAAAGGCACTTCTGACTCTGTGTTTTTGGATTTACCAAGTTGTATCCTGTCTGCTGCATTTATGCCTGAATGAATTGCCTCAGGCTCAAGCTGCTCAACAGTATCTTCAGTATCTGCTGTTGTAAGCGTCATCAGAAGTAATTTTAAGGTAAGTTTTATATCTTAAGTCCCTTTCCCCCACATTGACCTATATTTTTCATTATCCTTCTGAATTCAGTGGTGTCAGTGTGCTATTGGCAGGAAATAGGAAGAGAACCACAGTGCCGCCAAGGCTGCTCAACAAGAGGCTAACAGTGATTAGAATGTGTAGACTTCAGAAATCTCTGGAGGTCTGAAGTTAAGCACCCTTGGTCTAGACAAACCACTCTCATGAGATCACAACTGATGTCCTGAAATAAGCCAAGATATTTTTAAAAAATGCAGCAGCCTTCTGCAACCCTGCTTACTTCTGATCATGGTGATTGCTAACACATATTTGAATAAAAATAAGAACACTTTCAGTCATGAAGTATATTTTTCCAAGAATTCAGTTACTTTGGTAGTTGAAACAAAACCTCTCAGTAATGGTCTGCTAGATTTATTGCTGCAATCTCAAAGAAAGTAATTTCATAGTAGGAAATAGCTTAAGTGTAACTTGCGATTGGGCTAAACTACTTATTCTAGATGTAGTACCTTAATTCATTTACTTACATCTCCACAGTTAAAACTGAAATTAATGATGGAAGGTTTTTTATTTATTTTTTTTACAACAAATGGTGCATTGAGAGATGAAGATTTCTAAACTAGGGATGTGCACAAATGGGCTTTTTGACATTTGATTCATAACAAATAGAATGTTAGAAAATTTATCTTTATTCAAATATATCCCCTTCACAAGTGGCATGCTAGAACCCTGACCTGAAACAGTGGTTCATGTGCACCTGGTATTCAGGTGGACCATTTTGGCAGTACAAAAGGGTGCACCTTAGAAACTTCTCAAGGACTGAAGTTGAAAAGGGACTATCCTATAATTAGATAATCTCAGCACTGAGTCCTATTTCAGCTAGAAACAGACCTAGGGCCAGGCAATGACCTGTTGCCATCATTGTCATGCTGTTCTCACCTGGTAAAAGGTAAACCTCAGCATGGTAGTGAAGGGGGGTTCCCCTGCCACTGCCACTTCCTTACCCTTTCACAGTCCCATCACATCACTCCACCACTGCCACCAGCCTCCACTCACCCCATCATCTTCCTGCAACACCCTCCCATCAATTATTCCCTGCCACCACCACCACTGGCTCCCTCACTCTCTTGCAACATCGTCTAATCACATTGGCCCTGCACTGTTGCTGTCACCACTGTTGCTGCCACTGTCGTCGTCCCCCACTCTCTTGCAACATAATCTTGTCACATTACTTCCTTGCCACTGCTGTCACTGAGCCCCCAACAAATCCCTCGTGCTTCTGCAGAACCTCCTCATCTCATTGTTCTCCTGCCACCACTGTAACCATCCCCCCTCAGCCTTGTACAGCACCTCTAACTGTGTCACCCTCCCACTGCTGCTGTTACCGTTCCCCATCAGCTCCCTTGCCCTCCTGCAACACCCTTCCATTGTGTCACTCCTCTGCCATCATTGTGACTGCCCTCTACAGCCCTGTTGCTCACCTGTGACACTTCCATCAGGTCACCCCCCTTGGCATGCAGCCCCCCACTGATCCCTTTGCCCCCCTCATCCACCCACAACATCCCCATCATGCCAAGCAGCCCTCTGTCCCCCTGCCAGCTGAAGCTTACCTTTTAGCATGCAGGTTTGGGGGGAGGGGTACAGGGGGTCGGCAATAGCAGGTATATGTGCACAGGCAATAGCAGGTATATGCCCATCTCTGGCCAAAAACTGCCTAGCTATAATGTGACTACAGCAAAAAAGAAAAAGAAAGAAAGAACATGATTGGAAAAGAACCACAAAAGTTAAATCAGAATCTACATCCTATTTTTCTATCACTCTAGTAATAAAAATGGCTTTCAGTAATTTAAAACAAAGCTAAGAAAACAATCTGTTTTATTTACGTTTTACATTTGGTTTCAAATGTTATAACCCACTCTGAGATATAGGTATAGGGCAGGATAAAAATGCAAATAAATAAATAACTACTACTAAAGAGTAAATATTCTAGAAAACATAACATTAAGTAGAAATAATAAGAATTAATAATTTAGATTAATTTTTTTAAATAAACAAGATGGCTATAAATTAAAAGTAGTCTAGAATAGAAAAAGTTTCTAACAACCATGTAAAGAATGAAAATGAAGAATCCTAGGGAAATTACCACAGGGAGGAATTTCCATATTCTCAATGCCTTTACTAAGAAGAATAAAACACGGAACACAGAGACAACTTGTCATAATATGTGTTCTTTTTTGGCTTTCCGCATTTCTCAGTTTTGCTTCCAGATACTGTTGATACTATTTTCTGTCATTTTACTGATGAAGTACAGTGTTTCTTTTACTTTTATCTTACAAAAAGGTTGCCAATCATATATGAATCTCTGTTGCAGGAAAAACTGCCAGATTTCTACTGTCAGGGCTTGGAGGAGGGGGAAGGGAAGCAACACTTTATTCAACCACATAGGCTGAAAAGTTTACCACAAGGGAATAATGCAGTTCATTATGTGGGAGAACTCCCATTACTTGGAACCTCTTAACTAGACATTGGGCAGTAAACTGGATTAAGTCTTGACCTACAAAGCTCTGCAAAAATACAAGAAATAACTTTGCGGTGGTCCACACAGGTTTAAATCGAATATCAGCTAATAGGTGTTTTCCTCGCTAAACTCTCTGACGTAATTCTTATTTAACTCTGAGTATTTGTACCATGCGTTAAAATGTGTCTGGTTCCTATTACCTTCTTTTCATAGGGGATTTATGAGGTTTATGTTGATCCGAAAGCTGTCTTGTGCGTATGTGCTACGTAGTTGTTCCAGGAAGTTGAGACACTGCACAAAACCTGACTTTCAGGCAAATTAGCTGCTTCTGGGAGTTTTTTGGCTTTGCTCACTGAAGACAACATTCCACCTTTATTCTCCCTTGTATGGCTCAGGTGCAGAAAAATGCTGAAGATAAACTGCCAGCATTGTCTAGGACACAGTGACACTATAGAACATTATGACATCTCATAAAACTGGGGAAATCCTCCTTCCCAAACCCAGGCCTGGATGACAGTTTGCATAAACATATTTAATTCACAAATCTGCAGCAGTTTAATTGATTGATTAATTAAACGCTTTATTAACAGCTTTGTGACACACAAAACCTAATCCTGTTATTTTAGTGCTATTACTCTCATGATTGATGCTGTTATGCATTCACCTTTTGATTTTTGTATTTTAACAATAGATTTGTTTGTACAATATTTTATGTGTTATGAAGTACTTTGAGTTAACCATATGAAGAAAAAGCAAGTTAGAAGTTACAGGCAGAGTAATCCCTAACTTACATTGCACTGTGAATGGAGATATGGCTGCAGTATTTGTAATCTGTCCAGGAAGAAGGACGGGGGGGGGACCCCTGGAGTTGGTGTCCATCATGGCTTCTGAGTCAAGGTGCTAAAATAAAATGGTATTGGGGTCGAACTAGTGGTGGCTGAGACACTTTGGCAGTCTCTGCATTGTACAGGAAATTTCACACTGTGGCAATCCGGAATAGGCTGTGACAGGGCCACATTTAGGGCTGTCAACATTGGAGACAGCCTTTAGGGACTTGACCCGATTTTAGGGACTACAATGAAAGTTCCCAGCCTTTGAAGTTGCTGGCCAGGGCTATTTTTGGACAAGTATCCAGGTATCCACTTGTGGGTGCTCACCCAAATGGTACTGGGCTTGATATACCAGCCCATGATTTTGCACTGTATATATCATGATGTATCATGAGTGGTCCACACCATTTTTATGCCAGATACTACTCCAAAGCTTTATACTGTTTTCAACCTAGCTGGGCTGATTTACCAGCTCAGTGCAGAGAGGATGAATAAGACTGCAGCTGAATTCAAACCCAACTGAAAATTAATCTCACTTAACATGATGGATTATATGCATATTAAACAGTCTAACACTATTTAGATATTCTGGAACAAGTTCTGACTTTCTTGCATGGTAGCATACTGACTATTTGCCCTTGTGGGCCAACCAGTCTTCTAAGAAATGCAAAAATGATAGGAAAATGACAGGGAAGGCCATGATGCAGTGTCCTTGTGCTACTGCATTTCTATTATACAGCTGGAAAGGCATTTTTCATGCCTCCAGGATGGTCCATATTTCCCAAGCCAAAGTGCCTGGGGTCCTGTACTTTTGCCCCTAGGCTATAGAAGAGTTCTTAGGGTCAGGAGATGAGGAACAGCTCTGAAATCACTACCACATGGCCTGAGTGCTATAGTCATCTCAAGACATTTCATCAATACATGTCTTCTGCTTGAGATGGCCATAAGCAATTGGTGGGCCACTGGACTAGATGGGCTATAGCCTGATCCAGCAGGGCTCCTCTTAGGTTCTTACGTTTATGTTCTTAAAGCTACTGAAGGGGCTGCAGATTTCATTCTCTATGTGCAGATCCCACCACTCACCAACATGCCATGGGTTGTAGGAGATAGCCTGCCATTTTTGCCAGGCTGCAACAACAAAGCTGCCCCAACCAGAAACCTTGAAAAGGAAGCAGAGCTAAACCCTGAGTCAGAACTCTAGACTGAACATGCAAAACAGAAGCTTTCTCCACTGCTAAGATCCTGCTTGGCCAGTACATACACTTTCTTCAGCTATTTCTGCAATTAAGACTGTTCCAGAATAAATCCTGGGGAAAGGATCTACCATCCACATGCAGATGAAGCATGGAAGGCCCATTTATGGATCTCAGAGTGTGGATGCTGCACCCCCATAGTTTAGTATTCCATGGAGGATTCATTTTGGTGCTGCTCCAGCAAGTGCCACTGAAAGTGGTTCTGGCCTCAAAGGGTGGGGACTTCTGTTCCCAGTCTTCAGACACTCATTGCTACTTCTGAGAGCTCTCTGGAGGCAGTGGCCAGGACTGGAATGAAATGGGCCATCTGGATGTGGGTGGCCCTGTGCCACTTCAGCAGCAACCTGTCCCAACATGGGATGGGTCACTTGTTCCAGGATAGTGATACTAAGTGTAGAAAGGCCCAAAGCAGGCTGAGAATAGCAGGCTCCAGTTGGGAGAAGGAGATGGATGTTCCAGCTTACCAGGAAAAGAAAGGAAAAATTATCTTACTCAGCTTTAATATACTTGGCCAAAACAAAAACCCAGTTGTATCAGGCTGAAAATAATATGGCAGCTCAGGATGTGGTATAAGGTAGGGACGTGCACAATATTTGTAACATTCAAATTTCAAATGTATTTGGCTGAATTCGGACATTCAGATTCAAACTGAATGTTGGCACATTCAAAGACTGACGTTCGAATTTGAAACAAATGTTTTGATACATTCGTATGAAGCATCGTTATGGATTTGTATGGGATTTGTATAGGATTTGTATCTAACATTTGCATTGAATTTGTATGAAACATTCGTATTGAATTCAAATCCTACCACATTCAAAGAGATTTATTCAAATGAATACAATTTTTCTTGCATTTGACTTGATATGAATCAAATACAAAAAAAAA
>MTQE01000401.1:5951541-5972955 GCA_014337955.1 Aspidoscelis marmoratus | reverse complement strand
AAAAAAAAACTTTATCTGTAAGTTGCTAAATCTGTAATGTTCATTTTGAACCAAGAATTGTACAGTATTGCCCTGTTTCCCTTAACTGCAGTTCCCTACCAGAGTTCCAGCAATACTTCTGTTGTGGCAGATCTTATGTGCTACTGTCATAAAAAGCCTTGCTCGGAATCCTTAACTGGCAGATCATCAGTGTAGGATACATAGGCTGTGTCTTCACGGCAACTGTAAGTCGGATTCAAAATGTTTTCAGTCCTCAGAGTCCGCACGGCAGTTTGGCTTAACACGCTTTCCCCGTGTTAAACCACCCCAAAGCGTGGTGAATCTCAATCCTGATTTCAACAGGTCTCACTCCGGATCGTGTGCTTGAAACATTTCACATTTTTTACTGTGTGGACAGTACCATTTTAAGGGTTTCCCTCTCCCAATAGCTTGCTTCCAAAGACAGTGATTTCAGTGTTAAAAATCCACCCTTAACAGCAGCCCTACACTGTAGCAATGGAACCACTTCAACCTGATAACAATGTTGAAATTTTGTGCAATTCTAAAAGATCTGACTTTAGAAAGGGAAAGGAAGGGAAGAAAGCAGCTGAATGTGAATGTTTAAAGCAAAGGGGCTTTAGTTGCCGCTGCTGCTGTGTGCCCTGAGCAATCGGGAGAGGAGGGGAATCACTGGCTGGCTGCCCACTGCCATTTTTCCTCCATTCATGGAAGTGGCAGCCACCCAGCCACCCAGTTAGGCTCGGTGAAGGGGTCCCTTATGGGTGGCACATCCATGCCAGGAGGAAGAGGGCAGGGCAGCCCCGAAAAGCGGCTTTTAAAAAGTAGCCACTTGAGTCCCACCTTGAGTCACGTACCCCACATACGATCCTCAGAATCCGGATCAAACCCAATTAAGTTAAAAGTAATGGGAACAGGCAAATTCGCGTTTGCATCTGGTTCTATTATTTCGGTTTAGGGAAAGCGAAATAAGTTTGCTGTGGGGATTCACCCATAAATAATGATTAATTCTAAAAATGATTGTATAGGTGCATATAGAAATCAAGAGCCTAAAACATACCTCTTCAGCCAGACCTTTTGATGTTTACCTCCCTCTGGGTGCTGTGCTGATAGGAAAAGTGGAAGGAGAGAGGGAGGGTTATATTATAAATATATTTTAATGTTTTATCTATTTCTTTTTTAAAAAAACAATGGTGACCCACCCAGCAACCTTATGGTGAAGAGAGGAATATAAATTCTTAAACAAAATTTTTAAAAGACCCTGAACTAATGTGCAAATCTACAACACCTTAGGAAAATTGATTAAGAAAGAACTTCTTTGGGAAAAGTATTAACGACTTGCACATACTTGCAGATATAGAGTAAGTAAAATGAATAATCTCACCTGTATTTATTCTGGAAGAGATACCTTCAGCTACTAAGCTATACAGAATTACAATGAAGAACAGTGCCAGCAAGAAAAGTTGACTATTTTTTTGCACAGGGGTAATGATTATATTAGCATCTTAGCAAGAGATTCTTATTACTGTCACATGGAGACACTGTGTAACTACTTGTAACTTATGTTTGGACTTTCCTTCTGTCAGATTTATTGCAGTTGTGTTGTGAAATATGCCTATTAAACGTGGATTTATGTAAATTCTTGTGCATGGGAACAGAAGCAGCCTCATACATACCAATTAATTTGTAACAGGTGTGATACATTGGAAGAGCTAGGTGCTGCCTAGGAAAAACCTGGACTCCCATACCAGACGGACTCCATCTTGGAAAAGTCAAACCATATTTCCTATGACCCCCATCCTTTTGCCTAAAGGATATGGCATGCATTGATGCAATCAAGAAGAGCAACCAATGCTTAAATTGTTTACCCCAGATGAATGAAGTTCTAGCAGAACTGATACATTTCTAATCAGAAGTCCTAGAATTTACTAAACTGTCATTTGCAAAGTTGACCTTTTGATGTTTTTAACAAGATGCAGATGTTAAACAAGATATCCAGTCATCAGGGATGTTGTACAACCTTGATTTGATCTTACCAAATGATTGGCTTTCTAACATGTATGCAATCCCATTGTGTTTTTAATTTTAATTCCAGCCATCTATAAGCAATTATCACCTCCCCAGAGATATAGCAGGCAACTATCATATTCATATTCATATCTGCTTCATCACACATCCTGCAACCTTTGCACAAGGAACACTAACATTTATATTAAGCGTGTACATCACATTGGTTCCATTTTGACTGCCCCATAGAGAAGGATTGCCCTCAGATTTTGCTCTGCTCCGGGGAGGGTACTGGGAGGCTCAGCACAGTGTTCTGTCACAAGGATTATCTTCTACACTACCCATGACCATCTCTTCCACTTACCAGCAGCTCCCTTTAAAGTTCCTACTTGGCTGTTCGACAAGCTCCTCCATTTGCCAGAAAGAATAATTGTTTCAGTCCAAAACAACCTTGTCGCTGTATGGATTCTTAAACTTTCTTAATTGTTTGCTGCATTGCCTAATTGCACTCTTGCTGAGCCATGTAACTTCCAACTATCTCTTTACTCTTAACTATATAATTTACGAGAACTGCAGATTCATTGCTGTCTTTAGTTTCTGAGTGCTTCACACCAGTTAACTGACCATTTTGAAGCCAATAGCCCACAAGTCCTGCCAGTTGTCTAATACATCCTTTTCTCATGTCATTCTAGATATCCATATATAATGTGTTTATTTATTTGTTTACACCTATTCCACTCTTTCCTCTAAAGTTACAGAGCAGATCAAAATAAAACCAATTCATGAGAACCACAGACAGAATGACAATTTCCATATTTCACTTAAAGTCTTATTAATGTTACCAGAATTAATGCACCCAAAACAGTATCCAAAGTTGTATGGAATCTGCAGACTGCCCCACTATGATCAAACAAAATTTTAAAAGAGAGCTAGACAAATCCATGTCAGATAGTTTAGTGGCAGCAGCCACCTGCATAGTGGAAGAACAGAAAGAGGAGAAGCAATATTTTACTGGTTCCATAGCCCATGCCACTCCTGGCTATTAGCTATAATTGTGAAATGTTCAAAGGTGTTCAATATCAACTCTTGAGGAGCAAAGGAAGAGAATATTACTTTGATGGTAAACAGTATGCCATCTTAGATTCTGCACAGTTCTTATTTTATGAAAAACTCTTAATTGAATTAGAATGCTGAAGACCAACCACAGGAAAATATGAGTTAGGATAGTTTTGCACACCTGCAGTTCAAAAGGGAGATGAGTTTGTAAGGGACATGTGAGGGAAACATCACAATCGCCACCGGAAATACTACCTACCTGTCTACATTTTTTAGCACAAAAGTATTTTCTGCTGTGATCATGGAGTCTCCTTTGAAGGCACTGAAACCATAGCTTCTGACGATTATACCTTAATGAGCACTAACATTGGGTAACGGGGTGCTGTGATCATTGAGAAGTGCTTTCTGTTGCTGCAGGTGAAAATGAAACAGCTGAAGGCTCGTTATAACTCATCTTTCCCATTAAGTGGAGATGGGACCTTCTATCATATTGGTCAAGCTCCTAGATGAGCCAGTGATCTGTTTTTATAAGAGGGTGCCTACTGTTTGTTTTGACTAACAAAATACAGGAGGATTCAGCAGAGACACAGGCCAGAGGGTAGCAAATGAGAGACAATCTATCCATGCTTTGCTCCAAGCGGCGCTGCAATAGCACTTAAACTGTTTTGGCACTTGCTGAGTCAGCACACTTCAGTTCAATCTGTTGAAACCAATGCTGAAGTGTCAAGCACCAGCTCACAGTAGCTTGATGCGTAGATTGTGCCTGTCCCTCTAAACCAGTGATGGCGAACCTTTTGAGCTTGGTGTGTCAAAATTCTCAAGAAAACCTAGCTTAACTCGGGTGCTGTGTCACATCTAGAAATATCCATAACTTTGTGATATTTGTAGCTCTAGTAAAAAAGTTATATTTTTGAGATATGTATTTTATTAAAAGCAAAAACAAATAATTCTTTACATTAGTGACTTTTGTTGCTAAATCTTCAATAGAAAGTTGGTATTTCATACACTTCAAGAACAAGCAAGCACTGCACGTCCAGGTGCCAGGGTGGCCATGTGTGTCACCCAAAAGGGCTTGGCGTGTCACCTGTGACACGCGTGTCATAGGTTGGCCATCACCGCTCTAAACTTTGACTTGATGCTCTCTTGAACCCTCTTGAACCTCTCTCACACCCTATCTTACAGCAGTAGATTAGAATGTCTTCCAACACAACTGCTAGGAATACAAAGCTAATTACACTACCAATACATATTCCAAGGGGGCGCCATTCCAGGTTCTGGTTTTGATGTCCACTGGGGAGGAGAGGGAAAAAAACCATTATAGACCTGTCCCTAAGATTATGGTGAACGAGGCCATTAATACAAATAATTATGGTGACAAATGACCCTTAAAAATGCAGTAAAGTATCAACAGGATAAAAGAATTTTAACAAACATTGAAAAGTAAATTAATTTACACATATCAGGATTTTTATGTGTAGATGCAGTACCACAGTTTACAATTCTGTAAATGTTTATGTCATCCTAGATGCATCTTATCTTAAATCAAACTTTGTAAAACTCATTGGCATCTTTGGAATGGAATATCCTACTATTTTTCAACACTTTTCAAGAGTAAAGCATTGTTTGATTTCATGAGAAAATTTATATATCTGACAATAGATAAAGTCCTTATTTTTGTCCAACAAAAGAGTTAAGCAATAAAATAAAATGTGAATTCATTGGAAATTAATTAGACTCCTAATTTCTAACTCAGGATTTTCACAAATTTCTTCAACTACGCATTGCAATCTTATAAGTTATTTAAAAAACAATTAAAATTATTAAAGTTGGGATGCTCTAGGAAGGCTCACCTTATATTCCTTGATGAGGAGGATCATGGGGGCAGAGCCTGGAGGGCAGATGTTCTACACAGTTACAGGCTTTGGAACTCTTCTGTAGAGTTACGCATCACAACAGTATATTCCAGCACCTGGCTAAAAAAGCATTTGTCTGTTTTAGCTTTTGCAGATTTTTAAAAAATATAATTTACTATATTATTTCACTAAATAAAAATATGAAATATACATGAAATATACATAAATATGAAATTTTCTGCTTAAAACTTGGAACTTTAACTGGGGAAAATGAATCTTGACAAATTAATCGACTAAGCCCATCCTTTGGGCGTTTAAAAAAGGACTCTTAATAGTTGATTAAGAGTCTATGTAGTTCAATTCTATGCCTCATAGATCTTCAGGATATCTAGGCAGAGTGTGATCAGGATTAGGGAAGACCTTAAACTGGATCACTAGTAGACTTGTTTAATTGGGTCTACCAGCAGAGCAGAGCAGCTCTGGTTGCCTTTCAATATCAATCTATTTTTCCATTGAGTTCCTCAGCCAGTTTGCACTTCAGCCCATAGTTTATAATTAGTCAACATCTGGGCAAGTGCATCTACATTTGCAGGAAGTGCTTACAGCCAACAAGCACTCCCTGCCTGCCCAGATGTTGACTAATTGTAAACTAGCTGTAGTGTAGAAATCATGCACCGCAAGCATACCAATCTTCCCCAATCCCGACCTTTAATGTCCAGCCGGCAACCATCTGCACTCTTTCCAGATGAGGGGGGGGCAACTGTGCTTGAGCACAGGGCACCACAATCAAGATGGCAGCCCCCTGCGGAGGGATCAGACACATGACTGATAAGGTGAGAGATTGATCACACGGAAGCGAAACCATCATTGATTGCTCCTTCCCCATCTCCCACTTATTTCTTTACCACTTGCATCACACCAGTGAATACATGGGTAGAAGTAGTTAAAGGTTTTTGCCTTAACTGAAAAATCCTGGTGACTGATAGTATCTTAGGAAAACAAAGCATTTTATTAATTAGCTTGCCCTCTTTTAAGTTCAAATCACAACTGAAAACTCTAGTAGACTATTCTGGAAGGCAGTCAGAGGTGGGTGTATACCCATGTCATAATGTCACTGAAGCCATCTAAGGCACTGAAACATTCCAATATTTGAGAAAGGGAAAATAAATAATCCTCTTGACAATAGCAATGCCCCAAAATCCACAGATGGAATAAAGATAGCGCCAGAGAGTTGGCTTTTCTCATATATCAGTGACTAAAAATTCTTTCTTGAGTAGCAAATTCAACAAGCAGACGTGGTTTGTTCAGAAGACGATGATGATGACTAGGTGGGAATAGAATATATTCTAGTCTATTTGCATGAAAAAGCTGGATTTTAAGAAGGTGGACAAGCCTCCTCAAGCCCAAAAACTACAATCATCCATCATCATCTCTTTGGGAAGCGGCATTCTAGTTATATTCATCAGCATCTCACACCCTCTAAAGCAAAATCCAAAGGAAGCCAGCAATGTGATACAGGGCATTCCATCTGTATGTCCATTACAGAATTAAAAATATGGATTTATAGCAGAAAATGTATAGTGAGAAATTGTTTTCCTAAGCAGCAGAGATTCCTAGCAGATGATGATATTGAACTTTCCCTCCTTCCCTTCTTTGGATATATTAATGGGAAGTTGTCTTCGCATATGTGAAGTTTCATCCTAGATGGCTCCAGATAGTATTCTGCTGGAGCCATCTGGGAAAGTGGGATTCTGATATATCTAGTGAAATGAACTATTTAAAACTTGGAAGTGGGGAAAATGAATATCGATAAACTCATTTATCCTTTGCGTTTTTTCTGCCTAGGCCCTTAACCATTTTTGTTTCTCTTTTTCAAAATCAGAAGGGAATTATTTCAGTCACCTTGTACAGAAATTGCACTGTCATATAAGAATAACACTTTAAATGAAAAAAGGTTGACCAGCAGAGATGAAAGGGATGTGGATTTTATTTTCCTGCATACCATAGATGATGCATAGAGTTGTCATACTAAGCATGAGTATCTTCATATAATTATTTAGGAAACTTAGCCTATCAATATTATCCCATGGAAAGCATATGTTCTGATTAGGGGTGTGTACGAATGCACTTCTCAACATTTGATTCAATTTGAATTGAATATTCAAATGTCAGAATTTGTACGAATAGAGAAAAAATGAAAAAATTCAAACCGATTTGAATACATTTGTCTCTATTTGTACAAATATTCAATTTGTATTTGATGCTATGAATGTCAACAACATTCGTATGTGGTTGTACGCATCCGTACGCATTCATACACATCCCGTTTTTATCCGGCATGCATCCCATACATATCCGTACAAACGCGTACAGATACATATGTAATGCATACGTATCCGTACATATATGAATGTCCAAATAATTCCTATGAATGATTCAACACATTCGAATTCATTTGACTGTTAAAAAATGAATGTATAGACATTCGATTCGAATTCAAATGTCCAAATTTGAATGAATATGATCGAATTTCAAAGGTTTTAAATATTCTTGCACATCCCTAGTTCTGATAAACCAGTGTAAGGTGTGGTACAATCTTTTTGACTGTTGCCCTGTATAAGCAACAAATTACTGTTGTGATGAATATAAGAACACAAGAAGTGTCCTGCCGGGTCATCTAGTCTTAACAGTCTGTTCTGGCATTGGCCAACCAGCTGCACAAGGAAGCCCACCAGATGGGGACAAGAAGGTTAAGGCCAAGTAGACAACATTCTGATATGACCCTCCAAGATCACCATAATCTTTTTATGGGTGAAACAACACCCACAGAAGCCTAAGCACTCTTTGCCAATTCCGTGAAAAAAGAGGAGGGATTCAGGGATTAGAGTGGATGCAGCTAATCTAGAATGGATTTTTAGGAATTATTTTAAAATGATATTAAAAACATGTGTTAATATGATAATTCTCTTATACAAATCAATGGTGTGATAGCATTTGGAATATTGTGTGCAATTTTAGTTATCCCATCACAAAAAAAAATCATATTAGAAATGGAAAATGTTTAGAGGAGGGTAACTAAGATGAATAAAGGACTGGAGGAAGGGATGTGCACAAATGGGTTTTTTTTACCTTCAACTCGTAACAAATTGAATGTTAGAAAATCCGTATGGATTTGTATGAATATCCAATACATATCAGATACGAATGAATACGTATCCAGTACAAATAAAGGCGTATCCAATACAAACAAATACATATCCGATAAGAACAAATACGTATCCAGTACATACCTCGTAACAAATCCACACTCTGAAGGCATCAAATCTGACCTGAATCCACTTTTAATCTGCTCTAAATCCATGTCGAATGCAATCTGGATCCACCGCAGATGCGTGGTGCAACCGCTTTCCCACCTCCCCAGTTTAACAAATGTTCAAACTATTCATACAAATGTCCAAAACATTCATAAAGAGTGTCTGAAACATTCGTATTCATGAATGTTAATGTACAAATGTAATATCTGATTCATGTACAAATATCTGAATTTGGACAAATTCAGACAAATAACAAATGTTATGAATATTCATGCAATATACCTAACTGGAGAAGCTTCGTTTCAAGGAAAGAATGCAACATCTGGGGATTTCTAGTTTAGACTGGAAACATGATAGAGACACATAAAATTACATATGGTACAGATAAAGTGGCTAGGGAGAAGATTTTCTCACTTTGTCTAGAATCGGAGGCAGCCCATTAAATTTAAATCTTGGATGAATCAGGACATACAAAAGTAAATATTTCTTTACACAACACATAGTTAGACTTAGGAACTTACTACCATGAGATGTGGTGGCTACCAGCTTGGATGGTTTCAAGAATGAACTGGTTCAATTCATGGAAGTCCTATTAACCCTGGTGACAGTAGGAGGCCAGCTGTAGGGAGAGTGTGAGCAGAGCAGAGTGCTCACGTCCTAATGGTGGGCTTCCCTTGGACAGTATCATAACAGGCTGTTGGACTGGAGGGGCCATGGGTCTGATCCAATGGGGCATTCCTTATATATTTTTTGTTCTTATTGGCATGCAGCCACTCTGACCCAGGTGATCATGTGGCCCCCATTAATACATGTGGATATAGCCTACAATGTTTGACATCTTGTTTGCTACTTTAAAGCTGCTTGTTATTTAATGCACTGCTGGGAAGATGTGTATGAACCTGATTGGGATTATAGAATAAGAGAGACTGTAATCCTTTGTCTGCAACAAGGTCTGACTCAGAACCAGATGTGTCTCCTGCGTTTACTATTTATATTGTTGCAAACTAGTGCTTTCGTCCTTCTGTTAATGCCAACACAAAACTCAGGCAAAAAGTGGGAGCTCATGGAAGGGGCACAGTTATCAATTAATGAATTAACCATCCATGCAGACATTTTCATGCCATGCCTAGTTATGATTAACTAGTTTGCGGTCCCCCAATCAATGGTTATGAAAGCTTCAAGAAACACTTTGCATCTTGGCCAGGGATCTGGAAATCCCATTAATCCTGGGAACCAGGATAGGTGTGACCTCAAGGATTTAGACAACACTGATCTGATTAACACTTCACAAAGCAGCTTCATAGCTTCCATGTGATGGGATGTGTCGCCATGTTTTAGGAGCAAGTGCATTAACCACCGTGTGAAAATGAGCATAGGTGAGAAAAAATATTTCTATGATTCATGTTCCATCAGCTCTTGGGTGGCAGAGTTCAAATCAATCAAACACATTTGTCTCATCACACATTGCTTTTCAGGCGTTATGTAAACTTGCCGGCCCTTGAGCTCCATTGGTTAGTCACCACATTTTGTAGGTATTTGCTGGCCTTTAAACATCTGAATGAGTTTTGCAAGACATAAATAAGATGTTTGTGTACATATTTGAAATCTCTAACTGTACATAGCACCCAGCACACACTGGTATCCAAACCATTTAAAGAAAAATAAATCTGTCTCCCATCATTCCAGAAAAACAGTGAATGTGCACTTGATGACAAAAAACAGTTAAGGAATTCCAGTACAAACTCAGATGATCATAGGAATGATAAAGAAAACTACAATAAAGTACAACTTATTTTTGTAAGGATATAATGGTTGTGTTTGCACGTCACACTAAAGCATAGTTTAGAACAAGGTAGATACACAAGTTGCAACAAGCCTCTCTCTCTCTCTCTCTCTCTCTTTCACACACACACACACACACACACACTTTGAGTCCCTTGAAATGGGTGAGAAAAGTGGGATAGAAAAGCCAACTCCTCCTCCTTCTTCTTCTTCAGATACACTTAATCCAGAAACTGCTGTTCACCTGGTAAGTGACAGGGTTCAAAGTACAGTATATAGGATGGGACCTTAGGCTAGCTGATGCTTTGGACCAGTCAATTAAATACCTTCCCTCTTCTCATTTAATTCTTCCTAAACACATAGACAAAAATAGTAGTACAAAAGTATAAAAAGGATCCCAGTTCCCCAGTATGCATGTGTATGCTTGTACATTTGTCATTGGTCTTTTTGTGTGTTTTCCATCACTGCCAAAGCACTAATTGATGTTTGTCACTGTTGAAGAAGACTATCTGCCAAAGTAGCTGCTTTCCTTAGACAGCTTAAGGCCTGCTGAAATAACTAACAAAGTATAAAGCCAGGTGTGAGCATGACAAACCCAGGGAGAAGCATGGGTTTTCACACCTGTGCTTATGAATTAGTATCTTGGAAGGTGGCATCACTTGGCATCCAACCATAGGAGTTAAATGTCTTGTCTGCAGAAGGTAGTTTAACACATCATAACTGAATATCCAAGGGGAAAACACTGCCCTTGTCACTAGCCAAGAAGAGACATAGGGTGTTTTTCCACTGTCCCTAAAAGTACCCATTAAGTACCCATTAATGGGTATGAAATGGCATTTTTGCACCCATTAATGGGTACTTAATGGGTACTTCTAGTGACAGTGGAAAGACACCCAGGCTGTTTCTGCACAGGGGCAAAAAAAAAAAAAAACACGGATCTACAGCACCCAATCATGGCGGACGGGGGAAGGGCCATGGGTTAGTTACACTTGCGCCGTGCGGATGCATCCTAAATGGATGCGTTTTCACGGCTCAAAACCACTTGAGATGTGATGTGTAACTAACACCCATTAAGCATGTATTAAGCATGGGTAGGTGCAGACGCACCTACTGGAAGTGTGCTTAATAGCCCCCTCTAATGCGGGCGCGGCGGCGCCAAACCGGTTTTGCCGCCGAAACCCGCATTAAAGAGGGACGTGCAATGCGGACACGCATGGCTGGAAGTGTGCTAAACAGGCACATAAATGCGGACGCGCATGTCCCAATCCATGCTTAATGGGTGTTAAAGGGCCTGTGCGGAACCACCCCCAGAGATCACCTGAAGTCAGGTTTCTAAGACCGAACTGCTGTGACAGGTCTTGGACTGACATAAGGAGGTAAACTTCCATGAAGAGACTGTGAAGGGGCATAATGCTTGCCCCAAGTCATTAGCAGCACTCCTGGGATGGTGCCACAGAATTCAAATGCTGTACCCCCTGTTGACTTCCCAGCTGAGCAGTAATGTGTGCTGAATTCCACCCCTAGCCATGGGTTTCCTGGACCACCTTGGAGGGTACTAATACTTCAGAAGGACAGCTTAGACCCTCCTATTCTAGGGTCAAGAATAGCAAGATCTAAGTTTCGGGTTGAAAAGGACAGCAATGACCCTAACTGATGTCAAATTCACTACTGCATTGGCCAATTGGTGCACAGATAGAGGAAAAAGACATTTCAGCCACAAGAGGCAATAGAGCAGTGCTAGAAGTTTCTGTGCAAGTTTTTGGCTTAATCAGAGTGGGGAGAACTTTAGGATATTTGTTTCCCCCCCTTTCTTAAGAGGCATCATGTGAGGCAATCTTAAAAGGTCTTTGCCACTGCCTCTGAGACAACAGCTTATAGAGAGGCTTTCAACTTGTGTCTCCCTCTGCTTCCCCCACAGAGTTTTTCTATGGTGAAAACTTCAGGACAGCTCCCTTCCTAGCAGTTGTTCTTCTCTCTTCCTCCACACCCTTGGAATGTGCCCAATCTAGGGATGTGCACGAATTATTTTTCAGGTTCACATTCATAGGAATTTGTATGAATTTGAACATTCACACTCAAATCGAATACCGGCTATATTAGAAGATTGACAATTCAAATGCAAAGCGAATGCTTTTGTGCATTCTTTCGATGCTTCATTATATTTGCAGATCAGTAAAGTGGGTACCCAGTCACATCTATAGCACATTCTAAATAGATTCAAAGTGAATTTGGAACATTCAGAGGCACGTCTGGCAGCAAGGATTTAAAGTGGATCCGAATAGGATTTGCAGTGGTTTCGAATCCTACCATATTCAAAGTGGCTCTATTCGCACAAATGTAGATTTCGTTCGCATTCACTTTGATGCAAAGTGAACATATCCATAACATATCCACACTCCAAAAGCATCAAATCCAACCTGAATCCACTTTTAATCTGCTGTCAATCCATGTTGAATGCAGTCTAGATCCATTGCAGATGTGGTTGGTTTCTTTTTTAAAGAAATTGGATATTTTTTTTAAGACTGGTGCCCCACGTTCCCACCTCCCTAGTTTAACGAATGTCTGAACTATTCATATGAATGTCCAAAACATTCATATTTGTACAAATGTTAATGTATAAATGTCATAACTTTATACTCATGTACAAATGTCCGAATTTGGACAAATCTGTATGAATAACTAATGTTAGGAATATTCATGCACATCCCTAGTCTGGCCTTATTAACTGGAATAGAAATTAGATCATTTCCTGCTTCTAGAAAAGCATACATGGGATATACCAAATATTAACATTTTCTTTTGATTTCTAATTTATTTTAAAAATGAAAATGGTTGATCTGTAACATAGCTTCACTTTTTCTGAACAGAAATATATATGAGAACTTGTCAGTACTTTGGACCATGCTTGGGAAAAGAATAAGAAAGCTATTTCCTAAAGAAAAATCCAGTGGCTGGAATGGCATTCCCATCAGAATGTCTTTTCAAATCCTTCAAGAATGACATCCCTCGATGATACCCCATCAAAGGTGGAGAAAACACCACAGCCTTAAAAGCAAACATAATATCTCTTAATAGCCTAATATTTTGAGAGGTACCCAAAGCTTTCTGGGAATTGCTTAGCTCATCCCTAATGTGTTTGCAGTGCAAATTCTTAAAATTAGCTTTGCTAGTTTTTAAGGGTGAATTGCTTTACATAAACTCAAAGACCATTCACACCAGGCTTTACACTCCTAAAAGCACGTTTGTGAAGCAACGTGCTAAGCGACCTGGAAAAGTACACAACAAACAAGAATCTTGTCTATACAGGAGCTTTGCTTTGTATCATCAGCCTGAGCTGTATATGGATCACAATGAATGGGGAACTATTGACTTATTTCTGTACATAATTCCACCTAAGATGAGTCAACAGCCAGTGCAAACAAGAGCTTTATAGTCACTTGTCACCAAAAAGGAACGGCTTCAAAAGCTGACAGTTGAAACTTGAAGGCAAATTATGCTATGCACCCTTATGAAAGAAGAGACCTGCTACTTCAGGACCATGGCATTTGCAAACTGTTGCCATTGCATTACAATTAAAATGGCCACCCTGAGACAACACCAAAAAACCCAGTTTCAGTCCGTTTCCCAGTTTGTTGAGCTCTGTAGCAATTTCGATGGCCAGAGGAAGACTATAGGGAGAAAGGATCTTCTAACTTTACACAGAATAGAGAATTTCAACAGGATTAGTCTGCGTGGCAGAAAATATCTGATGAAACTATTGCCTCTGTGCAAATCTGTGCAAATGTAAAAGCCACAGAAATCCTGTTCTCCTTTCAAGAGACCTGCTATAGCAGGCCTTAAAATTTGTGAACCATACTTCTTGATACCAGCCACCAGAGGACAAACACATATGGATACATTTGCACAACTTTAAATGGTAAAAATTGACATTGTATGATAATCGTTGTTCCTCTAAGAGAACATAGCTGGTGGTAGTGAAGTCAATTTGAAACCAGCAGTCTATCCTGCCAGCTTGTCCTTTTGCCAGCTCTTTCTTGCAGCTGCTTCTTCATTCTCCATCTGCAGGATGAGCAGGCAGCTTGTATGCACCTCCCTACTTTCAGGTAAGCACATAATTGCACATCTTAGACAAAATGTTACAATGATTAGATTTTGCCATTCAATATCTTGCATTTAAGTTCTATCATACTATTTTAGAAAGCCCATGGTTTTCTGCCACTTGCTGAGATAGCTTGCATGTGCATGACAGAATGATAATCTTCCTGTTCATGGGGGGGGGGGGAATCAGCTTTCTCCACAATTACCTCATTTCAGGAGCAGTCACTGACTGATTCGGCTACAAAAATGGTTGTATGAAACCTGCAATAGGTAAAACAAATTATTAAGGGATAAAATAAATCACAGTGAAATCCAAAACTATATGTAGGCACTAGGGATGTGCAGAAATATTTGTCACATTCAAAATTCATATGAATTTCAACATTCGCAGGTGAATCAAAAGAAGCCCAATTCTCCCACAAATCAAATGGATCTGGCCTTCATCAAAGCTTCAATGAAAGCCAGATCTGGCCAACCCCAGCCTCCTGTCCCCCACCAGCCATGGCCCTTTATGTGTAAATGGGGCCTCAGCAGCTGTGGCAGCTGTCTCCTCCACCACCATTTGTGTGGTTCTCTGAGGCCAAAATAGATCATCAACTACAGCAGAGACACACATGACAACTATGCTTAGATGGTGAAGTTCACGTTCTCTCCTTTCTTTTATAAAGATAGTGCTGAGAATAGGAGGACAAACTTAGAACTGTGATGAGTGAATGAGAAGAGAATGCATGAAAAAGCCCAAACAAAATGAATTCTGACGCAATGCATGATAAAATGACGATTTGGCTCACAAGGTGAGGACTCTTTTATGGATTGTGCAAAAACATTAAGTATGGCAAGAACAAGCTGATAAGGTGTTCCCCAAGAACCAACTGTTCAGCATAACAAGATATGAATCAAGAGAACTGCAAGCAAAATAACAACTATGAGTTATGTGAACAATGGTTGGGAAACAGGACTGAGAGAGAATATAAAACAAGGACTATTCGCTGTAGTATGGTGTGCCTTGAATCAGCTGCTACGAGCATCTGCTGCCTTTGCAAGAAACTGATAAACTCTTGAGAAGGGCTTATAAGTATGAGAGTATGACTGTGTGAGAGAGTGACTCTGGGTACTAAGTATATTATATGTTTATATGAAATAAAAGTTACATGAATGGTGCAAAAATCCAGATCTGGTATTCTCTCTTACTGGTGCCTCCATCCATGAGGACATTTTGCTTCTCTGAATTAATTGCTCTGAATCTCTAAAAGAACCTGGTCATTTTGTGACAGAACTAGTTGAAGGTGATTGTTTCTTTCTAATTCTTCCCCAGTTGAAATTTCTGATTCCAATAAACAGATTCTGAACTTCAGACGATATTGTTATTAGTTCACCATTCCCAATACTAATGTATGAAATCAAACACAAACCCACCCTCATTTCATCCACAATGATGGTCATGTCTCCATGGCAGTCATGGCAGCCCCCTGAGGGCAGTTTGGCTCTGCTTAAACACCCTCTCTATGGTGTTGTCAGGCACTTTCACATTCCATTTTTGGAGCCTGAGGTATCTGTAGACCCTCCATTCCACTTTATGCACTTGCCTCCAGTCTCTTCAGATGGCTCTGAGAAGTACAGAGAGACTGATGCCACTGAAAATGGAGGTGCGGCACCTCAGACAGCCTACTGAGGCATCTCCCAATGGCTAGGAACCACAGAATTCGAGGTGTGCACAGCCACTATACATCAGCACTGAACTTGTGCTGAACCAAAGTTTGGCAAAAGCAATCCATGCTGAGTGGTCTGGTACTGATAGAGTTAAAAAATTCAAAGAGAGTGCAAGCAGATAACTCAGACACCATAACACGGTCTTTGTCACTCTAGTTTTCTCCAAAAGCAGTAATGAATTGCAGCTCTGCCTGTGGTTGATCCAGATCTAGCTAATAATGCAGATTAAGTGTGGTAAATGCAGAACAGGATTCAGAGTTGCTTCTGAAGTCCCTCTAAGCATTCTCACACCCCTCTGTCATGAGTACTAGAGAAAAGCAAAGGCTCAGATGCCCTCCAAGGCGTATCGACCTATGGAGGCATGGCCAGTATCTGACCATTGTTCTCTCAAAACCATATTTTTTCTATTCATATTTTCTGAAGACACACACACACACACACACACACCAATTAAGCAAAACTATTTTAATAAATCATATTTAAAAGAGGAAGTAAAATCTAATTATGTACAGCTGATAAATTTTAACAAGAGTTCACACTTTTATTTCATTTAGAGTCTGCTTTTCATTCTTCTTTTCCTAAACATTACAAAATTACAAAACATAAGCTCTTGAATTAACAATAAATATTTGTCAGCAAATAGTGCATTAGCTGCTTCTCGGCATTCCCTCAAAAACACATAATGGATCAAGCTGTTCATGTTTAGAAGGAGGAATGGAAAGGCAGGAGGACACACATGATAATTGGAAACAACCGTCTATACCAGATTTAAGCCAAAGGAGAAAAAATCATAAATCCTTTAAAAAACATAAATAAGTGAGATACAAGAGTTCTCCCACAAGTCATTAGAGAACAAATTCTCAAAATTAGACCTTTAGAGAATATTCCTTAATTCTTTTCTTTCCTGTTCAAATGGATCCCATGACAGAGAGGTAAATATTGAGGGTGTATGTACATGCCCGTCCAATCCATTGCGAAGGAGGGTTGCCTGTGGTATGCCACAACCATTGGGAAATGTCATTTATACAATAACCTCCTGAATCCACTTGGGGTCTGCTAGTGCCTGTGTCGTGAGACCAATTTTGGGTCCCCTGTGACCCCCAGATGCATCTGTCCTGTTCCTCTGAACTAAATCAAAGGAATAGTCCTCTTCAGAACAGGAAAGTCATGTTCTGAGGGGGCCCTGGCCTTCTCCACAGGGTGTCATTAGAGGCTTCAGGGAGGTGGGATATGTGCACACCTTGTCCTGGATGCTACACTACATAGCTATACCATGCCACAGATGTCTCTGTTTTGGGCTTGGTTAGTTTACTGAGTTACTAAGAGGACTCCACCAGTTTGGTCTAGTGGTTTCAGATTCTTATGTGGGAATGTTCTTATAGCTACCAGTCTGGATGGCTTTAAGGTAGGGTTAGACAAATTTATGGATGACAGATGTATCAATGGCGACTAGAACGAATGCCTAGGTGCATCCTTCAGGCTGAGGGGGGTGAGGAACTGGGGCGCTTCTAAGGCCATCTGCTGGGACTTGAGAGCAGGAGAAGGTTTGTCCTTGTCTCTGCTTGAGATGCCCGTGAGCATTTGGTGGGCCACTGTGTGCAATAGGACTAGATGGGCTGTGGCCTGATCCAGCAAGGCTTCTCTTATGTTCTTATGATTCTGCACTCCTCCACAAAGCCAACGGGGTGACCTTGGCTAGTGATAGTTCTCTTCTGAGCTCTCACAGCCCCACCTACCTCATAGAGTTTTCTGTTTGAGGTGAAGAACTGAAAGCTTTGTCAGCCACTCTCAGTCCCCTTAAATGCGTGAGAAAAGTGGTGTAGAAAAGCCAACTCCTCCTCCTCCTCTTCTTCTTCATTTTCACTTTCCATAGTCTTGGACTGAATTTTTCTTTTCTTTTTTTACTTGAACTACTATGGCAATTCAGATTATTTTGTTTTTGAGTCTCCACCATGACATCACAACAGCCACATGGAACTTGTGAGCTTGAAGCATCAGAGAAAATGATGCCAAGAAGAGAGTTGGAAGTATGTTGTAAACAGACACAAAAATGCAGCATACTTTTTCACATTAACAAAATCTAAGAGAAAATATATTGTTTCTGTTGAATTCAATTTACAGCTGGCTCACAAAGGACACAGGACTAAAATGGAATGTTTTTTTGGCCCCTCATGGTATATTCATTGCATCCATGCTTTCACTGATAAAAGGAAAATTCTGTTTATTGGTTCTAAATGGTGGATTCGATCAATCCAACTCAAAGTTTAATTGGAATCCCCAGACAGATCTCAGAATCCAAACACAGCTGCTTTTAAAATTTGCAGGCAAGTGAATTTCTCTTGGATTTCATAAGGGAAGTTCGCACTTTGCTTCCTGTCTGTGGAAAACAAAGCACAAACTTGCCCATGCATGTACTAAGCATTCACACTGGTGAATGCTAAGTACACACAATCCCTCCCCACATGCTTCCAGACACTCACTAAAGTGCAGATTGTGTCCCAGTGCCACCATCTTCATCACTTGATGTTGACACCAGCATGCATGGGCCGTTGCCATCACTTGGGCAACTGCACACACACACTTGGGCAGCACATTACAGGATGCAGAAATGGCTGTCACAGTGCAAGTGGGCCTGCCAGGACACTTACCAGCTCCAGCACAGGTAAAGGTAGGTGCATAAATAGTGTACTTAAACATGCACCACACGTAGCCACCTTGCAGTGCATTCCTGCATGAAAGAAGCAATTTCAGTTTGGCAATGGCTCCTTCAAGTGCATATGCTCCATCTTGGAGCACACCACAAGGCAACTTCTAGCCTGGTTGTGGACTAGGTAGCATCTCTCAAGTCTGATTGCAGCCAGTAATAGTTCGCATAGTCAATGGAGGGCATGCTTTACCAAACATTGAGCATATAGCAGTCTTGCTATGGTAACAAATATCTACAGCATAGGTTATTATCCTGGGTTGTCAGGCTCTCTTAGCTGAGTTTTCCATTTGCAGACATTTTGCTGCTCAGCTAGGTGAGATGTTTAGTATAATGGTACAATGGTCTGCTCCCTTG
This sequence comes from Aspidoscelis marmoratus, assembly GCA_014337955.1. Taxonomy (NCBI): domain Eukaryota; kingdom Metazoa; phylum Chordata; class Lepidosauria; order Squamata; family Teiidae; genus Aspidoscelis; species Aspidoscelis marmoratus. The sequence continues at coordinate 5,954,077 of MTQE01000401.1, read as the reverse complement.
CAGTTGGTAGTGCAGTCTGTTCTGTGCTCCCTGCATGCAATAAGCCTGAGTGCATTCTTTGCCCTTGTTTTCCAAGTGCCAATTGTTTGTAATGTTATTGTAGTAATCCACCCTGTTTGTTGATGCAGAAAAACAAAGACAAATAAAAAAAGAGAAAAAAAGACAAGAACTATATAGCCTTTCACCCATTACAAGCAAACTTTTGCATGAGAGATGCTACCTGGTTGGATATGGAGGGATCTGCAAATGGAATACTTAATTCAGAAAATTCTGACAACACAACACAATGGATCAATCTCCAGAAATACTCCATGGCTACATGGAGTTTGCAAATCAAAAGCATCATTAGTCACTTTGTAGATAATGCCATATGTTGCTTTTTAAAACTGGTTACTTTAAAAATCCCAAAGAACAAGCACTTATAAAGTTAGACACATCTATCCATTTGTCCCTAGTATGTTCATTCATATAATCAACCGATCAGTATCCTGTTATGTGGGCGTTTAATGGGAACATAATTATCCATCCACCAGCACTAAACCAGACCTTCCAGTTGTCTACTCAAGGCTACAAATATACACAATACCCCTGCACCACCTCAAGAACGTTCACCCTCATAGTTGTTACAGCACCTCAAACTGTTCTTTCTTCCTGTACCTTAGCAAAAGACACTTGGTATATTTCTGCTAAACTCATGTTGCTCATTCCATTTCATCCAAAACGCACACAGCTGATTGGCCATTCCTTTTTTGTCCATCATAGAGGCCACGTTCCCACCTACAGCGAATCCGGATTACTCTGAGTAATTACTATGGGTTAGGGTTGGAGGCCAGGAAAGCACTGAGTGCACATCGGGTTCTGCTGCAGGTTAGGGTTGAAAGCCGGGAACAGCACCGAGCACAGATCAGGCTGTTCCCAAACAGAACCCACATGTGCGCACAAGCACACCTGTGAGTGGTGCAGTGTGGCGTGGTGAGACCCTGCTCCTGCCACTGCCAGCCTTCTCCTCCTCCTAACGTCCCCGAGTGATGGAGCACAGCTGGCAGCCAGGGCAAGCGGAGTAAGTGAGCGAGGGTGTGTGTGGAGGGCAGGCCGCCCCTTGGATGTGGCGGCATTGGGCAGCAGGCAGGGGGAGAGGGAAAAGGAGCACATAACTAACTGTATAGTATTTGAACCCAAAGTTTGTGAATGTCGATTGTTTAAGTCCAAAGGACCAATTCAAACAAAACGATTTTGAGAAATTCATGTTTACACTAGAAATTCAGATTTGGGGGGCTGGCTCGTCCCTGTTGGTTCATGATGCCAATACATGCTTTGTTTTGTCTCAGTAATGAATACAGGTATATTCAAGGCCATCTTGCAATGTGTAAGAATGCAAGTAATAAAATTGTAAAGTAATAATGAGAGATGAAGAAGTAAAAATAAGTAAAATAAATAAAGAAAGAAAGAAATAAGACCTTCAGAAAAGACAGCACACTAACTTTACCCTAAATTTCTTTGTTCTCTCTTTTTACTTAACCTTTCTTTCTCTCTGCTATAAATATTTGAAATTCCCATTTTAACAAAAGGTTCTGTCTTACTTTGATGGAAAAGGTTCACTGACATAGAATGGATTTAAAAAAAAAGTCACTGGTATTACTACAAGTGAAAATATGTAGTCTCCCTTTCTTGAAGCCATGTAATCCTGAAAGTACGAACTTGCTTAACCAAAGACTCAGTTTTTCTTTTCTGACACAACAGTTATACCTTCTCTGTTGTTTCTCTCAAAATTATGTAAAATATTTAACTTACAAAGTAGTAGTAGTAGTAGTAGTAGTAGTAGTAGTAGTAGTAGTAGAAGAAGAAGAAGAAGAAGAAGAAGAAGAAGAAGAAAGAGTTGACTTTTATACCCCACTTTTTTCATGCATTTAAGGGACTCAAAGTGGCTAACAAACCTTCTGTTCTCCTCACAATAGACACCCTGGGCTGTGAGGTAAGTGGGACTGTGAGAACTCAGAAAGATAGCTGTGACTAGCCCAAGACCACCCAGCTGTCTTCAAGATATGAGCCCAGCATTCTAATCCCAAGACCAGTCTGGGTCACAGCCCCTCCAGCATTATACCAAATCATCTTTAACATTTGTTTTTGCACTACTAAAACTGTAAAATATTTATATTGTTTGTGCTGTTTGCATATATAACCTTTCCAACCTTGGATACTTGTTCTCAGAAGTGTACCTATTGCATTTAGCAAAGGAGGAATTCCCCTTGAACAAGACAGAACTATTAATATTGTACTGCAAATCATCTTTGAAGTAGTTGCTACAAGGGTTTTCTGTAATTCCCTGGATAGCTCTTGGAGTAAGTACTTAGGTAAATACTTAAGATGAAACCAATTATACCTCAGTAGCACCACTTAAAAACCACACATCTTTTAGCATATACCCTAAAAAACCTTGGCAATTATTTTCAATCAATCTGATATCCTGTGTTCTGCCAGCTGGATGGCTATATGAGTGAGTGAGTGAGTGAGTGAGTGAGTGAGTGAGTGAGTGAGT
>MTQE01000401.1:5922245-5951446 GCA_014337955.1 Aspidoscelis marmoratus | reverse complement strand
TGAGTGAGTGAGTGAGTGAGTGAGTGAGTGAGTGAGTGAGTGAGTGTGTCACCTGTATCTAGTAATTTATATGATTTAAAGAGTAGTAGGACATTATGTTATCAGTAGATATGATCTTCAGATCTATAGCATTTATTTTATTTATTTATTAATGGTAATTCTCGCCCTATACCCAAAATAAGCATTTAAAATCAAATGTTGTTACATAGATGTTATTACTGCAATCAATCCTTACAAGAAAGCAACTACAAGAGCACAAAGACTGCAAAAACTAACATCCTTAAAATGCACAATGTTACATCACCCCCTTATATACCAAGCTGAAAAAAGTGGAGTCTGTTTCCAGTTTTGGGGAATACATGTATACTATTATTTTTTCTCTTGGTTGTGAAAGTTTCAAAGTACAAACAACAACAACAAATAGTCTCCTACTAACCCAGGCTAAATCTATTAATGCTTTGTTAACCTTAAACCGTCAATTTAGACCTACATGCATTTAATTCTTGCAGGAAAATATAAACGTGCCAAGAAAGAGTACAGTTGTTCTAAATGATTTATTTAGCTTTTATTCATCCATCCATCCATTCATTCATATCTTGCTCTTCACCCAAAAGTCCCTGATACTAAATATCACCTGAGGCCACATCTCCATTTGAAAATGGAGACAACTGCATGCAGAGCAGGTAGGGGAAGTGATTATTTATTGCCAACAGGCCACCTCCTCCTCACCACTTCAGAGCAAGCAAGATGCATTCTTTGGCGTGACTCTCTGAGGTATCTCTGTTGAGTGTGATAAAATCACACCTTCACAAATGCACCTGTCTAGACAACCAAATGGCCACCTATAGTAGGACACTGCTAGCCTTGTTTTACCAGCATGCTTGCTGTTCTGGTTTAACAGGATGTTGCATTTCAGCAGTGCACCAATTTGTGCTTGGTGGACCCAGAAGTGGTTCCAAAGATCACGTGATCTCTGGAGACAGCATGAGACACTGTAATGGGACAACCTTCCAAATATGAAAGACCTATCCTGCATTTTGACCATGCCCACAAGGTAAGTGCAGAAATAGCCTATGATAACATTATAGTCAGTCAGCAAAGACTTCTTAGCAAAATTAGATATATACTCAAATCCAGTGGCAGGAATTCAATTTGCAACAAGGTAAGCCCCAGCATCACTAAGGCAGCTCAGGGTACCTCATTGAGCCTCCCCACTGCCTTGTCAAGGTGGCCAGACAGCTCAGGGTCATCTCAGGCTTGCTTCATCCAGCTTATCCAATAATGGCCTATGTGTAGCACTAAAGTGCTGCTAACTCTTAAATTCTTAAATGAAATAAAATGAAATAAAAACTGGCCATAAAAGGCACTGTGGTGTTTTTATGACCACTTTGTGGCAATTTTACAGTCATGGGGGTTCTTTACAGAGGCTGTAAAGACTTGTGTGTGACTGTAAACTTGCTGCACAGCATCTGTAAAGTGCTGTTGTGGCCTGTGACCAACCCTTGTCAGGCCAGGTCACTAGGGCCAGCGATGTATGCCTTGCCTTCTGAGGTGAGCCACAAACTGAGAGCCAAGCTTGGTTCAGGACCATGTTTAGCTCAGTACTTCTCTAAGTGAAATCAAGAAAGATGTAGTGTTGGTTCATATGTGAGCCACTGCCTATTCCTTACTGGCATTTACTCCTCTATCTCCATATGAGCTATGGGTTTCCTAATACAAATTAAATTCTTCGAAGAAATATGACTTGTCATTTGCTACCTTTAAAAAAAACCCTTGATTTTAAATATTTAATAACACTTTCATGCATGTCTAAATTGGATCACTCTTAGGCTGTGGTGATTAAAATCATTTGCTGGTTATTATATCCAGAAATAGTTTATTTCCTTTGTAAGTGTCAAGATTTTAAAGTAAAAAAGAATCTTAAGATTAAATATTTAAAATATGTATGTACAGAATAAAAGACAAAATAGAATAACCCTGTTTATTAGGATATCATTTTGAAACTGGGAAGGTTTCTTAGAAAAAGCCAGATTTTTTATTAGCTCTGCCCTACAATAACATATCAGCCTATGGATGGCTGCAGAACACTAGCAATAAAATGTATAGTACAATCTGTTGAAAAGTGGTGAAATGAAGAAATCTGGATGAAATCTATATACCAGTTGAAACTGCAAGTCTTGTTTAACATTGGTCACAGCTGAACCAGAACCCAGAAACATTTCCATACCTCCAGAAATAAAGTAATCATCTTTCGCCGTTGATCTGGTTTTGCAATCTTTCTTTATGTATCACTGTTTATTATTACTGAGAACTTGGATAAGAACCACATTTATGTATGCAAAACTGATATAGAATTCTAATTAAGTGTCTTTCCTCTGCCAAAAAATAAACAGCCTCAGTGTGTTTTGCTTAAGGAGAACTTCAACTGAAAATATTGTCTTTCCAGTATTGGTGGCAGTCACTGGCAGGTTCTGTGTGCCTCTTTTGTGGTGCCATGAGGGTGCAAGATCCGCTTCGTCCTTCTTCCTCATGGCACACTTTATGCATTGGCAGAATGTGGGTCCATATGGGCTTGGATGCAACCAGGTACTATCCCACTAGGAATGTGCACGAATCTTCATAAATTCATATGAATTTGCCCAAATTCGGACATTTGAATTCAAATTGAATGTTGGCACATTCAAAGATTGACATTCGAATTCAAATTGAAAGTTTTGATGCATTCATATGAAGCTTTGTTACAGATTCGTATGGAATTCTTATGGGATTTGTATCTAACACTTGTATCAAATTTGTATGGAATATTTGTATCAAAATTGAATCCTACCACATTTGAAGGGATTTATTTGAACAAATACGAATATTCTTGCATTTGATACAAATTGAATTTAAAAAATTGTGCATATCCCTATATCTCACTGTTGACATTCAGTGTAGAAAGCATGAACTAATGTTGTGACCAATTAAAACCTCTTTAAGCGACCCTTATATTGATTTTAAAAAATACATTTCTAATCTCAAATACTGTACTTGGTTTTATTTTACAAAATAGGATTTTATTCATATGTTGTGTACAAAACAGCATATTTAAGGGCTTGTGGTGAATTGTGAAACCAGTTTTAACTCTGACCATCACTACAGAAGTATTTTTTGTATTAATCACTCTTCTACAACATCCAACCAACATCACTCATGAGCATACAGAGATTAGAAACTTTGTGTTGTGACAGTATATAATAAGATGATCTAAATAATAATAATAATTTTAAAAAATATAAGCATCAGCAAACTTTGAAAATACGGTTGCCTTTTCTGTTTCACATCTTCTCAGTTGTGACTTTACTGGATAAGATTTACTCAAGATATGAAGAAATCCACTATCATCATAAAGAACAAATGAACAATTCTCCTCTTCAAAATAATGGAGTGAGTGTTGATAGATCTCTCAGCTTAATATACTGATTTTTATAGACATTTTTTCCATCAGGAGAGGCCTTTTGCTTTATTCTTGGTCACCTTTCCCCTCCCATCAAAGAAAAAGTCCCCAAGCAACTGTAGAAATCTCATTTCCTGAAGCCTTGTGAAGGTTTCCATATTCAGTGTGTTCATGGACAAATCATTATATGTGCAACAGACAAGCTGCCTGCAAAGCCTATTTGTTCTAATAAGACATGCATGTCAGTGAATGCTTCCTAGGGAGAAGCAGCTGTGGAAGTCTGAGGAAGAGAGAAAAAGCAAACTAAAGATTGGAGATTTTGGGTATGGCTCTATACCTGTCTTTTAAGCATAAAGACACTTGGCTGGAAATCACTAAGGCTATAGCTACAAGTGAATGTGAAATCCTCTGGAATTCCAAAATGTTTTACCCTATTCTCCAGCACCACTGTCTTCACAACAGTCCTATTAGGTGCCCTGGACAGCTCACATAAAAATTCTAATGCTCAGTTTAATTGGACACTTCATGTAGACACATCTGATACTTTCATTGGTGGTGGTTAATCATTTAGTCATGCACAACTTTTTAAAATTGGTTTTCTCAGTCATACAGTTTTAATTGCTTCTAATGCTTTTATCCATTTTAAAAGTTCTACAAACAATTACCCATTCTCCCTCCTGTCCCTCCCCACTCCCAGGTCCAGGTGGATCTGCCAATCTTCTGATTTCTTTTTCTTCCACTTGGGAGACCGCTTTTAAAGTTCTTTGAATGACTGTTTCCCTCTTTCTTTGTTTAAGATGTGCCAGTACTCTTCCCCAGTTCTCCATTGTTGGCTTCTTCATTGTCTGTCCCATGTAACTTAATTTCCTTTCCCTCAGGAAATCAAAGAACAGCTGCTCAGATAAATAACGAAACCAATTCTTAATGTTTCTCCCCTTTAGATTTTTTTCCTTTTTTTCCACCACCACCAGTGCTGCTAATAATAATTGCCCTACTTATTAATATTCTTTTATTTCTTGCTCATTAAATTATGCAGTATATCTATCCATCCATAAAATATTTCCTTTTACTTTATTTTATTTATCTCATTTATGACATGGTACCAAAATCTGGTACATTCCCACCATAGATGCATAAAAGTGCCTTTCTGTTTACATTTAAACTAACATTCCAAACTCATATTTGGGATTATATGTCACAACTGTCAAGGTGTTCTTTCATCCTATTGTATTTAAGTTACTCATTACTTTCATATATTATTTTACATCTGATATATCAATTTTCACATCCCATATTGGTTCATTTCCATCCTTTCCCATACTCCTATCTATCACTGGGATACTTTCCCTCCTATCTCTTTATTTTCTAATATACAGTGTTTTTTAATTCAGTATTTTGTTACCTCCATTTTGGTACTGTTGTTTAAATATTTCCAAACACCTAATATCTGTAACCAATATTTAATTATTAAATTCTCTAACAATTTATTTTTATTGATGCCCAGCTCTTTTGCCAAATTTGGCAAAAAAAAAAAAAAAGCCAGTGAATAAGACACGCCTGACTTTTTTAGGTAAGGTTGTATATAAGGAATAATTAGGCCAGCTGAGGAATGTGGCAAGGCTGTATGGACCACAGCACACCAGGTCCATCTGTCTTCCACTGTCTCATGTAGTTTTCCCAAGCACATTTCCATTGCCTCCATAACACTGTCTCACCATCTCATCCTCTGCCACCTCTTCTCCTTTTGCCTTCAATCTTTCTCAGCATCAGGGTCTTTTCTAGTGTATCCTGTATTTTCCTGATGTGGCCAAAGCTAGTGACCATTGTTGAGTTCTCCAAATTTGATGGCGTATCAAGTATGGCATTTTAACAGCATCATCTTTTAAGATTTTAAATAGTTTATTTTTAAATTTTTATTTTATAGCCAATTACAAAACAATTGCAATTAATTGTATAGAATAACTTTTAAGACTTCCTTACTATACACTCACATTAAAAACCTTAAAACAAAGTGAGACCAATAATTTGTTATACATTTGGATTTGTTAGTACAACTGTGACCTATCTTTGAAATAATGTGAACAGTATAAAATTTTTCGTGATTTGAGGAAATGATTTAGAAAATGTAATGTTCTCTCTGGAAGGGTATATTTACTACCAATAAAACTGATTTTCAACAAAAACGGAAACTAAACCTCTAAAAATGAGAATTCTTCCTTCCACCCCTGAAGCCTTTGGAATTGGATGGATATTGATTCTGCCACTGCAATGTCAAACATTTTAATATGCCAAGCATTGAGATTTAAGGTAAAAGAGACCTTCCTAGTTTTTGCAATTACTTTTTCCCCATCAACATAAATCTTTTGCTATCGACAATACAACCTAAGGCCCTTTTGACTTCACTGTCCTGGATGCTCGGCTCTAGGTGAGTGACTATACCACCATAGTTATCAATAATGTTAAGACCTTTCTTGTATAATTCTTCTGTGAATGATTTCCACCTCTTCTTTAACTCTGTTATGTCCCTATCACTTTTTTCTTCTATCATGCCCATTTTTGCCATTGCCAGGGCAACATTTGAGTCCAGCCTGCTTGGGCCAGGCCATCTACAGTTCAAGTTCTGGTAATCCTTTTGGGGACAGCACCAGCACTTGAAGTGTGGATGGCTCCCTCTGCACTTCATCTTAGCCTCATAGAATTGTATTGTTATACCACTCCACTGAGACAAGTGGAAACAGTTCCTTTGATTGCTGTGATGCTGCCTTGGTTTCAAATAGAAATCATTCTGTCATTTAAAGACTGCAACCCAATACTGCTTTTCCTAGCCCTTTACTGACCATAATGACTACCCATATTCCTTTTGAGGGATTGTTGCCCGCACTAGTAATAATCATCTGTACTTAAATAATCATCTGAATTAAATGTGCCCATTCCGGTCCATTTTATTTCACTGACTGCCAAGATCTCAGTGTTTAGTTGAAGCTTCTCATGTCTGACCACATCCAACTTGCCTTCACCCCTTACAGCAGGAATCCCCAACCATTTTTGCACCATGGACCGGCTTCCCTTTCTATGGCAGGGTGGGGCAGCAGCAGTGGCACGGACTGGCAAAAAAAAAACCTACAGCCCAGCACTGGTCCATGGACTGGTGGTTGGGGACCACCACCTTACAGGACTGGACTTTTTTTTACCACAAGAAACATCCACAGCTGTGTATCTTTATCATCTTTCAACAAGCTACTTCACTCTTTCTGGATCTATTTGTACTTATCCTCTTCTCTTCCCCGGTAGTGTTTTGGACACCTTCTGACCTGGTAGGCTCATCTTCCAATGTCATCCCATTTTCCTTATAGAGCTTTTCCGTGGGGTTTGCCATTTCCTTCTTAAATGGATCATTTTTGGTCAGTTTAAGCATAAAGCGCAGTATACTTACTGCGCAGGGAAGACCAGTAGTCCAGACTGGAAGGTAGCTTTGTAGTTTTCCCTATTGGAGATGCAAGAGTTAAGGAGGTGCGTGCCATCACATGGGTTGAGGCAGCCAATCAAGTTTCGAGCTGGACTTCCTGCCTAGCCATCATCTCATCTCCTTTTCTCAAAGTCCTGCCTGCAATGGATTAAAACTTCAGATTTTCTACATTCTGCGCAGCGAGTGTCATTGATCCTGCACTAAACTAAATGCACAGTCCCAATCATATAATGCGGGGCCACGACGATCGATCAATCATTGTGCATTCAGTGCTCAGTATTAAATATGTCTGGACACAGCCTGAGGTGCACAAGCCCCTCCACCATGCCAAGATAATGATCCATGAAGAGGACCCTTTCATTACTTTTGTTTTGAAAAATATTATAAAGAGAATCTTTCTTCCTTAATGGCTGCATAATGAGTCAATAAGTGTGTTATCTTCTTCAGTTTTCACTGTCCCTCACTATTCATTCAAAAGAACATATTCTTTTGATTTGGGTTCAGCCCCAACAACAACACCATTTGCTACAAAAGCGCCATCTTTGGCAGCGGCTTCTTTTCTAAATTCCACACTCTGGCACAGATCTTCAAGCTACAGTTATTTTGATTCCTCACTTTCCCCTTGAAAGGCTTCTTGCTTTGCCCTTTCTAAAAGCATGTCTGAGACATATGGAAATACCACAGGGCTTTGTGAAGACACAGGAACGATGATTGATTGTTTTGAAATAACGTTGAAAGACTACTTTGCTGAGAACTCCAGTAGGAAAACTCTCAGTCTTGTCTCCTTAACCTTTTAAATTAAGACACTGAATTATCTTGTTCACCCCCGCTTATATAGCAAATTGGAGAATTTTCACTCCCTTACATCTGGCTGAATAGTAACACCTTTTGAGATCAAGCTACCCTTTTTCATCTGTTAAAGCTTAGGGTTCTACATGACAAGGGAGAAAGCATAGTTAGTGGAAATCACTACTTCACCAATCTCTATCAGCATGCGCTCAAGTGCTCCAATGGTGATGTGCTGTCATCATGCTTGTCACTGCTCCCATCAGTGAAAATATCAAAGCTAAGGAACATTTGTTCCCTGGCCCAATGTTTCTGCCTGGGACTGCTTTGCCTAGCACAAGCCACTTTCCTGCGTTTAGTAAAACAGGAATGCCTTAAGGACAGAATGAGAGCAATTGCAAGGACTTTTTATAACTTCCAGTTTGGGAATTTTAGGTTGGCTTCCTAGTTATTTGATGCCTTATTTCAAATAATATTAATGGACTTTATCTTTTGAATAAATACAATAAAATTATTTTCATGCCATAAAATGTATGGCACACACACCAACCCTCCCTAGCATGCATAATTATTTCCTTATAGCTCTAGGAGTTTTTTCAATTAGTTTTCTGTAGAATGCTGTGACAAAGGCTGAGGATATTCTAGATTTAATACCATCACTAGTTTGCTCTAGTGGTTAGGGAGCCGGACTCTTATCTGGGAATACCAGGGTTGATTCTGCCCTTCCCCATGAAGTCAGCTGGATGACCTTGGGCTAGTCACAGCTCTCTTCTGAGCTCTCACAGCCCCACCTACCCTACAGGGTAGAAGAATAGAAAAGCTTTGTCAGCCAAGCACTATGTTGTCTGTTTCTATCTTCTCTCTCCTTTTTGTCATTGAAAAATAAGACTGGAATCCAATGAAATAATGTTAATTTACTTTTTATCCTTTGTTCACATTTTTATTATCCCGTTTTTCCTAAATATTCATGTTTCTGTTTATGAAGATTTCTACACTGCCCTATTACATAACTCTCAGGGCAGAGAGCATTATCCCATTCTAGGATACCACCACCGCTCATAGTATACTCTGTCCACACAGGATGGACCAAATCAGGGTGCCCAAAATGGCACACTAGACCAACCCAGGGGTAGAATTGGGTAATGAGGTCTACCAGCATTCTATAAGTCAGCCTGGAATAGAGAGCAACATATGGGAAATACTCTGATCTCTGTCCCAGGATACGCAACCAAAATGTCCCTGCTGGGAACAGCAAAGACCAGGAACTTTCATTCCTTTCCTATTGAAGCTCCATTGCCAGTACCAAAGCCAGAACAGTCACCAGAGTTGGCGGCAGCAACTGGGGGAAGATAGGATGTCCTAATGTAGTCTTGGCCCATGCCAGCAGCAACTCATCTCAGCATGGGATAGATGCAAATCCCAGGACTGGCATATATGAAAGACAAATGAAAAATTGTGATGTATGACAAACTGATGAAAAACGTAAGATTAAAACATATAAACAGGTAAAGGACTGAGTAAGGACAGCAAGGGTGTTTTTTCCACTGTCACTAAAGTACCCATTAAGTACTTATTAATATACCCATTAAGTACCCATTAATGGGTACTTCTAGTGACAGTGGAAAAACACCCCAAGAAGGGGATAAGCGATAGTTAAGATGTATCCCTGATAAGCAATTGTGAAGGAAAAGTTAACTCTTAAGTCCCCCAAATTTCAGTTTGATAAAGAGATTGTGAAATCACATGCATACACCCATGCATCCTACCTCGGATGGTTGCAGAAAAATACATGAAGTCCAGAGTCACCAATAAATATTTGCACATTCTCATAATGTTCAGAAAGAATTCTCCTGTGATGATGGACACCCATACAAGTATTTTCTATCGCAGATTTTGGGTGATAGTCTTTTTTGTGGGAGATTTTCTTTAACACTGACAAGTGTTAACTGTGAAATTCATAAACATTTTCCCTGAAAATAAAAGAGATTTAAAAAAAAAGTACCACTGTATTTTTACACATGACAAGTACAAGATGCAAGAATAAGATAAGTAACACAGACTAATTATTTCTTCATATGACAAGCCCTGCTGGATCAGGCCCCAGCCCATCTAGTCCAGCCTCCTGTCCCACACAGTGGCCCACCAATTTCTTATGGGCATTTCAAGCAGAAGACAAGGGCTAAACTTTCACCTGCTCTTGAGTCCCAGCAAATGGCCTTTAGAGGCATCCTGCCTGTCTTCACAACCTGGAGGATGTGCATGGGCATCCAACCTACTAGCCATTGATACACTGTCATCCATGAATTTGTCTCTCTCTTAAAAGTCATGAATTTCAACAACTTTCTTTCTGGCCTTAGCTTGAAACTACTCTCTCCACACTCCATTTGGCAGGCCACTTTTACCCAAAAGCAAGTACACTGTAGATACCAATTTTGATCCTGTGATATGGCAGAGAAGGTCCTTGCTGATGGAAGGTAAAAGGTACAGTTTTTCTTTCCTCTCATTCACCCAGAAAATCTGTCAAGAAGTGCACAGGCAAAAAGCAAAAGTGCCTAGCAGGAGCCCAAGGAGCATGTTACGAAACTTTGTGAGCTGGGGTATGTAACTCAAATCCAGGAGTGGGATCAATCCTTTTGTAGAGAGAGATAACCCACTCTATAAACCTCTTGAACTCCTTGAGTGCCTCTTCCATTGCTATCTGAATTGATGGTGGTCACACAGCTGACCTACCTAGGTTGTCATCCATCCGGGAGGCATTGACCAACATGTAGAAAATGGAAGATTTCTGGAGCTATTTCCCAAATATTGCTTAATATCTGCAGTCCAAAACTTAAAAACCACAGAACTTTTAATACTTGTAAGGACAAGAGGTGTGGAGCATGTGAACAGCAAATGTAGAACGTTCTAGAATACTCAACATTCTAACACTGAACAAAAGTATTAGGGCTGAGGGGATAATATCTTACTTATTTTTGCAAGCTGGAACTTGAATTATTGGGCAGTTTCAGAGTACTGGTGATAAGTGTCCAAGTGTGACATTTCCTTTGGGACAAAATGAAGATTCATTTTTTAATTGCTTCTTTCAGGCACAGACATTAAATTAATTAAAAGCTCTGAGAAGAGAATTTTCAGAGAAATTCTGGAGGAGAATTTCACCTTTCTCACTACAAAATATTCTTCAAAATTCTTCTGATTTTGCTGCTTACAAATTGTATCAGGAATTCATAAGACCTCCATTCTAACAATAGCATTGCTTTCAATTTACAAAAGTAAACAGAATTTTCTGTAGAATATTGCACTGTGAAATTTACAGAGTCATAGAATTATGGAGCTGCATCAGGCCACTGGCCAACCTGATTTCATACAGAAATCTAAGTCAAAACCCATCCAAAAAGTGGCTCTTTTCTGTGTGATATCTTTCAGACATTTGAAGAAGGCTATCAAATCCCTCTTCTGTTTTCTCTTTTAAACACAACTAGTTCTTCCATTTACATCTCACTGGGGCTTTGTGCCTCTTGATATTATCTGTGAACCCACTCCAACTAAACTGTAATGTTTTTAATATCAGGCCCCTAGAAGTGGATAGTACTCAAGATAATTTCAACCAGCATGACCAGTTCACACTATCTGAAGAACATACTTTTTAATGCAACCCAGAATTGTTTGCCACCCCTGCAAGTTGGCTATCGCATTATACTGGTGAGTCATATACAATCTGGTTGACTAAAAGTCTTGGATCTTTCTCATGTATAGTCCATCTATGCCTAGCTTGTGCCTGCCTATTTGATTTTTCTTCATAAATATAACACTTTGCAATTTGTCCAAAACTCAATACTCTGCTGAATTTCAGTTTTTTGTTTTCAAACCGGCTTCTAAATCTATTATGATTATTTTTCATTTCATTCTGTCTCCCAAGGTAATTGCAGTCCCTCCCAATTTTGTGCTGTTGGCAAATTTTGTAAAAATTCCATCCACTTCAATGTACCAATGCCCAGATAAGCTGAAAAGTACCAGGTCCTGGACCAAACCTTGCTGCATTCCGCTCCAGTTGGAGGATGAAGCATTGATGAGCACTCTTTGAATATGATTTTCTGACCAATCATAGATCCACCTTGAAATGGTTTTGAAATTCAGCCCAAACTTAACCAGTATATTTAGGCATTTCCTGCCAAATGAAGTGGAATGTAGGAATGCAACAGCCACTGCTTTCCAACAATCTACTAAGGATGTTATCTGATTTTTAAAAAAAAGAAAGAGGAGGGGGAGGAACAGGAAAATAAGTTTTATTGCAATTGTTGGATTGTTCACTTATTTCTGTCCTATAATAGGTGGCTTTAGAGTGGATTACATAATTAAATAACATCAAAGTTAAATAATATCAAAATACATTTAATTTTTTAGAAAATAAAACATTTATTTTTTAGTCTTGTGGGACTTATTAACACAAACGCTGCATTGTTGTGGAGGTTCTTTCCTATTAGATTTGTCTATGGTTTTTGGGGGTGGGTGGAAGAGAGGCTGTTTTGAAGATTATTTTTAAAATATTATGGGGAAATGGGTTCAAATATAACAACAAGATAAACCTGATCTTGGAGATGATATACAACACAGATATTCAAAACCCAGAGTAGAAAAATATTAACAGCCAGTTATTACATTTATAGTAAATATATGGAATAAATGGCAAATTAATATCTAATCCTTGTCTATACCTTCAATATTCTCAGTTCCATTCATTGTGATGCAATAAATTAACCACAAACCTGAAATGCCCGATATATAGGTAATCTGAAAGAAACAGATGCTTTAATTGCTCAGAATTGAAAAGACTGAACTGGTCTCAGTTAAAAAGGTTTATTTAAAAAAAAATAGAAAAGACTTGAAAGAAGTAGTTGTAAAGAAATTAACTTTATTTGAACAACTAATAGTACAACAAATTATTTTCTCCAAGGAATTAGTTTATTATATTTAATATTAAATGACATAATGTTAAAGTCTACAGATGGATTAAGAATATCAAGAGTAGGGGGGGTTATTATTAAAAAGACAGAAATATAGTACATCAGTCAAAATAAAAGAAAATAATTTAAAATATTATGTTACATAATTCCAGTGTGGCTAACACACACACACACACACAATCCTCCAAATGTTCATGTTTTGATAAAGAAGACAGTGGGATTGTGCTTCTATTAATTTTTTTTAACAAGTAACAAAAGAAGAGGCACAGATATTTTAAAAAAAAATAGAATGAAGGCTAGATTCATGTCCACTGTTCTTACGTAGGAGGGAAAAAATTAAGATAAAGTATAGGAAATTAGGATTTTTGTGAAAAATGCAACACTATAAAAAATAAAAACATGACAATACTGGAATTATATAGTAAACTTTAGAACACTGCTGCAGGAAAATATCTTACAGGATTGCATGAAAGTTTATTTTTGTTGTTATTTTTGTTGATAAAATGGAAACCTGTATTGGATTTGATTTCACAAATACCACAATACTCTGAAAAGCTATTTATGGTAAACAACGGTAAATAAAAAATGTCCAAAAAAATAACCAAAAAATACAAATAAGGAATTCTGAATGAAAATATATACCCTTGATTCAAGTTTCCAAATAGTCTAATATAGAACCAAAATAGTATTTGCTTTAAAAATAAATGGCAATGAATATACGGTATATGGAAGAACAAGATAACTTGGCACTAACAAGATATCTTGGCACTGTAAATGTATGTTTAAGGTAAGTGTATGTTGTGTTTAAAAATTAAAATAAAAACAATAGGAAAAAAACTTCTAAAAAAACATTACTATGCTCCAGCCATCCAAAATTTCACATGTTGACTAGAAGTTCTTGAAGGTAACAGATATTTGACAAGTCATCTATGTATTTTTTCCTCCTGTATGAGAGTCTGGCACCACCACAAGACCAATGAGTAGGCAGAACTGAAATGTGGCTTTTGATTTCATCAGCCACCTTTGTGTTATCATTTCATTGACTATACTAGTTTCTTCACATATATTTCAAGCAACAAGAAAAATAAATAAATTGGAGAATTCCAGTGCAATCTATTTAGTGGTCCTTAAAACCTGACACCTAGTTCACCAAAGAAAATTCAAAGAAATGTTATAATTTAAAATAGCAATAATAACAAAGATCCCTGATAGAAATTCTACATTTTATTTGATGAGCATGCAAAGAAAAGAGCCATTTAACAGAAACCAGACCTTCCAGGAGGACTCTAGCATGCCTAACATTTTTTAGCAATATGAATTGCTTTAAATAATTCTTTTGAGATTTCATATGGGGTTTTCTTCTGAAGGCACCAAATCAAATGCCACATATAATCACTGCATTTAATACTTTAAGCAAAACTGATTTGTTTCTAAAACACGTGACCACAAACCATAGATTTACCTTTTGAACTAAATTGTATAAAACAAGCCCATTTTATACTTGCTGATCAGCTGGTACCAAAACTACATTCTGTCAAGTAAGAAAGCTTAGCATTTAAATTAAGTGTGCAAAAACATGAGCAAACAAAAGAAACAATATGGTGGATTTTTGCCAAACTCTGTAAAATGTCTACTTAAACTATAAAGACTTCCTGACACAAGTTTCAAATTCAACATTTTCACTAAAGCTTCCCCAGGAAAGTACATAATACAAGTCTTCTCTGAAATTGCCTCATCTATGTAATTCACATCATATAATGTGAATTAACGATTCAATATCAATTACCAGAATTCAGCACAACAAAATTGCTAAGTCAAAGCATGCATTTCCACAATGATCTTGAAAACCTGACTTCATTCCCTGTATAGTTTGCCATACACATCATCCACATCATTAAGCAAGTGCCTTCTTCTTTACTAACAGCTATAAAAAAAATATGCTTTAAAAATTAAGCTTCGTGCTTAGAAAGCTCCCCCACAAAAAAATTGCCTTGAAGTGTCAGACCACGAGTACATCTTATATACTTATGGAAAGCAAAGCTGAACTTTCAGAGGTTCAGGCTTTCTCCACCCACAGATTAAACATGATGCCACAGACTGAGAAACACTTGAAGATGCCATATGTTTAGCTAGCGGCTTTGCATGCAAAGAAGATACTTTACCACTGAAGTAAACCCCTTGCATTTATAGATTTGGTAAACTTGCCCCAAATCTATAAAGAAAAATTTTATACTCAGACCCATTGTCTATCTCAATTGTCTCTTGCTGTTATAACAATGTGAAATTAGTTTTCATCTGTTACAATATTTCCACATATTCTTCTCCATTATTTACAGCCACATCTTGACAGAGAAGATGGGAGCCAGTGGCAAGGGAAAGCTGGTTCAGACGTGACCTTTGGCCATGAGGCAGCTCAGCCTGAGAAATTTCAGTATCTGGGCATGAAGGGCAATTTTACACTCTCCACACAAGCCAATTAATACTGTGTAAGCACTGACAGCCCTTTCCATTCAATTCACAGTGGCTCCTTGGCCACTACAAGCCAAATTAAGGGGTCAGGAAAATCCCATGCTATAGTCAGTGTTCCCTGTCCCTTATCTCAAGGCAGCAGCATCAGTGAAGCAAGACATAGAAGCACACTGCACTTGGGGTGGAGAAAGGGCACCTCTAAGGTATGGTGGAGACATTGCCTATATGGTTCCATATTATATAGCATTCCATGGATCCTGCATATTTTTTACTACATTTAATTTGCTACATTTGGGGGGAAATAAAAAAGGTGAATGTTCATTTGGGGGCTATTACATCTTAACCATCTGCTTTCTATGAACTGTTTTTGCTAAATATTGCTTGAAGTAAAATATTGTATTTCAGAAACATGGGAAGTAGGAATTGCTAGAAAACTATTGGGAGGAAAGCCACATTTTAAAGTGTATGGAATCTTAGGTGTGGAAGCTTCATTTTCAAAAGAGGTCCAGAAAAAAGCCTCAAACCACTTTAAAATCCCTTCTGATCAAACACTATAAACAGAACTTAC
The DNA here is from genome assembly GCA_014337955.1 of Aspidoscelis marmoratus. Classification (NCBI taxonomy): domain Eukaryota; kingdom Metazoa; phylum Chordata; class Lepidosauria; order Squamata; family Teiidae; genus Aspidoscelis; species Aspidoscelis marmoratus. Next base: position 5,935,760 of record MTQE01000401.1, on the reverse strand, counting down.
AAGATTCAACTCACACACATGTAATTCACAGTGCTAGCAAGTACAATTTATATTTTTCACTTTTTAGATAGCTCAGTAAATGTGATACTCAGGCTGTGTTCAGACTTTTAAAAAGTGTCACTTCAGAGGTACCTCAGGGAGGCTGTGTGGCCCTCATGTTCCCAACCCTTCTCTAATCAACCTTTCCTCTCCAAAGTGTTCTAAGATGGGAAGGGACAGACTGGTGTGCAAACAATCCTACTTCAAAGCTTTCTTGAAGCCTTCTTTGAGGTGCTCCCCCCCCCCGTGTCTGATCAGAGTGTCAGTGTTGTAAACTGTGTAATACCTGACATGCCACACTGCCATTTGGCTTCAAGCCATATTTTCAGCAAATCCAGTTAACCAATATGTGTCAAAGGAAGGAAATGTAGGGCCTTACTTACTGTTTGGTGTCTAATTGGGGGCTTGCTTAAGTCAAGTCATATTCCTACATCTATATGTCCCAGGTTCCTATTAACCACTCCATGGAGAAAACACCATGAAGTAGCTTGTCTTTTTATCTTCGGCCCTTTTTGCACTGAGCCTTATTCTAGATTAAATCCTGAAATAGAATCCTGCTGTCCACATGTTAGTACAGACTAGCCCTGGTCATACAAGTTTAGGACAACCTCAGGTCATCTTCAAGTCATGTTACATTATTTTAATTAAATTTGTTTTCCGAACTAGCCTACCCCAATTAGATTGCTCTAAATGGAGTCGTCATTTTTACAGAACTCAGTACATCATGGCATTCCAGACAATCTTCTCTTCCTCAGTATGAGTGAGAGGGAGTCTAAAAGAGGTTGAATATTTATTTATGTATTTAATTTATTTATTTATTTATTTATATTTATATCCCACCCTATATCCAATGGTCTCAGGACGGGTAACCACCTTTAAAACAACAAATTAAAACCAATATTAAAACCAATAATATTTAGAAAAACATTTAAAAGATTCAGCTTATTAAAATACTAAAATAACAGTATTTGTCATGGGAAGGAAAGTATAATCACATCACAATAGGCACTTCTTCTGAGATATAGTCCAGAATAAGGCTCAGTGCAGAAATGGCTATAGACTCTTCTGTATTATTTTTTTTTAAAAAAAAATTGCTTGGGTAAGTTGATTCCCCACCCAGCTCTGTACTCTGCTCACACTCTACTCAAGACACTGATTTAACTCTTCTCAAACTTTATATTAGCGTTTGATTAATTATTATCAGATAATAAGACCTTGTTTTGCCACACTTCTACTGCCTTCATAGTATTTTACTTTTATGTCACCCACTGCTTCCCTGCTGTGTGTCATGTTATTTGCTTCAGTGATTAAACAACAGGAGAATCAGAGATGAATATTTTAAGTAGACGCTATAGGACTCCATGTCAAATAGACCACATAAATTAAACAATAAGCCCAAGATGTTAGCATAGCTATACTGAAAAGCTAAGACTATTTCTTATGTCTTGGAGCTACAACAAGATTAAAAATTTGGGGGGGTCTTATAATCGATAAGACAGTAGATACTGATAAGAAAATAGGATGGGTATCTATCAAGGCAGTTGATAAGAGCTGAACAGGCAATTATTGTATATAGATTAAAAGATGCTAGTAAAGGTTGATTAGATAGATGTTATCATGATGTATCAGACCAGTTATACTTTGATCTGGTAAGAGAAGAAAGCTGTATAAGGGACAAATAATATGGATCAGTATGAAGAATAAATGGGACAAATAGACTTGAAAAACAGAAAAGGAATGTGAACTATCAAGTGTTATAAAAGCAGTATTAAAAGCGTAGAGAGAAAGGTTATTAATAGAAGATGACCCGGGACAAATGCCCTGGGGGGGGGGAGAGGAAAGTAATGGGGAAGTGGTTAAATTTGAGAATAAGTAAGGACAAGTAAGGGATTTCATATGAAAGGTAAAAAATAAATGTATTTTAAGCTGTAGAATAATTATTCTGAAGTGAATGTATTATGCTATAAACAATGAACGACTCTAAAAAGTCTTCTCGGTTTTTCTGTCTAATGCAGTTTTTGCTCCTACACCAAGTCATCCATATAGTCCATATGGCCACAGTTGTTTTACCCCATTAATCTTTGTTTTGAAGATTTTCACTGCTCATGTTGGGGATGTTCAAATTGTAAAATTTTCAAATATTTACATATTTTTTTTCTTTCTCAAGACTTAAATTTCTCTCGAGTTTTACTCCACCTGACTCTGCCATTTTCCTGCAGTTATCTGATAACATTGTGGATTTTTCAATTCCAGGTTCCATTTCTATTTCTGGTCTAATTATTATGAGTACATAATCTTTCATTTTTTTTCTAGTGATTTCTCACATAATTTTGAGTCATCAATGTTCAGTATTATTGATGATATTATTGTCAGTACTTTAGCACCAGCAAAGAGTAGATGTGACAGAGAAATATTCCACAATAAAATTGTTTTTCTACTAACTTGGATGTAAACTGATTAGATTTTTAGCCAGAATCCATGCACTTGATCTTTTCCATGGAACTGCCCAGTCTTTTAACTTCCTAGCTTTATTATATTTCCTCAAGTAATTGTTCCATATTCCTAGGCTTCCAACCATCTGTGGGTTTGGTGGGGGAGACAAGCAGGCATAGCCTTTCATCCCAAGATTCCTGAATCAGCAACAAGGGCAGTCTAAATATAAGCCTGGTTTAACTACTCTCATTGCCCTCACCCCTGAAGTTACTCCCTGGCCGCTGTTTAGATAAGCACAGTCAACACTCAAGCACAGAGCCACAATCACTGTCTGGATCCCAGCAGTGGTTTCATACTTGTTTTTGGATGCTATGAGTAGTATTTTGCAATTTTAACATTCCCTTGGGGCTCCAGGTCAGATTATGCATCTCTGCTCTATCCCAGATTCTGTTCTCATTTGGATACAGCCTCCATTCATTTTCATTTCACTTCTGAGTTGCACTTTGACTAAGCATTATAGGGTTGTCTCATCTTTCAGTCAAAATAAGATGGGCTGGGTCCAGACTCAATCGAAAATAGGGGTGTGCATGAATGCATTTTTTTGCATTTGAATTCAAGTCAATTCAAATATTGGAATATTTTATTCGAATTTTAAAACTCCAGATTTTCAAAAATCTGATGGGAATCCAGATTATCTGAAACCATACATTCAAAACTCCAATTCGAATCTGAAAATATGAATGTCGGGAACATTTGTACCCGATTCTCAAACTTGCGCACATCCCATTTTGTCCCATATTTGTTCCATATGCATCCTGTTTTAATCCCGCATTATAAGCACAAATATGTACAATATTTGTATGCAATTTTTCCAGATCTATTCATTCGAATTATTCAAAAATCCGTTATCGGATTTTCAAAAATCCAAAATTCATTAGAATGTTTGTATTTGGATTTTCAAAAATCCCATTCAAATTCAAATGTCGCTATTTGATGGATTCGAATCAGATTTTCAGGTTTTTTAATATCCGTGAGCAACCATAATCTGAAACAGTGCAGCTTTCTTCTGCCCACAACAGCAACACAGCATCTGATCGAAGGGTGCAAAGTCAAAAGATGCTGATCAAAAAGCATCTCTTTACTTCGCTTTTTTGGTGATATGCTGTGCCCCCGCTGTGGGCAATGGTGTATCCCATCTGACCGAAGGGAAGCCATGTTAATGGGACAGTGCGGCTTCCAAGCACCCTCAGGCATACTGGAAGTGACTGCTATTTCCCTGTGCGGCTTCTGATCTTCAAGTCTGACAGACGGGAAGTAGCACCAGCAGGACAGCGCAGTATAAGGTAGGTCTGGAATTACCCATGGTTTCTTTCTTTAATTGGGAAAGCATTAATAGTATCACTTTCATGTGATACTGATTTATAGAATTGTTATTATTTCACTGGAATTTTGTATTTTGCTTTAATGTTTCTAGAGGCATCGTTCAGGGTTATTTTCTTTGCTATTTCTGCAATCTTCTGTTTAAGTATTTGCAACATGACTGAAATTAATAGTGTTCTTACGCACAACACACAATTGAAAAAAAATCTTCCACTTCAAAACTAAAGATTGGCCGACTTCATGGAGAAATCCATGCAGTTTCTTCAGCAAGAATACCAAAGTAGTTTGCCTAAACTTTTTCAAGAGAAATGCCCTTGATCAATGCTTTAACCCAGGCAACCAGTTGAGTGTCCTTTGAATTAAAGTGCACCTTTCATTTTGTGACTGAATTAGAAAGCAACACAACACACACAACACAAATACTATCCCCCACTGCTCTGATAACTGCTCAACACCTTACCTTTCACCATCAGAAAGGGTCAAAATATAAGTATTCAGTTATGAAATGTCTAGCAGAAATCCAACTATTTCAAAACCATCTCTGGAGGAGCATTTAAACATGTTTACATCTTTTACCCAATTAAATATAAGCAATTTTGTCTGTGTATATACTAACACATCAGTTGCGCAGTCTGTTTTTTGCCAGTCTTTGAAATCTTGGACCATTCTTTGAAATGTTAGTTTTTAGTGATATAAATAATTATACCAATATTAACACTGATTTTCCACACACACAAAAAGTTGGAGTGTATTTTAGAACTTTCAAGGTTTTAATTACTTTCTCTATATAGTTTACGTAAATGGGCCAAAACTCCAATCTTTTCACCCAAAGAATAAAAACTGGCTAGAATGTCACATTCTTACTCAACGTCATGCTTTTCTGTACAAATATTGGCTCTGAGACTATAAAAATATTTCAGGATATTTTGAACTAAAGGATCTGACTCTTAATTTTTCCAAAGCTTTAGCTTTCCAGCCAAAAACAACTCATTGTAGCTATTTTTCCTTTAATGCATTTCAAAGTCTTGTAGTAGTATGAAATCCTACCCAGTAGGTTAACTGTTATTCTCAGGTTTTCTCAGTAGATCATATCGATCAGAAGGTTTATAAAACTGGCTATGACTGAGCACAGTTGAGTTTTCCCAAGGTTTGAAAGCATGAAGTTTTCATTTCCTTCCTACAGAAGCCTTTCCTAGCCTCATGCCCTAAACACATTTTGGACCACAAGCCCCATCAATCCAAGGAAGAACAACCAAGGTACAACCCAAAATACTTGAGGGGCACTCGGTTCAGACAGAATCACCAACTTAGTGCACTAGGCCGACAGAGGATGCTCCCACTGCACAGAACTGCTTCCATTCCGGAAGTGGCTCCACATCTGCTAGCTAGATAGCTGTTGAGTGCCAGAACGTGCTCCACAGTTATACTAGCCACATCTGGGACAAAGCTAGGGCACCTCTTCTGTGTGGAGGGTGCATGGGGCAGGATGGGGCAGCTGCAGTTATGTACCATGGCATCTGGACACCATGGCAATGGCCAGCAAGCATGGCCATTGCCGCACCAAAGCAATAACCACTATTATATTGGTGATCACACTTACATGGCACTTGATGAAGTACCAGGTAAGTTTGGGATGAACTGGGCATTCCAAAGTGCAGACACCTAATCCATCCTAGTTGTACTGTAGTTTCAATAAAAAGTCTTTTTTGTAACCTACCAGGTGAAATGGTTCTATCTGCTGTCTGCAGCATTGGAGTGGGCCCCAGTGAGAAAATGCCAGAGCCTGATGGCAGACTACTTCAATGTGGTTTCCCAGGGATTCTCTGATCCAGCATTTTGTGTAGATGCCAGAAAGCCAATGGGTCAGTTTCCGGGTTGCCTTTCTAAAGAATGCCAGGTCAGCCATTTTAGAGACTCTAGGCTTGGGCTATCATGATGCAGACAGCCCACACCACCACCTGTGTCTGCAGGTGTGAGTTGGATCAATTCATCCAGCCATAGACTGAACCTTCATGACATGGGATAACATATGCATGCATATCCTGCCTTTCTCTGGAATTTTATTTCCAGCATGTCCTAAACATTGTGGATATCAAAACTGTGCTTTCAATGGGATGAAAAATTCTCATACACCTGTATGAAACTGCATTCAAAGGTGAAAATGGAAGGAACATGGCAGGCCCATTCAAGTGTGAGAGTGAAATGCTGCAGGAAACCTGATAACCGAAATCTAGGTTAACTAGCTGAATGTGAGGTCCACCCATCTCAGCAAACACAAATCTTAAATCTGGGTTGGCCACAAATTTATGACAGTGTGTGGGCCTGTTCTCACTTGCTTGGCTGCTCTGGATAACAATACCATACAAGGCTGATAAGGATTCAGCATAGTTGTGGTCATTCACCCCATAAGCATTAAACTAGCCTCACACCTAACCAGTAGCATGCATAATATAAATGGCCAGTCCAGGGTTGCCCGGATCCCCAAAGCAATGTTCAGTGAGAGGCTGGGTGTTGCCACAGTGAACTGACAGCTGTGCAGAACTGAATGCAAACCAGTTTGAATCAAACCTGGCGGTTCAACTGGAGTTGATGGTTCCAAACCAGTTGAACTACCAGTTTGGTTCAGTTTGAGCCAGGCCCTCAAACAAGGATGGTTGTCCTGGTTTGAATTCAAAGCAGTCATACTACCCAGTTTAGCACATCTCTAAAGAAGAGTTTGTAAGAATTACTGAAGCAGGTAATAAGACTAAAGAGGTGTTAAACAAATAATTTCCCTCTCTATAATTCTTGACAGATCTCATTAAAAAGAAAAGAATATCTTGCTGGAGAATAAGGCAAGGAAAGGAAATGTGAGTTTTGTCAGTGGAAAAAACTTTGCATTTTTTCCTCATGCCTATCTGAAGAAAGAAAGGATAATGACATACTTGTGTGCATTTCTTCACACTTCATGCTGGGTGGTTGTTTGAATGCCTGCTGGAAGGCATGCTGGAAACCAGAATGCGACTACTGTGGTTATCATCAAAACAACTCAAATCCAGGTCTTCAAGAACTAAGAAATCCTTTGGGTAGACATATCAAAAATGCACAATTTCTCAGACCCAAGGCAGATCAAACATGCTGAGAATTGCAAACACATGTCTGGAATCTTGCCCCGGTGCCACAGAATTCTGTGATAAAACTTAAACCAAAATTAATGATCTTACCAAAAGGCAAAGCACCATCTTTTCTTTCTTTTTCAGTCCATAGAATGTATGGTGTATTAGCCACTAAATCACAGATACAGAGTACAGGCAGTGTAAGAAACATGAAAAGCAGAAGCAAGGTCCACAGAAATAAGTATTTCAGGAGCTATACAAAAGCACTATTTCACTTGTTCATTTGTTTTGTGGGTACATTTGAGTGAAATATAATTTTCTAGGGGATTGTTCTTTTGGAGTACATTTTGCAAAATATGTGAACAAAAGCAATGGAGGGCAATAGGGGGAGAAGCTTGAAACACCATGCTTTTTTAAAGTCTTTTTTTTTCACTACAGCTCCCATGACTGTTAGCCAAGTCCCTGCACGGCAGCATCCCACAGTCTTGGCTCTTGGGTTTTAGTGCTTACCACAGAATTCTGGAAGAAACTCTCTCTTACAAGTGGGGGAAGAGAAATCAATTTTTAAAGGAATCCTTTTTTTACCAGTTAAAATTGGACATGCAAACTGCTGAGCCAATGTGGGCCCAAGTCCAAACTTTGGTGAATGAATCCTGTCATGGCTGAATGTGCGTCCAACCCATACAAAGTTTCTGAAGTCTGCTGAACAGATGTGCTGCATTTGAGATTTGTAGCAGACTGATACCTCTAAAGCAGGATCAGCATGATTTATTTACAGCACCATAGAGGAGCCCAAAGGATGCAGGGATACCATGATCCTACACCCATTGGGCTACCATCCTTCTATCAAGTGGTGGAAAGAGTCTTGAGTTGTTTTTCACTGAAAGAGGGGGGGGAGCCAAAGCCCAGAAATGGTCAGCTTCTTAGGTTTTACTAAACCAGTACTTGGGAAACTTTGTTTTATATTCCTTTTTAACATCCCACATGCCATCCATGAAACTCAGTGTGAGGTCACATACCCATGCACTATAAAGTCTGAATTGAATCCAAATTTGTCAAGGAGCATCCCCATTCAAAGCTTGCAAACCAAGCTACATGCAGACCGTATCACCCAAATCCATGCTAAATTTAGTCCTCTAGAAAACTGTTCTCGCTACGGTTTGGGAGTGAAGTCTGCATTATTTGGGGGGGCCAAGTTTGTGCATGGGGATGCTCCCAGGCTATTGGGGAGGGGATAGACTCTGGCATCATTAGGAGGTGGGGTTTCACATCCTGTGTTTACCATTCCTGTCCTGTCCATTGGGGATCACAACTGCTGACCATATTTAAATAGTGATCAAACAGAAACAAGCCTCTTCTCTCCGCGATCCAATTGCTGGGCAAACATAAAAAAAATAATCGCCCAGTTTGACAGGCAAAGATGCAGTGATGAGGGGGGTATTCTGGCCCTTGTTCTCCCATAAGCCTCTTATTTCACCCCCACTCCCCAATCGCTGCTAACCAAAGCCACTACAATATTTAGAGGCAGTTTAGCAGAGAAGGTCCTTCTCTGCTAAACAGCCTTTAAACGATGTAGAGGTTTTGGTTAGCTTTTTAGCTGGCAAGCAGCTTCTGAAGTTTGCCAGCCAACTAAACATTGTAGCGGCTTTGGTTAGCTTTTTAGCTGGTAACTTCAGAAGCTGCTTGCTGGTGATCAGGGGTCGGGTGGAATAAGGGTTGTGGGAAGAGGTTTGTGGGACAGCAAGGGCCAGATGACTCCCCTCATTGCTGCATCTTTACCTGTCAAACTGGGACAATCGGTTCTTTTCTGTTTACCTGTCAATCAGATCGCAGAGAGAAGAGGCTCGTTTCTGTTTGATCACTATTTAAAAATGCCCAGCAGTTGCGATTGGGGAAGGGGCGTTGGGTGGCATTTCCCTGCCCTCACTACAGTGGGTGGCGCAGGGGTTGGTGACGTCAACCCGGCTCCTATCAGGAGAGAGGGGGCAGAGAGAAAATGATGCTGTTTCCCCGAGCAGGGGTTTAGCACGGTTTGCATGGGGACAGGTATATTTGACTTGAGCCAGCACTTTTGTCAATCACATGGGGATTGGTCAATTCGGACTCGTCTCCATATTCGGACCAAATTTTACCCAATTCAGACTAAATGGAGTACATGGGGACGTGGCCTGAGTGACAAGGGACTTTCCGGATGGCTTCCTCACTGCCACACTCTGCTTGTGGCTGTGGTGTTGCCACCATTGCTACTTGATGGGACTAATCTTTTTTCTGGCAGCTTCATCAAACACTGGAGTCATTTCCTGGATCTAATTTCCCCAGCCGTCAAGATCACAATCAGGCGTTTCCTAACAGTGATCTTGCTAGCAGGGAGGCTACCCCCATAGGGGTCAAGACTGTAGGAACATAAGAGTGTCCCTACTTGATCAGGCCACAGGCCTCTAGTCAAGCATCCTTCTGGACAATCTCAAGCAGAAGACAAAGGCAAAAACTTGCAAATGGCCTTTAGAGGCATCCTGCCTGTCTAGCTGCAAGCTTAAAAGCCAGCAGAATCAGTGCTGTACAGATGACACACCATCTCACAAAAAATAGGTCTACAAGCTTAATGTTATTCTTAAGGCACAATGAAATGTAGCACTTCTCCCACCTATGTGCAGATCTTGACTCATTCTATACTTTCTGCTCATATGGCTTTTAAATAGCAGTATAGAAACGAAATATTTTAGATTGGAAAATGAATAAACAGATAATAGTGTATTAACTGCTTTTTGCCATTATTTCAAAATTCATTCATTTGAACCCAAATGTCTGAGTTGGCATCTCCCTAATTCAGGATTCTGTTCTAAGTATATTTCAATTCCATTAAGGAAGTAGCCGTCACACCTCCCCCAAAATCCCCTTGAATTAAAAATCCACGCAACTAGCACATTGTTTTCAGTATTAGATATCTAAGTACAGTTTTAGTGGCTGGGCGATAGTGGCATAAAGTTGCAAAAAATGTACCAAATATTTAGCAATAGTATATGTTTTGTCACATCTGTCTTTTTCCATAAATGATCCTTGAGATCCCTTCTTAGAAAATGTCGTTCATGACCAACATGTAAAATTTCAACAGCAAGCAACCATTACTAACAACGCATTCCACCTAAACCTAGAAGACATAATAAATTATTCCAAGGAAATTCAGCCAATTGCACAAATAGAGCAAAAGCTTTTTTTTTTTTTAACCAGAACTGGCAGGTTCTTAACATTATTCTTCCACACAGGCTCTTTCCCCCTTGTGCTGTTATGCTTCAAGGAGCTGATCATCCATGTGCATTCGATTAAATTACATCCCCAAATGAAACCCATAAAAGTCAATACAATAATGTGTATTGTTTAAGAGTTGTTCAATTTTTAAAGTCTTTTAATGTATATCCTGTTTTAATCTGTTGTTTTAAGGTTGTAACCCACCCAGAGACCTTCAGGTATGGGGCAGGATAGAAATGTAAATAATAATAAATAATAAATAAAGAAATGACACTTCACTGGCTACAGAAATAAGACTTTTCTGTGATTACTTAAAAAAAATTGCTACTCTATGGAATATCAGAAACCCTTACATGGTAAAGGTAAATTTGTACCTATTCACTTCATCATTGCTTCAGTTTTACTTCTTTTCTAAAGCTCTATGGTAAATAACTCAGTCAGCTGTATAGTTACCAGGAATAACTAATAAATGAAATTATATGATGTAATTTATGCCTAGAATAAGAAAGAAATCTTGACTATATCAGGCATACAATTTCAGAAAAGACTACCATCTGAAATATTAATCTCTGATAATAATGAACTATGTTTTTTAAAAAAAAAACTGCTTAAGTGCAAGTGACAAAGACATAAAATCATAATTCAAGAAACAGAGAGAACGAGAAGCTATATGGTGGGAAATTGCCTGGGATAACTAGATGACAAATTCTTTGGAATATTAAGATAGACAACACAACTTGAAATTAGAAGTAGTGGCCATTAGAAGCAAATTGGTACTCAGTTTTTAATAGGAGGCATGTGATACAAGTTGGATGCACACAAACAAACACAAATGCAAGTACACATCACATCCACAATCCAATTTTAAAATATCTTCCTTTCCTTAACATTCTAATCACCCATGTACCACTGCTGTTTGACAGTCTTCACCACCCCTTTTATAGAATTGTAGAAGGCCTGGGTTTAAACAATTATGTCTTATCTTTGGCACCATCTATAATGAGGCAGGACTGAGCCATGGCACAGAGCAGAAACCCGTGGCTTGTGTGTGGGGAATTCCTCTTACAGCTAGAATGCTGCCTAACATCCAGTGCACCAAAATGTCTGACTTCCAGTCTGTTGAAGTCACATCCGAGCAAAAATGGTACCCCATAGCTCCTTCTCTCTGTGTGCTTCCACTCAGTGGATAAGTTAGCCTTCAACCAGCTATAAAGACTTGGCAGCTGATCGACCACAGTTGGGAGGAGATTTCAAATGCACTAAGGACCTGCAAGTGAAGATGCTTTGTATATTCCGAGCCATTTCACCCAAAGCCGAGAAGCCAAGTGAGAAACGGCACTTCCTTATTTGTAGTATCTTTCAATTCCCTGCCACGCTAAACATGGTGAATGACAAAATATCTGGTGACACGGTAAGGAAAATTATTCTGTTTCCCAGCAATCTCCAGCAATGCACTTGGCGACACAACCAAAGACAAAAGCTGCATCTCAAGGAAGGACGGGAGGACGAAGGACGGCAATTCCACCTGAGCTCCTGCCTGCAAGCCCCCTCCCTCCAGTAACTCAAAAGAGTGGAGGAGAAGGAAGGACGCCAACTCTACCTGGGCTCCTGTCTTCATGCCCCCTCCCTCCAGTAACTTAAAGAGTGAAAGGACAGGAGGACGAAGGACGGCAATTCCACCTGAGCCCCTGCCTGCAAGCCCCCTCCCTCCAGTAACTCTAAAGAGTGGAGGAGAAGGAAGGACGCCAACTCTACCTGGGCTCCTTCCTGCAAGCCCATCTTCCCCTGCAACCCATTTAGGAGTACAGGGAACAAGAAGCGTGCTCTGCTTGGTGGGGATTTCCCCCTCCTGATGAGTGTCTGCATGAGTATGTGTGTATAATTTTAGATAGTATTGGTTTAAAATCTTCTCTCATTGTTTAATACTGTTTTAACTTTTTGGTGTGTGTGTGTGTATCTGTGTGTGCATGTGTGTGTGTGTGTGAGGGTGGTGGTTTTACATTAGCTTTTGGGCTAGTGGGTGTGTTTATTGTGGGAGGTTGTCTTTGTAGGTGGGAGGGACTATGTGCCAGGGCCAAATAAGAGGGGGCGAACTGGAGACCACCATTCCTGTTCTGGCAGGCAGGGGGAGATATGGTACTGGAGGATAGAAGAGACAGAAAAGGAGAAGGGGTGTTAGATACCTTGAAGCTGTCACCCCTTCTGTTCCGCCTTCCAGCCAGCAGAATCTGGGGAGACCTGCCAACCAAAAACCCACTACTCTAGTGGTGTTGCTTTTAAATGCCAGGTCGGTCCGGAACAAAACATCAATTATCCATGACTTAATTCTTGAAGAAAGGGCCGACCTGGCATGCATAACTGAGACCTGGATGGATGAACTGGGCGGGCCTGGCCTCACCTAGCTTTGTCCTCCAGGTTACTCAGTGCAACACTGTTCTAGAGTAGGAGGGAGGGGAGGGGGTGTTGCTGTGGTCTATCGGACTTCCATCTCCCTCACCAGGCGGCCAATTCGCACTGTTAACGGGGTTGAGGGCCTGTTTTGGTGGTTGGACCAGAGAGACAGAATAGGGATGCTGCTGGTGTACCGTTCACCCCACTGCCCAGTATCCTCCCTATCTGAGCTGGCTGAGGTGGTCTCGGAGGTGGTATTGGAAGCCCCTTCCACAGTGGTGTTGGGAGACTTCAACGTCCACGCCGGGGCCACACTCAGTGGAACAGCTCAATTCTTTATGGCCTCCATGACAACCATGGGGCTGTCTCAGTTGGTATCTGGTCCGACTCATACAGCAGGCCACACCCTTGACTTGGTTTTTGCCTCAGCGCGAATTGATGATTATCCATTGATAGGAGGGCTGGCTGTCAGTCCGTTGCCATGGATGGATCACTCGCTGGTGAGGTTTGGACTCACAATGGCAATCCCCCTCTGTGGGGACAGAGGACCTATTGAGATGGTCCGCCCCCGGAATCTCAACGATTCCTGAACGCCCTGGGGGATTTTCCAGTTGGCATGTCTGGTGCTCCTGTTGAAGCTCTGACCTCTCTCTCTGGAATTGGGAAATGACCAGGGCTATCGACACAATCACTCCCAAGTGCCCTCGGCCTGCTTGTAGAGCCCAGAAAGCTCCTTGGTACTCCATGGAGCTCCAGGCCATGAAACAGGAAGGTCAACGGCTAGAGCGCAGGTGGCATAAATCTGGCTGTGAATCTTACCGAACACGAGTTAGAACACACTATCATGCCTACCACATGGCAGTGACGGCAGCGAAAAGTAATTTTTTCTCCACCGCCATTGCGTCCTTGAGTAGCCGTCCAGCAGAGCTCT
>MTQE01000401.1:5889829-5920163 GCA_014337955.1 Aspidoscelis marmoratus | reverse complement strand
AATAAATAAATAAATAAATAAATAAATAAATAAATAAATAAATTCAGACTCCATAAAGAGTGAAAGATGTAGAACCTTCTCTTAAGGTGGCATCCACACTGATCAAAAAGCCACAGTCCATACTGGATTGGGGCCTCCAAAAAAACCTCATAATTGTAGGCCAAAATACTGTTGTTGTTTTAATATATGTCTGATTTTAAATGTTGTTATCCACCCTGAGACCTTCAAGTATAGGGCAGGGTAGAAATACAAACAAAGAAACAAATATGTTCTGCAACAGCAGGGTTTCCATCTGCTTTTGTGATAGACCAGAATTAGACCCATAAGTTGGTCATTTTCAGTCCAATACAAAATTGACATTTCTAGAATACTAGAAATCTGCTCATTAATTCATCTCCTCTCTCCTCCTTCAGTGTCTGTGATGACAAAAAAGGCCAATATGCTGGCAATATGCTTTCCAAGTAGTCTATCCTGCCCTATAAACTGATTCTAAGAGCAATTTCTGTGGCCTTCTAAGTTGTGTAAATGCAGTTTCTCCTTAGTTGAACACAAATGATTCTTTTGCCCATTTCAACTAAGGTTTAGTCTAAAGTACTTCCATGCCCCATGTAAGTAGCTGCTAACCAGTTCTGCAAAGGACTGCACTTCTTCTAAAACACCAGATTCAGAATGAATAATTGACTTTAGGAATATGGGCAACCTTTTAAAGACAAAAAGCATTTTAGTTCCTATTGATGATGGGCCAGTTCTAGCCCTACCTGGATTAGCCCTGGCCTTTGGCTAAACAAGGAAATGGCTTTTCCTCCCCACATTCAGGCATGTTATGGTTTTAATATGTTCATTTTATATGTCCACTCATTTCTAATGTTGTAACCTGCCCTGAGACCTTTGGGTATAGGGCGGGATGGATGGATGGATGGATGGATGGATGGATGGATGGATGGATGGATGGATGGATGGATGGATGGACGGACGGACGGACGGACGGACGGACGGACGGACGGACGGACGGACGGACGGACGGACGGACAGACAGACAGACAGACAGACAGACAGACAGACAGACAGACAGACAGATAGATAGATAGATAGATAGATAGATAGATAGATAGATAGATAGATAGATAGATAGATAGATAGATAGATAGATAGATAGGTGGTGGTGGTGGTGGTGGTTATCTTAAGATCAGGTAATCTTTGAAAACCCACTGAAAATTATCACCTATGTAGAAGAAAGCCCTAAGAACAAACCTCTCCTGCACCCAGTGAAGAAATGGTCCATAAAAGGACTTAATGGTTATAAGAAGGAAGGGAGTCTTTTTTTTACCCAAAACCAATCAGCAAAGTAGTGTTTAATATAAAGTTAACTTTCTTATTCAAAAGTCCTTTGGTAAACACAGCCTGACATGCATTGCCTTTGAAATCTGAGTCTGAGGAATAAGGATTTTGTAAATGATCACACTTTGTTCAGATTGCCATTCGCCACACACAGAAAGCAGCTCAGTGGGAAGAAGATGGACAATGTCACACAGACTGGTCCACATCTGCTTGCGTTTCATGACTGAAATGGCAACATTTGACTTCAGCCTGACCTTGAAATTCACAAGCTGAAGTGGAAAAAGAGGAAATAACTGAAAGGAGCTAAAAAATAAGCAGGCACACAAAAACAAGCCAAGCCTATAACCACATGGTGCTGCATGAATTAAAACCAAATGAGTAACATATCAGGATATGCTGTTTAACACAAAAAATGTCAGCTAGATGTTTCTGAACTATTAAAAACATCTTACCACGAGATCAATTGGATTAGAGCTGAAGTGAAAAGGGGCTTGTTTCCAAATTTGTGATAAAATGGGGGGGGGATATTTCAATGACTGCTTGGTTTTGTATTTCCCCCTTTACTTCTTTCTGATACTGACAATCTACATTACTTAAGTTTGTTGAGTTGCTCATTGCATTAATCCTTCACTCTCTGATATTTTTGCTTTAATTGAAAAGTTCTTATTTGACTTGTGTTGGGGTATTTTTAGATCAAGCCATCTTGTTTAATTAGAACTGCTATGGTTGGAACAATTAATCTGAAGAGAGTTTTGTGCTTTGATTCAAACCATCTGCACCCACAGCGGTTTACAGACCTCATATCAAACCTCCTTCATTCAGATTTATTCTGGCACTAGATTTATATTATTTTTTTGTAACACAGGCCTGCACAACCTGTGATGTGACCTAGCTGAACATAGTCTGCTAGTCACATCTTAACAGCCTGGTGATGTTTAATAGTGTTAGGGCTGTTGAACTGTTTATTTAGTCTTCTATATTATGTTTTGAAATGAACTGGTAGTAGACTGTTATTGATTTGTTTTCCTGTTGGAATATTTCTGGTCCTATTTTCTGGAGTCAAGTGGGCATGCAAAGTGGAAAAATCAGCTGACATTTATTTATATCTCCCCTCAAATTTGCAATCCTCTATAGGCAGGAAAACCAACTTTACCAAGATGGGGTGGGAAAAGACCAAATTTTCTAAAACTCTCATTTTATTTTATTTTTTTAAATCATGGTAGTAATTTCTATTCTAGCTTCAGGCCTTTCTGCACTTAACAGACTTGAACCTTCCTCTAATCTCACCAAAACAATGCTGGCAGCACTGTGATGGCTGTTCCAGCCTAGCTGCCGTACCAGCCCTAAAGTCACACAAGCTTCAGTGTGGCCTCTGCATGGTCTAATGGCCATTTCAGTGGTACAATTTCATGCTCTAATGGCCATTTCAGTGGTGCAGTAAGGTGCACTCCCAAAATGGGTGCCCTGCTGCACCTTCAGCACTCCTCCATGATCTGGATTACCCCTTGCTAGTTTCTGGTAGACTTGTTTAATCAGGCCCACTCATAATCCAGATCAGGTGCTTCCTGACCCTGATTACACTCCATCTGATGCAGATGGAACATACTGAGCAGAGCCTCTGTAGTCTGCACCCGTGTGTAGACAAAAGAGATCAGGAAGAAGAAGAAGAAGAAGAAGAAGAAGAAGAAGAAGAAGAAGAAGAAGAAGAAGAAGAAGAAGAAGAAGAAGAAAGAAGAAAGAAGAAAGAAGAAAGAAGAAGAGTTGGCTTTTCTACCCCGCTTTTCTCACCTATTTAAGCGGACTCAAAGCGGCTGACAGAGCTTTCTATTCTTCTCCCCAGAGCAAACACCGTGTGAGGTAGGTGGGGCTGTGAGAGCTCAGAAGAGAGCTGTGACTAACCCAAGGTCACCCAGCTGGCTTCATGGGGTAGGAAGGAATCGAACCCGGTATTCCCAGATAAGAGTACAGCTCCTTAACCACTAGACCAAAAGAGTACAGAGCCATCTATTCTGTATCAAAAAGTAAGTCATGAAGGCCATTAGCTCCACCATTGTCATATGTTTTCCTTATTTGAGCATAGCCCTAAAAGCTTGCGTTCAGGTAAAAGCTTTAGGCTTGTGACTCAGCGGAGTTTAGTGCCCAGAACCTTTGGGTGCATAGAGGTGCTAGCCCACACCTGCAGTCCCTGAGAAATGCAACATTCATGTTGAAGAGAGCATTGAGAATCAAAAATGGCACCGCAGCATGTTTCAGTGAGAGACTCCTTCAAAGCAGTCTCAGGTGGTAGATTGGTCCAAAGCTCACATGCAGATGTCAGTGAGCATCCAGACATGTTAATTGGGCTTGAGGAACCTGGTGCCATTTTGCCAGGCTCCCAAAGTGGTGCCAGACGTACACTGCTTCTGGGCACCCAATGAAAATCCCAGACTAGGAACTTTTGGATGCCTCAGGTTATTCGCTGCCCCTCCAAGATCAGGCCTGGGGCAAGAGAGGCAGGATCCACTGAAAAGAGACAGTAGCCAGGTTGGGCAAACTATCCAGGCTTTAAAGCAAACCACGGCCTCCAATATCCTCATGAAAGCAATGTTTCTGGAAATATGGACTGGAAATATGGCTGCAGAGGTCAGCTGTTTTTGGTTCATTGCAAAGGTTGCATGGGTCCATTAAGGCACCTCTTCCTCAGTGACTGCCTATGTTTTCTTTTTTTCTTTTTTTGCTGCTTTACAAAAGGAGCAGTCCTGAGGATGGATTTGATCCCCTGGAACAAGCTGGATGTGACGATCTCAGGGTACAGGCTGCAGACTGTTTTGCTTTCTGGCTTTGCAGGCTTCTTGCAAGCTGCCATAGCCAGCCTTGGTGCAAACAGCTTGTTGCAAACCCTGGGATTTTGGCTGCAAAAAGGGTGGGAAATCCTGTGCGGGCCCTGTTGCAGTGATTGGCTGGAGAAAGGTTTTGGAGGGAAAAGCTGTCCGGGGATCTGAGTGCTGGAGGGGCTAGAATAGGAGTTCCCACCAATCAGGCTGGAGGGACAGCAACCTTTGTTAAGAATCTCCAGCAGCATTTTATTGTGGTTACAGCCAATCAGGGTCAGGGATGTGTGTATAAATGAACACAGAGTACAGCAGAAGGAGTCTACATGCTGGGACAAGAGCTGAAATCAGAAGAAGAGCTGAAATCCTGAAGAAGCTGGACCAGAAGTAGATCAGGGGTCTTTTGGCTGGAAGATCTTGGTGGAAGACTTCACTAGCAAATGACCAGACTGGATGATCGGTCAAGCAGGGACAGGCCGTGCCTTGTGATCATCTAGGGCCATGTTTGGGTACACTGGCTTGGCTTGAGCTGTGGCAGAAGCAAGCCAGAGGGAGAGGAACGTGGAGAGGTTTGTCTTTTAAAAGGGGAACTATTTTCCTTTAGAGAAAGGGGTAGCTCCTAGCCTTAAGAGTCTTACTGAGTTAAACCTGAGTTAATCCAACAAATACCTGAACCTTATTATCTTCTAGTATTGCTTGTGTATAATAATAAACTTGTTTTTATTTACTGTTGAAACGCTTGCTTTCAGTGTTTTGTGTCCACACTGTAGTATTCACTTGGCCGTTGCATGAACCCAGCATCCTAACAGGGCCAAGCTACTCCTCAGAGAGGGCAGGCACTTACAGGATTGCTGGGCATCGTGGCACTGGACAACATCCAAGCATGTGATGCCAATGAAATTGCTATATTGGCCCTCATTTGGCACAACTCATATAGATCTCACTACAAAACTATATACAGTAACACAACAGCCAGAGCACCAGATTTGCTTAAACTACTTTTTAAAAGTATTTCTACTTTTTTCTTTATGGCACTCTGGAACAGCATCCCCAGAAATGTCTGCCTGAGGCTATCATTGCATGCTTTTAGGTGCCAGGCATTTTAGAAAACAGCTCAGTAGCAAGCTTTAATTTGTTTTATTTTTATGTATTTTAAATTTAAGTTTTTAAAGACCACTCAGATCTTTTTTTTTTATTGGACAGCTATAGAAATTCAGTAAATAATAAATAAATCTAAGCTGAAAGCAACTTTATACGTTTTTAAAGACTTTTTTGAAATGGCTACAAAGGTTAAAATTAAACAGAATTGGAAAAAATGCAAAGAGTCTGAATTTGTAAACAGAAATTTGCCAAGAAAACTGAACAGACATTTCCATTTAGTGAACCAGGAGTTCTCCCCAACTCAATAGCTCTAACAACAACATATGAATTTTAGCCTATCTCCATGTGTGTGGCCAGGGCCAGTTCACAGTTATGAGCTGTGCCACCATATATATGGATTATTTTAGAGATTTCTTGATGCATGGTGGACAGCTGGTCCAGTCTAACACATTGACTGCCCAGAAGACCACTTTAGCATGCTCCCTGGCACTATTTTCAGACTGGAGTGCATGGCAGCTTCCAGTGTTCTACAGCAGACATTTCCTAGCAGGCTGGTCTACAATGACGATGCCACAGTCCCTAGTGGCATGTAGTCTGGTCTCTGGAGACCATGAAGATTCTTCCTCTGAATACAGCCTTAGATCAGTTCCCAATCATGTCTGGAACTGATGGGCAGGGGGGGAGAGACAGAAGAGGTCATCCTGAGAGAAACCTATAGACTGGTGAGAACCAATCAAAAGAGAAGCTGTATTAGTGTCAAGACCACCATTTATAGGTCCAAAAACAAAAAACAACAGATATTTGCTTCTATACCAATATGTCAATGCTTGTTGATAAAAGACACATAGAAATGAGCACCAGCAAGCGGTTATATACCTCAGCACCTTCCCACCTAGATTCCAGTTGGACAGTAAACAAGAAAATATAAATAGGAAAGCACAGTTTGAAACTAAGTAGAGCCTTGGACACACCTATCATTTAATAAAATAATGAATGATAAAATGCATGACTAACTATATAGGATTGTTCTGGCCTCAGGAATATTCCACCTTAAGTATTACAGTGTGTTGTTATTATTGCATTCATCAAGCAACTAGCATTTCAGAACCTAATAAAGGTTTCTCTGGAATGATGAATATGAAAGCACTAGAAGTTTCAGTTAATTTTATCCCATTTTATCCCAACCAAACTGTCCTTAGTTTGTAAATTACATGCAGCATTTGGCTTAATGAACATTTATAATCTGATCTTAACATGTTTACTTGGAACCTGCCTTAGATCTGCTCACCACACACAGACCTGGAGCTGTTCTGATGTATTCTCTTTGGCTAAAGGTTTCCTTTCACTGCTGTTTGTCTTGCTTCCAGCACATAATGTGGGTATTGTCAGATCTAAAGAAAAAATAACCACAGTCCAGGGACATGCATGAGATATTTATGGGTTGCACATAGACCATGGTTCTGACTGGAAAAGCAGAGTTCAACTAGAATTCTGCATCTTCAGAAAAACTATTTTGGGACAACAGACGTTGGTGTATTCTCCTGTGCTCAGCAAAATAAGGATTGTTGTCAGCCAGTAAGTCTGAACCGTGCAAGGGGAAAGAGTTGTGAGAAGCAATGTCAGAGTGGGTGTTCCCACCACACATTACTATGCCATGGGAGCACTCTTGTGGGTGCCACAACAGTTCACAAGTGTGTGGTCCATGCACCACCAGATCAATTGCACAGCACCATTGAGGCTCCATGTGGATCTTGTCATATTCTCCATGGGTCTCATTTTAACTGCTGCAAACAAATCTGCATTCCGTCAGTTGGAAGTAGAAGCTTCCAGCTGCACTTACTCAGCCCTCTTAACACCTGGTAACTCTCCAGATATCTAGCACCCAGTTCAACATTCTAGTTGAAGCCACACCTCCATGTGCCAGGACAAGGAACACAAGTGATCTCAAAAAAGGTGTCCCGTGCAATGACATTTCCATTGGAGGCATCTTGTTTGCAGGACACAATTTTTCACCTTGCACCAAAGTGCCACTGAAAACAGTACCTCTATGCTCTAAAATGGAGACACAGAGGGTGCCTTTTTCCATACTGGATCAAGGCACCTCCATTATCTGCCGAGAATGGAGCTGCCTCTGGTCCAAAGAGGAGATGTGGCCTGAGAATAACACCCCAACAGCACATCCTCCAGTGGGCACATCATTAGTGGATGGAGTTAGGTTCAGGGATTCACAGATTGATCATGCATAAAGCAAAAGAGGAGCACTTTACAGTCTGAGCAGCTAGAGTTTCAAAGGGTTTAGAGTAACGCATGAAAAGCCACAAGACTGACAATGAGCGGCTCTTCCAAGTTTGTCATAATCACTAACAGAAGCCAATAGAAATGGAGCCCAAGCATGGCTGTTTCTCTCCTCTCTTTTATACTTACAAGCAATGCTTTATCACTCTGTGGTCTGAACTTTTGATCTTTCTCACCCGATCATTTATATCCAGCAAACAATCTACAGTATCACATATGTAAACAAGTACGGCAGGCAAAATTAATCCCTGCTATAACTATTGATTTCAGCTGAGCTGTAGCCAATGTCTTAATCTGTGCTTTGTTCCATGTGGCTGCACTGTGTAGTCTTTGAGCTTTCCCTGAAGCTGCTGTAGAATCCTAGTGCAATAGCCAATCAATTCTTAAATCTTGTGTGCTTTCAGGACATCTTAAGTGCAAAGCAGCTGAAAATTAGATGAAAAGATAGGAGGGTTTGCAAACAAGCAAACGTTAACCACTGAATAGCTCAGATTGGGTACCCTACTCTGTAAGGGAAAGCTGCTTATTGAAAGCAGTACCTGTGTGCAGACTGACAGATTCATTAACTACACACAAACAATGTAGCTTTAGAATTATGGCAATATGCTTCAAAGTCAGAATGTACAGAGATGCTTCCTTGAATTATTTTGCACTCTGTCTTGTTGCGGCTTTTGGCTTACCTTTCTTCCTTCGTCCAGGACAATGATTCAGATCTATCTGTACAATTTCAGAAGTCTATTGATCCAATAAATGTTTAGTAGCAGCTATATTGGTCTTTTTTTGGGGGGGGGGTTAATATATTGAGCACCCAGGTGAAAAACAGGGAATTCATTGAACAAAAACCTCATCTGAAAAACACAGGCTTCTTATAAATCTCAGCCAAGACTCTGCGGTTCATAGAAGAATTGTTCCAAACTATAACTTTGTCCACAGCTATTTGCAGCTGAAAGGTTTGTAATAGCACTTGGCAAAGGCTGTGGGAGAGATGCCACATATAGATCTCCAAGTGGTCTCTTTTTTAAAAATGTGGACAAAAAGATAGTTGCATCTGACAGCTGTCCATAAAAATATAATGGATAAATGGTGTGATATATAAACTAGTGGGGGGGGGACTCCAAAAGTATGGCTGGGGAGGAAAAGGGAAAATGAGCTTGTTAGAAGTCTCTGTGTTACGGCTCCTTCCCCTGACAGTTTGCTGTACCCTAATATGCTCAACAAATTGGCAACCTGTCCTTACATATTTGCATCAGGAGTCCCTTAAGGGAAATGTCTATATTATTCTGTTTGGGAAAAAGGAGGCCGTTTGATATGACAGGTAGGTCAAGTGTTTCCTTAATAAAGCATATAGTAGCAAGAAAGAAATAGCCTATTGTCAGTGACTTGACAAATAGGTAGATTTGAGATTGGGTCTCCTGGGATAAGCCAACCAAAGCTTGAGGATAAACCACCCTTGTTATTTTGATTTAACCCTTCTGCCGCACAATATTCTTTTTCTCTTCTCCAAGAACCAAAGGCTTCTAGTTATATTACAATTTTACTTCAAGACACTTCAGCTTCAATATAAAATACTTTGTAATCTTACAATCCCAAATCAAACATGGCTAATGTCCCTTTCAAGTTATAATCCAGAAGCACTCTTTGCTATACGGTAGCATTTAATATACAGAAAACATTTAAAACTGAATTTAAACTACAGTTGCATTTAATAAAATGCTGAAGCCTGAAAATGTAATGTTGCAGACACTGCTTATAAGCTTAAAATAATATTTGAGATTTTGGGAAGGTAGCACAATAAACATAAATACATTGTTGGGTGTAAATTTCCATGTGAACTGACATTACAGAGATTTTATGGTTACAAATTCTATGCCAGATGGAGTTATATAAACAGTCTTTAAGGATTTGGCCCCGTTTTCTCTAGATGAATTTTCTGCTTTGTTTGTGCTAGTATATTTACAATATTTGCTTTTCTTGGGTTAAAAACAGAAAAATGCTGTGTTTACTGTAAATGAGCTCAAGCATTTTTATATACAGGCACTAATACTGGCTCAATCAATTGGTGTCTGCATTAACAACTTTTTTTTATCTCTTGTCCCCCTTTCTTGTGTTTGTTTGCAATGTTCTGCAAACTCTTGCTACTGAGATGCTTTTTGAATGTGCCTTGTTTTATCCCTGTCCTCATGGAAGTATTCACATGGTACTAGCAATTATTGTGTAGGTTATGCATGTCATGTCTGCATTTAACATTCTTCATTTAGCATTATTAGAATTTACTAGGATAAATGTTTAATTTTCCTAAAAACAATGGAAATAAAATTACCTTGTTGCCAAGTAAAGCAAGGTCCACATGCTTTGTGGGAAACACAGAGAAAAAAGACTCCTGGCCCATAATGATTTCCCTAGGCTAGAAGTAGGGTGGACATCCATTTTAAGAGTCTGGCAAAATGCCATTGGGTTCCAGTGTGGAACATAAGTTGGTCCTACCACCAGTATCCTTCTGAAACATCTGCTGATCCCAGATTCTAAAATTTACCTTGATCCTTGCATTCAAAGAATGTACAGTTAGCCTGAGCAGTTAGTGATATAAAGACCCAAAGTTAAGCAACACTATAATAAACTTTCATTTGAAGCACAAGTTTTTTCAATGATTCAGAGCATCAGTTGGAGCAACTGTGACAACCATACATGAAGAGCAATAGCTGAGCCTCAGGACCATATACTGATAATATACTAATTAACTCAACTGTATAAATGTGAAATCTGTGAGTTCATAAAAACCTGAAAAATATGAAATAACTAGAGACACATGCACATAGGCCTCAAGATTCCCAGAGCTGATTTGAGATAGATATTTTTCTTCCTGGCCTAGAACACAATTTAAAAGATGGACAGAGAAGTGTTTCCTTAAAAAACAAAAGTAAAAAAAGACTTCTAGAGTGCCAGTGTATAGTTATAAGGGAGCCATTTCACATAGATATTTTGTTATTATTAGTTTCTTATTCTGTCACCAAGGCTGCATCTACATGATATGAAAACGGCAGTACCAGAGAACACTTGGGGCCTGATGACCACGTGCCACCCCACCCCAATTAGATCTTCAGCACACGAGATTTGCCCTTGGACACCTACATGCAAGTCATGATAAGCAACTCCAAGGATGACTTTTGCCTTCTTTTGCCCTCACTGCCTTCACATTGAGAGACAAGGATGGCCTACCAGGGATGGTTTCCACCCAGGACAATTTAATGCTAGAGAGAAAATTGCTGACCTCCTGGGCCATTTCTTGTCTGGTGCTAAAATGCACCAGGTGGAAACTTTGAGACTGTGGAAGTTTCATTTTACAGCTTTAAAGATTGTGACAGGAGGTTCCACCCATTTACACAGTTTGCCTCCTGTCCCAGTGGCATGATCCACGCTTTCTATCACAAAAACAAATCATGTTTTGTGATCCTAGGATTGGGTTTACCTATAGCAAAAGAAGCACCCTTGTTTTCTTAGTCCACCTCTATTCCTCCTGAAGAGGAGGAGGGGAAAACTGGCATGTGAAAAATCCCACTTGTGAACCATTTTTAAGCCAATTCAGAGGTATTATTGCATTTTTTGTTTGCCTTTTACTTGTGTGGACGTAGCCTCTCACTGGACACTAGATGCAGCCATTTCCTGAGACCATACTCAGAACTCCAGAGAACACCACAAACTATAGAGGCCTATTTGCACTATGGCCTCTAGTACACAATTAGTGAACTTCTAGTAAAGAGCATATGCACACAGAGTAGGCTGTTACAGCCTCCAAGTGTGCCCACCCTCACCAAAAGCGCAATAATCATTGATTAGGTGTGGAGCATGAAATCATGCTCCATACATTGACCAACCTTACCTCAGATATCCGGGGCACTCTTCTTCTGCACTTTGGGGTCGTCTGAAGTGCTGCACAAGAACACCAGCACCTTGGATGTCCATAGACACGACTGCGTGTGCACAGGGCATCCACATAATCAAGGTGACAGTGCTGACGCATGTGCAGTTGCGGAGGGCACCACAGCCAAAATGGCAGTGCCCAGAGGAGGACCGGGCCCTGGTCCAAATAAGGTAAGTATTCGGTCCCAGGGGGAGGGAACAGCCAAAGTTGACTAGCGCTCCAAATGCAATCGCTAGTCAACGTTGGTTAATCATGCTCCCTTGATATCCAGCGGACTGGAAGGGAAGTGCGAACATGCCCCGGGTTATCTCAGAGTTACTGGAACAGATTTTTTAAAGTTTGGATATATATAGGAATATAAACAGTTGGGGATTCAGATAGTTGAAGAACTGCCGTTATTGAAGACATTACTTGAAAAACAAAGAAAGAACAATAATTTATTGTACCAAGCAAACATATGACAACAGAAGAAAAAAGATACACTGCTTCAGTTCAACAGCATGTAGCTAGTCCTTAAATAATCCTTAAATAGCTTCCAATGCCTAAACAAATATGTAAATGTCAAAAGATTATGTTTGATTTAGATATTTATTTTGCAGTTCCATTTGTACCTACTTCTCTTATTTGTGCTATACAGTATTTTATTGAGTTTTCAAAGGAATAGCAGGATGTGATAAATAAAATGGATTTAAGATGTGATGGGGAACTTGAATATTCCCCTCAGGGGAGTTTTTGCTTTATTTTCTTTCATTGGAAAAAATGAAAAAAATTGAGTTATGCAATTTTTGTGGGCATGGAGTGTATTGATAAATAAAATATTCATAATAAAGACATCCTGACCTTTACTTCCCCTAAATGATTTCTAATGATAACTCTGTATTACTGAAAGGTTTTATGAAACTATCCAGAGGCCTGTTCGCACTACAGCCTCTAGTCAATCATTAGTGCACCTCTGGAGAAGAGCATACTCATGTCAGGTAGCCTACAAGCATGCCGACCCATCCCAGAAGTGCTCTAATCATTGATTAGGTGTGGAGCACAAAATCATGCTCCACATGTTGACCAACGTTAGCTAATCACTTACCTCAAGTGTCCAGTGATGCAATCATTCACTCTTGCCGGCACTCCAGAGTCATTTGAGGTCCCGTACAAGTGCGCTGGGACCTCAGACACACCTGCGCATGTGCAAAGCGTCAGCATCATCGAGGTGACGGTGCTGACGCACATGCAGTTGTGGAGGTGCCAGTGCCAAAATGGCGGTGGCCAGAGGAGGACTGGGCCCTGAAATCAATTAAGATGAGTATTGAATACCAGGGGGAGGGAGCAGGTAAAACTGACTAGCACTCAAGTGCAACACCTCAGAGTAACTTTTGATTACAGTTCTTGCTAAGTGAGTACCAGCAGTACAATACAATTTTCAAATGGAAGGTACATTACTGTCTTTAGAAGGCACCACCATATTTACAGAAACAGAAGGGCTTCCTAGGGTTGGCATTTGCTCTTGAATACTTTTGTCCTGTGGAAGTTGGTCTCAAAGGCAGAGAATGCAACAGACCCCATAAAAAGCACTATCAATTTATTTTTTTATGCATTAGGAATTAGTTTATCACATTGCTTATTCTGAAGGGCCAGGAAAGGGTAAGCCCAAAGACTAGGGGCACGTCCCCATGCACGTTTGGTCCAGTACAGAAATCGGGTTCGGCAAGGGCCATGCCCGTGCATTTTAGATTTGGCCCAGTTTCCACGGACCAAATCACCTAAATCCATGCCAAACCCAGACAAAATATGATACGCAAAAAAACAAATCTGGGCACAGTTTGGGCGATTCAGTTCACTTCGGGAGTAAAACTTTCCTGTCAGCCGAGATGGGAAAAGGGGGTGCAGAGGCTGCAGTGTTCTCCCTTTTCCAGGGTGGAAAACCTTATTGCCCCCATGGAAAAGGCAGAACACTCAAGCCTCTGCCCCTGCCCATTCAAGATCTCAGCAGGATAGAGGCTTTAGTTCACTTCAGGAGTGAAAAGGGGAAAAAGGGGGGGGCAGAGGCTTGAGTGTTCTTCCTTTTCTAGGGGGGCAAAAAGGGAGTGTTCTCCCTTTTCCCTTTTCCTCTGTACCCCCTTACTCTCCTTGGAAAAGGCAGTAAGCTTTACTCCCCTTTCGAGGCAAAGATCCAAGCATAGTTTGCATGGGGACAGCTGAATCTGCCCCCTGAATCTGCCCCAGCCAGTCCCCAGCCCGCATTAGGGGGAATGGCATGGGGACGCCCAAGATTCGATCTTGGTCTTGCACCCGGTCCCATGGGAGCCCAATCCACACCCAACGGCTTGCATGGGGAAGCAGCCTAGGAATCATACCCTACCCAAAACCAACAAAATCTCAGAGCAACATCAGGAAGCTGAAAGCGTACATCACTACTGATTTTTAAGACAGTATACAGTGCTAAAAGTAACTACCGCATATATTTCAGTAAAATTCTAAATTTTCCATTTTACTCACAAGTTTTCTCATGGTTTCAAAGTTTTTGGAAGTAATGATAATAGCAAAGCCAGATCACGTCACTATAGGATTTCTGCATCGACCTCTCATTTGCCTAAGGAACTGTGTAGGAAGTATTTAGGCCACTCTATCTGCATTAGATGGAGGGTGGATGCCAAACAGGAAGGTCTTGTTCTGTATTTAACTGGTCAGCAGCCTTGATCCGGAACACAGGAAGTGTGCAGAATTCCATGTTCAGGACTATCAGAGGATACATTTTGGTGGCATACCATACTGTGCTGCCAAAATCCATTCCTCAGAGGCCCAAAGGCTAGGAACTTTTGTTCTTAGCCCTCAGAGGCATGGAAGTGTGACCACTAACCTCATGTGAAATTCAAGGTCAAGGCGTGGAATGGTCTGCACCAGTGCCACCGTGCAGACAGCACCTTCTCGTGTTTGGAATCAATGGGCTTGACTGTTCCAGGCCAACTGATTCTGAACATGGGCCTTTCTCTGCAGACAGGCCCTAAATCTGGTCTACTACCTTTCCATTCTTCTGTCCCATTTTGCTTTTGTTTTCAGGTCTTTTCACACTTGGCCAGTAGAGCGATCCAGGCTGCTCATTGGATCACTCCATCTGCACCTGGAAACTGCTGCAGTTCACCCAGAGTTGTCTCAGTCCTCCACATAGCAATCCAGCTGTGAACAACTGAAAAGCAGTCCACAAGCTGACCAGCAGCAGCTGGATCACTCCTGGGATGGCAGATCTAGCTCTTCTGGGTGCCGCATAGCAAGCAGTGTGGGCTGTGTGACTGTGGCTGTTCCGTTGTATGCAGCTTCCAGATTACCGTGGCAATATCTGACCTCACACCAGATGCGGGTTCAGACTTTGCCATGGGAATTTCAGCTGGTCATTTGCAAAGTAGGTGCTCCTGGCCAGGTAGGGCTTTGTCAAGCACACACAGTGTAGATGGCCACCACCACACTTCAAAAATTATCTGCCTGGTATGGCATTATTGTTATACCATACTAGTCAGGTAAGTGTGAATCCTGCCTTCATATAGTTGAAGACAACACAATTCCTTCCGCTTTTAAGACTGATGTCACAAGTTACTTTAAGTACTTAAATAACACTGAAACAAAATCAAACTTTTTCTTCAGACCAAAATGATGATACAGGTTTTATTGCCTTAGTGGCACTCCAAATATTGCATGAGTACTTTTACAAACAGTACGGATATGACTTGATTTGTGTCATTTTAGGGTGTGTCTCCACAGTGTTAGCCTTGGTTCAAGGTAAGGATTCCAGCCAGGCCTCTTCAGGAAGCCTCAGAAAGGGATTTGACAGTTCCCCTGCCATCTCCAAGGTTGCATCTCTGAAGTCTCTTGAAAAGCCTCTGTGGCCTCTGCATTTCCGTGCAGGCCACAGGTACAGAAGGCCTTCATGGAAATTCCAACGTGTCCCACTGGGATCACGACTCGGCTCAGTGTGTAAGAAGTACAGTAGTTTTGGAGGGGCTTTTCATGCACTTAATTTTTTGCAACTTGGAGGGGCACTGAAGTCCTTCCACATGCCCTCATGTCTCTTCAGCATGGGATAGGGCGGTGATGGCCAACCTACGACACGCGTGCTTGTTCTTGAAGTGTACGAAATACCAACTTTCAATTGAAGATTTAGCAAACGAAATTCAGCAACAAAAGTCACAAATGCAAAGAATTATTTGTTTTTGCTTTTAATACATATATCAAAAATATAACTTTTTTACTAGAGCTACAAACATCACAAAATTATGGATATTTCTAGATGTGACACAGCACCCGAGTTAAGCTAGGTTCTTTTGTGAATTTTGACACACCGAGCTCAGAAGGTTCACCATCACTGGGGTAGGGTAAAGACAGGCAAATTTCAACAGCTTTCCATGTGGAGTCACAGTCTTAATAGAGGCAATGTTGCACTTTTAATCACACAATTCAATGAATTAACACCAAGCAAACTCCACTTTTTGCCAATAGCCAAGGATGTAAAAGTGAGCACTTTTGGAACATTTGGCTGACTGCTGACCTTGGTATACATTACTCTTTTCTGTTCTTAGTTTGCATATGTTGAGTGTCACCCGGTACTTAGCCCTAATCATGTCCAGTTGCACAGTAGTTGTTCAGTGGGCACAGATGTGAAGGCAGTGGAAGCAGCTCAAAACACAATTTATTTCAATCAAAATGAAGCAGCTTCCAAACCGAGCCTCCTTCACTAGCCTCATAGTCCCAAGCCACTGGTCTCTGCTACTGAGGCAATGCAGACAATAAAGTGCTGCATTTCTCTTGAACCTTCTTTCACTGCTTTTGTTCACTCAAGTAATATAAATAGTGTCACATTCCTAACAAGTAAAATTAATTGTGCATGCAGGACTACAAAATTACACCCCCCAAAAATCCCTATAACACAACCTCATTCACAATTCAATGACCACAAAATAAATTGGACACAGGCTAACAAAGATCTGTAAATAGAAATATTACCCAAATCATAAACAGCTTTAACCAAACTAAGATTATATTCCTTGGCAAACTTCCTCCAGTTGACTCAATTGCCTATTTTGACTGAATGTCTCCAACATCCCTTGTTGAAGGTACACTGGCTGAACTTAAGTCCATGCATGTATGTCACATCCTTCAACCCTCCAGCTCTTGCTGAATGACAGCTGCAATCACCCCTGGCTGTAGCTGAAGTTATTGAGAGAAGTAGTGGGGCAAAATCTGGGACTTTAATATATGCTAATTCTTTGGATCTTAGTATATGCTAATTCTTCAATGACTTCAGCATCAAAACTTGTGACTCAGACACGTCTATGTATGTGTAGGATATGGCCATCACAAGGGAATGCATATCTTCCTATTGGAAATATAACAGATTTTTCAGTGACAGCAATTCACTATTCAGCTATGAAAAGTAAGTGATAAGTTGGTAGATGATTATACAAAATTGAAACTGACTAGCAACATAAAAATCTTTGGAGAACAAGAATCTAGGCACATGTACTCAAACTTTAATTACTTCCAGACTGGACTACTGTAATATATACTACTGAAAAGTTGTTAGAAAGTACATCTGCCAATATTAACAGGGACGGCCACTGGGAGCAAGATAACACTAGTGAATCAAATTTCATTTGTCTTTTGAATCTGACACAAAGTTTTGATGTTGAATTTTAGAACCACCAATGGTCTTGGTCCAGGATACTACAAGGATTCCCTTCTCCCTAATGATCC
This sequence comes from Aspidoscelis marmoratus, assembly GCA_014337955.1. Classification (NCBI taxonomy): domain Eukaryota; kingdom Metazoa; phylum Chordata; class Lepidosauria; order Squamata; family Teiidae; genus Aspidoscelis; species Aspidoscelis marmoratus. Next base: position 5,902,961 of record MTQE01000401.1, on the reverse strand, counting down.
TTGGTGCTCATCAGGACTAGTGCTGTGATGAAAGGCAGACAAAAGGAAGTAGCGGTAACAATAGACAAAACTCATGGCATGCATCATCAAGCTGTGTTGTTGCATCAGTATGTTCATCCACAAAACATTGAATCAAATGATAAAACTAGAAGAGGTTATTTAGACCAACATGTCAAGATGTCTGATGCCTGCAGGAAATGAAAAAAGTTATCAAGCCTTTGAGTTATAAAGCCAAGGATGTAGAAGCCCCCTTCCTCTAGTTTATTGGTTCCCACTACCCAGGTATTTCAACTCTTAGGCTATTATTTCTTCTTGAGGTTAAAAGTACATAGTTCTCTTTGAATCTTAGACCTTTTCTGCACTTACCTCTCTTCAGTCCAGATCAGTGGATACAAATAACTGTACTCACGGATTTAACCCTGTATGCAACCTGTTTTCGTCCCTTACTGATCCGTACAAATGCGTAACGATGCAGGAAAGATGCGTATGAACCCGTGCACACACAAATGTCTGAATAATTTGAACAAATAGATTCAAAAATTCAAAATTCATTTGAATGTTTACATTCAAATTTATGGATATTCGATTCAAATTTTAATGTCGAAATTCGGACAAATAAGATTGAATTTCAAATGTCTCTGAACATTCATACACATCCCTAGTAAATTTTCTGATAATTCATAAACAAAATCCTTTAGAACATAGAACATATTGCCAATTAGGAACTCATTCAAAGCTCTCTATCTGTGTTGAATTTCATGTTACAGTCCTAGCTCAGCTCCCTGTTCTTCACATTCATATGGTGGAAGCCTTGTCTTTCTCTTACAGAACCTTGAACCAAAATAAGAATCAAACAGTTCACCACCTACTCCCTCTTTACTTCCTGAAGAGGTTAAAATGCTGGATGTTGCTCACTCGGGTATGAAAGAACTTTGGGTAACCTTGGCCAGCCACTGCCTGTCAGATTAACCTACCTCAGGAGGCTATTGTGAGGATGCAATGGAAGGAAGGAAAATGATGTGTACTTCCTTGACGTCTTCAGAAAAAAAGGCACCATCTTCATTTTTTTCCTCCCTACCCTAGTAAGAACAAGCTGAGAGAATTAACTTGCAGTTCACATCTTCGCACCCCAACTTTAAGCTTACGCTCAACTCTCCGAAGTCACTCATACCACATTCCAATGTATGTTTCCTCAGAAGCAAGAGCCCTTTGTGTTTTGTGTGTGTGTATTGTACCATAAGAATGTTCAACACGGGGTGGATAAAAGAGAGTGTGTGTTTTGGATACCCGTTGTTGTTTAAATAAAGCAGGTTTTTCCCCTCACTGAAGTCCTTTAATTATTTTTTAAAGAGGGTTTCAGGATGATGAAAGCTAAGGAAGCTCAAAGAGAACAACCAAGACGGAACCCACCCAAAGTCTTATGCAAACATAACTACTAGGAAAGCAAATCTGCAATGCGATGATTTTAAAGAGCCTGAAGTATTCATTAAGAAAATAAGAAATGTGAGAAGAAAATCTATTTTATCATTTGACTGCTGTTCAGTACTTTTTTATTCTGCATCAAGAAAAATCTGTTTCCAATATTTCTACAACTGAGCCTAGCAAGCATTATAAGAATTCAAGCTGGAGCATGAGGGAATTTTACAATTGTTATTCAGCTCACATCAGAGACAGGCACACTTACTTGTTCTCAGATTTCTCAAGAGGAAAAGGGAAGGAATAAACAGAGATTCATATCTGAAGGAAGATAGACAGAAGGAATATTTCATCCCTCACAAAGTTGCAAGCTTCTGAATTAATATTCAGCTCAACAATGCAGAATAAATATGTCCAAGAGATTCCTGAAGACTTTCTATGCTCCCAAAATATTAAACAAACTAAAAAAAAAATCTTCTCAAAAAGGACATAAAAAGTAAATTTCAATACAAAGCAAAGTACTGAAATAAATATTCTGTTCAAACCAGTACTTTTTGATGACCATTTCATCAAAAGCATCACATACTAAAGCAAGAAAAAGTATAAGGTAACTCACAAATTAGTTCTCCGGCAGCAAAGAGGCCTTAAACAGGTTGTGATTCCATTCCATGACAAGACAATTTAAATGAGACTAGTTTCTATTACTCCCAATGGAAACCAACTGGCAACTGAAGATGAAGCTTCAGTCTAAGCTGCATTCAGGATCCATCAAGATAACTCCCTACTGTAATGGGACATAAGGTTAGCAAAGTGCAGTTCTTCCAAAAGGAGTTTCTTTTAAAGAGGAATATTCTTTGTTTGAAGGGTAGCACAGATCATGACTGATTTAAAGAGTTTAAACTTTGGGCTGCATCCATTCTTAAGTTTTAATCCACCTTCTGTCCACTTTCTGAGTGAGAAAACACATTAGTAAAGTAACAGGCTGATTTCTTTCAGCATTATCTAACTCAAAAAAATCTACCTTTGGGTTAGATAATGTGGAAAGAAAATGATAATTCACTTTGCTGCTGTGTTCTCTCACTCTGAAAGTGGACTGAAGATGGATTAAAAGCTAGGTGTGAATTCAGCTTTAGGAAACTTTTTAACTTGCTCAGCAACAGTGGGCACCTAAGCCATGTCTACATTAATCAGCTAGGCCATTCCATGGGCCTTTCCCATCTACTGGATGGGAAAAGTTTGGAATAGATTAATGGGTACTAGCATTCGCACTTGGATGAGCTTAATCCCCACGCATCTGGAACCTTACCTCTGTCTGTGTGTATGTCCAGTTGCTCACAATTGCAGTCTTGGTTGTGGCACCCAGCACAGCTCCCCATGTGCTGGCACCATCATCACGATGATGATGATGCTCTGTGCAAGCATAGTCTCATTTGGAGTTACTTGAGGTGCCAGTGCACTTGCACTTCTCCTCAGATGACCCCTCACACCAGAAATGGTGTGAACAGTCGCTGGCTGGAAGCATCAGATAAGTTTCAGGTAAGGATTAGTTTATGTGTGGTGCACTATTTCATGCACCACCACTTGTTTGCAACAGGTTAACATCTTGGCAGGGGGTGTTTCTAGGCTGTAAACACCTCTTGCAAGTGCAGATGCACCTGCCCAGATGTTAACCTATTGCAAACTATGAGGCCAACTGGCCTCACACTGGACCGCTTTGTAAGTACAGGGCAGAGGTTTGGAGTGGGCTATATTGCAAAAAATGCCGCCATTGATTAATCCAAACATGAACTGGTCTAGCTGCTATATTGAATCAGTGGCCCATGTGTGGAAAACACTGTTCCTGAGCTCCAGATCAAATTAGCAACTTTAAAGGAGAGGAACTTTCATTATGAGCTTCCATAGCTGGGCCAGAATGGGTTGCTTCCAAACTATAGGCTGAATTACCTGAAGCAAGTTAGCACCATGTAGAAACTGCCATAGAGAACCATCTGAGCAGAATAATGGGCCACCATTGTAATAATCCTGGACAAATGATGAGCATAGTCAAGATCATGAAAGGTAAGAAACATTCACTGATAACATTATGGCCCTTTCTGCATTTATCTCTTTGTGGTCAAAACCAGTGGATTTGGACTTGCCAGGTCTGCTGGTTCAATCCATAAAAAGGTATTTGCACAACAAGGCTGATCCATACTACTTTGTGGCCAGCTTCCTAAGAGCCCTAGGGTGACCCATTTTGGCTGTGTGTTTTTCTGCACCACTGAAATTGATACTGCGGTAGATCTGAGCATGGGAGGCATGCCTTCTGTACACCTCGGTGTCCTGGGCCAAGGTCTGGAGATTTAAACTTGTTTAAACAGGTCTACTGCTAATCCTGATCAGGGCTGCCTGACCAGCCTCATGTTCCATCCAGCGTGGGCAGAGAGTACTAATGTACTTCTTCCCTGCAAATGATATTATTTGGTATTACACTGGATGCCAAATTTCCCATTCACTGTTTATCAAAGTCATAGAAACAAACATATAGAAATGTGCCGCAAGTAAGCATTTCCTTTATGCCTTTATTTCCTTTATTTCCTTATGTTTGAGGATTTATTATTCTCTATTGGCAAATGGAGAACTTCTTCATAGCCAAAGGCTGATTACCCATTCCTCTACAAGACATATGTCACTGATATCTTTCTGCCCATGAACACAGTGGATAATGCATGATGTTCTCTCTGTAGCCATGTTCAGCATCAAACTTGCTTGTCGCTCATAGTTTTTCTTTAGTGAACCTGAACTAATAGCACTAATCTGCTATCGGAGCTCCTGAGCTCTTACTAAAAATAAGCCTGACATTCAAATACTTATGTCGTAATGACACTTCACCTACACAATACCTGATAGGCTGGATGGAAGAATGAACCCATTGTACAACTAACTTAAATTCACTGTCATTTTATGGGCCTGGCATTTGGCTTAAGGAGGGGTGAGGGGTGGAAATTGACAAGGCATGGTTCAAAAGACGCCTAACTCGGAGATGTGCTTTTAAATAGCTACAGGTGTTCAGCTTGAGTAGACAATGGCAATCACTGCTTCACTGCCATCACACTAGAGAGGACATGAGAACATGCAAGATTTGCAATTTTAGGATGACTTTACAGATTTTCTTCAGTCAAACTGATAACGTGAGGCAATAAGAACATAAGAGGAACCCTGCTGGATCAGGCCACAACTCATCTAGTCTAGCATCCTGTCTGACAAAGAGAGCCACCAATTGCTTCTGGGAATTCTCAAGCAGAAGATGAAGGCAAAACTTTCAGTTCCCTCAATTGCTCTCAATTCCCTGCAAATGGTCTTTAGAGGTAACTTATCTGTTTCCCCCTCTTTCCTACCAAGGTCAAAAAGTATTCATTCACTTTGTCTCGTTACAGTAGCAGCCAAGTTCATAGACAGAAGGGCCTCTTGTTCCAGCAGGTGACCAATGCAGTCTCATTTACTGGAGTTGGAGCAGTTTGAGCAAAATACATTAGGGAAGGAACCCATTTACTTATATGCTTGAAAAACAGAAACTATGACATCTAATAGGTGCTACTGGAGTTGTGTATCATTTTGAAAGTATGGCTTTGCCCAATGTACTCTTTGGCGAGACCACTTGAGTGGATAGCTTCTTGTGCTTTCCAAGGCAGCTACAACTGGATGGAAACTTCTTTTTATGGGATCAACAGCAACAGTGGATTAATAATGATAATAAAAATCTTTCAAGTTCTGACAAAGCAAGTCATAACATTGGCTTTCTCTTAACCTGTTTATAAACAATATAATCTATAGGTCTGTTCTGTCATGTTCTACAGCTGTCTATGTACAGGGCCAACAGATTTATGAAAAACTTCATTCATTTCAGCTCCAGTTTGTACAAATAAAGTAAAGGGGAGGAGGGGGGACTATTCTTCTCTTCATCCATCATCACCATTACAACTAGCCCGGTGCATACCATTAGGGCTGCATGTTTTGCAGCCAACTTCTATCACCACAGGCTGTTAAAATCTTCTAATGATTCTCCAGGCCACATAGAAATCTTACAATGGCACTATCAACACTGAGGAAAAGACTGGGGGGGGAGCAGTCTGTGCATTTCTCTTCTGGCTTTCATTTGCAATCACTTTGCTGAGCAAGCAGACATAATTTCTACATTTATTCAGGTCCTTTCTACACTGGGCTTTATTCCAGATTATGGGGCCTGTCGTAGTCTGCACTAGCATGAGGATGGCAAGTCCCTAAGAACATAAGAGAAGCCACAGAATGCTTCTGGGCATTCTCAAGCAGAAGAGAAAGACAAAACTTTCACCTGCTCTTGACTCCCTGAAAATGGCCTTTAGAGGTTTCCTGTCTGTCTCTCTATCCTGGACGCAGTACCTAGCTATTTATTGTAGTAGCCATTGATACACCTGACATCCACAAATTTGTCTAATATTTGTCTAATGTAAGCCAGTTTGGTCTAGTGGTTAGGGAGCTGGACTCCTATCTGGGAATCTTGGGTTTGATTCCACACTCTTCCACGAAGCCAGCTGTGTGACTTTGAGCTAGTCACAGCCCTCACAGCCCTACCTACCTCACAGGGTATACTGTTGTGAGGAGAAGAATAGAAAACTTTGTTAGCCACTTTGAGTCCCCATAAATGGGTGAGAAAAGCAGGGTTAAAAAGCCAACTCTTCTTCTTCTAAAACAATCCAATTGTTGTCACTACCAATTTAGGTAGTAAATTCCTTCAAGGTTAAAAAAAACTTCCCCTAATTCTCCTGACCATCAGCTTTGTAGCATGCTCCCTGGTTCTAGCACTGTGTGATAGAGAAAATATTTTTTTTCTCTTTTCACTATTCATAATTTTATATACTTCAATCAGGCCACCTCTTAAACACTGTCTTTCAAGGCTGAAGAGGCCTAGACATTGCCACCTAATTTTGTATGGAAAGCGTTCCAGTCCTTTGGTTACCCTTTTCTGAACCTTTTCCTGTTCCACAATATCCTTTCTGAAGTGTGCCAAACAGAATTGTACACAGTATTCCAAATGTGACCTCCCTCTTTTATAAAGAGGCACCATGACTGTTGCCAACTTGTTTTCTATTCTCTTCCTAATTACTCCTAGCACTGAATTTGTTATTATTTTTTTACTGCTGTTGTGCAGTGGGTTGACATCTTTATTGAGCTGCCCACCAGACCTCAAGAACCCTTTCCTGGTCTGCAAAAGAAAGCTCACATTTGCATCAGTTTATAAGTGTAACTGGAGTTCTTTGCCCCAATATTCCTAACTTTTCACTTGCTAAGAATAGTAGATTTGCCACTTCATTATCCACTCACTCAATTTCAAGAGATCCCTTTGGAGCTCTTTACAGTTATTTTCAATTTTTACTAAACAATTTAGCGTTGTCAGCAAACTTTTCTATCTCACTACTTATCCCTACTTCTAGATCATTTGTGGATAAATTAAAAAGCATATGTCCTAATACTGAACCTTGGGGGACCCTACTTCTCAATTCTTTCCACTCTGAGAACTAGCAGTTTATTACTGTTCTCTGATTCCTGTCCTTTAGCCAGTTACCAATCCACAACAGGACCTGTCCTCTTATTTCATGACTGATGAGTTTATTTGGGAGCTTTTGATGGGAGTCTTTGCAAAAATGCTTCTGGAAGCCCAGACAAACAATGGTATAACTGAGTTACCTATATCCATATGTTAATTAACACTCTCAAAGAATTCTAATAAGTTAGTAAGGCATAATTTACCTTTGCAACACCATGCTGATTTTCTTTTAACAATGCTTGTAGTAATTTCATCCTTAATTGTGGTTTCCACCACTTTACCTGGAACTGATGTTAAGCTGACTGGACTGTAATTTCCTGGTTCATCCTTGGATCCTTTTTTTGAAAAGTAGTGTTACATTTGCTACTTTTCCAGCTTCAGGCACAGAGCCTGGTCTTAGGGAAAGATTGTATATTTTGGCTAGAAGCTCAGCAATTTGACATTTCAGTTCTTTTAGAATTTTTGATACCATCTGGTCCCGGTGATTTCTTAATATTTCCTTTATTAGGACATGCAATGACTTCTTCCCTGGTTACCTCTATCCAGTGTGATTCTTCTGACTCCCCCCTTGAAAAGATTGACTCAACTGCACCAATACGCCCTCTGTCTTCCTTTTTAATTATCCCTTCTGTCTGTTATCATCTAATGGTCCTTACTGTTTTTCTGGTTGAATCCCTACTTCTGATGTACAAAAAGATCCTAATATTTCTCAATGTGCTCCTCAAAATTTTTAGTATTCCTGATTGCCACCTTGCATTTGTCCGCCCAGAGTTTATGTTCCTTCCTGTTCTCTCATTATGACAAGCTGCTCATTTTCTAAATTAGCCTTTCTTGTTTTTAATGCCTTCCCATACTTTTGTTTCAGGAATGACATTAATTCTGACAGACTTACCAGTCATAGTAAAAATGAGAAACATCTGAGAAACATCACCCAGAGCTACTTCAAGATGCTGCTAGCATACTGTCCCCAAACCTAAATTAAAGGTAGCTCTTGAGAACCATTAATTACACACTTAGCTACCAAAGAAACACAAAGCACAAATGATACATTTGCTAGCCACCTTTAGGGCACCCCATAGTGAGACAATGCCATAGCCAGCACTGTGAATTTTATTGATGGGTGAATGTTTATGCCAGGACCTCAACACATGGATGGAAGTCTGTTTTGGCCTCCACACATACATAGTGAACAGAGCTACAATGATAGCTCTGCCAGAAGACAAGTAAAAAGTGCTGTTGGATTTTCTGGCAATAGTTTCTAGCACTTTTTAGGAGAGAAATTGTGGGCTTATGGTGGGGTTGCCCAGAGCCCTGTCAAATGTATCAAAAATACAGATGGAAGGGAACCCTGACAGTGACATAGGCTCAAGACTGACCAAATAAGGAGCAGTAGCTCAGCAAATTATTAACAGAAAGGCAATCTGAGGCAACCTTTGGCAGTCAAAGTGAAATGAAAGGGAAAGGAGATAAAACAACCAGCACTAATAACCAGCCAAGAGCAGCAGGTTCTCATCCTTGCTGACATGAAGAGGACTTGAGATCGATGCTTTAATAGACCATGAAGCTGAAGTGGGGATAAACCTCTTTACTGGAGCCATGGAGAAGGAATTTTGCAGAAGAGCTGAACTTCTGAATGCAGCTGTGCTGGAGCGCGATTTAAAGTCAGAAGAGCTAGGGAAAAGTGTTAGAGAAAGTGTTATCCACACACTTCATGCAGGAGAAGGCATTTGATACAGTGATCCAGAAAGCAGGGCAAAGAACTTTTGCAAGGTTTTTGCTGATTCCTTCCTCCGCTATCATGAAGCTATGTCACAGGCATCTCACAAAATACTACCAAAGTACAATTTACAGTAGAGGGGTAGAAAACTAAAGTCACTCCCCCCGATCATTGGCATTGGCCAGCTCTGGGGTGAGAGCGAACCCCAGTGTTTGTCAGCCTCCCAAAGCTGTATTTGGTAACTTTAATAAGTATGCTTAGTGTATTAAATGGCTACATCATGTTACAAGTGTGAGCATGTTGAATCTTATAGACATCCATTTTAAAATCTCCCATTACTGACACTGGATTCAGGGCATTAACAGATGTGACTGTCAGAACTGTAACTCCATCAGGGATTACAGTGGCAGCAGGAAGAGGAAAGTGTTGTCTTCTGATGAAAGAGAAAGGATTGATAAGTCTTGACAAGCCAGAAGGGATGCCAGCAGGTTCAAACAGAGGCCTACTGAAGATGCTTGGACTAGGTAACTTAGCTGATCACCTCTTCAAAGGAGATCTTCTTATGGTTACCGCGAATTACTGAATATTGTAACTGCCCACAGTCAGGCCTTCTCTGTCACGGTACTTGCCCTCTAGATCCATGCCAGGTCTACACTTCTGGACTTGAAATACCTACAGAAGACTATCTTTTTAGCCAGGCCTTCCTAATGGGAATGTTTTCCTTTCCCATTCATGATTTTAATTTTTAAAAAAATTCTGTATGGTTTTTATCAGTATTTACTGGTGTTTTGTGAAGCAGTTCAAGATTAAGTTTACTGAGAAGTGCTATCAAATTTAAAAAAAATAAACAAATATAATACAAGCACAACACTATTATGAACTGCCTCAACTCTTGCCACTCTGGCACCATCCAAATGACCATGGTCAACAGGAGTTCAGTTCAAAACATCTGGAAGACATCAGTTTGGCAACGTCTAGTATATCTGGACTGAGCCTGCATAACACCAATATCCCTACAAAAAAAAAAGACAGAGCAGATGCCTCCAACTGGAGTTTTTGAACCAGATCCATCTTTGCAAATATGCTTTGTTTCTGAATAAGTGACACTACCCTAAGCGGGAGCCCTTGGGCTGTTTTGAATAAAATGCAGTGGAAAGGGGTCAAAACAAATTTCTGCTACTATGCAAAAAAGAAAAGAAAAAGAAAAAGAAGAGAATGTGAAAGTCACTCCCATTAATCTTAAATGTTTGAACCAGGTGTGTCTACAAAAAAAGAGAGAGAGACGCTATTCAAGACCGTACAGCTAGTGTTTGCACTGGAGCTGGTGATGATAGGCAAGTGACCTGTGAGTAAAGCAAATAATAAACCAATAAATGAAATGGCATTCCAGGTTATAAGAACACAAAGTAAACGAGGCTTTAGAATGACAACATGGAAATAGCTAAACTAATCCCTACTTAGTAATAATTTCATTAGCTACTTAACCTCAGATGAAGTGTTTTCGGTCTTTAAAGTAATCAATGGGCAATGTTAGAATTCAGGTCTACAGGTAAGTTTAAGACAAGCGGCAGCATCTGTTGCTTAGAAAGTTATAGAAATCAAAAGCAATATCTTCCTTTTGTTACAGGATGAATGAAAGAGTTTGATGACCAAACTGAAGTTAAAGTTCAGAGCATGCAACATATGGCTTCGAACTTTAAAACAAAATTAAGTACATTTCAGGTTCTCATTTTGTATCCCAAACACAGATCAGTGGTAAGCAGACTGCCAATACGGAGGTAAAACTCAATACATTCTTGAAAATTAGGTACAATGAAGAACAGAAATACTTTGGTGTTTTATAAGACATTTAAAATGTTAAGATTTTAAAACTTTTGTAATATTATTAGACTATCACTTCCTTTTTGTTGTTGTAAACAACCTTCACTGTTTTTTTAAAAGGTGATAGATGTCTTAAAATAAGCAAGGAGCTATGAAATATCAAAAACATGTTGATAAAATAAATGAACCTCAGAATGTGATTGGCTTAAAACCTACAAAGGAAATCAGTACCAAAAAATTGAAAAACTGCTAAACATTATCAGAATATCAGACATCTTGGAATTTCAAATTTAAAGATATGTAACATTATCAATTAAATGAAGAAAAAATGCTAAATCAAATGGGATAAAATTTGAAGATGGAAATTTAATTAAAAGTCTTGATAAAGAAGAAAATTATAACCATCTGTACATTTTAAAAACTGAAGATATTCAATACCGGCAAGTGCAAAAGAAGTCAAATATCAAATATATGAAGAGGACTAGTACAATCCTTAAATCAAAGCTTAATGAAACAAATACAGTTAATGACACAGACTCTTGAAAGGTTCAGAATAGTTGAATAGATTTGAGTTTAATAATTGGCTGGATTCATGCCTAATTAAGATGAGATAGAATAACCTAAAGTATTATAACAAGAGACCTTGCACTGCATCCTATAAGAGATTTTTGACTGGTTGCATCTAGGGTTCGTTCCAGACTAGTGGGAAAAAATCTGCAGTTAGTAGAAAAATTGCAGCTTATCTGGCTGCAAAGCAACAATTCATTGTCCCCACCTGAAACGCAGGTCCTCAGCTTCCTCCTCGGCAGCTGCAAGACTTCTGTGGCACGCAAGGTGAGGCACGCATCACATGGTATGGGGCAGCCAATGGGAGCTGAGCTGCAGGCTCAGCTCTCATTTGCTGTTCTCTCCATCCTGTCCAGACTTGCAGGAAACTTCAAATTTACCTGATACTGTGGAGTGAGTGCTCATTATTCTATAGTAGGTCAATTTGAAGTACCCCACCCACACCCCGACTGCACATCAGAACGCAGCCTATCTACAACAGGAGCTCTACAAGTGAGATGAATAACTGAAGAAAATAAATGATTACGTCAAGCAGAAAAAGTTTAAGGGTAAGATACCTTCAAGTATAGGGTGGGGTAAAAACAGAAATAAATAAATACTAATCTGGAAAAGTTTGTTAGATTTTATTTTCTTGGGCTCAAAGATCACAGCAGACAGTGACTGTATCCATGAAATTAAAAGATGCTTGCTCCTTGAGAGGAAAGCTATAGCAAACCTGGACAGCATATTAAAAAGCAGAGACATCACCTTGCAAACAAACATCTGCCTAGCCAAAGCTATGCCTTTCCCAGTAGAAATGTATGGCTGTGATAACTGGATCATAAGGAAGGCTGAGAACTGAAGAATGAACGTTCTGAACTGTGGTGTCCCCTGTACTCTAAGCAGATCAAATCAGCCAACGCTAAAGGAAATCAACCCTGACTGTTCACTCAAAGGGCAAATGCTGAAGTTGAAGCTAAAATACTTTTGTCACATGAGAAGACAGGACTCATTGGGAAAGGCCCTGATGCTGGGAAAGATTGAAAGCAAAAAGGTAAAGGAAATGATAGAGGCCAAGGCTGTTATATAGTGTCATGGAAGCAATGAACATGAGCTTGCGCAAATTCTGGGAGACAGTAGAAGACAGTAGAAGACAGAAAGCCCTGATATGCTATGGTACATGGCGTCATGAAGAGTCAGACATGACAACAACTAAACAGTCATATTAAAAGCATCAAAGAAAAAATAGATAAGAATTCAAATGGAAATAGCTGTGTAAGGCAGGTTCCACACAACTGCAGAATCTGCACAATAAACAAAGATTCCTCATGGAGCAATCTTCACTTGATGACCTTCCACTCACTGCAGCAGAGGCATGGTATTTACACACCTGCCACCACCAAAGTTACCTGCTCCCATCATTGTTTCTAGCCCATTCTAGCAGTGGTGCTGAACCTCAGCAGCTGAAGTCTTTGTTCTCACCTACCTTCACCTCATCCATGTATTTGGCAGCCTCTATTCTAGCTCAGATGGGCAAAAATGATTACTTCAGTCATGCCATTGTATTATACTTCTGATCTATGGACCACTAATGTCCATTACTCTACATGATGAGAAAGGGGAAGAAGTTAGCAGGCACATACTTGTATCTGAGAAGGAAAAGGATCACTCACTCACTAGGGTCTGGTTGCAGCAGTTAAAAAAAGATGCAACAAATTTCGGCTGATGTTGAGCTATGTGAAATTTCCATATCCAGATTCAATAACCATGAAATCATGAAGTAAAAAGAGCTCTCACCATGTAGGTGTCTAGTAAAGTAGGCAGATGAGCTTGAGGTTGTGTCCAAAGGCAGCTTATATGTGATAGCTGCCACACTCTTTATGTTCCCACCCCACTTCTAATCCACATTAAATGACAGAAAATGTTCTTCTCAAGTATATCCCCTGGCCCTTAATGTGGGTTAGAGGTGAGATGGGAACACCAGCTGCCACATACTACCTCTAAACTTCTTTTGAGTTTCTTCTTTAATGGGGTGTGTGTTAAGTCCAAACTATGGGCCTTTTTTTTTT
>MTQE01000401.1:5862424-5889709 GCA_014337955.1 Aspidoscelis marmoratus | reverse complement strand
GGGGGGGGGAGCACTTTAGACACAATAGTGTGTAACACTTGCATTCTCATCCCACCTCTAATCCACCTTTTCAAGCCCAAAATATTCATAAGAAGAGGAGAGCAAGACTAGTGTGTGCGACCATCCCACTGTGGACCATCTTTAAGCTACCTCTAAGCGCTGCTTTTTACCTCATGCAAATGAAGCCTTTATCTAAATAGAAAGTTGTGGAATATGCTAAGACTGCTTCCTATGTAAGCAGCAATAGAATAAGGTCCTCTGAAAATCACTTGGGTCGCACACCTCACCTCCTTCACAGACAAATCATACAGGCATATCAATTTGCCAGTGTAAGGAGCCTTTCCTTCTGCGATTACTCTGTTTTAAAAACTACTACATGTTTTGAAGGGGTGTCAGCAGCCCCTCCTAGATAACTTAAAGCACAAAGCAAACAGCACAATGTGGCGCAAAGCCCATTTTAAGTGTCAAGGCAAAGAACAGGGGCCTTGTAATTAAGTCTTTCAGTGTGAGGCCTACACATAGCAGACAAAGAACTGAAAAAGCCCAACTCAGCGATAAGATCAATGATAAATGCAAAAAACCTGATTTTTAATGCTATATATTCCCAGTTTTACCAGCCACTGGGAAACCTTTTATAAAAGCACATGGCAAAACAAAAGGAAGGATTAGATTCTACAGAATGAAAGGTGATGGATTTGTTTTCATTCCACAAAAGAAAAAAAAAATCATTCAGCCAGCTGAGCACTCTTATAACTTTGAAGCATGGAAAAGGTTAGAATAGAACCAGGATTGCTTTAAAGATCTGAAGACCTGAATTTCTGATTGCCGGTATGAGACTAGGGTGGACGAAATACAGCATTTCTGTCTCGCACAGTAGCTGACAGGAGCCAAAAGAACTTGCTTTTTCCCAAGGAAGTGTATACAGGATCCTTTTATTTAGATTTTCCAGGTTCTTTGAAATTCAAACCTGAAAGTCGCCTTGGCACGGAGACTATTATGGCTGGAAAAATGTCTCAAATGAGAACCACCTCTGAGCTTCAACCCTCCTTCCACTATTTGCTCTGTACACCACTGGCTCACACTTGAGGAATTAACTAGCAGGTATATTTTTCACTGAATAGCTTTCCTAGACATATTCAAAGGCAAAAGAAGAAACAGTGCATGGAGAAAAAGGATGGTACACAGGAACATGGGAAAGAAAAATACAAAAATGTAAGCTGAAAGAATTGTCAAAGAGTTAATGGGAAGTCTGGGGCTTTGACTATTTTTTCCCCCCTAATTTAAGCTTCATCCACACGTCATGGCTCTTGGAAAGCTGCTGTTACTCAGACTTCCACTCATAGCAGCAAGGACTCTGCCAGACTCCTTCGAGGACCAGAAATGAAGCCAACAGTCGGACATTTTTGGTCTGCAAAAGGGAATGCAGCAGGAGACATCCACAGCCCACAAGCACCCCCTCACATCCATATGGGGGAAGTAGGTGACTTCTTTCAACTGCAAGGGCTTAGGGTCCAATAAGTGACAGGAATATCAAGATACCCACCCCCTGGGCATCAGTATTGGCTGGCACTTTAGGCCAAAGTGTAAACTATCTTGTCTCTGATTTAAGTTGCTGACTATATTTATCTGTCGTATTTCTTTGATGTTATGATTATTGTTATCTTTGTTTTTTCCATTTGTTGTGAACCGCCCTGGGCAAAAATTTATTTTTGGAAAGGCGGTATATAAATAAAAATGGAAATGGAAATGGAAATGGAAAGTGTCAGAATCTGTAAAATAATTCAGAAATAGCTGAAGGGAATTACTGTTCTGCATAGCATTGCATACCTTTCCTTATAGAATGATTTGTGAAAGCAATGTCCATAAAATATGGCAGCTTTATTTATTGTCTACACTTTGAAGCTTGCCAGCAAGAATCTGAAAGCTCTCCCTGTACCTAATCCCTAGGTGCTATCGCATCTCTCCTTTTAAGTTTCCTATTGTTGCTGCCACAGAGCTGATTTTCTTGATTTTTTTATTTCTCTTAAATTTATTTTTATTTTATTTTTCATTAATGTTAATATAAGGGGCTTAATTTCATATTCCAATAGGGAGGCTGAAAGCGTTTTCAGTCTTTGGTGTTTAATAAGGGAAAATACACTCTAACAAAACAAGCATAAGGTGAGAATAAGGCAATTTTTTTAACAAAAATTCTAGAAGCATTGGAACCAACAATAAAAATGTCTCAACATGTCAGAAACAGTTGCCTTTATGGGGTGTAGTGGGAAAGTAGCTGATGAGGAGATAACAGACAAGTCAAAGGAGAATTGAAAGAGATTACAGAAACTGCAGAGATACTAAATTAATTCTATCAAGCCTAGATACTATCTTAAACTCAAATGTGAAATTGCTTAATTTCTAACATCTATATTTTAACAAGTCCCAAAATCAGACTCCATACTGAAACACAGGGATGTATATCATGAAATACTAAAATAAAAAGTCCAGAAAAATAAAGGAAAATACAGGTCAGTCAGTCCTGGATGAACTGATAGAAGAGTAAAATTCTTAAACATCATGAAGAATAAGCCTGCTGGAAAATACTGATTTCTGAGGAAGCCATATTGCCTCAAACTACCACATGGAAAGAATTATTCACTAGGTATTATAAAACTGGATTTCCAATCTTTTTCACAAAGTTCTTACTTGCAGTGCAGATTAACATCACTGCCATTGTAAAAAAAATCCCAACTAAGGGCTCCTGAGAACACATAGTAGTCAAGGTTCAGTTGTCAAAACGAAGGAGGATTCTGGGAAATAGTTGTATCTAAACAAAATCCCACATTTTCCTATCGCCATCTGGAGGCAACCTAAGTCTCCTTAAGCAACAGTAGCAGCTCTGCAGCAGAAAGGACAAAGAGGCTCACAAGAGGAAGAGCTCTCAGAACTGCTCTTCTGTTCAAGTACCCTAACTGCGTTCACACCTAAGTTTTAATCCAGCTCCAGTCCATCTTTAGAGTAAGAGAATGCACCTGCAAATTGTCCAGTCATTTTCTTTCCATATTATCTGACCCCAAGATGGGTTTTCTGAGTTAGATAATGCCAAAGGAAAACAGCTTCTCACGTTGCTGACCTGTCCTCTCACTCTAAAAGTGGACTGAAAGTGGACTTATAATGGCATGGCAACTATAAAAACTGTGGCTCCTTTAGCCTGGGCTTAAGAGGAGAATACCATATCTTGAAGCCAAAGATTAGCCAATTTGTCTCTTCCACACTCTCCTTCAGGCACCTATAAGAATTGTGGCTGCTTTAGATTGGGACTGAGAGAAGACCACCTCTTGTATGGCAGCTGAGCCTGCTTACCTGTTGTGCATCCTCCCCTGGGCACATAAAGGAAATGCCACTGCTTTGGACTAGTGTAGAGAGAAGGATGTTTCCAGCATTGCTTATGCTTCTCTTTTAGTTTACAATTACTTAATTATATTATGGTTATTACACTCATATTGTTATATTTGTATTACCTATAAAGTGTTGGTGGGGTTTTCTTTTGTTAACTATCTTCAGCAGTATTTGAAAAGATGTTATGTAGATTGATTGATCAATGAATCAATCTCACCTTTAATTCATATTAAAGATGAGCCAATACATTTGCAAACTGTTTCTTTTTTGCATTTAATGCAGATTAGAATTGGAATGGAACACTAAGGCCGTGTCTTCACAGCAACGTTATCTCGAATTCAAAACGTTTTCAATTCTCGGAGTCCACACTGCAGTTTGGCTTAACACGCTTTTCCCATGTTAAACCACCCCAAACCGTTCTGAATCTCAATCCTGATTTCAACAGGTCTCACTCCGGATCGTGCGCTCGATACGTGTTTAATTTTTTACTGTGTGGACAGTACCGTTTTCAGGGATGAGATTCCGTGTTCAGGGTTTCCCTCCCCCAATCGCACTGTATCCAATGGCTGTCCATATTCTGGGCACGTCATGTTTAAGGTTTCCCTCCCACAAAAGCTTGCGATTTCAAAAAATCCAGGCTTCACAGCAGCCTCTTTAGAAAGGGAAAAGGAGGGGAACCAGCTTGGCCACGGGTGGGAAATGACCTTTGGGACACTTTGCGGAGGTGTCCTCTCGCCCCGAAAGTGGACTGAAGATGGAGCAGACCTTAGGTGTGAGCACAGCCCTGGTGGTCCACAGCTGAGGCGGCCCCCTATGGCCCCAGGCACCTGCCAACCATGGCTGGTCCTTGCTTGGCAGCTGCCCGGTCCAGCTCGTGGAGGTGGAGAGTGATCTGGGCTACCCAGCGAGTGCCAGCCCTGCCAGCCCGCCAGCCTGCAGTGGTGCCACTCCTGTTCAGTCCCATCCCGGTTGCCCTGCCCGCCTTGAATGGAGCCAGTGTGCGCCACTGATGAGCACCGGTGCCCGCCCTGGGCTGGCTGGCCATAGGCAGCTGCTGCCACCGCCGCAAGACCAGCGCGCAAGGAGGATGCTGCAGATTCCTGGAAAAAACAACAGCCGGCGGGATCAAGAGCAGCAAAGGGGAAGGCGAAGGGGGGACGTGGGGGAAAAGGCCCTTCTGTGCCTGCTGGTGCCTGCTGCAGCCACCCTGCCCGGCTCAAGGCGAGGTGAGGGCTCCTGGGCATCCGCCTGCTGCTGGCAGCAGCTGGGCAGCAGGGGAAAGGAGGAGGACCCCCAGGAAAGGGAGACCCCCGGGGATGGGGGGGATTGGCAATCTCTCCCCCCTCCCTCTCAAGCAATGCTTGGGGGGCTTGGGGAGAGAGGGCTACACCTGACGCACTTCGGCCTGCCAGCTGGGGCCTTAAGAGAAAGGCCTTGCTCTCTGTGCAGGGGAGCTTTGTGTGAGCGGGTGTGTGTGTGCGAAGGCGAGTGAGTGAGAAGGGCCCCGGTCACACCTAAGGTTTAATCCAGCTTCAGTCCAACTTCAGAGTGGGGGTGGGGTGGGGGCACTTCAGCATAATTTTCTTACCATATTATCTATCCTAAAGGGGAATTTTCTTGTCACTTTGCTGATGTATTCTCTCGCTCTGAAAGTGGACTAAAGCTGGATTAAACCTTCAGTGTAACCACAAGCCAAGGTTTTAATCCAGCTTCGGTCCACTTGGCTTGGGGTGGTTCCCTCGCTACAGTGTAGCGCTGCTGTGAAGGCTGGATTTTTTGAAATCGCAAGCTTTTGTGGGAGGAGGATTCCATGCAAATGTCATTTCACAGCAGGAGGAACTCCAATCAGGGACAGGGAGTGGGCAACATGACTGGCAATGGGCGGGCGGGGAGGACAGGATTGCCATGCAGACTCCGAGGATTGATTCTGAGATAAGGTTGCAATCGGAATGCCTCGGGATGCCGCTGAACCAGATCAAGTTGAAAGCCGTGGAGACAGTTTCAACCCGGTTCAATTATTTCAGTTTTGGGAAAGCGATATAAGGCATCCCATGGGGATGCGGCCTAATTGTCATCAATAAGCTCTTCATCTCATGTGGATGCACCTTCATTTTCATTGGATGACCCCACTTTGTCCATAGCATGCATTATTTCATGCATCTTTATCATGTCCCCTCTCATGCCTTACTTTCATTCTAAACTAAAAAGTGCCAAATGTGGTAAACCTTCCTTACAGGAGGGCTCCTGTAGTCTCTTGATTATGTTAGGCAAGATCCACACCACACTGCACCCATCCTGTGCCCTGTCCAATACTAAGGGAGTGCTCCTTTTGCAGAGAGGTAAAAACTGCCCTCCAGAAGGGAATGTGGACCTGGTTCACTCCTGTAGCCTCAAACTTCAGGATATGTGGCCTCAGAAAACAGTCTTCCTCCCCCAATGTGCTCAAACAATCACTCTAGTGGGGGGGGGGGTTTTCCACTGACCTCCCTTAATCCAGATCTAAGATGATCCAGATCTAAGGAATGGGTCTGGATTAAGGTAGGTACCCGATGCAACCCCATGAGCAGTGAAGCACCCAATAGCAATGGGTGCTAGGCTGCCCGCAGTGGAAACACCGGTGCACCCATGTGGCGAATCCAGATCGACCCACGTGGGGCCCGCCCATAACCACAGGTTTTTGGGAGGACAGGGGTGCAATCTCCATAGACTCTCCAGAGATTCTTCAAAGATTCTCTGGAGTGATCTGCCGCAAGCCTCCAAGATTCTCCGGAGCCTTTGACAAAGGTCTGTAGGATTGGCATTGCTCTCACGTGGGGTCCTCTTTGGAGCCTGTGCTATGCTCCGCAGCCAGCTTTGGAGCTGGCTTCAGAGACTGTGCACAGGCTTCAGAGCTTTGGGTTTGGGGGCACCCCCCCCCATGGGTGCACACACACACACACAGAGTGCCACCCTAGACCCCATTGCTCAATCGCAGTGGAAATGCACTCCATATAATCCAAATTTGATGCCTGAAGACCATTGTAGACCCCTTTAATGGGGTCTACAGGAAATCCAGATTATAATTCCTGAAGGACCCAGTCAATCCGGATTTCCCTAGAACTAGTGGAAACAAATGTGGCTCTAATGGAGTCTGCAGTGGAAATTGAGTCTTCCTGCTTTGAGCCTAATGGGTCTTTAATGGGTCCCTAATGGGTACTTAGTGCTAGTGGAAATCCCAACCCCCCCAGGTCTAAAGTACTTCCGCACTATCTCACATCTGTGCAGATCTTAAAACAATTGCCTTCTTTTAAACCTCTTAGGAGTCCTTTTTAGATGTGGCAACCAAAACTATGCACACTATCCTTGGTATGATCACACCATGTGTTGGCATAAGACCACTATAATATTGGTTATTTTATTTTGAATATCATCACCGGCAAACTATTGGTCATTTGAATAGCTAAGGCATGCTGGATAGTTTCACTGAATATCAACATCTGCTCAGTCTTTGAGTCACTTCCCCACCCTTTTTACTGTGTGTGAATGCAGCCACAATACAAGGATGGGTAGTGGTGTTTGAATGGATGAGTTGGAAGCACCAGATTACACATGTCATATCATGTCAACAAGACACAACCTTTTTGTTATTAAAGAATAGTGGTGGTTTGTCTGCCTCCAGAAGTATATATTGTAATAACCCAACCCATTTTGTTTTGTTTTAAACTGTTGCTTTCTCCCATAATCCTTCATCAGTGCTATAGATTCACTATTGTCCTGACAAAATAACAAAACCCACACCATGTATTTCTCAGTAAATAACAGCTACTACACAAACCTGACTGTGGAAAAGTCATACTCATGCAGCCATTAATTATTTCCATCCTCCTCTCTAACCGCAAAACCCAGTGCTGTTATGTGTAACTTTTCTAAAGTATTCACCTTAAAGTTAAAAACAAATAAAGTCAAAACAAAATGAGATCCTTCACTCACCTGAATAATCATATACCAGATATAGCCTTGGATTTGTGGTCTGGCCTTTAAGGCACTTCTCCATTCTCAAAGAGAGTTAGTAGTTGAAATGCTCTTCAAGGAAACATTTCTCCCTTTCTACATTATCCTTTTTTTAGAAAATCCCTTCCACTAATCAACCTAATAGCCTAGGCCTGCAGGTAGGTTTATGGTGTTGGAAAGGCAAAGCAACTGGAAGTCTTGTATTCACCCACCTACACAATGGCACTAGCTACATAAGGTGTCCAAGCCAATTCAAGCTCAGAGATGGAAATATGCAACCACAGATTGGGTGTTGGTGTTCAATAACACAGGAAGGGAGTGATAAGGCAACCACAAGTGTCAGATACAAAGCCATGATACGAAAGAAGATGGTTAGTACAGGAGTCAGACAAGGTAAGACTGGGTGTGATTCATCTGCTTGAAACCAGGAAGGTACTTATAAAATAAGGAGTGAGCAGTGAAGTAGTCAAGTTTGCTGATGACACTAAATTGTGTCCAGTGGTAAAAAGAACAAGGACTGCAAAATGCTCCAAACAGACTGGGGCCTGTGTGTCAAAACAGCAGGCACTGTTCAGTGTGAGCAAATGTGAAATGATACACAGGCGCAAACAGCTCCAACTACACATATAAAAAAACACCTGGTAATGAGCCTTCTGGTGCCACATATCCACTTGTGGTGGTGCCACCTCATGGTGAGAGAGTCACCACGTTTTTGGGTGCAATCACCATCCAAGGTACCATTTCTGGAGAGTGCAATTTGTTGTGCTCAGCAGAGGTGCTTTGGATCATTGCTTCAATTGACACCTCCGCACTCCAAAACTGCAACAAGGAAGTATCATTTAAGGTAGCAATCATGGCACTTCCACCTAAGTTTCTAAAGCAGAGAGCCAGCCATAGAGTAATGGGATGTGCTTGTGGTGACTGACCAGGAGAGAGAAGACTAAGCAGATGTTGATAGTTCAATGAAACTGTTCATTCAAATGACCAATAGCATGCCAGTGATGATATTCAAAATAAAATAAAACTACCAGGTCTAGAGACCATGGGCCTGGTTGCCTTAGCACACATAACCATCAAGTAAGCCCATTTTCTGATTGCACCCTCGGCTTTTGACAGCATCCACCCTATTTTTCTAAAATACAGGGCACTCAACTGAGGAAGGTTTGTGTGCTGCTAAGAAGCTCCACAATTGCTTCCTGCCACTGAGATCATCAAAGGAAAGCTTGTATCTGCTTTTGCTGTTACTGGGAAATGTGTATTTTAAAGAGACACAAGTCTGCTGCAGCCATATCTTGTCTTTTAACCCCAGAGTAAGGGGAAATTAGATGGCTCAAAGCCTTCCTCCAGAGGTTTCATCAGGGTCAACGATGCCACCTGGGTTGAAGTAAACTTCAATTGCTTATATCTTCTTCTTTCCTTGAAATGGAAGGTGTGCCATCTTGACCCTTGCTTCTAATTTAAGCTTCATCCACATGGCAGGCAACTGGTCATACCAAGAAGTTGCCTTAGTGGTTTTGAAGGTCTCTGTATATTGTTTCCACTAAGCACAGTACAGCAAATGCCATCTCATACACTCAGACCAGATGTATGTATGTACGTATGCATGTATGTATGTATGTATGTACGTATGTACGTATGCATGCATGCATGTACTTATTTACTTCCTAGCTTCCTCACTCATACTCTCTCACAGAGAGAGAGAGAGATTTCTGTAACTCACCAGTAACTGAATTTATCTGGGTGGCTTATATACAAAGTATAGCAGAAGTTATTCTCTTTACATGTTACTTCCATGGACTGAAATATCAGTTGATGCAACAATGATGCAGTAATCTTTGACTAGTGGCACTGAGCATCACATGGCATCCTCTTCGGCCAGGTTTACTGAAATCAGTTTCTCTTTCATCCTCTGCCACTTGACCAGATTTAAAATGTCAATAATAATAATATATATTTGGCAGCTGAAGTATACATAAGAATATAATAGGAGCTCTGCTGGATCAGGCTATAGCCCATGTAGTCCAGCATCCTGTCACACACAGTGACTCACCAGTTGCTTCCAGGAATTGTCAAGAGGAAGACAAAGGAAAAACCTTCTCCTGCTCTTGAATGCCTGTATATCATTTTTAGAGGCATCCTGCCTACCTCTCCAACGTGGAGGCAATGCATAGTCATTAATTCCAGTAGCGACTGATACACCTGTGCTCCATGCATTTGTCTAACCCTTTCTTAGAGCTATCCAGGCTGCTTACTGCCACCATCTCTTCTGGTAGTAAATTCCAAAGACCAGTAACCCTCTGGGTGAAAAATATACTTGGTCATTTTCTATACATCTCTTAATGGGCTCAGGCCCTGGGCGATGAAAGTAACTTGAGTGTGCTGCAGCTGTCCATTAGTTTAGGTGCCCAAGGGTGGCAGATGCCCTCAAGAGTCATTTTTCCCTCCCTTCAAAAAGATTATTTCTGGAGGCACTTGCCACCCATCAGGATGGACTGCAGGCTTGAAAATGGTCCTAGTATGGAGTCAGAATGCCCTTCATACCCTCACTGGGCACTTTTTTGCCCATTATGGACATGGATTAAGAATATTTCACTGAGCAACTGACAATTGTAGTGAATTGCCACAAGAATGCAGCAGCTCCCTTGAATAGCTCCTGTTCTGATATCACAAACAGAAGATCAGAGGCTTTGGCCAGTTTGCTCCTTTTCTACAGTGTGGGTGGCAGACATATCGTCTTTGGCCTGTGGCTAAACCAAGAATTTGAATCCATACTTTTTCAGAGTGCAGAGTATCTTTGTAAAGTCACAGATCCCAAACAGTGTTACTGTAACATGACCTTTTGGAAAAATGTTTAAATATTTAAGGGAGGGGTGTTAGGATAAACACCCATTTATTAAATGCTTATGATTTGTTTTATTGATATATCCAAACAAATCAACTTTTCCTCAGCCCTTGTACCATTTAAATGGCATCAGTGTTATGTTAAAAGGGAGAGCGGGTGATGATTTACATATGGCGAAGGGCGGAGGATGGTGGCCAGGAGGGACAGCTGTGAAGCTTCATCTAAGGCATGCCTAGGGAGCAACTTTGGTGCTTTCACTTGGTCCCAGTTGTCTCACAATGGATAAATGTTCACATTTATCGGAAGACAACTGAGGCGAGATTTTCAAAGCCACCTCTGAGCTGCCACAAAAGAATGTGCCTTGCACACTCTAATACTTTCGTAAACGGAATTATGGGTCCCTTGGTTCCTGCATTTAGTTGTACATCCCCAGGACCCATTTAAAAATAAATGAAAGCTCAAAGGAACCTTTGAGAAGATGTCAAGGTTCCATATCTGAGCGAGTAGCAAGCATTTTGAAAAATATAGCAATAAAACCTAGTAGAGAGGAAAAGGCACACCATGAATGTAAGAAAATATGTGAGCTTGAGGAGTGTAAGTACCACAAAACAGGTAAAGATAAAGTTCAGGTTAAAAGAAAAGTGCGATTGAATCTAGTTAAAATAAGGGATGCTGAGTCTCACCAAAATCCATGCTGTTAACAGCACAATCCTATACATAGCAGGTCCTGCATGAGCACCAGACAGCTCTCTTTTTAGCCATGAGTGCTTCACAGCAACCCAGGAGTGGGTAGAGGACCATCTTTTCAGCTGATGGTTCATGCATCCCCTCCTCAAGGCCAAGGAACAAAAGCTCCCTAGTGTTGCAATTTCTGCTAAAAGCCATAACACAAAGCCCCAGAGTTAGACCAGGGCCTTTTCTGCACTTGGTCTTATTCTGGAATATATCTCAAGATAGCAGTATGCAGGCCACAAGCTAATGCAGACTATCACAGGCCTCACTTGGGGCCTTCCATATTCTGCTCTAGCATGCAGATAGCAGGTCCCTATTCTGGGATACATTCCAGAATAAAACCAAGTGCAGGAATGTCCCTGGAAGAGGACCGTTTTCAGTCATTCACATAATGGAATTTAGACTTTGCCATGGAAGGTAGACTAGACACGTGCACTCTGCCGACAGGAGTAAGCCCGGCCCACAGCAGACAGGTGATGTGTTTTTTCCCACTCTGTAAAATTAGTGCTCCTAGTAGTGAACTGCCACACAGGAATGGGTGCGGCACCAGTGTTGTGCAGATTCCCGCACATCATTATGACTTCACTGCATAGCAACATGCAGTCACTGTCCTTCAGCTCCTCTTTTGGCAAAGCTGCTTTGGGTTGTAAAGAGCTTGCCCATGTCTGCTCAGAGGAAAACATAATAGTTTGTGACATTTATATCCCAACTTTTTAAAAAACATCTCAAGGTTCACTTTATACTCCTCCCCTCCATTTTTTTATCCCAGCCTATTAGGTGTTGTTGTTTTTCCGGGCCTCCCAGCCCAGTCCTGGCTTTCAGTGCCACTAAGGGAGGGGAGGATGTGGCACAGGGGTGGGCTGATGTCAATCTGGCTTCCAATGAGGAGAGAGGGGGCAAAGAGGAGGTGGCGCTACTCCCCCGTGCCAGGGTTTGGCACGGTTTGCATGGGGACGCCTCCATCCACGCCCAGCCCGTACCTAGCCCGCATTGCTGGGAATGGCATGGGGACGGGCTGGGAGGTTGCATGGGGATGTGACCTGAATGTGTTTGCTTATTTCTATTTGATAACTTTGAACCATTTTAAAGCACATCTCTGAATCTGATGTACTCAGGCAGCCTCCACAAGCCTCCACGTTTGAGAGGGTGAAAGAGCAGCCTCCATCCCAGAGGTGAGAGACACCTCCTTTGCACCCACCCCACCTCCTACCCTTACAAATATCAAAGCCAAGAAATGAAAGTTTCCTAGCTTCCAAGTGCCTTTCTGCACTTAACTGTTCAGGTCCAGATCTGTGGATCCAGATCAAGGATTAGTTGGTACCAGTCTGTTGTGGACCAATCCCTGCACAGGCCCTGAAACTCATGCAAACTTCAGAGCTGGCTGCAACAGTCAGAAACAAATGTTCCTGGCTACAGAGCCTCGGAGGTCCCATTTTTGCATCACAAGAAGGAATGCTGCTAAAAGTAGTCCCCCATGGCTCTAATATGCCAGTGGACCTTGCTGTCAAGGTTTACTGGCATTCCAGACCAGAAGTGGATCAGGATACCATTGTGGGCCTCCTGATCTGGAATATCTCATACACCAGCATGTGGACAAATGAGGCTATAATCTGCACCAGCATGTGGACAAAGGAGGCCCAAAAGAGTGTGATTATACTGTTGTCTATTCCATAATTGCATAAAGGTCCAAGGCTTCCATCCAGACCCATTAAGCTATGCAAAAAAGAAAAAAAATCCCCATTGCCTAATGAGCCTGAGCAGATGATGAATTAGATAGGTCTCCTGCTCCACTTCCATTCATCTGCACCATGGAGGCAAGTTCTGGGCAATAAGCACACTGGTCTGCAGATGACATTGATATAAATGGGAGAATCTCATTCAAACAGTTGCAAAAGTGGCTGGTACATAAGGGCAAACTGAATTCATTGTTAGCTAACATCTACATTAGCGCCTCCAAATGCTCCAGAGGCCATGAATGAAAGCCCCTGGCCTTCAGAATTCCTGAGGGGGCCATCTCAATGGCCAGTATACCTACTTCCTAGTAAACCAATAGACCTTAAAAACCAGGTCTACAGGTAGATCAGATCAAGATGCCTTTTTGGATGTCCTAGTCTGGTCTATGCTTTTTCCTGTTTGGGCAGAGTGTACTAGGATGGGGAGGGGACTATTCCATTCCACAGTAATGTGTGGATAGCAGAGGCCTAGACCAGGTCTATAATCTGTCAAGAAAAGGCCCTTGATCTTCAGTCCACCAGTCCCAACCAGACACTAGCCACCAATGCATAGAAGGAGCTCCAAGTATGCAGTGAATCCTCCAGAAAATCCAAAGCCTGAAGCTGTATTTTTTCTGAAAGCAGAGTTTGCAGAAATCTGTGAATAATAATCATTGCACAACAACAGTAATAGATACTTTTGATCTTTTGAAATAAGCTGTGGCTCTCCAGTAGAAATGGCATCTTCTCCTTACCTTTCTTTCCTGCTGAGCAAATAATAAAGTATCCCCTGATTTCAGAGGAACCTGGCTGGATTCATTATCTATAAGTGGGTGAAAGCAATCAGCTCACACCGATCCCTTTTGCCTGTGAGTACTGAAGCAATTTTATCTTCCTATCAATTACCAGCAGGTTCAGTGCCACATCACAGAGAATTGTTTAAAAACACATGAAGGAACAAAAAGAAAAAAAGAAAAGTTCCACGTACAGCATAAACTTATTGTTTTCTCTTTCTATGCTTTGGAGACTTTATTGGCCTGTAAAATATTTTTACATTTATTACACTTTTAATGAGATCTCCAAGAATCAGCAGTGGTGTAAATAATGAAAACAACACTAGTAAATGTCCCCATAAACCTCACACCAGTCCTTTGATGCTAACCTGCAGGTCTTTTTCTCTCCTTTTCCTTGTCCTCTTCTCCTTCTAACCCACTATATTTTAAGTAAATGCCGAAGTCAGAGAGGAAGATATCAAAAGGACAATGTACCTCTTAGGTTTGCAGGTCAGAGCTCTGGTGCTAAAATGGCTCTGCATGATTAAAGCCCCACATACCTTATATATCTTAGCAGGCACGCTTTGCTTTTAAATTGTTGCAGGACAGACTTCAACAGAATAAATAAGTTCAAGATTCAGCAGACAGAGTAAAGCTTTCTACAGTGTGTATTAATACTTGGGGCCAGCACGCATGCAGAAAGGGAAAACAAGTATACTCCACTTCCTTTTTTCTGTTGTCATTTGTTTAATATACCATTTATATGGCATCAACACAATTGATTTAAACAGAAAAGAACATCAATAGGTACACCCTAGTCAAATTGTGGCTCAGCAGCTTGAGTGCAACTCATCAATGGTAACTTCCCAGAGTATCAACAAAATGGTTGCTGGGACAACAGAAAATAAGGCGGGAGCACTGGATCCTACTTGTGGGCTATCTAGTCCATCAATTTGTCCTCATGATGGCCAACCAGCAGCACTTGGAAGCCTACCTACCAGCAGGACACGGCTTTTGGGTCCATATCACCACCTACTGCCACTAGGGCAAATAGCTCTGACTTCCACATATTGGTCCAAGTGTTTTTGAAACCATTTTTGAAGCTTTTATTTTTACAGTGAATGCCCACTCTCTTGACACTTTCATTTGAATCATCTACCATAAATTAATGCCTCTTTCCTGATCAGTCACAAAATCAGGAAGTCTGGCCTAGCATGTGGACAGCAAAGCCACTATTCCAGAATGTATCCAAGAATAAGGCTTTGTTCGCATCTAAGTTTTAATTCAGCTTCAGTCCACTTTCAGACTGAGCAATAATGCATTGGCAAAGTGTGTTAAATAAAGTAGAAAGAAAAGGACTGGCTATTTTACTGATGTGTTGGCTCACTCTGAAAGTGGACTGAAGCTGGTTTAAAATGCAGAAAGACCCAGTAAGGAAAGGACCAAAGAAATGGTCTACCTTTGAATGCTCCTCTGGAGAAGCTGGGAATCAAGCTTTCAACTCCCTGCTTCCCAAGCATTTTCCTCTACCACTGAGCTATTGTGTGCGTGTGTGCGTGTGTGTGCGTGTGTGTGAGAGAGAGAGAGAGACTCAGAGAAACAATGCGATAGATAGATAGATAGATAGATAGATAGATAGATAGATAGATAGATAGATAGATAGATAGATAGATAGATAGATAGATAGATAGATAGATAGCATTTTGGATTAAAAACTGCATGCAGATAGTGCAGAAAACAAAGATTTGCATTTACTTAGGAAATCAGAAATCAGTTCTGTTTATCATCTTCTCTAGATTGGGCTTTGCACAAATTAAACTACCAACAGAAATCAAACTACAAAAATAATGTGCGGCCTGAACAAATACCACCTCCTTTCTGTCTGAAAGGTCAAGGAACTTAATGAAGTATCAGACTACAGACACTCAGGAATACAGACAGTATCTGGTGACCTGATTTCTTATCATGCAATGTTCGTATATTCAAGCCTACTGATAAAGTGACTGTGGGGGCAGCTACCAGAATACACAAAGTGTGTGGGCTTCTTCTTCCTGCTATCCGCAGCAATTCAAAACTATCTGCCATTGATACACATAGTCCAATGACCCACTGAACATTTAAAAAAAAACCTAGTCTGTCTGGCCCTTTGAGATCAGAAGGACCAGATAGGAGCCCAGTCCATGACCCAATGGCAAATCTTGCACTGTTTGTAAAGCATTTGGACAGTGCCGCTCCTAAGTGTCTCTCTTCAGCCTTGAGCTCTGTGGTTTCTTTCATGCATTTGATCCTCCACCCACCCAGCCAGCCTTTGTGGTTGCCTTTGAGGATTTTGCAACTGTCTTCAGTGACAAGATGAGAAGACTCCAGGATGCGTCACTGGGTGAAGGGAAAGTCCAGACCAACTACATTATTGCTAGTTGCACAAAGAAAGAATTTTAGGGGAGGGGTCTAGATAGGTTTTGACAATTGTGCTAAATCCATGGGGATATAATCTCCCTGCCTCAAAGAAGAAACGGAGCCTAGGGGGAGGGGAAGCTGTACAGACACCTTAAAACATACCTCTCCCTGGAAAATCCCCAAAGGCTTTGTTCTTTGTGCACAGTGCTCCATAAAAAGCTTGTCTAAAAACCAATGATGACCACAAAAATAATTCAGCAAGAGCTCCTTTCCCAAGGGAAAATGTTTCTGCAGATTCAACCATAAACAAGGTGTCCTCTACTTTTGCGTTTCTGAAGGAGGAGGAATTTACTTTAAGCTTTTATCTCAAAGCCTGCTTTAGTGTACATGTGAATTTAAAAATGTGGGACTCTTATTCATGTGACTGCAGTTTACATTCCAGTGGCTACAGGAGCACACGGGACTTCCCTTTGCCACTCAAGGTTTTTTAGCACCACAGGAACTTAGGGCCGGATTCAATAAAAATTCCTTCCAGCATCTCCTGCACAGAAACACACCCAGCTGCTAACAAATCATTCCTCCACCCCCCCACCCCCACCCCCGCCCAAGCCTGGCTTTGGCAGCCACTGCATCAATGTTGGACTCTTTCCAATTGGGCTGTTATACTCTGAATTGCTAGCTTAATTTATTAAACTATTACATTTCACTTTTTGTCTCATGGGCACACAGAGGGGCTTACCCTCTCTCTTTATCTCCACTTCTTCCACGTACACATAAACCAAATGGTTCTTTAGCACTAAGTAGCTCTGTTGATTTATTCCATATCTGGCCAGGTGACTTCATTTCTAGGCTTTGCAATCGAAGAATAAGAGCACCATCCCAAGTTTTTGTTTATTTATAAGTGACTGCTTACACGCGAGCAGTAGCAAACCACTGTTAAAACACCCTGATGGGCCCTGGTGCTAAGCAATACTCAACAGCTTCAGCACACTGACACCCAAACTTACTTGCTGAAACTCCAGTCTGGAAGGACCGAACTGCACTTGTTCAGGCAGCTGGCTAGTAGTTAGAATCAAGTTAAGTGTTTACAGATTTTTTTTTCTATTACTCAGCCCATAAACCAAAATATTTGGTCTCACAGATTTAGCTAAAATATTTGGGCTATGTTTATACAATCTAGGACTGTTCAGAATTTTTTGTAAGATCTTGAAGATATTCCATTGCAAAGTTTTATATTACTGATGAAGATGATGATGCTACTTGTTATTTCACAGTTTTATACATATAGTTCTTCAGGTTGTATAAATCTGTGCCCTTTACTCTACCTACTCCCATTTTACTTTTGCTACAACTGAAAAGTGAGGACCAGCCCAAGTCATGCGGTAAGTTTCCAGACTGAGTAGGAATTTAAAACCAGGCTGTCTTCATGTGCTCTGGACGCAAGGCCATCAGCCACCCCCATGCCACGTTGAGGGTCTATCGATGCCATGTTAGTTTATTGCCTCCCCTTCCCCAAAAAAGATTGATCAGTAGAATAGGATATAGGATATAGTTATTGTGCCAGCATAATGCCACACACCTCTGGAGCTCATCATACTTTCCGAACTTCATCACATGCAAGGAAAAAACAAGAGGAGCTCCAGGAAATTGATTCTGGCACAGTGCTGAAGGAGCCCTTGAATGCCTGGCAGTTCACACTTTGGGGAAATCTATAAAGGCCCAGTACCAGGCAAACCGCCTTGCCTGAGAGGAGTGGAGGAGAGGCAGGAGGCTGGGCTGCTCTGCCATCTTGCTCCCAGCAGTGCCCCTCCCTCTTCCAACTGCTCCCATCACAAGATGGCAAAGAGACTATGGCAGCCGAGCCACCAGTTGAGAAAATGTCTGTTCCTAAGGCTGAACAGGGCACGGCTGAGTAGATGCCAGCTGACCATCTCTGCCATCATCCAGTTTGTCATCAATGAAGAGAAAATTCCAGCAATAAGAAACAAACAGAAGAACTGGAACTGAAGATCTCACGTGCTTGTTTTTTGCTGTTCCCTGTTTCCTCCCACACCATTTTCCTTTTGTTTCTTGTCTCTTTAGATTGTAAGCCTGAGGGCAGGGGCCTGTCTAAGATTAATATAATATTGTAACCTGCCCTGAGACCTTTGGGTATAGGGCGGGATAGAAATACAAATAAATAAATAAATAAATAAATAAATAAATAAATAAATAAATAAATAAATAAATAAATAAATAATATTTTACCACTTCATTCTGGACAGTTCCCAGTATTCCTCTGGTTCCTGCATGCAGCTCCACTGAGCAAGGAACCAATGATACATGGATCTAGTGAAAAACTGATATAGTCTGAGGCCTAGAAGACACCCTGAAGAGACATCCAACTTGGCCTGTCTTCACAGCACCCTCTGATGAAGGGATGTAAGAGCACTTGGGGGGAACTGACGGAACCTCCAACGTGTAAGAAGCCCAAGGCACAAGAAGGCAATTCTGAGGTCACGCCTCAAACACTTAACTGGGCCAGTGCTATGGTGGATTGTGTTGTGTTTGCACAAGGGCCTACTGCACCTAAATACAGAGAGCATGAAGGCCCTCCATGTACAAGCTAGCTAACTTGAACAACATTGCATTAGTGATGGATATGGAGCTGTCAAGCGGCAGAAGTGCTTCCCCAAGGTCACTTCAGAGACTTAAGGCCTTTCTGCACTTAGGGTCTTTATGCACTGGCTGCGGAAACCCCATTAAGAACACACTGAAGACACATAGAAGACATATACAGGACTTACCTTCTGCACTGGAGGCCGGATCTGGGACCTTCAAGGCAGCCGCTTCCGCACACTGGCACTCGAGACCCGTTCTTAATGGGGTCTCGCTGCTGAAAGATCCAGCCACTGGAAAGACCTGGAAAATTAGGTCTTCAATCCAGCCCCTCGCCTCGATCCATTTGGAAGCAGGACGCTTCCACACATGGAGAGGCGAGGGGCCAGATGTGCTGGCAGCCACCATCTTGGAAAGGGCAGAAGCAGGCTGGTCTGCCTCTGGAGCCCCTCCCCCGGATGCTGGCGGAAACGCATGGTGATTGGCAGCTGAATGCTCCAGTCCTGTGGCTCCAGGGGCAGCATCGACGCCACGGGAGACCAGCTGTCTTTCGGAATGGTTGCTGCGGCCTCCGCACAGCCCCCAAAAGATCTGGCCCTCAGTATCCGCACTCCACACACGTGTGCAAATGCACAAGGCCTCCTCAGATCCGTCCCTATTTCAGACGCATCCTGTGGAGGACGGATCACTGGGAAATGGATTTTCTTTAATCCGTTTCTCGGCAGCCAGTGCAGAAGTACCCTTAGCTCTATTCTGGAATGCAGTCCTCTTCTGGGTCTTCTTTGTCCACATTCTGGCCTGAACTAGAGAGGCCCCACTCCCAATAGCATGCTCCAGCTGCACCAGATGGAACATAACTGAAATCAAGAGACCCAAAAATGCCCTCCTGATCTGGTATAATTCCAGGTGTAATTCTGGTAAAACAGGTCCACCAGCATGCTAGGGTCATGGGACATCCATTTCAGTAGTTCCATGGAGTGCCAAGGATTGGCTTCAAATCTCACATTACCTTCAGGGCCAGAATGGAAGCTGACCCAGAAGAGATCAGGAGCAGCACCTCCTTAATCTGAATCAGCAGATCCAGATCAGAAGAGGTAAGTGCAGAAATGCCCTTAATTTGCCAGCTCACTAGTAATCTTTTACAGGTTCCCATTATAAGCTTATTTCAGTTTCAAAACGGTTTCATTCCTCGCAGTTCCCATGTCAGGTTGGCTTAACACGCTTTCCGCATGTTAGTATCACCCCAAAGCATTGTAAATCTTAATCTTAATTTCAACAGGTCTCACTCCGGTTCGTGCGCTTGAAACGTTTTACATTTTTTACTGTGGGAACGATACCGTGTTAAGGGATGAGAATGCGTGTTTAGGGTTTCCCTCCCCCAATAGCTTGCTTCCAAAGATAGTGATTTTACTGTAAAAATCCACCCCTTAAAGCAGTGGCTACACTGTAGCAATATACCCACTTCACACCTGATAACAATGTTGCAATTCTCTGCAATTTTGAAAGTTCTGACCTTTAAAAAAGGGAAGGGAAAGGAAAGGAAAGCAGCTGCAGGTTCTGTTTCAAAGGCTGTGGCTGTGAAGGGGGCTTTAGCTGCCACCGCTGATGTGTGCTCTGGGCAATGGGGAGAGAAGGAGAAAGAATCACTGCCTGCCCACTGCCGTTTTTCCTCCATCCAGGCAAGCGGCAGCCACCCAGCCACCCAGCTAGGCTCCCTGAAGGGGTCTCTTATGGGTGGCGCATTCACGCCAGGAGGAAGAGGGCAGGGCAGCCCTGAAAAGCGGCTTTTAAAAAGTAGCCACTTGAATCCCCCCTTGAGTCACATATGCCATGTACGATCCTCAGAATCCGGATCGAACGCGATTAAGTTAAAAGTAACGGGATCAGGCAAATTCGTGTTTGCATCCAGTTCTATTATTTCGGTCTAGGGAAACTGAATTAAGCTTATAATGGGAACGCGGCCTGGGTTTGAATTCTGAGTAAAGGCAAAATATAGACCATTACACTTCACTTTGCCAGCCATTCTGAGTCCCCTTAAAGGGTGAGAAAAGCAGGGTAGAAAAGCCAGCTCTTCTTCATTTCAGTACAATAAAGACATCAGAATAACATACAGATAATCACAGCACAAAAGGATGGAAAATTCTGTCAGGAAGGAGTTGGTTAGACAAAAACAGTATGGTACACAGCCAGCACAGTATTTTTCTTGCCTCATATTATGTACATATAGAGCACCCAGGGGATATTTAATGGTGAGAACGTATGGTGAAAGAGAACTTTGTACAAAGACACGATGTTTTGTACGGACAGTCTGGCTCAGAATACAAAGAGCACATTTTTTTACTTCACTGAATTACCCCAACCGTCCTCAGACATGGAACATTGCTAACCCTTGCACTCTAACAACAATTTTGAGTATCTCTACTTGCAACTACAGACACAGGCACTTTATGTATATCTAAGGGCCTGACTACACCAGAGTTGTTTGGTCTGCATTTTTCCTTCACTAGCCCAAATGTGATAAGCTGACATGGCAGAAACGAAGTTTTACACTTATGCTCCTCCTGTTTCTCATACCACTCCAAGAAGCTTTTCCCTTTCAGCCCATCATTTTCAAACTCTTCTTGTGCCACTTGATCGGTGAAGTTCCCTGCCATTCAAATTTGATTTTATTTCTTTATTTCTTCTTTACTGTGTTCCTGCACATCTTCTGCCCATCCATCCTTCCAGATGCAACACGTATACTTTGCTGACTCACTCTAGGCAAAACCATCCCCATTCAAAAGGCCTTTCTGAACTCAAAGGCCATGGTCTGGATCAGTGAGTCTAGACTAGCCAGGCCTGCTGGTTCAGAACATGGAAAGGTATAGTCTGCGACAGCACAATCTGTACAACTGCACTGGCCTATATCAACCCCTGCTCTGATCTCCAAGCTCACGTGAGCTTCGAGGCCAACTTCCAAGAGCTATGAAGGGTTCATAATGAAAGTTCCTAGCCTCAGAGCTCCCAGAGAACCCATTTTGGTGACATGCTTCAGTGTGCTGCCAAAATGGGTTCCTTGGTAATCCATAAAATTGAGACTAGCTGGTCTACCAGTGGACGTATTTCATCAGACCAACCAGTGATAAAGGTCAAGGGCCCACAGAAGTGGTTAGGGTCTCCCTTGGAGTAGTATACAATACAGAAGGGAGACCCATAGTCTGACTGCTGCAGAGGAGGTACTACAACCAGCTTCCAACCTAGCAGTAGCAAGATTAACCACATTAAGAAAAAGAAGGAAACTTCCTTACCCTCTCCAGCCACAGATAATCTTGGCCAGCGTTCACACCAAAACAACATGGTGGGGAAAAATGGGCTACTGGTATATAAATCTTCTCTGAAAAAGAAGTGAATTATACTAGAAATACAGTACAGCTACCTGCAGCTACCCGAATAGTTCAGACCAAGGCAGAATAATATGATTTATTCATGACAAATAAGATGTGATCATAAAGAAGAAACATGCTTAATGCTCACATGAATAAGTTCCACTAATATCAGGAGATCTGGAGTGTATCTCAGGATGGTGGTCTGCTGGCCACAAGCTAGTGAAGACTACATCAGGCTTCACCTGGGGCCTGACATAGTCTGCACTACCATGCAGATAGCAGGTCCCTATTCTGGGATATATTCCAGAATAAGGCCAAGTGCAGAATGGCCCCTTAATAAAACCATTTGTAATTTTCTGGCTACCTGTGTTTTCATGGGGCCTGGTCACATGCAAGTTTTAGGATGACCTAAGTTGTCCTGCAGGATGTGTGATTCAGACTATTTTAAGCTAATATGAATTGCAAGCCGGGCTAAAGCCATTTGTCCATTCTAAAATACAGTCCCCTTTAAACAGCACTGACATGGACTGAGGCTGGCCTGGAATTCCTCCACCTCTCCTCAGTTTAGGGGTATGATGCCTCTCTCTAGTATTTTTACACAAATTTATTTTTATTATTAAAAAAAATTAATTGCAAGGAGAAGAGTAGCACATAAAAAGAAAGGGGGCATGGAAGTGGAGAAGGCTTTTAAAAGAACTGCAAACACACACCCTCGCCTCCTTTAAGTGACATGAACAGCATCCAATCAGAAACAACTCCCTTGAGTGACATGAACAGCATCCAATAGGAAACAAGGCATGTGATATAGCAAAAGGGGCAGAGAGCAAAGGGTTCTGTGGAGGAACACCAGGCCAAACTCTGTAGAAATGTGTGACCAACACAGCTGCAAGAGGGGTTGGCTTCTATTGATCCACATCTGACCAGCACTGGTACAAATTGAATTCAGATTCATTAATAGGCTGACCTGATTGGGACGTATGTGACCAGGGCCATGGATTCCTTTTTCAGAGTCCTTAAGCTGTCTATCTGGCCATACTTCTTTCTCATTTCTGCTTAGGCTGCTTCCCCACAATAGATGAGGCCTCCTGGGCCAGAGTGCTTGCCAGGAGCAGGGAGCACAACATCTGCATGGCCCACACCTTCAACACTCACAAGCATAAAAGCCAAGGAACAGGAAATGGCTCCAAAGGTTGGAGCATAGCATTTGCACCACAGTTATCCATCTTCAGGCTTGAGTGACTGATGGCAGCAAACACCCTCAGAGATGTTCTTCCCACGCTTACCAGCCTTCTGAAACACTCTGCTAGCCCATGGGTACTGTTGATGTACTGATGCCACACCCTTCAAGCGCTCACCAGGTGTGCTTTTCTCCAGGTATGGATGCAGCCCTGGTTTGATGCTCTTTGAATAGCTTGGTTTAATCTTGAAAAATCATTTTAGAAAATATTTTAAAAGTTGATTCACAGTGTAAAATACCATTTTCACAAGAAAGTGAAAGTAGAATTTTTCTATCAAAGTCTAATATGTATAAATCCTGATTGAGATTGAAAGAACCCAAACTTGTGTGTCCCTGAACTTCCTTTCCCTAGTACAAAAGGAGTCTGACTAACCAAATGAGATAGGTTCATTATTTACCATATAGATGTGTCCAATAAGTACAAGTAGTCTCTTTCCGATAGTGGATTTCACTTTCCTTTAAAGAAGTGGCAGGATTAAATGTATTGCAAGATTTTCGGGACTGATGCTGCCAGCATTACATAAATCAAAACAAGCTGAGAACTAAGATACTTTAACAAAACCAGATGGTTTCATATGAGGCAGATAATGCAAGCTATAATCATGCATGCAGTTGTTATGCCATCTTTCCAAGAACCAAATACCAGATAGCAAGACTCATTTTTTAAACATATCCCAACAAACATATTTGTTTGTGAAACTACAGCAAATTCATGAGACACTAGCAACATATTCCACTACCAAGCCAAGCTTCTTACTCATTCCACTCTGCTGAGGTTACTACAGGGAGAACATTCACCCTTAATTCTGAACATTTAAGAAGCCAGTTGCTGTCTGCCCAGTTTTTACCATTATTCAGCATTGTTACATGCCCGGCTTTACAGATGTCTGCCCCCTTTCTGAAGAGTTATTTGGTTGAATGGGAGAGAAGTTGTGGTTGCCCATAACCAGTTGTCACCTGGACTACTAATGACATTTTCTCCTCCCCCCCCCTCCCCGAAACTTGACCATTGTTAAATTATAATGGTTCAGGGCACCTCTTTACATTGGCTAATTAAGGAAACAGCTTTTCCTCCTCACATTCGGGCACTGTTATGGTTTTAATATGTTTAATATGTTATGGTTTTAATATGTTCATTTTATATGTTCATTGGTTTTTAATGTTTTAACAAACCCTGAGACCTTTGGGCCTAGGACAGGATAAAAATTCAATTAACTAAATAAAGTTATGGATTTAGCAACAATGTAATTTTTTAAATTTTCTTTTGTGATTATATAGATTGGTGTCTGTTTTTTGCAGGGAGGAAGAGCAATGCACCACTGTAGAATATAGATATAAGTGTCCTTGCACCATACTTGACACAGTAGTTATGACTTGGGCCCCAAATATCTAAAGGAATGCCTTCTTCCATATCAACCTTCCCATGCTCTAAAATCTGGAGAGGAGGCCCTCCTGGTTGTACCACCACTCACAGCTGCAAAAGGGGTGGGCCACCCAGGACAGGGCCTTTTCAGTAGTGGCTCCCAGACTGTGGAATAGTCTCCCTCCTGAATTGTGTCAGGCACCTTTATAGATGAGCTGTGAAGACACACCTCTTTATCCTGACCTTTGGCTGAGTAAAGGAACAGCTTTTTCCTCCCCAAATTCAAACACTGGATGGTTTTAATATGTTTAATATGTTATTGGTTTTAATGTGTTCATTTTGTAAGGTGTAACCTGCCCTGAGTCCCATTGGTATAGGGTGACATAAAAATACAAATTAATTAATTAATTAATTAATTAATTAATTAATTAGCTTTTAAAAGAGAAACTCTAGAAAGCTTAGGAGTAGTAGCACGTAGCAGCTAGTGGTCTTTTACCATTTCTAATCCACAAAGGCCAAAAAATGAACTTTTGAAGTACTTTTGTAGATTAGAGACATTAGCATTTTGATGCTATCACCTTGTGAGCTACTGTATCTTTACTGTGAGTGGATGCAACAGTTTTCTTAGTGAAAATATGGCAGCAGCCTTCTTCCTAGGAGATGATAGGGAGTGATAGGCACCTGGGGCCAAGTGCGTGTGTGGCACTCCAGCTGCAGAATTTGAAGTGAGCACATACGAAGAGCAGCTATAAAGTAGACTGTAAAGTAGACTTCCCCAAAAGCAAGAGTATAAATCATCGCCCCAGCCAGTTTATATGAAGGCAGCCCCAGTTAATTAATCTGAGGTAGGTAATCTTCTTTTGGCAAGCAGTGGTCCATGAACTGCCTTAGCAAATTGCTGAGCCCATTTCAGTTCTGCCTATTGGCCTTTAAATCAAGAGTGTGTGGGACTCCTGGGCCCTTTGGAGGCTTCCAGTACCACTGACGTTCCTTACCTACCTAGGTGTGAATGGGGAATGCGTCCCCGCGTGGCCTAGCCTTCGTTCACTACAGCCGTTTGGCTGTAGTGCGAAAAGGCCTAAAGTGAGTAAGCCTGAGAGTTATCAGTCTACCAATCAGAGACAAGCAGATCAGTGCAAAGTCCCTCACTGATTGCCTATAAGCAGAAGGTACAAAGAGTAAATGCCTCTGGCATGGCTTGTCTGTCACAAACATCTTATTTTCAACATCTTGAAACTTGACTGCAGCCGTAACCAATAAGCAGTGCTCAGGTTACAGGGCAAACAGAAGGAATTGACTTTGGTGATTTTTTGTGCCCTGTCCTTCTTAACTGTATTTTTAAAGAGTATACCTAATGTTAGAAGAAGCTGGGGATAATTTAAAACTGAAGCATTTGTTGATGAAAAGATATTGCCTCTCCTTCAACACAACTTTAGGATAACAAAATAAAAGGAAAGTGTATTCCCCTTCTCCATTTACTAAACTGCTTTCTATTCCATTTATTGTTTGTTTGTTTGTTATATTTACATTTCTTTCCCACCCTATACCTGAAAGACTCAAGGGGTGCTTCCGCACTTACCGGTTGAAATCCAGATCTACTACATCCGGATTTAGTAAATCCGTTTTAGAGTACATCTGGATTTACTAAATCCGGATGCAGTGTAGATCTGGATTTCAGAAGGTAGATCCGTATCTAATAGATATGGATCTACCAACACCCCTTCCATCCGCACAGGCGGCAGAAGGACTATTTAGACCAGTGATGGTGAACCTTTTGAGCTCAGTGTGTCAAAATTCGCAAGAAAACCTAGCTTAACTTGGGTGCTGTGTCACATCTAGAAATATCCATAATTTTGTGATATTTGTAGCTCTAGTAAAAAAGTTAAATTTTTGATTTATGTATTTTATTAAAAGCAAAAACAATTCTTTACATTTGCTAAATCTTCAATTGAAAGTTGATATTTCATACACTTCAAGAACAAGAAAGCACTACATGCCCAGGTGCCAGAGTGACCAGGTGTGTCACCCAAAAGGGCTTGGTGTGTCACCTGTGACACGCGTGTCATAGGTTGGCCATCACCGATTTAGACCCTGATTTGAGGAGGGCGCTGTGCGGATGCACAGCACCCACCTCAAATCTGTGCTGCGGAGGCCCTCCCCTGGCCCACCATGATTGGGTCTGCCCGAGCCAAGCATGGTGAGCTGGGGGACTCCTATTTCGTGGCTCACATCTCGCCCCAGAAGTGATGGATCGCCGCTTCTGGAGCCAGGGGGAGCTTCCCCGAAACACCCCCCCCAGCCCATCCTGGGGAGAGTGCACGCAATCCCCTCCTTACCTCTTCTCAGTCACCCCAATTCTGGCCACGAGTTCCCAGGGAGCTCCACACCTGTGTCCTGCGCGCCTCCTGACTGGCCAGGGCAGCGCCCGGCAGCATTCTCTGCGCAGGCGCACTGCCCTGGCCAGTCAGGAGGAACGCAGGATGCAGGCGTGGAGCCCCCTGGGACCTTGCGGCCAGAATTGGGGTGACTGCGAAGAGGTAAGGAGGGAATCGCGCACGGTCTCCCCAGGGTGAGCTGGGGGGGGGGGTTGGGGAAGGTCTCCCTGGCTCCAGAAGCGGCGATCCGCCACTTCTGGGGTGAGGGCGAGCCGTGAAATAGGAGTCCCCCAGCTCGCCACACTTGGCTCCGGCAGACCCAATCATGGCAGGCCAGGAGAGGACCTGGCTAGGGACCCTTTTCACTGTGCGTCCTAAACAGATGCGTTTTCACAGTGAAAGCACCCATTAAGACTACCTTTTATGTGGTCTTCCAGGAAACCGGTTTTAGCGCCCAGAAACACCCATTAGAAACAGATAGGTGCAGAAGCGGCTTCCCCAATCTGTCTCTAATGGGTGCTGC
>MTQE01000401.1:5816782-5831004 GCA_014337955.1 Aspidoscelis marmoratus | reverse complement strand
ATTTTCAAAAATCCAGTGAAGATTTTTGAATAATTTGAGTGAGTAGATTCGTATCTATCATATACGAATATTTGCAAAAATTATACATATTTGTGCATATTTGTGGGATGAAACGGGATGCATATGGGATAAATACATATTTGCGCAAATTCGTATATCAGATACAAATCAGATTTTTGAAAATACGGATCCTGCAAGGACAATTCCAGTGCATTTCTGAGGCTTCCAGCCGAGGCTGCTT
This sequence comes from Aspidoscelis marmoratus, assembly GCA_014337955.1. Lineage (NCBI taxonomy): Eukaryota > Metazoa > Chordata > Lepidosauria > Squamata > Teiidae > Aspidoscelis > Aspidoscelis marmoratus. Next base: position 5,830,763 of record MTQE01000401.1, on the reverse strand, counting down.
CCTCAAGCACCAGAAGGGAACCAGAGGTAAGCCACTTTCAGTGCTCCAGTAAACAGAAAGTGGGCACAGTATGTCACCTGTTCTTCCCGCCACACATCCACAAGGGAGAGGAAATCATTGAGAGAAAGGGTATAAAACAAGAGACATACATAAAGATATCTCTATAAATTATGTCTCTACCAGAGGGACCAGGATATTAGACTTGACAGACAAGCAGCCTTATCCAGCCTTTTTGGGGGGGAAATACTATATTTATGCATTTCTTAAGTATGAAGTAAAATAAATTTGAATTTTTAAAAGCAACCACTTAAATGCTCTTCTTAATGTATACAATATGTAATTATGCTAACATGCCTTGAATAGTATTGGCGGTTGTAATACTTCACCAGAAGTGGCTAATTTCTTTCAAAACTGTATCTGATGTTCAACAACTTGCTGCCAAGGAATGAGACATAGAAGGCACCCCAAGTAGATAAATCTCCTGAAAGAGAACTCAAAAATATTCGTAGAGCACAGAACAGAGTACATACAGAAGTTACCCAGATAGACAGACCTATATAGTTCAAGGTTTAACATTTCCTCTTACTATTTCAATCAGTTTCAGTACTCAAATTAATGCCAATGATCATACAGTAATGCCACATGATCAGTACTCGGATTGATGCCACACAAACATACAATAACAGCATTGGTATCACTATTCTTTTAGCAGTAATAGAATTCACAGATGAAACTCATTATCAGGGCCATGATCCAACAAAGACTAAGCACTTTTAAAGTCCTGTTTATTCCAACCAGAAACCTTTAAACAGATCACCCTCCCACTGAAATCAATTATTGCATATTTTAGTATCTGAAGAGGTATAATAGAGGATTCGTGAAGAAGCAAAAGCATCTGTATTTTTATCTCTGCAGAATATAAACAAGTAATCAAATCCTGCTAAGTAGAAATGATTTTTTTAAAAAATAAAAGTGTGATCCTTGAAATTTGTCCCTTTTTTCCCATGGAACATTACACAATGACTTCATCATTTGTGCTCAGGTTTCATTTTCCAAATTAAGGTCATAATAGAGGGGCTGGGATGTCTCTTTGGGTTCATGCTCACTCAGATATTTGGCTAAAACGTTTAATTGTATCCATTGTTCTTCTACACGATGATATGGGATCAACAACTGAGATTACCACATCATCAGCACCAGAGACTCAGTTTATGTTTGAATATCTATCTCCCTTCCAAAGAGCCTGTTTATTTTAAAGAGGAATAGGTAAGGTTCATTTCTGCACAAACGAGGTTATGCTCCTGAGAGTAATGAAACACGGAGGAATCCAAAGCGAACTAATGGGATAAAGATGTTATTAAAGTTTTTTTGGTTTGGATATGAAGCATCGCCTATTTCTCAGAAATACTTTTCCCCTACTGAAAAAAAGAATTTCAAATCCATTGTTTCTCTCAAATGCCTATTTTAAGAAATCGCTTTAAACACTATGGATGCTATGGAAATAGTTTTGTACTTAAATGTAGTCCACTTAAGCAATTTGAGGACAACGTGGGCTATGCCATACCATAGTAGCCTGCTTTCAGCACCACATCCCAAGATGTGATGGGCTGCCAGTGGACCACTCTTAGGGCCATCTGCATTGAAAACAACCCATCCCAGCATAACTTGAATTTGTCACCCTGGAACCTTTTGGCCAGGCACCAAGAAGCAGCCCAATACTGGTGCCACTTCTGGGTGCCCAGCAAAATGGCATAGAGCATGGTATATTTGTCTTCAACCAGCATACTGTCCACTACGCCAGTGTAGCAGGGGGACCAATTTTGGTGGTGCACAAAGTTGCACTTTCAAAATGAGTCCGGCTAGGCCTCCAAGGCCGGAAACTTTAGTTCCTGACCATCAGACCCCTCACAGAAGCTCATGCACACTTCAGAGCTGTGTGGGACAGCCTTGTTCTGGTGCAGGTGGCCCATTCCAGCTGGACCACTCCTCCCCCTGCACAAGAGCAGAAACAGCCTTAGATGCCAGCTATTTGTCATCTGAAAGTTTGTCCTTCCTACAGTAGATGAGAAACACTAGCCACAGGGCTATAGTTGGTTGGGTCCAGGGAATGATGAACTCTTTGTGGGAGTTATGTCTTCCTTTTCAAGATACCTTTTCCTGCACCCACAGGTATTAAGGGAATACTGCATAATCATGAACCCACTATTTAAGGTGTAGGAAAGTGCCCAAATAAGTTAACTGTGCTGTCTGAAGTGTTCAAATGCTTTAAAGAAGGCCAGGGACGAGGATGACAAAGCACCCTCAGAGTTGCTTCTCACAATCTGTATGAAGGAACTTTTGGGGCACTCACTGGTCCTCTAAGGTGGATTGCAGTCCTGATGGATGTGGAACCATGGGCTTAGTGCACCCCTCAGGCTTCTCCTAGGCATTTTTTTCATGCTATGCATAACCTTCTGCATTATAGTGGTTCTGCTTCCACCTGTGAGGCTGCTTTCAACAGCAGCAATGAGAGGCCTTTGTTTGTCACTGTGACACCTCACCCATGCTTTGATTTTTCTGGTTTTGATCCACTCTAGATCAAATTGGATCCCCACTCTTCACTCCTACTTCATCACCCTGTACACAGCGGGTCACCACAGCTTCTGGGAGATGTCATGAGGTGAGTTACTATTATGCCAAGTAGCCTCAGGGATCATGCAAACATGGGCTTGTTCACACTTACGTATGAGATCCATGGATCAGGACACTCTGGAATGCTCTGTCTACGTGCCAGGCTTTGTTCCATCGCAGCGTGTTCTAGAGTGCACCCTAATCCTCCCTAGCCATAGAGAAGTAAAACCAAATGTCATGAGGTGAGGGGGTGCACTAAGCCCATGGCTCCACATCCATCAGGGCTGCAACCCACCTTAGAGGACCAGTGAGTGCCCCAAAAGTTCCTTCATACAGATTGTGAGAAGCAACTCTGAGGGTGCTTTGTCATCCTCTTCCCTGGCCTTCTTTAAAGCATTTGAATGCAAGCATTTTCCATAGCTTGACTCAGAGCATAGCATACTCCCAGACACTCCTCCGTACACCTTCCGCACCACTGCTGAGTACAAATGCTGCACAGTAATGAGGCAAGGCTGTAGTGATAATTATCACTGCATGATAATTATCATGGCAACAGCCAGGCACATGCAGAAGTTGCTGTGGTCATTGCTATGGCAATTCAGATAGTTCAGGCTGGACTGTCCACAACACGAACACCAAAAGGTAAGTTGGGGACTGGGCTAACACTCCTGGTGCAAACACCTGTCACTGTCCCTGAGCTTCAGTGGAATACCATCCCACTAAAGATGGGTGTTTTTCCACTGTCACTAAAAGTACCCATTAAGTACCCATTAATGGGTACGTAATGGCATTTTTGTACCCATTTTTGTACTTAATGGATACTTCTACTGACAGTGGAAAAGCACCCGATAAGTGCAAACAGGCTCTTTGTCAAGATCTGCATGAGGGCCACTACCATAGTTCTCTTCCCATCAACACACTTCCCACTAACTGATGGACAATGGGCTGTCGTCAGACATAGGAAATTGAGGTTTAGGTCATTTCTTGGACTTGACAATTGGGAAGGCTGCCAAGGAAACTGGTAGGTCTTGTCAGTCAATGGCAAGAGCTCCACCACCGCATGCAGAAAGTGAAACTAAGAACTCTGAGAACTCTTTATCCACTCTACCACTGAAGTACTATGCTAGCTCTTATGGTGGCATAGCAGGACACTGAATGCAATGTCCATGCAGACGCTGCACTCATCCTGTGTACTGACAACCCCATCAGGAGCAGAGTTATTCACAATATTTCCTCTACCCTCTCCTCTCCCAGGGTTGTGCTTGGTTGAGAGAAGGGGGGACAACAGTCATTTGCTACTTCTGTCATACCCTTCCCTGCAATGTACTATAAAGTATAATATGTTATTTTGTGTTGTACCTTTTCCCTATTTGTTGTAAACAACCTTGTGCATTTTTTTCAAAAGGCGATATATAAATAAAAATGGAAATAAAGGCATCAGGCTCCTTGCCACATGGATCCATTGAGTAATACTGTAATGGTACCATTGTAACCGATTGTAGATTCCCAACCACGTATACAGCCAATTAGAACACCCACAGAAGCATGCCAAGAATAAATCCATGCCAGCAAGTAAACGATACCCACTCATTAAATGCTGAAAATGTGTCCTGAGTCACCTTATGACCTTTCAGTGTTAGTAGGTTTGCCATGTGGAAAAGAGGGTGGGATTTCTATGCCTTTAACAACTGTCCAGAAAAAGAATTTCAGCAGGAGTAGCTTGTAATGCAGACAACACTTGTTGAAATTTTCTCTGCTCTATGACTATTAAGGATATAGAAACACGAACCTCTTTTTCATACCGCAACTTAAATACTGATAGCTGTGTTTAGCTAAACTCTTTTATCTTCTTCTATGCAGGAAGCTGTCCTGTAGAAGAGGCAGGAGGCTGTGCATGTTTCATGAAGCAAAGATGCCCTTGAATGTCAAAGTATCCATGTCATGTATTGCTGATCCTGATCAAAAAGCTCATAACCAAGTTGACTTGAATTGTACATTGATCCAGGAGAGTGATTAATTTTTGGGTTTTTCTGCACTTACATGTGATCTACAGTGCCCTCCGCCCCCGCCCCCCCATAATCCTCTTCAGGGCCTCTTTCTTCTGCATGCTGTGCAGACCAGAAAAGCCTCACCCCTGCTATTACGTTCCATCCACATTGGATAGAGCACAAACCAGACTAGACAGCCCCCCTTGGCTGCTTAGTCCAAGACACAGGTAGACCTTTTTAAAAACAGCCAATCAAACGTGGATGGCATTGCTCCAGTATCTTTGGACTCATCCAGCTGATGGACCACTTCAGTTGATATGGTCCCACTGGAGCAGTCTACTAAATGGTAAGGGCAAAAAAAATGTCCTTTGTACACTCAGACATTCCTGAATTGCAGCTCTCATCATCCATGACCATTGGCCAACACTGCCATGCAAGGACTGTCATCTCCCTCACAGCCCTCCATAAAAATGAAGAGATGAAGACAGTGGGAAAATACATAGTTGGCAGCACTCTTCCTGTCAACAAGTTGGAGAAACATCTCTACTAACCTGTGCCAGATCTCTCAGCCCAGATCCTGTGTTTTGCAGCTGTTTAACATTATTCTTTCTTGTCCCTTGTGTCTTTCTTCACTCTCCATAGGAACAGCCTTCCAATAAATACAGAAGCAAGCAAAAGTATTTCAGCTCTTGCTATGTAGAGGACAAGATCAGTCTTAAAGGAAGACCTGCAGTAATGACCATGGCAAGCTGAATTATTCCTCTACAGAACCATCAGCTTTTTAACTAGATTTCCACACTTTGCAAGCTGCTTTAAAACTAGTTAACGTAACAGGGGAAGACATGCCATACAAGGGAAGGGAGCAGAGGAGTAAATAAAAAATGCCTATTTCCTGTACATTCCTGAAAGGGACAAGAGCTTTGCTGGGCAAAAACACTGAGATTTATATAAATATTTTGCATTTAATCCATCTCTAAGGGTTGCTTCTTTGTTACCAAGAACCTTTATACACACATACACATATGCACGCTATTTTCATGCCATCTCTGTGGTTATTTCCTCATATTTGTTGAATTTTTAAAGTGCTTTTAATGTATATCTTGTTTTTAATCTGTTATTTTAACGGTTGTTACCCGCCCAGAGACCTTCGGGTATGGGGTGGGATAGAAATGTAAATAAATAAATAAATAAATAATGTAAAATCAATAACAGTAGCCATTTAGGGTTCAGCTTTACCCACATTTCTTTGCATTTTTGCCAATTGTACATGTCACGTTTTCAAGATTCACGTGGTTTCATTTGTGAGACACCCTTGTGGTTTTTAAATGAAAAACTTCCTTAAATGCAAATCAGCCTTAGGAGCTGGTACTTTTCTGTGTTGTTGTTGTTGTTGTTGTTGTTTTCTTCCTTGGAGTTTGGGGGGTTCAGAAACTGCTGGCTTCTGGCTTCCCTCATTATCTGAAAGTTTTGGTATCCACTGCAATACTTTCTGAAGAGTTCCAAAATGGTCACATGCCTCTTACATGGGGACCAAGTTTGCCAAGTGAAACACCTAGCAGAACTCAGCTCTAGGAACCACTTACTTCTTGCTGTGTCGCCTAGGCTCCTCAGAGGCTAGGGAAGGGGGAACCCATCATCATGCCGGGTCACTCAGCCTAATGAGGCTATGGGTGGTCACATTTCTCCACAGATTCCCAGAAGGGATAGCCAAGGGCAAGGTGATCTCAGAAGATTACTCATACTACTCCTAAGGTTACCTTTACTATTTAGTTGTTCCTTATTTCTGTTTTATTTATTTAAGAAATTTATGTCCTGCCCTTTACTCAAGGGTCCCAGGGCAGGTTACAGTAAGAAAAAAAAATTAAAACATATAAAATATATGTTCCCAAGCTCATACCCCAAGTAAGAAGGATGTAACTGTTTCAGATGCTTTGGAAATCATTTGAACTGATATTTTGTGTACATCTATTCCACATCGTTTTGGAGGAACCAAAAAGCAACGTACAGCAGTGCATGGCAGTTGACATACAATAGACTATAAATAGGAGGCACAAACAAAGGTCTGTTTGTTGGCCTGTCTTGCCCTTTACTTGAAGGACTCAAGGCAGGTTACCACAGTATTAGTATTTAGTCAGCCTTGGGTACTAATTGGTGAACACATACACTCCACTGACTTGTGACTACTCTCTATTGCTGCTTGAGGCCTGTGTTGGGTAATATTATCTGTGCTAATAAGCAAACAGACTAAAAAAAAAAGTAATGACAGCCTGAAATTTGCATGTGCTAACCCCTGCAACATAGTAAAGCTGCAGGCTCAACAACATCTGCCCACTCCACGTCCAACAGAAAGAGATGTTCGTAACAGTTATGTCCGCTGCAGCTGCTTTTGACATCATGAACTGCAAACAACTCAGAAGCAGACCAGTGGCTTGGTCTATTGAAGACAGTGGACCTTTCTGCACTTGGCCTTATTCTGGAATGTATCTCAGGATAGCGGTCCACTGACCACAAGCTAATGCAGACCATGGCAGGCCTCACCTGGGGCCTTCCATACTCTGCACTAGCGTACAGATAGCAAGTCCCTGTTCTGGGTTATATTCCAGAATAAGGCCAAGTGCAGAAAAGCCCAGTGAGACAGAAGCAAGAATCTGTCTAGAAGTTTCATTTTGTTCTTCATGACTGACTCACAATGTGTTCAATAATAGTTAGGGAGATCGAAAGGAGGTTTCCAAATGGAGCATTTACTCTACCCACCTCCACCATCTGTTGGAACCCACTGGCCACAGCAGAAGAGGAGAACCAGAGTTCTTGGAGTAAAACCAGCATGCCCAGGCAATTGGCAAATGTATGCTGCATCTACACCCCTAGCTGCTGATGTTGTTATAAATATAACTCACTGTTTAGAGAAAGAGCAAGATAAACCTAGAAGAAGAGGAGGAGGAGGAGGAGGAATTCTTTCATAAGCCCTTCTGGATTTATTCCTAGCAGCCAAATTTCGCCATCTTTGTTTTTATTGTTATTCACTTTGAGACCCATTAACATATTTTTCAATACTGTTGTAGGTATCTTTGGAAGTTAAGGCCATCTAAATTTTGAGATCTAAGAGCTGTTCATATTCATCCACAGTGGTTCAAAGTTAGCACTCCAATCCCAAGTGTGTTACCCCAGCATGTTCTGTTGCACTTTTGCGAGTGTGTGATGTCCTCATTAGCTTTTAACACTTCATATACAAGCATGCACTTCCCAAATACCATAAATATGAGGTGGAGATATTTGGTGCAAACTTCATACCACAGATGGAAAGTATGAATGGGTGCCTGTTTGCTAAAAAATGTAATTAACAGCACAATCAAATCCATTACAGGGAAGTCCCATGGAGAGGAGATTGTCAAAAAAGAGGATGCTGCAAATCGGAAGTTAAACAATGGATTTTAAGTAACAAGACAGACTCCTTTGGCTGAATGTTGTAAAAGGGGATTCATGTAGAAAAGAAAGTTCAACAGTGGTGCGAAACAGATTGCTTAGAAAAATACTTCATATGTTTAATTGGAGGCTGTACAGATATCTGTTTGAAAGGAACTGAATTTGATTCACACATAAAACAAATAATTAAACTGAGTGGTCTAAATGCCCCCTTCCTGCTCTTTGAATCTACAGTTGACAAGGTCAGTGTGTTGTGCATAGGATTGCTATCCAAGTCTGAGGTTACTCATCTGTTTAGGTGTTAATTCCACCAACATTTCCAACTTTGGACTTCAGTGCAACTACAGGCTTGTTTCTTCAGAAGTAAGTATTCAAGGCAATATAATGAGACACCCTCTCCCTTTCATAATGACTGTCATTCTCTACTAATTGGTAGACAGACGTATGAACTAGAAAAGGTCTTCTACTCATGGGATCTAAACCTCATGGACAGTGAGGTTTACAGAACCTTCAGGGAATTTTGATGAGCACAGTCGCCTCCCTTGTTCCAACTCACTCTCCACACAAAGACCAGGACAGTAATAGTTATAGAACTATTGTGCTGTCTGAGAAAAGTTTGATTTTTTTTCCTTTAAAATGCTGGGCAATAAATGATATATTTAATAAGAGACTGGCTGCATCCAGACATTCCAGAACATCCATGTTTTATTTTAGAACATCCAAATATAATGGAATAAGTAAGTGATGGCTGGAGGATCCTCATGTTAGGTAGCAAAGCTGGGGAAAGCTACAGCTTGAGGCCTTGGAGGGCACTTTTGTGCATCGCACAGGCAGAAGGAACTCAGCAGCAATTCAGAGGCTGATTTTAATGCAACCAGCTTGTTTTCAGCCAGAACATTCAGAATCAGGCAATTATGACCTGAAACTATTGGAGATCCCTCTGTTTCAGGCCCTTGTTGACTACATTCCACAGTCATAAGAATCCAAATAAAGAACTAGTGGCTCAGATCTGGTCCATGGTGCCTATATACCCTGCTCTGAGTGGATTAGGCTGCTTGTATCCATTGCTCATTCAAAAATATTTAGAGACAGACTAGCCAACGTTATTTATACACAGGGCATTCATGATGACCCAACTTATTAGTTTCTCAAGGTATAGCATTCAAATAATACTTTGCATTTGCCTTTTTAAAAAAACAAAAACAAAAGTGCTTTCACAATACTAGCCTTTGGTTGGGGAAGTGGTGTTAATGGTTATCAGATGTACTCAGGCTGTAAAGAAAGGTCTGTAGTTTTAAAAAGTCTGCATCCAAGCTCATTATACAGACAGATCAATGTCTACGCTTGAGTTCTTTGGCCAAATCCCTCAAATCCTCTTCATTGGCAGAAAGGCGGCAAGAGAGAGAGGTCTGTGAAGTTATTTCCAGCATGACCCATGGGATTGCTGGCAATAGGAAGCCCTTTTACTACTGCTACTAATATCAACTTATTAGTTTATTGAACATATTTCACATGCATTTGCTCAGTATTGCAGCTGCCGTACCAAACGAGAAGGAAGTTTTCAGAGAAGCAGATGAGATACAAAATATTATACTATAGAAATGAGTAAATGAGTTTTTCCGTTTATGAATAAACAAATATTATTGGCAATGCAAATAATTTCTTTCTAGACACCTGCCGTTTTCCAGATTACTGCTCTTGTGAAATTATTAGAGTGCAATGCTAAGCTCTCTTCTGCCAGGCTGAGAAAATTTGAGAAATGGAGAACTGCTAACTTCTTGATTATCTCACCTTCTATAGGGGACCCACCTTCCTGTTCATCTGTGGTAGCACATATATATGACCGTCCCATGGGGGACAGTCAGAACATGCTGGCTCAGGCAACTTACCTGCCTTGTCCCATAGCTATTTGGGCCATGCGAAGCCAACAGTGGCAACTGAAAAGTTTGCATCAGCAACAATGCAGGCACAATTCTGGCAAAAGTCATCTCAGTGACTGTACACCTGAAGGTCTCTGGGTTAAATGTAAAATGAACACACTAAAATAGTAACAGTGCCTGAAAGTAGGGAAGAGAATCTGCTTCTTTACCCAAGGGCCAAGGCAAATAGGTACATCTTCACTGCTCTCCTGAACATGGGAAGTGAAAGCACCTAATGCACATTAAGGGAAGACTGTTCCATAATCTGGAGGGCCATCACTGAGAAGGCCCCATCCCGGGCAGCCACCCCTTTTGCTACTGAGAGTGATAGTATAGCCAAGAGGGCTTATTTTCAGTGGCATTGGGATGGGGCAGTGCATATGGAACACCACCTGAGAGTTGCAAGAGGGAGGAAAAGGAGGAAAGTGAGTTGCAAGGAGGACTGCCACCCGGGAGAAGGTTTAGATGAATCAGGTGAGAAAGAGCAGACACATAGGGATTGATGTTCCTCAGCCACCTGCCAAAAAGAATTTTCACTCACTATAAAGAAGCCCTGCCCCCCACACAGGGTATCCCAGGCGCTAATGCTTGACAACCATAAGGGGTGCCTGCCGGTCTTCTTTCTGGCTTGGGAGGAGCACTGAAGCATACCCATTCAGTTATTTCTCCCTCAACCCACTTCATGGTTGCTTCACTCCACTGAAGTGGGAATGTTGATCTGAGGTGAAAAAATGAAAGGGTAGAGCTAAACAAAGTGACGACAATGAAGGCCCTGGTCACACTTACATATCTGGAGTAGGTGCAGCCAGGTGACATCCATCTACATGCCACAGCACCTCCACCAACTTGGAGCATCCAGAAGCTTCCTCCAGCTGCCCCAATCATCATTATCTCCAGACAGGTTAAAAAAAAAAACACCTGTTCATAGCTTCACGAGGATCAGCAGGTAAGCTCCTGGACATGGCGAATAAGAGAAAGAAAAAGTAGGATGGCAAAGTGGGATAGAGGATTATGGATCTGCATGCTACAGAACTGGCCCACAGATTGTAGAAGCTGTGTTTATTCCCACTCAGGTTAATAAAATTCAACAGGAAAAACAACCCCCAGTGCCTCAGCAGTCCTTATTAAATCCAGTCAAGTCTGAAAGAAATAAATATGGAGACCCTGAAAACCTTGTTGCTGACCTTCCCATACTGAAGCTTCTGGTTCTTCAGGAAGTGGAGTTGATAACCTGACTCCTTCCCTCTTTATTTCTAAAAAATACCCATTGGTATTTTTGGCTGGAAAGCAATAAGCAGAGGAGGACTGTTGCCATCATTTCCTCCTTAAGGCTTTCATAAGAATGCTCCTCCAGACATAATCTTATTATTTACACTGTTTTGACAACAATGTATTAAATGTATTAGTCACTTTTAGTCACTTTGAAAGCAATATAAGTAAAGGAATGCATTCATGAGTCAACTGTTGTGTCTCCATGCAGTGTTCAATACACCTTTGAGGAGAAACCAAGTTGACCAGTCTCCACTGCAAACCCTGCCAAAGAAGTGTGTGGGTTCCTCTCAAAGGCACAAAATTAACCAAATGGTGGCTGAATGTCCCACTAGGAGGCGATAATGCAGAAAATCCTCCCTCCGCATTTATCACATCCTAGCTAGGCAGCACTACAACTGATGCTGTCTTCATGTGTTTTACTGATGGGCCTGTTGTCACCTGGATGCCTGTTTTGCTTGGATGCCTGCAAAACCCATGACCACCACTAGTTTTGCCGGCAATAGCATTTAGTGAGGTGTGGGGTGGGGACCAGAGCTATGGTGGGGTTGCCTCAGATATGTGAGGCAACCTCATCACAGCAGTGCTGTAATGATGCTATATCCACCCCCCATATCAGGATGGGGCCTCTGAGGTTGCATCTTGCAGACCAAAGCTGGCCCTCATACAGCAAAACATGGCTTGTCTGCACAAGGTTCTCCTGAACACAAAGGGTTAGGGTGACTTCTGACTGTACATGAGTGTGGAAACCTTCCAATGAGGCCTCAGCTGGGGCAATGGGGCTGTCAAGATGCTTGCTGAGGCTATGAGGGGAACCCACTTAGGCCACGGCTCCTCCCTCAGGTGCCTTCCACTGTCAGAGTCAAGGTCCTGGGAATGACAAGTGCATATGCAACTTATAACCTAAAATTAAAACTAAAGCCTAAAGACAACGACAATTTGCAACTGAGCTGAAAGCTGAAAATAGTTTGACTTTATACCAGTACGTTATACCACTGACTCCTTTTTCATGTTTCTTCTAATATAATAATTGCATAACATATAATCCACACACTTTACAGTACAGTTCATCATCCCTTCCTTTCCTACCACCCCCATTCCCTCCCCCAGGGAACAACTTCAATTAATAACTTTTTTTTGTTTGTTTGTTTCAGAGGTTAAATTGTTTCCCCTGAAATTAATACATTTCCCCCTATTCCTAATCCGATTCAAATCATTCAATTGACCCATATACAATAATTGTCTTATGTAATCAAAATGCATTTTGGCTAGGTCCAGACATTGCTTACCCACTCAGCTATATTGGGATATTCCAGAACAAGGTATGGATATTTCACAATATTCAAATATAATGGAATAAGTAACTGATGTCTGGATGCAACCATAATCAATCACATATTGAAACCATATTTCCGTAATCCAACTTGCTATCTCCTTCAACAGCTGATCTCAACAGCTGTCTCCTTGTTTATGTCCCTTTCTTTTATTATTTGTATACCTATTATTCAATTAATTTGTGTCCCTGGGTGTTGGGTACTTAATGGGTACTTCTAGTGACAGTGGAAAAACACCCCCTGTCTGATACAAAAAATCTATAATCCTATTGCAGTCCCACCACTGATGTATATATGTCCCCTTCTTGCCACATCCATTCCAGCATTTGGTTGACACATTTCTGTTAATACGGACAACTGGCATGGGGTTCGGTATCACTTACTGATAAGGTGAAGGAACTACAATGAAACTGATTTTTTGGACCATTAATTTGTGGCCTCTGTTGGTGTACTCCCACTATATGTATCCATTCCCCACAGTCCTAATAGTGGCCTCAGTGCATCAAACTGTATTCTGATCAATGTTCTATAAATTTGCCCCCATACCTTTCTCCCCCAACAGTCTCACATTTGTTACCTCTTCAAAAGGACTTAAGCACTTGTTCGTCTACTATAAGTTTGCTAATTGCCATCACCCCTAGCCAATGCATTTTTTCCATTGATAGTGGTGTTCCCCTTTTTATATACTCATGTGATCTTCCTGTAACAGGTTAACAAGATTTGATAAAAAGGGCTTTAGATGGGGGAGCAAAACAATAGGCATTGTGGAACATTTGAGTCAGCAGACCTAAGAGTATCAGGGTGACAGGGTGGGTTCCCAACCCCATCTTTTCTACCACCAGAAGTAGGGCTCTGACCTGAGTACCAGCCTGTTCCCATTACAAACTTAAAATGGTTTGGAAATGGTTTCGATCCTCACACTCCCCACGTCAGGTTGGCTTAACACGCTTTCCGTGTGTTAAAGCACCCCAAAGCGTTGTAAATAAAACACTCCTTTCAACAGGTCTCGCTCCTGTTCTTGCATTTTAAATGGTTTACATTTCTTACTGTGGGAACAGTACCATTTTAGTGGGATGAGAATGCATGTTTAGGGTTTCCCTCCCCCAATAGCATTCTAGGAACTCCCCTCCCTTGCAATGTCAAAAATTTTACAACAGGAGGAATCAGAGAGACGGAGTGGGCACCATGACTGGCAACGGGCGGGGAGAAAAAGATACACTTTCCCAAATGAAGTTTTCAAGCGCTTTCAGAATCATGATTGAATGCGGTTAAAGTTAAAAGTAATGGGATCAGGGAGGTGGAGCCTATTAAATGGTTCCGCCCCAGGTGCCTGATGGACTCTGTGGGTTTTCAGGTGGTGCTTGGGGTTATTCCGGACTCTCTTATCTGCAATTCGGCGGAGTCCCTAGCGGCGGCCTGGAATATGGCCGCTAAGGGG
>MTQE01000401.1:5759000-5788983 GCA_014337955.1 Aspidoscelis marmoratus | reverse complement strand
CCCCCCCCCCCCCGCCTTGCCCTCGCAGATGCATGTTTTGAAACAAAACAAAAGAGCTTTCTTCCCTTAAGGAGCTCGCTAGGTTTGACCCGGGCCTCGATCAGGGCGATTTCCCCACTCCGTGTATTCCAAGAGTGGCTTGCAATGTGGAGATCTCCGGTGGCCCCTCGCCCTCTTCCTCTTCCTCTCCCCCACCCCCGTCTAGGGCCTCAGGGTTTGGGCATCAAATTCCCTCCGGAGAAAAGAGAAAGGGCGTTTCGCTCCTTTCTTTCAAGAAGGGCAACCTAAAGCGGAGGTCAATTCGTGAGCCGGTGAAAGCGTCTCTCTTGGCCAGCGAGCCACAAAAAGTGCCTATAGCCGGTGTTGCATCCTTCTTGAACAACACTAGATGCGACAGAAAGTAAACAGCACTTTTTTTTTAATGCAGTGGTGCAGCCCAGGGGTGGATAGAAGAAACATCTGCAGTATGAGAGATGAAGGCGGGGATGGCCTCAAGTTGAATCCGGATGCTGGTGCATATTTCGCTTGACTATATTTTGAAATATATCCCAGGACAGGGGTCTGTTGTCTGCATGCTAAATGCGGACTCCAGCAGGCCTCACCTGGGACATCCTATAGCAGTGATGGCCAACCTATGACACGCATGTCACAGGTGACCCACCAAGCCCTTTTGGGTGACCCTGGCACCTGGGCGTGTAATGCTTGCTTGTTCCTGAAGTGTACGAAATGGCAACTTTCAATTGAAGATTTAGCAAATGTAAAGAATTATTTGTTTTTGCTTTTAATAAAACGCATATATCCAAAATATAACTTTTTTACTAGAGCTACAAATATCACAAAATTATGGATATTTCTAGATGTAACACAGCACCCGAGTTAAGCTAGATTTTCTTGCGAATTTTGACACACCAAGCTCCAAAGGTTCGCCATCACTGTCCTATAGGCTGCACTAGCATGTGGACAGCAGGCCCCTATTACAGGCTATATTCCAGAATAAAGCCAAGTGCGAATAGGCCTCAGGTGACTGGATGGACACAGCTGGGCAGTTTTCTTAGTAAACGTGCAGAAGTAGCTCACACTCACCTCCCTCTGGGAAGAAATTAAGAGAGACCCTGTTGACGTAAAGAAGCTTCTCGGCCACGGTAGCTGCGACTGCTGCCAAAATAGGATGCGTTATCCTAAAAAAGCGGGGGGGGGGGAGGCTTCCTACCACGGAACAAAGACTGCAGTCCTGCTGATGGAATACACACCTCATCATATCTTCAAGACTGCAGATGAATGCCAAGATACCCTGGCAAAAGTGATGGCTCTGAAACCAGTATAAATTGTTGGTGAGAATTGTCAGCGCCGGTCATAGAAATGGCACAACTGGAGACGTTCTCCACAAGCCAGGAGAAACAGCTTAACTGCATCTGGGCAATCACAAGCCCCCCCCCACACACACACACCCCAAGACAGGGCTAGCCTGGCAGAGTTGCAGATGTTAAAGGGATGGTTCCAGAGTGTTGAATGAAAGCCAGTGCTGTGAGGTTTCACTGCAGGATAACATGGAAAGGGCCACAAACCTTTGAAGCCCCTTAGGATGATGTCTAGTTGACCAGAGGACCAACCTCCAACTGCAATCACATGTAAAATTGTGTGGACACTTTGGTGCAGAGGGGGGGGGAATAGATGCCACCCCTTCAGCCCTGAGCCTCTAGTTCTTTCTTCTTCTCTAGAGGACACAAGTACTTCAGTGAGTCAAAAAGGAGACAAATTCAGTAGCCAAATACATAGAGCAGGTGTGCATGTCAAAGAGCACATAAGCATATTAGTGTCGTTTGCAAGATGCTGGGATAATCATTTCCCTCTTTGTACAGTTGCCTCTTCCATAACCCTGTTTTATTGAATGCTATACTTGAAAGCTGCATCAGTGTGATTTAACAAGCCAAAATAGATACTGAAAGTGCGACCGGATAGGCTGTCACTGCATAAGTGGGTTTTTCTTTTGATCATTTTTTTTTCACTTTAAAAACTCCATGAAACTAAGTTTGCTGGAGAGGGAGCTTGCTGCAATGGCTATGGAATGAGGCTATGACCCAGGGATCTCCAGGTGCAAATCCAGCCATGGAAGACCACTGGATAAATGGTCCAGTTGCTGCTTCCCGGTTGATCCCACCTCACAAGGTTTTTCTAAGGATAATGGGGCACAGAGAAGAATAACAGGGGTCACTTTGAACTCTTCAGGGAAAGGAGGAATTCAAATGTCATAAATACATAAAATAATAGACAGCATCTTGCGCATCACTGAAAAAAGGTGAGATAAAAGAGCCAGAGATAGCCTGCTTTGGATACATCAAGGCCGCACCAGTAATGTGTTATATAAACAACAGAGTGGAGGTTTTCCCAATACTTCCAACAACCTTATTTTCATCACTTGTTGAGACAGAGCTGTAGATGAGTTGCCCTGTCTTCCTGGTTCCAGCATATCTGCCCTCTTCTCTGTCTGAGGTTAGCTTTGTCAGCCGCTTTGAGTCCCTTTAAATGGATGAGAAATGTGTGGTAGAAAAGCTAACTCTCTCCTCCTCCTTTCTAATCATGATGAAGAAGCAGGGATTTGGGCAGATGTTTTTTGCACCTAACAAGTTACTCTTTAGATTGTAAGCCTGAGGGCAGGGACCTGTCTAAGATTTTTATAATATTGTAACCTGCCCTGAGACCTCCGGCTATAGGGAGGGATAGATACACAAATAAATAAATAAATAATAGGGCCCCATTGTTACAGGCCTTCATCTTTTGGCTGCAGCCTTGGGTACTTCCTAAGATACCATTTGTTCCTACGCATGCTGCAGAAAAGATTCAGGAAGTTGTAGCTTCTTTCTGCTACATGCAGTTAGAGGTTTCCCTCCCCAGGAAAAAGAACTTTGGAATGCCAGGGTGATTGAAGCAATTTGGGAAAAGGCTACTTGTGACCCACAGCTTTAGATTGGATGCTGTCATTTTTCATAACATACCATTTTAAAAAATGGTTGGCTTAAATATATTTTATTCATAAAGCCAATGAAAAAATAACATTCAACTTTTTATTCATACATTGAACATTTCTAAGAGCATCCATTGGGAAGTATTTTGTCTAGATTTCAGGTGTATTTATTTTGAGTTAAGCTCCTACTTTGTGATTCTGATATGGGACTCACAGTTCCACTTGTGACACAAGAAGCTTCTGGGTCAGGCACTGCTGTGGAAACAAACACACACACATACACACACCCCACAGGAAAAAGGATGCTGCAACTGCCATCAGAGTGTAATGTTTTGCCCATACTCAAAAGTAGCTTAGAGGTGGCAGCTGCCTTATGCTAATGTAGATTAGAGGTGCAATGGGAAAGTGCATTTCCATCTTTAAATATGGATTAAAGATGATGTGTGAACATGTTAACACCAATAAGCTGCTTTGGGGCTGCTCTTTAAGGAATTTGGATACACCCACAAGAACAGTGATTAAACATGGAAGGGGGAAATTCCAGCTGTGGTCATTGCTAGTCTGTTGGCCAAAACCTCAAGATATTCCAAATATTCTTCACTAATCTAGCAATCTCTAGATGCCTATGTATTTCCTCCAGATTGGAGAGACAGGCAGGATGCCTCTAAAGGCCACCTGCAAGGAGTCAAGGGCAGGTGAAGAGTTTTCCTTTGTCTTCTGCTTAGGAATGCCCAGATTCAGTTGGTGGGCTACTGTGTGAAACAGGATACTGGTCTAGATAGGTTGTGGTATGATCCACAGGCTTCATCTTATGTTCTTACAAAGGAATACAGCTTCTGTCTTCTCCTGAGGGCACCACTGTGGCAGGGGACAGTCAAGGAGAATAAAATTAGTTTTTAATCCAGACCACCTAGACAGTATGAAGGCAGCAAATGCAGTTTTGAATCTTAAAGGAAGAATGATCTATGGATACTCAGCTCAGATTTCAGTGGTGAAATCTATCAGTACTAAAAGAAATGGTGGGAAGAAGAAAGGGAGGAAATCTTGGTGTTTGATCCAAAGTTCAGTAAAACTGAAGTTCATCCTTTCCTCTTATTTCAAGTTTCTCTGTATTCCTTCTTATAGGGTGTTTTTCCACTGTCACTAAAAGTACCCATTAAGTACCCATTAATGGGTACTTCTAGTCACAGTGGAAAAACACCCATAGATCTCTGCTGGACAATGTCCTTTAAAAAGAAACCTGCATAACCTAAGTTATAAAAAAAACCTGCATAACCTAAGCATACCACAGTTGCTTTCTTACCTGAGGTCTTGAAGCATGTAGCCTGTAACCTGCAGACATACATATTTTCTCACTCCGATGGCTTCTTCAAACATGGCCTGTAGAGAATTAGACCCATCATCATGCAGTGTGTGTCTTTAAGAAAAAGATGAGATTTGCTTCTGTCTCAAATGAGATGTGATACATGGGCTTAGAAGTGGTGTGTGTGTGTGTAAATCATTTATGCATTTGAAAAAAAATCTATCCCACTTTTCATTCTTTTAGAATACTAGATCAGTGAACAGGTGGTACTGCTCTTGATGCAAAGAGTAACAACAGTTTTAAATATAATAATAAATATTGGGGATTTTTAAAAAGGTAGATAATTGTTTTCCCTACAAAATAATCAGTTAACATGAGCACTAGTTACTACTGGTACTTCTAATATGGACTGCTTTGACATTGTCTATGAAAAATACATACATGTTTGAAATAGATAATAAATAAGCAATGTGTGTCTGGTGAAGGTGTGGGTGAGTGTAAAGATTAACTGTGAGATAACTTTCCCTCCCAATATGCTTATGTTTCCCCTCAGTACAGACACTATTATTTTAAACATACTGTGCATCATTTTATATTTGTCGAATTCTTTTAAAGTCTTTTAATGTATACTTTGTTTTCATCTGTTTGAAGGTTGTTACCTGCCCAGAGACCTTCGGGTATGGGGCGGGATAGAAATGTAAATAAATAATAAATATTAAGGAACTCCATTTAAAAACAAGCAGAAGGTGGAAAGCAACAGGTTGCTCTTATTAGAGAAAAATACAAGAAGTCTCTAAAAAGCATGAACAATTCTAAGATAAATCAATATCAGTTTCTACTGATGAAATGTTAAATAATTTGTGTGGGAACAAAGTTTAACATCCCTATACAAGAGTCAAAAGCAGACATGTTCAAGCCCAGCCAGCAGGTCAGATGAGGTGGAGGAAGGTTATATACCAACACCCATAGGTAAAAGCACACTTGGTAGATATCAGACTGCTTAGAGGGTTTGTTACCTTCTCTGCTCTTCTGTCCTGCAGTCTAGGCTTCTGGTTTAATCTTTGTGTTTGCATATGCCTCAGATATTTCAAACTTCAATGAAGGTGTTGTGGATACTTCAATTGATTTCCCACCATCTTTGCCCATTGATAATGATACCAACATTTGAAAAGCCACAGGTTGTCTACTAAACACAAGGGCACACTGATATGAGAAAATAGGTATTTTGTTATCCGTGCAAATGTTAGTTCTTTGGACAAGAGGGTGGAGAATAAAGGTAGAGAAGAATGAGTGTCTATGTTCCATTCTAGAGTTGCTGGCTGCCATTGATATGTTATGTCCTACACTAGAAGTAACAGATTTCTGATCTCCTAAATGTCCCAGGACTAAAATTCCCACCGATGTTGATTGCGAGCATTGGAAGTTTTACTTAATGTTTTTGTATTTATATTGGATAGATTTAGTCTGTAATTTTTATGGGTAGGGGATGTTATTGTTCAGTGCTCAGAACATTTCAAAATAAGGGCCTGTTTGAGTTTATCCTCACTAGAGAAGTGATGCATGATGCTCACTAGAGAAGTGCATCCACACTGGAGAGCCACATCAACTCTCCAGATGTTGCCGATGGTTCCCCCAAAGCTAGTCAGCAGTGGACTGCTTCAAAGCAGTCCACAGGCTTAACAAAAGCAACTAGCTTGCTCCTGGTTACTGCATTCGCACCCTCTTCCAAGTGTGACGTGATGAGTGTGCATGCAGCAACAAGATCACCATGGCGACATCCAGGCACACACCAGATGTTGCCACAGGTGTTCCCATATCAATCCAGCCTGCCCTGCCCTGGCTATCCGCCCTTCCAGCACTTGGAGCACGTATAACTATCATTGCAGACTGGTGATGGTGGTCTTCCTTTTCAATAATAATAATAATGATGCTGATGATGATGCCACCACCACCACTACTAATCATGTAAGGTAGTATTGCAGTGATGGCTATCTGTACTCCAAGCACCGGAAGGGCAGATAGCCAGGGCAGGCTGGATTACCATCGGAACACCTGTAGCAACATCTGGTGTGTGCCTGGGTGTCGCCATGGTGATCTTGTTGCTGCATGCACACTCATCATGTCACACTTGGAAGAGGATGCAAATACAACAACCAGGAGCAAGTTAGTTGCTTTTGTTAAGCCTGTGGATTGCTTTGAAGCAGTCCACTGCTGACTGACTTTGGGGAAACCTGCAGCAACATCTGGAGAGTTGATGTGGCTCTCCAGTGTGGATGCACTTTACTAATGAGCATCCACATAAACAATATTCCATCCTGTCAAGTAGATGGGGAAAGGCCTTAAGAGTACATTAAAAAACACATATTTTCTGGGAACCACAGTTTGGCCATTAAGGTAAAACATAAGATACAAAATAACCTTCCTTTTACATATGTACATGAATAGATATGGATAGAAATGTGTTACCTAGTGATGTAGGCACACTCTCAAGGCCTGTTCACACTTAGTTGTTGAGTTAAGTTTCAGGGGTAGAGGGCCAGATTCACACCACAAATGCTGGTGTATCCTCCAACTTTATTACCAGCACTTGTGATGTGGAGTCTGTCCTGGATCATCCAAATTGCCATGGTAATGGCTGCAGCATCTTCTGCCTTGCATCTGGCCATTACCAGGAGATCATGATATACCACACATTTCAGTAGGCACAATCATACCATACTTCACTGTTCCCACTCAACATCTGCACCAGAAGAAAATGAAAATGCTGCCTTCAGGAGCTCTCTAGCAGACCTGGTGAAGCTGTAGAGAAGTAAAAACTTCTCTACAGCTTCCACAGATCAGGGATGGTCTGGAATATTCCAGAATGGAGGAAATGACACTGCATGTGGACAAAGCATCCCAGAATATCACTGACAGGTAGATGCAAACTGGCCCTTGAATATTTGAGAACCAGATTTATTAATCCAGCACATCAAGAGTATTAAAAATATTTTTAAGAAAACTCACATGGCGCCTTTTTCATGTACCTGTGCAGGGAATGATATTGGTCTATCCTGACTCTCAAGGAACCTGTTTCCAAGTAAAGCTGACTGGGCTTGGACTGTAGATCCTAATCAAATAATGAGACTGGAGGGTATAAACTCTGAGGTAGACCAAAACAAAAGTCTGTTAAATGCTTCTTAAGCTGAGAAAATGAGTGGCTCATAGCAAACCTGATAGCAAGGCTGCCACACACAGAGAGAATGATTGCTGCTTAGGGGAAAAAATACCAAAATTTTGTTTAAAAATAAAGACAGTCCCAGGGTAATTTGGTGTTCATTCTTATAGAGAAAAAAATCACCAAGAGTCAGAATCACCCATACAGCCCTGTAGGAGGGCAGGTCGGCAGCCAAAATGGATCGTTTCTGAAAAACCTCACTGGCTGCTTTCACAGGGAGAAAGCAAGGATGGCTCTCTTCTCTAGTCCTTTTCTTGGGAAAGAAAATATCTCTATGAAGAGCTGGTGGGAGTAGACAACCAAAATACATAAATAAACAGATTTTAGATTTACAGGAAACAGGGTCAGTAACTTCCCCCAATCTAAGATGCTTCCCTTAGTCCCTGGATCCTATGGCAGGCTCTGCCTATGACTTTCCAAAGTCTGCAATAGCGTGCAGATAGCAAATCCCTATGCCAGGATATAATCTGGAATAAGGCCCAGTGCAGAAAGGACCTACACCTGTATAAGCTCATGAGCCAGTTTGATCTAGTGGTTAGGGAGCTGGACTCTTATCTGGGAATACCAGGTTTGATTCTGCTCTTCTCCATGAAGCAAGCTGGGTAACCTTAGGCTAGTCACAGATTTCTTCTGAGCTCTCACAGCCCCACCTACATCACTGGGTGTGTGTCGTGAGGAGAAGAATGGAAGGTTTGTTAACCACTTTGGGTCCCCTTAAATGGGTGAGAAAAGTGGGGTTTAAAAGACAATTTTTCTTCTTGTGTTTAGAATTGTGGAAATGACAAGTGCTTGATAAAGGAAGTAAAAGAGAAGGTGCCAAAGGGGTACGTCTAACTTATGTCCCAAGGAGCTCAAAACTCACAATATCCTGAAGTCAAATGAAGAGCAGAATGAAACACACAGAGAGAGGCTGCTAGGAGAATAAAAGTACAAAGGGAGAGCTGCAAAATTTACCAAGAATAAGTCCTGTATGACAATCTACAATTTCCTATACTCCATACTCAGGAGCAAGTTGTTTCATGTCTCTGCTGGATACAGACAAAACAGCTCTATAACTTCTTTCTCAGAAACAATGATGTTTAGCAATGGGGAAACAAGAGGAGAGACAAGATAAACACACAAAGCAAGCAAACCCACAAGACTGCATGTGACTATTGGCTATAAATAACAACTGGAGTCTTTTGTCTCTCTGCCCCTTTCTGATTGTTTACTCTCACACAAGTTAAGTTGATTTCCATGGCTCTGGCTAAAAGGACTAGCATGTTTCCTCAGAGACTGCAAAATTCCGACAGTTTCTCCTTGAAATGATTTTCCTTGGATTGGAAGGGAATCATGGTGATTTGCTAGTCTAGCAAATGTATTAAAGCCAAAGACCACCTGAAGATAAGGTACAGATGAGGAAATGGATTCTAGTTGAGGAAAGATTGTGCCGTGTTGAGCTCCGTTTCCCGTGCACCCCTCTTAGTTCTGTATTTCTGCAACATGGTTGCACATTTGTTGTTCTAGAAGCTCTGAAAAGAAACTTCTCTCTGTATGTTTTCCCCCTTTCTATGTAGGGAATTCTTACATATTGTTATCTGACCCACAACCCCAAAAGCTTCTTCTTCTTTCGCTTCTAGATGTTGCAGAAAAAGAGAAATGGAAATAAACCAGAGTAAGAACACAGAATGTGTTGAAACATATACATGGGTTGTTTGCAGAATATACAAAAGATACAAGATATTTATTAAAAGAAAAAAATGCAGGGATGAACACAAATTCCTAAAAGTAAAATGAGTTAATAAAACCAGTTTCACTCCTCTGTGACGGCATAATTTATTGCTGTAATTCAGATCTCAGCAGTCATGACTGGTCTCTTGGGGAACAAGGATGGTTCTCCTCCTTTTTCACCTGGGAAGAAACAGAAGACACAAGGAGTTGCCATAGGTGGTAGATGGAAACATGACTTGCAAGCCCACATGGAGGTTCATTGAGGTTGTTCAGTGCCCTCTAGTTGAATTCAGCTCCTGATAACTGTACTGTATAGATACATGCTTCAAATTTTGAGTTGTCTGAAGAAATGTCTGATAGGTCTTCCCAAGGTAGCCCAACGGTCTCTTTGATCCTATCCATCTGCTGCATCCCTCAGCTTGGCCAAGTGCAACAATTTTCCCCCAGCCCTTCATCTGCATCTGCTTGCATGGCTGTGCCTCAAGGGAACAATCAGGCTTTACTTACTCCAAGACTGAGCAATTTGTTCTTCTTGAAGTCCATGGCAATGTTAATAACCTTCTCCAGATCCATAATTTGAAGGCATTTTTGCATGGAAGTACACTCTGCTGTACAGATATCTGAGCAAGATTAGGAGATTTGTCCACATGTTAGCTACTCCCGGATTTTTGCATGGTGAAAAGAGTCAGGAGCTTTCACTCAACCTCCAGTTTCTTGGGTGTTGCCTACTTCCTTTTTAACAGGCCAAGCCTCTAGGAGATGGAGGTGCTCTGAACTTGGTCAGAGGCTCATGTGGCTCATTTTGCCCTAAGGGAAGTCATCAATTTACTGAACTCATGTCTTGCCCCAAAGGAAAGGTTTTTCATCCAGGTGCCTCAGCATACTTGATCTGTTAGCTGCTACAACTTTCTCTGCAAGAAACTGAATAAATGAAACTGCTTTCCCTATTGTTGTGATAGGAAGCTGCCATCAATAACAAAAAGGAGGGGGGGTCCCAGAAGTTTTTATGTCAAGTAGAGAGACACAGCAAAGATTATTCAAGGTTCACCTTGATTTAACCCCTTTTGGACTAGAATACACTTCATCTGAAGCAACGGACCAGAGGATGATCATCATCATCATCACCATTTCTGTAGTATTTTGCAGAATTTAGATTAAGTATTATATTATCTAACTTGCTGGCTTCTAAAATATCAGTCTTTAACAAATTAAAGACCTCTTTCTCATATGTGACCAATTCTTTTCATAAAAACCTGTGGGGGGGGGGGTTAGTTAGAAGTATCATGGCAGTTCCAGCTGAGAGTCACTCTTGCTCAAGGAGAAGTTAAACCGTAAAGCAAGGGGTTGATGAAGAACCTAACCCTCCAGCTTTTGCTTTCCTGCAGAATTGGGAATTGGGCAGATGCTAGATGAGCAACAATGCAGAGGATTACATTAAGGTGAGCAAAGTACTGTGGACTTCGAGAATTTGCTTAATCGAAACTGGCTTCTTTGCTCACCCCCCTTTTTGTGTTTTTGATAACCTTACTACATGGAGGATCATTCTACTTCCACCCACACCCACCACAGTTAAATTGGCTTTCTTGTCTCTGATATCAGCATGAGCAAATATTTTGTTGCTTTAGAACACGGTACAGAGGTCGTAGTGAAGGGAAAAATGCAAAAGAATATACAGATATATAAACTCACCCAGTGACAAATTTCTGAAGTGTCCGCAATAAAGCTCAGATGTCCTTGGTCAATAGAAACCAGAGGTACAATGTCAGAAGATAAAGCTAACTGACTGCAGATCAGCCAAAAAATAACACTGCAGCATTTTTTAAAAGAAGAATTTTCAATCTGCACCAGAAGAGGGGCATGGGTTTTTGATATAGTTACACTTTAAGTTACCCATCGCTCCCCTCCAGCAGCCCCCCCCCCCCAGTGTCTCTTTTTCTCAACTTTAAACTGTTGGAGCCCTTTGACCTGGTTGTGGAAGAGCAGCTTTAAACATAAAAATACTTCAGGTTTTACTCTGTGAAGCTGCAGTTTGGCTTCCCAAGCAAAATATGGAGGCAGGCTATTGGTACTCAAACCAATTCTGGAAAAGGTTAGAGATTTCTATGCTGCAGTGAGGATGTTGTAGAGTCTTGACTCTGATCAGCAACACAAGAGTCCTGTCTAGATTCAAGAAGTTTTCCCTTGTTCCCTGAACATTATTTACAGAATGTAGGTTTCGGATTTGTTGCGGTGGGGTTATGGCTACAATCCTAGACATGCCTACTTACAAGTAAGTGTGAAGGCAGGCAAAGAAGTGAGAATGAACTTTGCGAAGGGCATTTTAACCCATTGGTGACTCAACTTTAAAGCTGTATTCTCCTCTAAGAATTTGTTTGGGAGTTGCTGAGAAATGTCAGCCTATCTAGTTTTCCAGTGTTTGTTTCAGATATTTATGGGGGAATAGAAGTTTGAGATCATGCTGAAGGAACAATAAAAACAGAATCACCCCAAAGAGAACCTAGACTAAGGAATCTACTAAACCGAAACTGGTTTGTTTTTCTCTCCTTGGAAAAACCCATTCCATGACGCTCCCTCAGAATAAGCAGCCTGAAGGTGACACTGCAGTCATTCCAGAATTGACTGTGATGAGGTATTCTGACTTTCTAGGCCAAGGCTTACGATTTTGAAACTGGGGAGTGGATGAAATAATCCTTTAAGTCAGGCTTGAAAGCCTGCGGTCCTCCAAGTTTTGTGGGACTCTCCTTGTGTCTCTGAGCATCCCTAAGCATTGATCAAGTCAATCAAAAGCTCATGGGAGTTGCAGTTCAGGAGCATTTGGAAGGCCACAGGTTCATTGCCTCTCCTTTAGACGTTTGCCCTGTTTCCAACTAGTTAAATGTAGCCCACATCCCTTTAAAAATACCACTAAGTGCTTTGCCCCTAACCTCAGCTTGGTATGGATTCCAGCCTTTGACCATACCAGCAATTGCCTACCTAAGTGTTCAGGGACAAAGACAACTTTTGTTTGGAATAAAGCCCTCCAATTGATTTCAAACGCAGCACTTTCCAAGAAAACTTACTTAACTTTGTCTTTACTGTGAATTAACAGGCTTGGCACTAGCAAAGCACCCCTTCCTTTGACATGATTCAAGGGACCAGGTGTAGAGGAAATCTGTCCTAAGGACAAAACTCAGAAATATCCAGCTTCTGATCTGATTTGTTGCTGTTATTCTGCTTTCTAAGCACCCAAACTACACATTTCTGTCTAAATGCAATCTATTTTATTCAAAACAGGCCCCACTTTTTTCAGTGAAAACACCCAATAACTTTACAGTACTGCTAATAGATTTCCTTTGTATCTTCATTAAAAAATGTCTTAGCAACGAGACACACCAAGACTGGGAGATCTCATTCTAAACACACTTTAATGAATTGATACCTGTAACTTTTATCTTAGGTCTAAGAATGGAGGAGGTTTGGTAGCCTTTCCAAAATGAAGTGGAATTTCATAACCCTGTGAGTTATTTATATAGTCACGTGAAAGAACTAAAAATATAGGCAAAATTCTCTTCAAGTTTACCTGCTGCTTTATTGCCATCCACTGGAATCCTGTAGTAATGGTGTGTACAATGTTATGATCTGATAGTTAGGGAAAGGTTGTGCCATAATTAATTTACCTAGCAGGTCCTGGGGACAAAATCCAAGGGGGAACATTGGCTTCCAGTGGGTCTGGATTTAGAGCTTTCTGAGAGGAGTTGAGGGAAGGAAGGAATTTCACTTTTGCTTCTGGAATCCATCAAAACTAAACTCCTGCTTGTATTTTTTTTTCAGTGAACAAAGAATCTTTTCCTAATTTAAATTATTCAATGATAACTTTAAGCAGCCTACAGTTGAATTTCCCCTCAAAGTCACTAGTAATCAGGAAAGAGGTTTTAAGCGATAAGTCATCAAACTGCTTATATATCTATCTTGCCCTACACTTGAAGTTCTCAGGATGATTCACAACAAAACCACCAATACTCAAGTTAAGAACCCCAGTCTGCTCTCTCTTCTCCATTCCTCTCAGACAAGATGGTGGCAGCTGGAGGAGAGACAGGCAACCTGGGAAATGTGGCATATACCCACAGGACCCAAATATTAGTGACCCCTGTCTTAACTCCAGAAGCTGGGAGGTCTGGAGGTTGTAACCCACAATCATATGCCCAAGTAGCCATCTGAAGCCTTGCACAAGTGCTTTTCATCTGAAGCTATCACCTTGTTAAAGCAAGTAACATCAAATATATCTTGGCAGGGCCGACCCTCCTGTTAAGCAAGGAGGGTCCTTCTCCTCAGAATGCAAAGGACAGCCAGCATGGGAGAGCTAGGTAGGCCTTAAGATTTCTAAGTTCTATATTACTAGGGCAACCAAGTCAGACTCCTGCATGCCACGTGAAAGAATGGTTGCTACCATACTTTGCCTGCTAGCATCTGGTCTTTCAAACTGCAGATAAAGTGCCAGATGAAGCTCCTCTAAAGAAGCAAAATTACTGTTCACAAACCTTAACCTATGAGCCCATCTTGCCTCCCTTTGGATGGGGATATTGGCAGTAGCTGCGTACCTGTAGAACCCAACTTATCCTATGGGGGGCAGTTTTACCTGAGGAAACATGTCTCTACCTACTGTGAACTGAAACTGATGCTAGTTTCATGACACACTCTGATGTTGGCCCACAAAGCTACACTCTTGTGGACATTTAAATTAGGACAAGTTAAGTTCTATTGAGCCTGGGGAACAGGATTGAGATTGACACTTGGGAAAACCTTAGTGGCCTCACCAGAAGATGAAAGAAAATTGGACGGATTAATATCTTTGCCCTAGAAATGTTATTAAGTGCCATCTAGTCAGGCTGGACTCTTGTTAACTCTGTGGAAACATGTCTGCCATCTTCTTTGACTGCCTGAAGGTATCTGAGCTGTCCCATAGAAGTATAAAATTGCAAAGATCTAAACAAGACCTCTGAAAACTGCTCTCAGAGGCCCCAGAAATATATCTTTCATCAGGACTGTGGAAGAATTGCATGAGAACTAAATGGATTACACATAATACACCAATTCTCCTCTAGTTGGAAAATCCCCTTTGGCTTGATGAAGAAAATCAGAAAGGACTGTTATATTAGATGTACCAAAGAAGGAATTGGACTGCTTGATTTGAGGCCTACATTATTTTCTCTCTCTCATTTCCAGAAATGAGTCTTTTTTCCTCTGGAAAACAGATTTATTTTTCTTGTGGACTTGTTCACTTACCAAGACATTTAAGCAGACTGTGCAAAAATTCAGGAAACTGCCCAAAGTGCATTCAACATTTCTCTGTCATTAACCGGAGAGAGATAGGTGAAGACATGGGCACTGGATGCTTACAGGATCCAGAAAAATAGTCCTGAAATTTCATAAATTTTAATTATGAAATTTCAGGACTATTTTTCTGGACTATTAAAAATGGAACAATTTTCTTGCAAATTTGGGCAAGTCTTTATGCCACTTGTGTGTGTGTATATAAATAAATTCAGACAAACGTCCCTTCAAAGCTAACTTCCCTGTTCCTTATTTAGGTTTATCAATCCCCCATGTACACACTTATCAGCATCAATGTGCATTCATACAGAACGGAAATAGGCTCTTTTTTGGTGAGGAGGCATCTTAGCTAGTATTCACATGCTTGGTTTACTTAGAAGTAAGGCCTGGGCTCTGGTCACACCTAAGGCTTAATCCAGCTTCGGTCCGCTTTCAGAGCGAGAGAACGCATCAGCAAAGCGACCAGTAATTTTCTTTCCACATTACCTATCCCAAAGGTGAATTTTCTGAGCTATTTAACACGGAAAGAAATCAACTTGTCACTTTGCTGATGTATTCTCTCGCTCTGAAAGCGGACCGAAGCTGGATTAAACCTTCAGTGCGACCACGGCCCTGCTGTCTTCAAGAGCGCCTTTGGGACCGCAGTCTGAACTCCAGCGACGGCAGAGCGATCTAAAAGGTCCTACAAGATCACCCTAGACTTTTGCAAGCCCGCCGGCCAGCATCCAGGTGCCAGGGGCCGAGGTTTTGCAGCTCGAGGACGTAAATCGCCTCCTTGACGCGAATTCGCCAGTCAGCTCCGATTTCCAACCTGTGGGCATCGCGCAAATCACACTGACGCAGGCAGGCTCAGCTTTCCCACCGCCTTGAGAGAGAGGCGCAAACCTTTCCCGGGATAAAAACGCGCCTGCACTTGAAGGCTGCATCTTGAGGGGGTGACTTCTTCCTGCGTCTCCTCCTCCCCCCCCCCATATAGACACCCCACCAGCACCCGCGCCTTCCTCGCGATGTCAATGGAAGGTCCCCTTGACTGGCGTTGCACCCTGCCTGGCACCAGAAGGGCGCGCGCCGGTGGAGGGACGAGGGCGGCCCCTGATTGGTTCCCGGAGCCTCGTGGGAGAAGCGGCGGCGTTCCGACAGTTCTGCTTCTTTAAAGCCGAGCGAGCCGGGGGAGGGGAGGAGGGGAACCCGGGGGGGGCGGGGGGAGAGGGAGAGGGAGGAGGTCCTGCTGACGGCGCTTCGGAGCGTGCGCTGTCCCTTTAAGAACTGTGCCAAGCGAACCTTGGCGAGCGCTCGCCTGCGCGGGGAGTTTACGAGCAGCCCCATTAGGCTGCCAGGGCGCTGGACGGACGTGATCGCCTAAGCGGGCAGGACGGGGAGGTTTTGAACCTTTGCAAGGGCGGAGCTTCGCTTCAGTTTACAGACCTCCGTCCTAGGGCAGGTCACTGGGAGCTCTTCGCTCGACGCTCACCCACCTCGCACCACTCGTCTGTTTCTCCCCTCCTTCCTTCCTTCTTTCCTTCCTTCCTTCTCCCCCTTTCTTCCTTCCTCCCTTCCTCCCTTCCTTCCCTTCTTTCTGTCTCCCCCCTTCCGAAGGGGGGAGAAACCTCGGCCACTTCCACCACCCCAAATCCCTCTGCAGCCGGAGCATTGCGGGGCTCGCTGGCGTCTGCCCTGCGGCAAGCCCAGCCTGCGCCAGAGCCGAGTTGGATTTAAACGGGAATTCTTTTGCTAAAGAGACCGAGCAGGCTCGTTGCAACCTCTGTGGAATAACCGCCGAGCGTTCCCGGTTGGCCCAAGCGGCGCCCGCCTCACCCTCGCCCGCACGCACCCGAGAACCGAGCGGATCCGGAGTCGCCGCCGCCGCCGCCACTGAAGCCTCCTCCTTTCTATGGATTCCTTTAAAGGTGGGATGAATTTGGAAAGGCTGCCCGACGGCTTGAGAGCCCCGCAGGCTTCGCACGACATGGCTTCCAGCTTCCATTTGCAGAGGGCTTCCGAACCCAGGGAACCCATGGAGAACTCGGCCAGCGAATCCTCCGACGCCGAAGGGCCAGGTAAAAACCGCCTCTCGTTCGCACCTTGTCCGCCCCGGGTGCTTCGGTCAAGGGGTAAAAAATAGAAAGAAAAATATAACCTTGTTTCCTATTAAGTCAGAGGGAGTTTTGTTTGTTTTGCCCCGTTGGATCAGCGTTAGGGATTGCAGAGAGGAAGGGCTGGAAGAGAAACATGGTGGAATGGAAAATAAGTAAAATAAGTTAAGTAAATAAATAAATAAATAGCATGGAGAATATCAAACGTCTTTGCTTCAGCGGTCGCTCTGGTAACAGTGGACTAATTCCAATATCCAACCAAGTTTTCTTTCTCTCTTTCTCTTTCTTTCTTTCTCTCTCTCTCTCTCTCTCTTTCTTTCTTTCTCTCTTTCTTTCTCTCTTTTTCTCTCGCTCTCCTTTAACTGCAGCCATAAATTTCTTTGAGCGCTTCCATTCGGGCTGCGGTTTTAATATAATGTTTTTGAAATCATGTCAGCTTAGTAGACCCCCCCCCCCGACACACACACCCCCAGCCTGGATACTGTACACATGTAAAATATCTCTCTGTCAAGGAGAGAGAAAAGACCCTTCAAAAAGCAGGAGGCGACCAGGGGGTGGAGATTACAGGGGGAAAGAGAAGGGGGGTTATTCAGAGGTTATATCCCTCACGCCAAGTTAAAATGGTCTTTTAACACAAAATGTCTTCCTGAATGGAAAAGTAGTGGTCGCAGAAGGTCTGTGGATCGCGTTCTTTTCCGTCTTTGTTCACCAGAAAGTCCTATTAACATCCATGGCAGGTAGTGGCCAGCGTAGGGAAAATCGCAAGCTTAATGTGGAGTGGCAGGTTACTTTCCGGCGACTTTTGGATTTTATTCACTTATTTTATTTGAATATTGATACCCCCCACCCCTTTCTCCGAAGGTCCCAGAGCAGGTCACAAAGATAAGAAAGTAAAAAGATAACACAGATGGCATTAATTTCTCCCTCAAAATGCGCCTACAGCTCTCAGGATTGGCAGAGACTAGTATAAAATGAAATCAACTCTGCTGGAGAAATCTCCTAGCACCTCGCCTTGTCTGCCCCTGAACAATATTCTGTGGCTCGGGGTACTATCCTGTTATCTCTGGAGTTAAAATCCTTCCGAGCACCTCGAGTAGGAGAGATCCATCGGAGTTCATCAGCCTGACACTTTAAATGACAGTTTGCACATGGTAGTAAACTCCTGGGATAGCGACCTGGAGCAGCACGGGGGAATGTAACTCGCACCTCTCGATGTATATTCAGTCAGTAGTAAATTCTTGTCAGGTGGGGCTTATATGCAGGTAGAGGTGCCGATCAATCCTGATCGATCCTCCTCTTACGTCTTTATAGTTTTCTGAACGGTTGTGTGATTAGAATACGAAATCCGTACATTCGTGTGTGCGGGTATGTATATGAATAGCTATATGTACATCCCCGTATAGATATATTCGTGTATATCTCGGTAGAGAGAACCAAGAAACGACCAAGATAGACAAAGCAGGCGGAGGTTTCCTGTAGTGCCCATCTATTTAATCTGAGTTTTATTTGCTTAATAACGGGAAACCTCATAAAAGAAGCTGTTCCAATCTGTCCGAAACATACAGGCTTTGCCTCCATGCACACAAACGTAGCTCAGGACTGGGATTTTGCAACTCGCAGCGACTTTGAGGTGCGGCGAATTTAGATTGCCGCAGTACTGAAAAAACCTGCGGACCTTCAGGGTCTCCTTCACAAAAAGGCACTGGCGCGCGTAGGCCTCGCTGTGTGTTTGGGGTGGGAGCTGTTGAGGTGGCGGCAGGAAAAGGGGGCCTTTCTGCTTCCCCTTGCTCCTGCACCCCTAAACCGCATCCCTTAAATCCCGGCGAGGGCCCCTGTGTGCCCCCCCCCCGCCGAGACACAAAGTGCCTTTCACTCCTCCTAAGTGGAAAAACGCGCGAAGGCCAATTAAGTCTAATGGGTGTTATGATTTGAAACTGTACCGGCGGCCCCGTTCGAGGTGGAGGAGGAGAAGGCGGCTGTTGCTGCTGCTGCCGACGCCGATTTAAGGCAACGGGCACGAGGGAGAGATGAAAGGCCGGGGTGGCCCTCGCCTTGATGGACGGCGCTGCCCTCGACGGAGGCCCGATCGCGCCAGGCGGTGGGGTTTGGCCGTCCCCTTCCCTCGAAGACTCTGCCCGGCCTCCGCTGCCTTTGGCTACCCACCTCACACACACGAACCCCGTTTATCCGTCCCTCCTCCCCCTCGGGGGAAAAAAATCCCTTTTTTAGGCTTCTCTCTTTCGAGCAGGAATGAAGTCTTGGGCCCTAACAATGACCCAGGAGAAATGGGTCTCCAAGGGGCTTGGCTAAGCCAAGTGAGCTCGGCTGGCGTTTTCTAGGCCTTGTTTGCTTTGCAACCCCCTTGCTGGAAAGGGGGGGGGCTTTGAACTGCCAAAAAGTGCTCTGGCGCTTTGGTGAAGGTTGAACTTAAACCTCTGGATTGCAGGCAAGGAGCGACTTTGAAAGAGGGCGAGAGAATACAAAAGGAATGCGAATCCAAGCGCGGCTTAAAAGGGCTGGGTGTTCATTTGGGATTTCCAGTTGTCGAAATACCCGCCTAACCCCATGGGCGAACCGCGATTTCTGTTTTTTTTCCACTTAGGGAGGGTTGAGTTGAGGAACGGATGTAGGATCCGTGTCGTAGGCGAAAGGGTTGAATTTGGGAAAAGTCCTTCAGATGTAGAGGCTGCTTAGTCGTAGGTGTTGAGGGTTCATCTAGACTAACACACGCGCTTTCTTCTCGCTCCATCGATCCGAAGTGAAGCAATCCCCTCCGGGTTCATTGATGATGTGGTTTAATCGCCCCCCCCCAATTGAAATCAATGACTGTCGCGTTAGATCGCCGTGTTTTGTTTTTAATTATGTAAACACTGAAGTAACACACCCGCGTTTAGGCCCCAACAGCTTAGAGAAGCAAGAAACGGCAATCTTAAAATAAATTCGAGGAGGGTATAAATCTGTGCGTTCACACCTAATTGCCTCTCAGTACAAGTGCATTGTCTTCTGAGGCTGGCATCTCACAATCCCAATTCCTGCCTTTACTCCTTGTACATTTGTTTTTAAAAATAAAGACACAGTTGGGAGCCAAAAAAGGTGGTCTTCTAATATTATTTATTGTAGCCTGATGTGTGTGTGTGTGTAAGTATACACAGAGAAACACACTGTGATACTAACTGATGAACTTGCAAGTAAATTTCTATTAGCTACTGCCCAATACTTAAAGCCTATATTCCTGAACCTGTTTTGGGCTATTTCAAAATCATTTATATAACATTGATTCACTGGTGATTACAATCTCTTCCTTCATAAACGTGGAGTGGTGTTTTAGTAATGGATGGGCGGATTAATCCTCATTAAAAGGCCAATTAATAGCCCAGTCCTGAACCTTTCTACTCCGAAATCACCCCCATTGAATTCAGTGGCGTTTAGCCTAAAGAAAGCGATATACGACTGCAACCTGGATCTGAGTAGACAAGATTTCCAAATAAGTCTCATTATGCTTAGCAGTAAAGACATGAGGCTAGAATAGCTGTGTTAATTAGGCAAGTTTGGTTTAAAACACTCTGCATCTCACTGGAGTCCTACTTCTGGCTAAGTTTGCAGCAGAAATTCAGTGTGCAAAATGTTGTTCTGTCCTGTGGAAATTCCTGGTGTCTTGGCATTCCTGGCATGGCACGGTCTTGAAGTTCACGCGAACAAAATAGCTCAGAACAGATATTTATTTTTAAGGTTGCTTGTAAATATGTATCCACAAAAGGGACTCCCCGCCCCTATTTTTGGAGGACTTGAAGCCCATGCGAATAAAATGAACTCAATTTTAGTTTGCAATAGGCTAATAAGAATTCACTCCAGATGCAATACAGTTCTACGGGTGTTTACTCGAAAGTAAGTCAGCTTGCATTGATTTCAACTTGCATTCAGCTGTGCTTGAGATCAAGTTTCCAGTGCTGGGGGGCGGGAGACTACGCCTGCTTTTTCCAGGGAGGTTTAGAAGTGTCTTAAATATAGGTAATTGTTGCACTTCATTGTCTTCAGACAGAAGCCAGGTAAATGCGTATGCCAGGTTAATAGAGCTGGAGTCACAAATCCACAAGCAGATACCCTTTGTGGGCAAGATAGACGCACTGAACTTCGAAACCAAGTACAATAGTCTCACCGCAAAAGGTTGGGTAGATTCAGGATCCTAAACTCTGACTGGCTGTAAACGTGCAAAGAATCGTTTTTTTAAAAAAATCTTCTTTTATTCTATTAAAACAACGTCTTCAGTTTCTGGGTAAATTCCAGCAAGCCCGTTGCGGGGGCCAATTACAATATTTTCACCGATTGCCCTTGACGTGCCAAGAAAATGTGCAAAGGCAACAATTTGTTATTAGAGTGCCATTTAAATCATTATCCAATGGCTTAGATGGAAATTTGGGGGCTTTTCTTCCTCGCTTTCCCCGCAGTTTCCCCACCCTTTTTTCCTGGCCTACTTTGCCCCGAGTGGATCTGGTGGGATCGGTGCGCGTTTTTCTCGCCGAAAGTCCTCGGACGTCCGACGGGGCTGATCCGAACGGAGCTGAAGGCACGGGCGAGCGATTCTGACACGGGAATCGCTTCTTCTCTTGATTCGAAGCAGAGCCGGTTCTCGTCTTCGTGGGAGTGAGAGTGGGGTTGTTGTTGGGGGGTGGGGGGAGAAGGGAAGCGACGTGACTTTTCTCACCCTTTCTTTTCTCTCTCTCTCCTTCCCTCCCTCCCTCCGCGCGGCCGTTTCCCTTCCAGAGAAAGAGCGGAGCGGCGTGCAGAAAAGCGACGACGGCAATGTGGACGACCCGGCGAAGAAGAAGAAACAGAGGAGGCAAAGGACTCATTTTACCAGCCAGCAGCTGCAAGAGCTGGAGGCCACTTTCCAGAGAAACCGCTACCCAGACATGAGCATGCGGGAAGAAATCGCCGTGTGGACAAACCTCACCGAGCCCCGAGTCAGGGTAAGCCGAGCGCCAGGCGCGGCTCTCTCTTCGTCCACCCGCTTTGCCCGAAGCCGATTAGTTTTAAAACTGACCGCTCCAAGAAAGTGATGGAGCTGCGACCTCACTCGAGGTGACTCCGGAGTCAGTCCCTTTGCCTTCAATGGGCCTTCCTGCTAAGTTAGCTACGGCGAAGGTCTCGTGCGCGCCCAGAGTCCTAAGGACCTGCTTGCACGCACACCGAAACCGATTTAGGGGCGAAATCGATCGCGTTGAAGGCAGAGGAATCCCGCGCAGACGAGCAGCTTTATATCCGGGGTCGGGAGCAAGTGGTTTTCGCTGTTTACCTGTTTTAAAACAAAACACAGCTTGGCCTAAATAACTTTTTGCCGCTTCCCCTTTAGGCTGGCCTTGTGGCGAGGGGTAGCCTTTGAAGACACACGCTGAATGTACTGAGGCCCTTTCTGCACCGGGCCTCATTCCGGATTATATCCCGGAATTAGGGCGCTACCCTCCGCATGCTAGTCTGCATAAGAGAGGGAGGTCCGGTGCAGAAAGTGTTTACTGCAGACACAGATCCTAACCGGAGAGAGAGAGGGAATCGGCTCGGCTGTGGTCGCGTTTAGGGGGAACACGAAGAAAGTCTCCCAGCTGTGTTGAAAGCGGTTTCGAAAGACAACTCCGTCTGGGCCTGCGCCGACAGTCGGCCCGGGCCACTTGCCCACGAGCACGAAAGCGAGCCGAGCCGGAGCGAACTCCGCACTCGTGCGCCTTAGCTTCGAAGGGGCGCCCGCGGTCGGCCCTGCTTCCCTGGACCCGGGTGGCGGCGTTCCCACGCCGAGGAAGCGAATCGGGCGCCGCCGTGCAATGTGCACAGCTCGTTCCAGGGGGAAGCCTCGGCAAGGGGAGGTTTGCGTTGCAGCCCCTTCTCCCTCCCCACCCTTATGTGGCCCCTTCTTGTCGGTGTATGTGGGTGGGTGGGTGGGAGAGAAATCAAGGGCCTTTGCTTCCGAGCCGACCTGGCTCCTCTCCAGCTCCCAAATCGACTCGTTTTGAAGTCAATCCCATATAAAACCGTGCCACTTAATTCAGAATAAGAGCGTTTACCCAGGGGCTTCGTGGGCCGCAAGGTGGGGAGTCGCGCAGAAGTCCGTGGCGCATTCGGGCCACGTGCTTTGGCGCTGGCCTGGCTGCGCGGTTGAGGAGCGATCCTGAAGGAAGCCGGGCCGTAGCTAAGAGGCATAAGAAGCGGGCACGCAGACGTGAGGAGCTGCCGAGCCAAAAGCTTTCCCGTGGAACTGGGTGCTTCCAACTCTAGTTGGGTGCAAGCCGGCGGATGGAAAGACCCGCCCGCTTCGCCTTCTCTGGGCGGCTCGTTTAAACGGGATTCTTCCCCTTAAAGTCTGTCTGCAAATCCGCAAGTCGATTTCGCTGCGGGGTGGAATTGCGTCCAAGTACATTTGCATCTGCTACTTCCCCCTTTTCTGGTGGCCTGGGAAAAGCGGCCCTTGGCCGGGGGAGACATCTCCCAGGATTTACTGTTCTCCCCTGGATTAATGAAATGCAGCCATTTAATACCAAACAGGAAATCTATTTTTTCTTCGGGCGATTGTTAGGGGAGAGAGGGAGCGCAGGCATCCGGGCCAGGACCCTTTATGAATTTGTTGTTGTTGTTTCAGGGGGCCGAGGAGGGAGTCCTAAAAACAAGGCCAAAAACAAAAAACAAAGGCAGCCCCCATCGGATCTAGAAAGCCGTGGAGCTGGAGGGCTTCCCGTTTGTGCTAGGAAGCCTCGTCCCCCACCACGAGGCATTGTTTGGTGGTATTTTCATTAGATGCTTGAAGGCTTAACAGAGGAAAAAATGTGCAGATCAAATATGTGCGTTTATATGTGTGTGTATAAAGTTCTCCTGAGTGCAAACAGATAGCACTATAATGCGTGCATTGTTTTGCATAATGGTGTAGAACTTCAACGAAAATCTCTAGCAAAGGCTAAAAAACCCTGTAGTCTGAAGTATTCCACGCCTTCTGTAAGCGTCTGGTGCCCCAGTGCTCTCTTAGTATCCAGCCATCTTTCCTGGCGGAGGAACGGGAGCCGCCCTGGTTTTTACAGGGCTGGAGAAACTGGCATGGAAGTGGAACCTCCAGGTTAGCCCTTGGAAGTACGCAAAGCTAAAAGAAGGGATTTTTAAAAAACATTATGCCTCAGATTACTTGCCTGAAGCTTAACCCCAGGTAGAGCTGAGTGTTTTTATCAGCCAAAAAACAAAGACTTCAGAGTGGCGGAGTATATTGGGGAAGGACCTCTTGAGCATCCGTGGAACTTAATTCAAAGTTTGCTTAATGATGCCTCTTCCATAAACCCACTTATTGGGGAGTGACTTCCATTTATGTGTTTGATGTCATTTAATATCCTTTCTTTGCTTTCTGCCCTGGGCTTTTTAAAGAAATTAGGAAAAATAAGAACAGTGTTCTATTGCCCACTTGCTCTAGGACTTGCTTCTGAGTAAATTTCGTTAAGTCACAATTACACATGATACAATTATCTTGTGGTGCTCTGAAAATGAAAGATAGGCGTCATTCTTAAAACTGAGAAAGAAAGAAAAGGTTTTGCATTACCTGAGGATTGTTTTTTTTTTAAGTTTTGTTTGTGATCACCATGCAAAGATATAGAATATTTTTTCCCAGCCACAATGCTGTTCAAAAGACCTGCTATCCTGGGCGAAGAAGTGAACTTGAAATTCGTGTTATTAAGGAGCAATTTTTGGTAGAGTGAGTTCTAGAATTAACTAATTTCATAGTTTAATGTCAGCGTGGCAGCTCCATCCATTTTGATTTTAGGGGCAGAACCCATAGAGCAGGATATAAATGGAATAAAACAAAAATTTCTTTCTACTTTATCATTTCATTGAAATCAATAAATACTGGATGTCCATAGAAAGGCTGGCAGGATTCAAAGGGACAGAGTTAACGCAATTTCTGAATCAACAAACCCTTCAATACACAGGTTTTTGGAGATGTCACCTTAGCAGATGATGGGGCTGGTAACAAAAGATGTCTCCACTGTATAATTTGCTTCTGTTTGTTTTAAAGTGGACAACATGGCAGAAACTGAGAAACTGTGGAGGAGAATTGACCCTTTTCAGTCCTTCCTTCCTTCTATCCTTCCTTCCTCGGTTATTGGGCTTATTTGAAGGGTGTTTCTTCCTCTCTTGTTTGCCTAGGATATCTTTGTCTCTGCATAGGAACACAATACAATGAGCCCTCCCACGGCCACAGGTGTGGGTATATTTAATCCTAGCTAAATATATTTTGTAATGGCACTACTG
This sequence comes from Aspidoscelis marmoratus, assembly GCA_014337955.1. NCBI lineage: Eukaryota > Metazoa > Chordata > Lepidosauria > Squamata > Teiidae > Aspidoscelis > Aspidoscelis marmoratus. Next base: position 5,764,114 of record MTQE01000401.1, on the reverse strand, counting down.
TACAGTGGATTATAATTTATGTCAGAAGGCCTATTGGATTGATGGCTTCTGTGATACATTTCCTAGCTTGTAATGGAACTATACATACAGTCCTGGGCAGGAAAGTGATTAGTGGCTGTACAATTATTTTTGTAAAAAAATAAATAAATCAGGTGGGCAGGGTGGTACAGAAAAATCAAGTTGGGTTAGAACATGTTCTCTGATCTGAACTATTTGGGTTTTAAGCCCACAGTAATGATTGTGCCTAACCATGTTTGCTTGGCAGTAGATTGCGCTAAATGTTAGGGAGTCCCAAGTTAAGTCTGCCTGCCATTGCAGCCTTTGGTCTTCCTCCATAGCTGAAGGTTTATGCCAAGACCTAGAAAGAGGGTGGCAGAAGAGCGCTTCTGATTTCATTCAAATGAAATCACCTTGGAAGTAAAAATTTAAAAATAGAACCACCACAGGAGTAAGAAATCCTAGAGGTTTCGATATTTGATTTCAGAATTACACATTTTCCTAGCCAGTCATTTTTATTTAGAGTTACAAAATCTCTTTAACCAAAAGGCAACCCCACAGAACACAATCCCACTCCTTAGCACGTTTTTGTTATGAAGCTTTCAGAAATTTTGGGGAGCAAACGTCTTGCGTAGAATGGAGTGGGGCAGTTGAGGTCAAACAGTAGGCGAAGCTCACCGCCTTCAGGCAAAGCAAGTTCCGCTGAGATCAGTGTCCTGGGCCCTTGCAGAAAGGTTTGTGTTGGTATAATCCAGCCAAAGTTAAAAATTAAAGCTTCAAATGGTGCCACTGATACCAGGGAAATGAGTGTACAGGTTCAATGCGGCAGGCACATCTCCAGTGAATGGTTGGCTGAATTGTGGTCTGCTTAATTTATTTAAATCTTTTATCTTTTCATTAAATCACCAAAAAGGGGCACAGCAAACTTTTCGAACACCGCATGCAAATTTCCTGACCCTAACTATCTTCATCTAGTGATCCCTCCACCAAAAACTCTAGTAGCGTGGTCTCCCTCCTGTTCCTATCTACCTCTTTCCGCTTCTTGACCTGCTGGGGTTACCTAGTTCTAAACTTCCTTCAAAGTTTCTCTTTTCCAGTCCAACCCTAATTGGGGAGAGAGGACCTTCCTTTAAAATATCTACAAACTATTATTAAAACTATTAGTCTCGTCCTGCCTGGAAGGACCTCTTGAGAAGTGAAAAGGATTTGAAAGTGTTTTCTTCTTTTATGTTTTTTTTTTAAAGCTTACACCAGATTTTGTCTCCCTCTTTGCCCTTTCCTGTAGAAAAATTGTTTTTCAGTTCTCATTAGCCTTTTTTGCCCTTAATGCCCCAGCCTGGCCCCCAGCAGCTGCCGGCATTATTGCGGAAGGGCAGATTAAGATGTGAGAAATGGTTCTTTTGGTACCAGGGACTGTAACAAAAGGGCACTTGGCTTGTTTAGGGAATTTACTTCTAGGAAAGCTTGGCTCTGTAGGATGAGGTCAGGAACTTTCTCTCCCTAATTTGGCTGAACTGATGGTCCTCTCTCGCTGGTTTCTTCAGTCCACCTTAGGCAACACCACAAACCACCATTAATAATGGCAGTTCCGGAGGCCAGTCTTTTCTGTATAAAAGGAGGGGCAGATTTTGGGGGGTTGAGGGAAAGAAAGGGGAGAAATCCAGAGCAGAAACCACGTGGATGACGCCTGATACCTCCTATTAGATGCAGTCACTTAACAGCCCTCTAAACCAGATCCGGCTGTGTCCTGCTTGGGGTTATGAGCTGGGTGGCTTTTCCTGTTCTCTAAGCTCTGTGTTTTTATGAAAGGGAACTCAAAGTGTTTTTCTAAGGATGCACTTCCCGAAAATCTGCCTCAGATCTCCCCTTCCCCATTTTTAATATTAAGCCGCATTCCCTCTTTGGCAACAGAGCTCTAAGTTCTGAATAGTAAAAGTGGAGGCAAAAGGCACATGGGCGGCTCATTGTGTGTGCATGTTTGTTCAATCCCAGTTTTATGAGCTGCAAGGAGAAGAGTTTTTGTTTGGTTGTTTTCTTATTCTCAAAGAACATGCGCACGGAATAAACCGATTAGCCACTTTAGCAAAGGGCCTGATCGTAACAGAGGTTTGGCAATGGCAGGTAATTCTTTTCAGAGAAAGGAAACAAGTAATTGAAATCTGGAACGCAGCAGCAGCAGCAGCAGCAGCAAAATTGGGCTGCCAGGCCAAGCCTGCAATCTGTTTAAAAAAAGAATAAGAAAGAAGAAGATTAATCAACATGCAAAACAGACATGTAGAAAAAACATATAGGGCTGTAGTTTGGAAAAATTCCCCAATCCTCTTATGTCAGCTATAGGTTTCATTGCACATAAGGCATCCTAGAGACACAGCACAAATAGCCCCTATTTATTTCAACGTATGAAGAGGTACTGCTGTCTTAAAAAGAGAGAGAAAGAAATGGAAGGAAAGCAGAGCTTGAAGTAAGGAAAACCTTGAATTTTGCATGTAATCAGGCTGGCGCATTTATAAGAAATGCTGTCCTTTGTTTAGCATTCCTAGAAGAGCACCTGGCTGATGTCCTAGAAGTGCTTTGTGTATTTCTCTACATTTAATTCATTCATTGATCAATCCATTAAACACTTCAGTGAATCCAAAAATATTTCATTTTTTTTTCACAGTAACCTCTCTCCAGAAATCGGGAATTGGATTTGTACGGGATTCAGTAGCAAATTTGCTTTCTTGACCTTTGTTGGTCAGCTCATTCCTTTTGGACAAGTCCAACTGAACTATTTATTTATTTAAGAATTTAATTTATTTAACAATCAAAGCGGTTGCTTATGATCTGCAGCATATCCGATTGCTGAATTTATGCTTGTGCTATAAAACGGTTGCTGATGTTAAACAGGATAAGTAGAGAGAAAACCAAGTGAGAAAGAACTACTCAGCGTCTTTCTTTTTAACAAAACTACCGCATTTCCCAGTATATGAGACACACTAATGCATAATATGCACCTATAATTTGCAGGGACTATTTAGGGAAAATAATAATAATAAAGACACAAGTGATTGTAGGAGAGGTTTTAAAAACCTTAAAGAAATCTTGTAAAAAGTATATACCTTTTGTTAGCTCTTAGCAAAATAAAAATTTAAGAAATCAAGTCTGTGACAGCTCTTTAAAACAGCAATAGAAGTCCACGCTTCAGACCTGGCTAGCATGGCTGGTGACTAGTAATGATTAAAGGTGTGGTCAACCTCATCTTGAAAGACACAAGTTTCTATCTTCTATATTAAATGTGGCATGAGAGTCAACAGGATGCCTTCCAGATATTGCTGGCTCTTATTTTACATGTATACCATCTTTCATATGCAACAAAACTTGATTCATATGCATGAGATGTGCTGAGAGGACTCTAGGTTGAAGCCCAATAGAGAATAAAACCAGTTGGACAAGGTAAACCTGCATGTTCTAACAGTGCAACCATCTTCCAAGTTACTATCACTGAGAACAAAAATGAGAGAAAACAAGATGGGCTGTTCTTACAGTAAACTCATTTCTGGTGTAAACTACAAAATTAGCCTGAGTTTTAAGATGACTCTGCATTATCTAGAGAGAGAGATTTTAAATGCTGTTACCTGTCCTGAGACCTTCGGTTTACGGCGGGATAAAAATCCAAATAATAAAATAAAATAAATACAAATAAGTGAAATAGGAACCTTCTTCCCTTCCTGGGTGAGACCTCCTTTAAACCGCACCTGCGCACCTGCATGTGGAAGAGAGATTCCTAGTATGCTTGCTGGTCCAGTCTCCCTAACATACTGAACTCCACTAGACTATTTTCAGGACCTTAAGCTAGACCTCCTTCATTCTCCCAGAGTCGTCCTGATGTTGCAAGACTAAAGCGCAGACACCTTGTAATGGCTTCTCATGCAGATTTTCTGGACCACAACTTCCATGAGCTTCAGTCTGCAAATAGGACTAATTTGTGCTTTGTGAAGTGTGGGGGGGTGACTTGTAGGGTGGTGGCTGCGGCTAACATAAATGTGTCTGAATGTGGGTCACCTAGTAGAAAGGAAGAGGTTTACACCCTGATCAACATATTGGGCTCCACTGACTGATTTAAACGTATCTACCTAGCCCAGCACTGTGTCTACTCATGTATTGATTTGATTTTGACTTTTAATTATTGCTGTTAAACTCGGTATCATCCTAAAGCATGGGGGAGGGGAGAAGGAGGCTGTAATCTAGTTCTCCAAACAAGAGATGAACCACTTCTAATCTTAAGAGGCTCCAAACTGTATAAATCAGGGCCAGAATTCGGGAGCAATGCATTTGAAGATGTCATGTGTGTACTTAAGGAATAAATGAGCAAACAAGGATGGATTAGTGAAATGCATTTTTTTTAAAAATGATTTTTTTCTTTCCTAGTTTATAATTTCCCCTCTTCTCTCTTTCTGAATTTAAGTTTTATTAAATAACTTATTAGGTGATTTCTTAATCAGATATGGAGATGCAAAGATGGAGGTGACTTTCCACAATGCTAATTAAATGGATTATAAAACAGCATTTGTCAACTCAGCGGCCTCCAGGTGTTTTACACTATGACTCCTGTGAGTCCTTATAGGCATAGTAGCTGCAGCTGCTGAAATATCTTCTTCAGAACGGACTTGGGTCCTCAGTCTACTTTGCTTTCCAAGGTTTTTGCAGTAATCACCCAAATGCAGTAAGGCAGATTCCTAGGGACTCCCGTCAACAAAATTTGGCTGAAATTTTGTCCTTTGCACAGCCACCGTGAGAAACTTTTCACTCTTGTATTAAAGATACAGGAAATCTAGCCCATAGACCACATCCAATAGGCCAGATTTTCTATATTTAAAATATAAGAGAAAAAAAATTGCTTTTGAAATAGTTGGAAGGCAGAGGAAATCTCAGGAGGTGTAGCTTGCCTGAAGGGCAACTTCTGCCCCACAACTGTCCAGGAAACCTGACCAAGATTTCACAGGGCAGCTCTAGAGAGAGAGTTGGCTTTTCTACCCCACTTTTCTCACCCATTCAGGTTAACTCAAAGCGGCTGACAAAGCGAGCCAATTTGGTCTAGTGCTTAGGGAGCCGGACTCTTATCTGGGAATACCGGGTTC
>MTQE01000401.1:5738975-5758838 GCA_014337955.1 Aspidoscelis marmoratus | reverse complement strand
CACAGCCCTCTTCTGAGCTCTCACAGCCCCACCTACCTCACAGGGTGTCCGTTGAGGGGAGAAGACTAGAAAAGCTTTGAGTTCCCTTAAATGGGTGAGAAAAGTGGGGTAGAAAAGCCAACTCTCCTCCTCCTCTCCATAACAGAATACCCTGTGAGGCGGGTGGGGCTGTGAGAGCTCAGAAAGAGAGCTGTGGCTAGCCCAAGGTCACCCAGCTGGCTTCGTGGAGGAGGGCGGAACCAAACCCAGTATTCCGAAATAGTCCGGCTCGCGGGAGGCCCTGAGCTGAAGCACCCTTGAGTTGCTTTCCCTGTTGCTACCTCAGGGCTGAGAGTTGCGCCTGGGGGCGGCGGCGGCGATTGAGGAGCGGGAACTGCGCGCGCGTCCTCCGTGCCCGCCATTTTAAGCCTCCGGGCGCTGTCTGCCTCTTCTCCACCCGCCCCTTCCCCTTCCCCTCAGGTGTGGTTCAAGAACCGTCGCGCCAAGTGGCGGAAGCGGGAGCGCAACCAGCAGATGGACCTGTGCAAGAACGGCTACGTGCCGCAGTTCAGCGGCCTGATGCAGCCCTACGAGGAGGTGTACGCGGGCTACCCGTCCAACTACTGGCACGCCAAGAGCCTGGCGCCGGCGCCGCTCTCCTCCAAGAGCTTCACCTTCTTCAACTCCATGAGCCCGCTGTCGTCGGCGCAGTCCATGTTCTCGGCGCCCAGCACGCTGCCCTCCATGAGCATGCCCTCCTCCATGGGCCACTCGGCCGTGCCCGGCGTGCCCAACTCCGGCCTCAACAACCTGGGCGGCTCGTCGCTCAACACGGCCATGTCGTCGCCCGCCTGCCCCTACGGCCCGCCGGGCTCGCCCTACAGCGTCTACCGGGACACTTGCAACTCCAGCTTGGCCAGCCTGAGGCTCAAGTCCAAGCAGCACTCGAACTTCGCCTACGGGAGCCTGCAGAGCCCCGGCTCCACCCTCAACGCCTGCCAGTACAACAGCTGACGCGCTTCCCCTGCGGGCGCCGCCTTCGAGGGACCGCGGCGGCAGCAGCAGCAGCAGCAGCAGCGCCCAGGGGCGACACGACGGCGACCACGACCTTCTGGAGGGGAGGGGCAGGAGGAGGAGGAGGGTGGACGGACCAGCTATCTCTAGCAAGGAGAGGGGGAGAGGCCCAGACTGAACCTAAGACACATAACATGGATGAGTTGCAATTTTTTTTCTCCTCTGGATGATGCGGGTTTTGTATGCGTGTTTACTTGAACTTGCACAGGACTTTCTTCTTATAAGCGTCCACTTTATACGAGGAAATACGGTAATGGTTTTCAAGCGAGCGAGAGAGAGACTCAAGGGCACCGTGGCTTGGTTGGGGCGAGATGACCGATGCAGTGGCTAAGTCGGGGCGGGTGGGGCTCTTTTGTGGTAGAGGGTGGGTGGGGGGAGAGGATTGGCTGGATGGCCTGCCACTCCGGGAGCAGAGGCGGGGCGGGGCGGGGCGTAAAGTGGTGCAGATGTTGAGCATGGGTGGGGCTGTTGAGAGCAACTTCATCGTGAGAAATCTGGGTCCACACGGTGTCAGGAAGGACCCGCTTCTCTGTTTGCCTTTCGTTGTGTCCTGGTCTCCGAATGCGGTGTTGTTTTCAGATGCATGACTTTTGATGGAATATACATTTTTAGCTGAAAGCAATGAGGATCCAACCATTCCGAGCTCTAAGCGACTGAAGAAGGTTCCTACCTCTCTCTCATTACTTCCCAAGACTGCAGTCTCCTTCTGATCGCCTCCCTTTGAAAAGAAACTACAGAAACCTTCCCTTCCCCTTTTCCAAGTCTTTACCTTGATAATCAAATTATCGTCCATCCTTATTTAAGTGTTTTTTAATTAAAAGAAAATTCTCCTGGAGAGTCCGGGGGAAAAAAATTTTAAGACACAGGAAAGGACTATCTTAAAACAGTAGTACTGCATCTTAAAGAATAAATTTAACCTCACAGATGGGAAACTGCTTGAAAAAAACGACATTTTTGTTTTTTTCAGCTGTAAACAAAAAGCAAGGAACCCAGACAAATCTTAAAGGTGTCACGTTGTAAATGTAGATAATACTTAAAATAAGTTGTTTTTTGATGGCAAAAAAACCCTATGGAAATGATCAATATGATCTTTAAATATTAATACGCATACAAAATGCATATGAAGTTTTCTTGCAGATATATTTGTTGCTTCTTTCTGTCGATACTTATTACCTGTAGATGACAAAAAAAACATAATATAAAATGCACAAGGTACTTCTTTCCCAGTGTATTCCCACCTGTGGTAACCATTACGCTGGATGTTTCAATAATGCTGTTGTGGAGGATGCAGTATATATATTGTTTTATAAGTTATGTTTTTGTGATTTTTTTTCCAAAATTAAGAGCATGGGAATAAAAAAAAACTCTTGAGAATGTCTATAGTCTTTCTTTGTATCTATACCATTGACTAAGTCTTCCACTTAAATGTGACATTTGAGATCTGCAATCCAGTGGTCAGCAAATATTTTTCTGTGTGTCTACACGGAATCAGTTGCAAATGTAAAATGAAAATGTTTACCTCAGATCGTACCACATGGATGTCACTCCATTTAGCTCCTGAACACATTACTTGGTAAATAAGTTTCACTTAATTTCTTTCTAAAGCTTAATACTAATAAAATTAATGAGCTTTTATTTCTTAATTTGAAGTAATGGAAGAGCAATATTTCAGAGGAACCTTCAAATAAGCATAGAGATTAACAATCAGAATTTTAAGGGGAAGACAGTACAGAAAATAAAGATAGGAAGGACTTACTTTTAATATGGAAATAAGTCTGCTTCTGAACCTATTCCTGCTTGCTCAGTAATCAAGGATGAAATATGCAAACTGTTTCAAGTTTTAAAAGTTGAAGATAATTTTAACAGCAACATTTTGGATAACAACATATTTTGGGAGTCAAATTATGACACAAGAATATAAAAGGAATGAGAGTACAGCTTATAAACAGTAATCTCTCACACAAATTTTATTCAACTCACTATTGAAAAAGGAAGAAATGTCAGCTGCTTGTGACTTTCCTATCCTGGTTTGGTCAAACAAATATGACTTCTAATACTTCGGGTTTAGTTCAGAACAGGATTGATTTGTTCCCCCAATTCTGGAGAAAAGATAAAACAAGGAACTCATAGACAACACAGTGTCTTATATATTAATGATCAAACATGTAAATAATACTCAGAAAATAATACTCCCTGGTGACAAGGTCATCCTAATGACTTTGGATGCAAACGTTTTGCACACTAGAACTCACTCTGAATTATTAATGTCAGTAATATTGAAATATACATTGGGACGAATCATACATATATTTATCAATATAAGACCAAGGATCACAAAACCAGTTATTTAATTCTTTAAATGAGCTTATTTTCTTCAGAAATATTTTGTTTTACCTCATCTATTTTTGTAGGTTAGAGGATAGCTTCACTGATTGGTTAAAGCACTGTTAGAAATGAAGTTTTATGTAACTGCCGTTTTAATGCCCCATGCTTAAGAATGTTTGAGTTAAAAGCTGCTTTCAAAGTAGCTAGTTCTACAGAATTGGTAGATTTTAATTTGCGGTGGCTATAGGGGCGAATTCCTGGCAAGAGAGCAGAAGTGGCATCTCCTTAGTTATTTTGCAGCTTCCCAACCTAGTCCACACAGCAGAAAGTCTCCTATCCAAGTTCTAATCAGGCTCAAACAAGGTTGGTAGCAGAAATCTAAATGCTGAAGTATGCATTCATTAAAATAGTTGATTGTTCTACGCTTTAAACACAATTATTTTATTTACTGAAGTATCCTCACTGTTCCCAAAAGCTGACAAGACCACAAACATTCTTTTCTCTGCTATATCCTGACAACACCCTTTTGAGATTGGCTAGGCAATGTCTGACTCAAAGTCACCTAATAACTTCAGTGACTGAGTTACTGGATGTAAATAACATGTGTTTCTTCAAAATCTGGTGTAGAAAGTATATTCATAGTAGTGTGCAAGATTTGTATTTATTTATATTCTGTCCTGTTCTACAAGGTCCCAGGGTGGGTTATAACAATTACAAACCAATGCAAAACAGATTAAAAACAAGGCTAAAGCAGATTTTAATTTTAAAACACAATAAAAAATAAATTACAGTGAAAAGGAAGGATAACCTGTTTAATTTAATCAAAGACTTGGGTAAAGAAATGTATATTTACCAGGCACCTGAAATGAAGGTGCCTGACACATCTCAAAGAGGAGGGTCTTTGAATGTCTCTGGGCAGCTCTGACTGTGCCCGTGGGCCCCATGTTACCCTTGGTGTAGATGAAAGTCTTACATATGGACCTGAAAATAATTAGCTTTATAAAGGAAATAGTATTTGTATCATACTGGAGCACTAAAGGCAAAGTCTAATACGTTACCTTGAAGTAGCAAGACATTTCAAACTCTGTGTGGCTTGGTTTTTTTTAACAGACTGCTCTAAAACCAAGGGAGGCCACAACTTTTGAGCTACTTCTCAATAAGCATGGATAAGATTACTCCATCAGCTGTGTTTTAACTGCCTTGCCTTCGCTGAACTTTTTTCTCTTGGTAGTCTATCCTTAGGGTTTCTAAGAGTGCCCAATTAAAGCTTCTTGATGTGTTTTCTTTCCCTTTTTATCTTCCCCATTTTAAATGGTTCAATAGCTTAACTCTGCTATCCTAAATGTATGCATATATCTTCTTAGAGGCAAGCTCCTCTGGTTGCTTCTGGGAGAATAATCATCTGCAGCTGAATGGCAGTTCGGCACATTCCACAAACTGTAAAATTGTGCAGATTGAGATTTGTTTCACATTTATTTTCTTTCTTTTTTAAAAAAAGAAATCATATATGCATGCTTACATTTCCAGACCACGGTCTAACAAAAGCTGTACTGAGTCTTTTTCTGGACAAAAGAGACATCATAGCATATGCTTCTTCCTAACTCCATTTCAACAATAATTTAACACCTCACAACACCAATGGGCGCTTAATATAATTTTTAATCAGCTAGCTAAGTCCCTAAACATGTGAGGTTTGACGGTGAGAAGGCAATCTTTTGAAATCGGTTCTCTTGTATAGAATTTAGCAGTTACCAGCTAAACAGAATTCAGTGACCAGAGGCAGCGGGATCATAAAGGCAAAGTTGGTGGCAACCCATCACATCCAGCAACTCAGAGCTTCAGTCCACTTCCCTTTCCTTCTTCACACATGTTTTGATTCAAGGCTGGCTAATGTGTGTATAATCCATTATGTTCAGTGAGGTCAGTTTTCATGTGGATTTGAACAGAATTGCAGCCTTGGCGATAGTGCCTACCTTTCTTAACCCCTAATATCATTTCTTTTTAGGTTTCTTGGCCTTTGTTCCCCAGCCACAGTGGGTACCAGGCACCACTTACAGTGGCACACTTGGGTTTACTGTAGCCAGTGCCAGGAATATTAACAGGATAGCCCTAGTTGGTTCTATTTAGATATAAGGCTAACTATACTTAGGAAAATTACACTAGGACTGTAATCCAAGTCAGTTTTTTCTCACAGATGACAATTCTTTAGATCAGTTTTGTTAACATTTAAAGCCTACATTTCTATTTGAAAGATGTACAAAGTGACTTTCAACATTCTATAACTTCCAGAACTTCTTAAAAAACCACCATGTAACCAGGCAGAATTATCAAATAACTTACATAAACTAATGGCAACTGAACACAGTTCCAGTCGAACTCTACAAATAATCAAAGAGATCTGAAGTCAACTGCAAACAAGCATTAACCTCACCTGGCATCTGAAAGAAGCAGAGATGAAACAGAAGCCTCGTTAAGAAGGAGTGCCATAATCTCCATGCCAATTTAGAAAAAGCTGTGCTTCATATAACCACCTCCAGTAGCCTCAGAGAGTCGGGAATTCAGAATGTCTGGAGAAAATTTTAATGGACTTGTAGGCTTGTATGTGTGCAGGCAATCCTAAAAGTATCCAAGCCTAGAACAATTTAGACTTTAACCAAATATATATACTGTAAATAAAATAAATTGAATTGGGCCTAGTAATAGGATCTACAAAGTTGCCTTAAAATCAACATCATATGTTTCCTGTGGTACACCCCTCCCATCACCGATTTCCAAGAACTCTTCTGTGGAGTGTGTCGTGTTTTTTGTTTTTTTCAAAAAATAACGCCATTTCTGGATTGAGATCAGAAAAGCGAAGAAGGAACTCTTTCCACACTTGCCTTTTCCCCCTTTCAAATCATTCACCTGAGGTTTCTTTGTGGGGCTCAGGATATGTGTATCTTGGAATACAACCACTTCTAGCTGTAATGCTGCATTTTCTCTGGCCATCTGCTTGGGAAAGGTAGAGGCTGATATGATGACGGGGTGGATATGTGAATAATTCTACTTTAGGGCACTGGATTGCTCTTTCTAATATCTTTTTGGTTCTTGTGCCTTGAAACAGACATAAGGAAAAAAGTTCTTGTCAAGTTAATAAACATTTTGGAATAGATAAAGGAGCGTTTCCCTTACAAAAGGTTGAAACCAAAATGAACAAAAATACAAAACACGTCTTTGGGTTGTTGTTTTTTGACAAGTTAAGAGAGTAGTAACCTAAGCCGAGAAGGAATTAAGGAGCTAGTAGCTAAGACATTCAACAATAATAACAATAACAACATTTCTCTGTCTGTCTCTCTCTTTACCCTCTCTCTCCATCCCTCTCCCCCTTTTGGTCAACATAAATTGCAGGGAAGTCTGCTAAATAAGCGCTGTACTTCTTTCTAGACCACCCAGGTGAGAGAAGAGGACTTAAGCAATTCTTAGAGTAAGAATTTAAGTGAATTCTTTGCTTCTGGCTTCACAAAAGCAGCCCTGGGAGATACTTGTGTGTCCTCTCAACCATTATTTTTTAGCCCAAAGACCTAAATATTCATCACAAATTGCCCATAAAACATGCTTGAATTGCTCATAGAGTAGGTTTTACTTTAGAAGAGATTGGTGGATCAAACTATGAAAGACAGTTTTGGAACTTGGTTAAAAAAATTCACTCTGGTCTTGCATAAGAAGTAGCTAATATAACAGAAATATAAACAATGCATAACAGAAAGCACTCCAAGATTCTGGAAGTAAGTAAACTTGATTTTTGTGCCAGGTAAATTGATCAAACTGAACAAACATTATACACAGAGACAAATGTTAGCCTATGCCAGGATTTTTTTTTCCTTTGAAAATAAAGAAAGCTTTCCAAGTTTCTGGGATTTATTTAATTTTTGGAAGATGTTAATATGTGGATATAGAAGATCCACTGGTTCATGTAATTCCTTAGGCTAATTTCTAAGAAAGAAGGTGCATGAATGAGCAGACTCTAATCATGTATTCTCAGCAGTGGGTTGCAGTTAGTGCTCAATAGGAGAAGCTTCGTAGATACTTATGCTACCTCGCCCCTATTTCCTAGCAGAGGTTTTCAATCAGTTTAGACTTTGGGCAGGTAACAATATGCTTACCTGGCAGGTTTGTTGTGAAAGCAAACAAAAAGTCAGTTTCAAATTTAAAGTATGTAGATTTTAACTAACTATGTAGTATGTTAACAGGAACATGGGAAGCTGATTTATATTGTGTGAGACTATTAGTTCTATAGCTCTGTGCTGTGTACACAGGTTTTTAACAACTCTTCAGGGGTTTAAATAGGGTCTTTGTTACTCTTCCTTGGCAATGTCAGAACTGAAGTTGGGACCATCTGCATTCAAAATCCTTTTGCAATGAACCATGACATCAGAGTCAGCTGTATCAACTATCACTCTCCACCTTAGGGCAGTGGTCTTCATATATTCTGCCTTTAGGAAACCCAGGGTGCTTTGCGGCACCTTGAATGTTCAGTGGGTACAATGCCGGCACAACACTGTCCCTTCTTTGCACATTCAATACAGAAGAGCATATTTGCGTACTCTTTCCTTACCACACCACACTAAGCTTTCTGCCACCCCCACTCAGAGGGACTTACTGGTTGGGAATTTCCCCTTACAGATTCTGGAGGCAGAGGAGGCTTCCTTACCCCACATCAGGATCAGATTCTGGAGGCAGAGGAGGCTTCCTTACCCCACATCAGGATAAGCAGTGACATTAGCATGGGAGAGGTAGGTTGCCTCCCCCCATTTCAAAATCACAGCTGATCCCAATGCAGGGAGGAGGAAAGCTCCCCTGCCCATCAAAGTCATGCCTGGAGATCCTCTCTCTGTGATTCTGACAGGCAGGGGCAAACATATAGCATGCAGAGAGAACACTGAAATTTTCAGAGAAGCTTTAGCTCCTTTTAATTTGGAAGAGGAAGAGTGGTGTGCTTGTAACACTCTTCCTCTTCTTGGTAACTTGCACACTATTTGGCCTTGATGCAATTCTGTTAATAATGCTGGCCCCTGCACTTCCAGTTTTTTTCTTTATATAGAGCTCTAGTCTTAGGTTGCATCCAGACATCAATTACATATTCCGCTATTTGGATATTCTAGAATAAAGCATAGATATGCCAGCATATCCATTTGTTATTCCAGAATATCCCAGTATAGCAGAATAAGTAACCTACATCTGGATACAGTCTTCAGATATGGCTGTGGTTTCAAGTTTGTTTACCAGTTATCTTCCAAAGAAAGCATGGCTAATGGCATTCACTTCTTCAACCTTTCCACAGAAACTGCATCGATGTATCCATGCACTGAGCCAACCCACACTTTGAAAGTTGACTAGTGCTTTCCTCTCCCTCTGTAGTCTGATCTATGAGGACTTGCTAAGACCTGTTTGGACTGAGAACTCTAACAATCACTTAACTCACCATAATTAAAATCTCTAGTAGCTTATTTCAAAGAAAGGTTAATCACTGCAGGCTGGAAGGACGACTTTAAATTTATAATTTCACACTCATATAATAAAGTTTGGAAGCTTACAATTAATGAATGAAAGTATTACTTTACTTACCAATATAGAATAATGAGCAGCCAGTTGCTTAAACTCTCCTTCAATACTTGGTCTACACTATTGTCCTACCTTCCCCAGTTACCACCACAGGAAGCACCTATAGCCCAGTTATTAAGAAGATCATAAGATCCTTTTGAGGCTATATCATTATCTGATAATGGAATTTAGTGATTCCTCTCCCTTTTTCAGGTCTGCTGGCTGATTATAAAACAAAGTTTTATTATCCTTTTAAATATAGATATATTAGAGTAACTCTTTGTATGTGAAAGTACTAAGATTTACTGTATAACTTATAGTTTTGAATGATAATGTTTCACTAGTGGTTTTGGATTAGGGTTAGGGTTAGGGTTAGGTCTAGTAGTTTAGGCCCTGTTACCAGTACAAGCTTAAAACGGTTTTCCCAAACTGAAATAAAAGAACCTGATGCAAACAGGAATTTGCCTGATCCCATTACTTTCAACTTTAATCGCGTTCGATCCCAATTCTGAAAGTGCTTGAAAACTTCATTTGGGAAAGCGTATCTTGCTAGTATGTTGGAGCAGGCAAAGCAAAGGCAGAGGGTCCAGAAACATCAGGAATAATCAGCTGCATATGATCCCTTGGTTGTGACTTCAGCAATGATCTTAGACCTTGTAGAAGCTGGAACTTATTCACATAGCAAAAACACAAATCAAGTTCTAGTCTTGGTGGTGCTTGGTGCTTGCTTCTGGTGGACCTTGACAGGAACACACATTGAAAAAGGGTACCTACTTTATATCCCAAAATGTGGCCTCAGGATATGAGGCCAGATGTTTGGAAGGAACTAAGGCAAACAAAAGCTTTATATATATTTTGGAGTTCCAGGACAGGTAAACGAGTTACAGAGTTTAGATCACCTCTGCCCACATTTGCATTTTAATCTTACAGCTCTCTTATTCAGGGCACTGGATTTGCTTGCTCTCAAGTAAGATCTTCGTGCCACAATCTGATCAGATCAAACCAACCTTCTGGTGCAATCAGCTTAATTTTTTTTTCCTGCAAGCACTACTATTTAGAATTTGTGGATCAAGATGTAGTGGGTGACCGTTCTGGTTCTAGTCACCCATCCTCTCCAATCCAGATTACTTATACATTTGCTACACATGTATAAATTATGGAGCATATGTCATAACATAAACCAACTATACAAGGAAGCTCTCCCACAAGACACGAGCACAGTGCTTTCTCTACTTGCAGTCTTCCAACAATTGGCCTTCAGAGGCATACCACCTCCCATTGCCATCAGAGCTAATAATCACTGATAGCCCTGATTTCTGTTAATAGGTCCAACCCCCTTTTAAAACTATCCAGGCTGATAGCCAATACCACATCTTGTGGTAGTGAGATGTCCACTGTGTTGACATTTTCATTGATCTGTCATTACACCAAGATCTCTTTCCTGATCAGGCACAGTCATCTCTAGTCTCATTAAGTTACAGTATATATTAGGTGCTTAGCTCCAATGCGCAGCACCTTCTTGTTGACATTAAATGACATCTGTTATGCCCAATGCCCAATATACAGAGATCTCTTTGGAGTTCTCCCCAGCCCTCCCCCCTTTATGAGACCTTTGGGTATAGAGTGGGATAGAAATATAAATAATAAAAATAAATAAAATAAAAACCTGGCTGTTCCATGCTCACACCTAACACCAGATCCCTTATAAATATGTTACAAAGCATCAATTCCAGGTCAGAACCTTGGGAATTCCACTGGTTAGATGTCTCAATCGTAAGAAAATGTTTGTTTGCTCCTGTTCTCTATTTTCAGTTCCTTAGCTGGTTGCTCATTCATAACAGGATCAGTCATTTTATTCCATGACTGTTAAGCTCAACTTGCAGTGAGGTCTTCAATTATTAATGAGGGACTTTTATCAAAAGCCTTTTGAGAATCTGAGTTTTTGATGATGACTACCGCATCACCTCAATCTGCATGTTTCAAAAAAAAACCTTAGAAGATTATTTAGATAGGACTTAACCTTACAGGAACTAAGTTAGCTAAATGTCAGCCCTATAATTTGCTAGGTCCTCAGCAATGGAAGCCAAGCATAGTGATGAGTTGCATACTTTTGTTTAGAAGTCCATAAGCTCATCTCATATCCATTATTTGGTGGATATCATCAGGGTCCGGTGATTTGTTGATATTTAATTTTTCTGTAGCGCCTACTGCTTGTCTTCCTGCCATCTGCCCTGGGCACAGTTCAGGCTCAGGGATCTGACCTGACTTCTCTTCCATGAAGACAGATAAAAATGTTCAGCTTCTTGTAATTTCATTTTCTCCTTTGTCCAAGGGCCTCTCTGTCTCCCTGGTCATGGTCACATCTTCAGTTTAAACCTTCTTCAGTCCATCTTCATCTCTGATCTCACACATTTTCATTTCTCTCTGAGGGTGGAAAATCCACAAATAAACTAGATAAGCATGAAAAAGTGTGAGCAGTCAGCCCAGAAAATGGACTGAAGAAGTTTTAAAGTGAGGATGTGACCATGGCCCTTAGTATAAGATACAGATCAGTTTTTCTGTAAGGTTGAGATGGGCCCAGAAAAGAAACCAAGACAAGTCTTTATATCATGCAGATTGAGGTTCAAAGCATGTACAGAGTTCAATAATAGCTCAGAAAGCTCAAGAACCAATCAAACACTCCATGGGCCCATTTTGATTCCTGGGCCCTTGCCCAAAAGCCAGACTGGCTCAATGCCACTTCTGCCTGTGTCTGTCAGTGTAAAACATCTTCCATATGAAAGTACTTGTGGATACAACCCTTCTTAAAAAAAAAAAAAAAAAGCTCAAAACACCACTGGAAGCTGGAAACGATTCATCTGGTAAATGTGGGCTTTCATACTAACTTCAGTGCACCAGTTCAGGCCACACATGCTTCTATTTTCCAATTACATAAATAAAAATGTTTTTTCTGATTAAAACAAGATTTAGCCTCCGAGCTGCATGCCAAACATGAGTCTGATATGTTCAAAACAGCTTGAGATCCTGATTCATAAATCAAGTTTTGCAAACAATATTAAGAACAGGACTTGCTGCACATGCTTCATATATTTCTGTATTATCAGAAGCATTTTATTTTTTAAAAAAAATTTATTTCCACACCCCCAGAAGGCACTGAATACTGCCTTGATTTTGTTTTATGTATTAGAAAAAAGAAATCCACTTTTAGTTAAGACAGCTGCGAATTGTAACAGTTGCAGTTACAAGTTGTTGTTGTTTTAATTTCCTTTACAGGCTTTCCAAAATGACCTAAGGAAATTATACATAGTCCTTTTAGCATGGTTTGAAACTGTTTATAATGAATGTGTGACAATGAAGCAGAGTGGTATCTTCTCTTCCCACACACCAAACTCCATCCATTAGTTGGCTGTGTGGACATGGGTCTATGACCACAATGATTGATTGGTTGGTTGGTTGGTTGGCTGGCTGGCTGGCTGGCTGGCTGGCTGGTTGGATGATTGATTGATTGATTGATATGGTTCAGTTCTTGGATGCATTCATGAAGGCCATAAATAGAAACAGCGGATATAATGCTTATCTCCCTCCTCTATGTATATCATACATAGTTTCAGACACTATGAGTAAAAGAAAATCTCCATACGAACCATCTTTTCTAATGTAAAATAAAAGTGTGCCCAACATGTATCTCTTCTGATCTTGCTGAACTAAGGTTTTCACCAGCTTCAGTCAGCATGGGCAATGCCAAGGAATGAGGGAAGTTCTGATTCAGCATCTGGAGGACCACAGGCTATTTGCTCTTGATGTAAAATATTAGAAACACCTGTATTCTTTCACTCTGAAAAATAAATGGCAGATCCATAACATTTCAGCAGTGAAATTACTTTTTAATGAGCCCACCCTTGTCTATCTCAAGCATTAGAGCTTGCTGCTTAAATCTTGGCAGAGCCTCAGATATTTGGGAATTAGGATGAAGTAAGACTTCTTATTTGTGGCTTCTGTGAAAGCATTGTCTTATGTCCCTCCTTACGATGAGTCAGTTCAGGTGTCACAATGCTACAAGCAGCAGTGGCCCTTTGGCCTGAATGTCAGGGCTGTGAGGAAAGAGAGAGTAGGCAGAACTTCTATCCTCTAAAACTGTTCCGACTAGACTAGCCCAAGGTCACCCAGCTGGCTTTGGGGGGGGGGGTTCAGGATCAAACCCATTGTCTATGAGATATGAGTCTGGCACTTTCACCACAAGAGCAAACTGGTTCATGAGGTGAAGGAAAGACTCATGCAAAACAGTAGGAAGGGGAAGAAGCCTACCTTATCTTACCCTCTGCCTATGACGACTGAGTTAATAAGGTAAAGTTACATTAAGCAGTTTTGTCCCAATAAATATGCAGGAAGGTAGCCAGTGGGTGTGTCTGGCTGTAGCTCTGAGGGAGGGGAGAAGTTTGCCCTTAGGGAGAGCCAATCAGGGAATGCCATCATCCCAAGGGGAGACTATAAAAGGCCGTCCAGCAGAGGTTTGATGTTCTTTCCTGGGTTATCTGAGGTTGGGCAGGGAGAAAAGGGCTCAAGTAAACCACTTACCTGAGGGAAGTTTAGTTAGGGTGTTCTGAGATTCTTAAAGGCATGATAATTACTTTCTGTTTATCAATATTGAAGTGCTAGACTGTTGACTATTCATGAGTGTTGAAACAATAAAACAATTAGTATACTGTTCTCCTTAAAGAGTGTCTGAGAACTTGCTTTGCCTTGAAGTATTAACAAAGTATCTAGTAGTAGAGCACTGTGTCTTTAAGAGGGCAAGAAACATATTTGCGGAGTTCCAGCAGACAGCTGCAGGAGAGGCTTCTTGTTTGTATTCAAGGAACAAGAAGGGGGAGTATGTAGGAGATCCCTGCTAATTCTGGGCTGAGGTATTTAGAACTGGGAAGGTTCTGGGACAAATACCAAGTGACAGGAAGGTGTTGGGCAGTGGGTCATCACACACCCCCAATTCTCATAAAGATCCCTCCCCACGTTACTCTCCAAAGGCATTGCTGCCAAATATAACCCATCCCATCAGTGGATCCTCTGGCTGCCCCCAAAGACCACACTGAAATCCATTCTTGAAATACTTTTTTTGGCTAACAAAATGGATATGCTATATTGTAACACCCCAATATACCAACATACTCTATTTCATCTTCTGCAAGACTTCCAAGAACAGCATGAGCTTACAGTTCTTATGTTCACAGGTCATATACCTTGCCAGGAAAAAAGCCACAATGAAACAACAGGGTTGCATTCAATTTAGGCTACGTCCAGGTGGGTTAAATGGGGCAATGCAGAGGCTCCTTGCATTGCACATGATTGCACACATTGAGGCTAAATCTAATTTGGAAGCCTGGAAAGCATTATTTCTGCAGGGTTCTGAGAAACTGACAGGACATAGGATGGTGTTGCTTCCAGGCATTTATTCCCAAGGACTGACTTAATCTTCATCCAGAGAGCACTGTAGCATTTGGACAATCTGGAATAAAATGTGCCTGAATATGCTTCATGAGCTGAATGAGCCAGTTTGGTCTAGTGGTTAGGGAGCCGGACTCTTATCTGAGAATACTGGGTTCAATTCTGCCCTCCCCCATGAAGCCAGCTGGGTGACCTTGGGCTAGTCACAGCTCTCTTCTGAGTTCTCACAGCCCAACCTACCTCACAGGGTGTTATGTTGTGGGGGGAAAAATAGAAAGCTTTGTCAGCCGCTTTGAGTCCCCTTAAATGGGTGAGAAAAGTGGGGTAGAAAAGCCAACTCTTCTTCTTTACTCCAGATTATCCAAATAATGCAGAATAAGTGCTGGTATACACATTCAGCACTTCCCTCTTTTCAAAAAGGGATTATTTGAGCAATTTATTATTTTCTGGGAGTTTGTCCCTCATAAACATATGAGACAGGTTTTTGTCTGTTCCCTGTATTTGAACATTTTAACTTGAGGTGGAAACAAGACTGCATTTTGCAGTACATTTTGGATGCTAGGGGGAAAACCTGTCTTGCACAATTTTTGAAAGTGCCAAAAATGCTTCCTACCTTGCTTATCTTCCTCATTGGTGCCTTCTGAGTTTGCATTCCACTGGCCACTACTGCCTCATTTTTCCAGGGCCCTGACTGGGTGGCCTGCTCTTTCCAGGCTATGAGCCTCTGTATTGATTTTAAGGGCCCCTTGTAGCCTTCTACCCCATCTACTCCAAACTACAAATCACCCCAAGATTGGGGAATTTCCAGCTGTGGAAGGGACAAACAAGAGGAGACTTTGGGACTAGTTAAAGCAGGGTTTTTTGTCCCTAGGATCTCAAATTCACCTTGGATATCTTCCATAAAAATCAATTAGATAATTGATTGTGGCTTGATATATTTCATCAGCTATTACCCAAAGTTAAAAAATAGTAGATATTTAAACTCTTAATATAATGTCTCATATATTCTACATTCTTAAAAGACATTTTTATTTAAAACGTCGCTAGTAGGTTTCCTGTATTATAGGCCATATTTTACTATAAGGTTCAACAAATGGTACAAAAGCAAATGGAAAAACAGATAAAGAAGGAGAAAATCTAAGTAGCATTTGATGATTGTACTGATTTTCATTGTTTCTTTTTATCAGGGGTGAAAATTCCATGCAGAGCTCCATTAGAATCTATAGTATCTCTGTGCCCTCCTCTTCTTGACAAATGAGTTTTATCAGTGCTCACTCCACTTGACCCGCCCCACAGAGCATAGACTCCCAGCACGTATTCCCCCCATCCTCCTCCCTGATTAGAATAATTTTGGTCCCATGTCATCAGTATGCTAAGAAATCATATATTAACCAAAAATATAACTGGATCATCAGTCTAAATGTCTAATCTATGCAGATTGTCAGTTACTGGTACTTCAAAAAGATGTAGAATAAGTTCTTCCCCTTTCATTCCGTTTTCTCTTTTATAAAAGACATTTCCAAATAACTGGGAATGGAACATTGTACCCTCAATCATCTTGGTTTTCAGCCACTAAGACATTTAATCATGATGAATTTGTTTAAATTTATGCTGAATTGAATGGTACAGCCTCGGCAACATCTTTTGACAATGAATTCCAAAAGCGCTCACAGCACGCAGAGGTACCCAATTATCTTAAATTTGATACATTTTAATGTCATCATGCTCTCTCTCGTTCTTGATTTACAAGAAAGGGGATACACAGGTTCCTAATTTGTGTCTTCTGTGCTGTTCTTGATCTTTTATTGCAGTCTGTTAAATTCCCAGTTGCTGAAGATTCTTGGATAAGGACTATTTAGATGTGAAATTCAGTCCTATAAACCTACGTAATTTATATTGCACTCCATTACACTTTAGTACACCATATCCTGGAGAAATCCAGTAATTCAATATTACAGATGCTTGCCAAGAATCTTACATACAAAACCCAGCAATGTTTCCTTTGCAAATGTGAATGTTAATTGACTACAAAAGCAGTCTTAAAACACTGTAGAAATGATCCATTAAGAAATGATGAGCTAAAGTTCCATATATTCATGTTCCATATTATCTTACCGTATCTTCTGGAAGATGTACTTTTCTTTCATAGAGCTGGAAAGAAGTCCTAACTATGCCTACTCAGAAATACATACTATGGTGCTTACCTCCTAGTAAGTGGTGACTGGATTTGTTGACTTGCATTAGAAGTGGAGCAAAGGTTTTAGAATAAGCTCTAAGTCCTCTCACTTCCTAGGCAGAAGTTATTTATCCATTCTGTCAATGGGATCAGTTCAAGAGTCCTCTAGGCTCCTAGCTTTAATTCTTTTGTTGTTTGTGGCTTGGTTGATTGTGGTTATCATGTGGAAAAGAGAACAAAGCTCCAATAACTTTAAAAATTGCATTGAAAAGAAAATGTAACTAAACAACACCTGCAAGTAACACTAGCTTAAATGTCATAATCTGTACTGCATTTCAAAGTATAGGAGATTTGCTCCTTTCCCATATGATAACCCTAATGTTAAAACAATGCTAAAACAGCAGGTGGTTACACACAAGCAAAAGCATTACCTTATAAATTCCTGTTAGATACACTGAAAATGCTTTGGAGGAAGCATTAGATGGTGGTTACGTATTCCATTATATTTGGATATTCCAGAGTAAAGTATTCCAGAATATGCTAATATAGTGGAATAAGTAACGGGCATCTGGAAGCAGCCTGAAGTGCATTTCATGAAATATGAGAATTTTAAAAAATCAGTAAAAAGCAACAGATCAGCAAATCTACTTTTTCTGTTTCTTATGTAAACTTAGTAGATTCAATTAATTATATAAATATTTAGCAAATGCTCCATCTGCAAGAGGGGAAGCATTTTTATACAGCATGGCATTTACCCTGATAAGCCTTCAAGCCATTTCAAAGGGCCATTTAAGGCACTTCTTTTAAAAATAGCTAACTTCAAGTAATCTGAAGGTGCTTCTTTCAAAAAGGTTCAGTTTGGATTGTTATGTTCCATTGACAGGTGAAAAGGGTGTGCCCTTCTATGGGCAAACAAAAGGCTGTGGTTTTATTTTATAAACAAGATATCTTAAAACGCTCTGAACTTTTTTAAACAAAATCTTTATTTTGTAACTTAAATCTTTGCAGTTACAAAATGAACTAATTACATGTATATATAAGCAATAATTACATACAGTTTTACAATAAAAAAGAATGTGGAAGTATAAGATTGTAAATAACATAAATATAAGTAACATTTTTGAGAAATCTATAGCATAGTCCTACTTAATCTTAAATAATGAATTTAAAGTAAATAATACTTAGCTTTGTATTTGTAACTTTTAAATATCAGTATACACAGAGCGGATATAATATTACTATTCAATATAATATGAATTTACTAAGAAAAGAAAATTTTAAACAAATAAAACTATGATCTAGGGATGGGTGAATTATATTTGTCAGATTTGCAATTCATATGAATTCATACAAATTCAAACATTCACAGGTAAATCAGATGTATCCAAATGTGGTGGCAGCAATGAAAGGTGAGTGGGGGTGTGAGGCAGGATGTGAAAGAAGGGATGGGATTCTCTTTGCATGTGAACATTCATTGAATGTTCACATGCAAAGAGAATCCCATGAAGCCAAAGCCCCACATTTGCGGGGTGGCTTTCGACAAAGCCAAATATTCCCTCCTTTGATTTGTACCGAATTGAAGGAGGGAAATGGGCTTTGTGCAGATCCCTACGATGATCTGATACATTGCATCTGGTGAAGTAGGCTTAGGGTGTTTTTCCACTGTCACTAAGTACCCATTGAAGCACCTATTAAGGACCCATTTGGCTGAGAGCCAGATGACCCCATTTCCACCACAGACCCCATTAGGGACACATTTGTTTCCACCACAGCTAGGTAAATCAGGATCATAATAGGTCCTTCAGGACCTATAGTCCGGATTTCGTGTAGACTCCATTAAGGGGGTCTACAATGGGGTCTTCAGCCTGAAGATCTGGATTGTAGGGAGCCTGTTTCCATACAATCTGGCAATGGGGTCTAGAGGAGGCTTGGGGGAAGGCATCCATGGGGCGGGTTTTCCCAAAGTCAAGACTTCGGAGTCCCTCCGAAGACAGCTCCAAAATCCCTCCAAAGTTGCCTTCAGAGATTAGCAAAGGCTCCGAAGTCCCATCGAAGGCAACTCTGGAGATTATCAAAGGCTTCCTGGGAGAGCAATGCTGCTGGGAGCTTCCAGTTACCTTCAGCCATGTAAAGAGGCGCATATTAATGAGGCTGAGTCATCTGTGCTCACAAGGGGTTTGTCTTCAGAGCCTGGGCTAATCTCCAAAGTTGCCCTCGGAGGGACTTCAGAGCCTTTGCTAACCTCCGAAGGCAACTTCGGAGATTGCACCCCCTGTTCCCCAAAACACCTAGGGTGACAGGCAGACCCCTTGTGGGTCAATCCAGATTTGCAAATGGGCGATCCAGTGTTTCCACAGCAGGGAGGCTAGCACTCATTGCTACTGGATGCTAGAACACCCATGGAAACACATTGAGTACTTCCCTTAATCTAGTAGATTCAGATTAAGGGATGTACCCATTCCTTAGATCCGGATCTTCTTAGATCCAGATTAAAGGAGTGTGGTGGGAAAACACCCTATGTCTCCAAAAGCTCATACTTGCAGTTTCTTTCTCTTTGACCACATCCCCATGCAAGTGATTTGGTGCAGGACTGGCTCACTTGTGACTGGATGCGGGACTGAAGCCAAATCTTGCCCATCTCCATGCCATGACCGCTAATGCAGACTGAAGCTGAATCTTGCTGTCCCCATGCACTTGAGCTGTTTTGTGCACCTCCGCTTCACCTGGGAACCAAGCCTCTGCCATGCCTGCCATGATTGTGCAAAATGGGTGTATTTCTTGCCATGGAAAAGGGAGTAAAAGCAAGCCTCTGCCCTGCCAGCCGCAATTGTGAACAGGGAGTAGATTGATTGATTGCATGCTGTGGGAAAGGGAGTAAAACCAAGCCTCTGCTCTGCCAGCCATGATCATGCATGGTGTGTGTGTGTTCTTGCTGTGGAAAAGGGAGTAAAACCAAGCCAATCTCCTCCACGAATAGCCTGGGACCATCCCCATGCGCAGGCTCTGTTCGGATCAAATCTGGTCCTGGTTTGGGTGATTTGGTCTGAGAAAATCAGACCAAATCAAAAATGCATGGGGACAGCCCCTCCAAAATCCAATTTTGATTCAGGACAAAACGTGCAAGGGGATGCACCGTTTGTTAGTGTCAGGGGTGCTACTAAAGCCCCTACACTGCTGCCCCAGACTAACTATGACTTTAAATCAATGATATATTTTAAATGTAGCATATGTAGCATATGTTCTACCATCTTGCTCCCAGCAGCCCCTCCCTCCTCCAACTGCCATCACAA
>MTQE01000401.1:5703836-5729422 GCA_014337955.1 Aspidoscelis marmoratus | reverse complement strand
ACCCTCTGGGTGAAGAAATACTTCCCTTTGTCGGATCTGACTCTCCTACCAATCAGCTTCATAGAGTGCCCCCTGGCACAAGTAGTAATAGAAGGAAATTACCTAAAGTAGTATATACATTCACATATCGCAGATATACATTGCAACAATGGTATAATTATTTAGGAGACCAATTACCATTTGAGTTTATTAGAAAAGTTAGAATATGCTATATTGGGGCATTACAGATATTTTCTATGATAAATGAAAAAGGTGTATAATGTGATGAAAGAAAGAAAATGGGACATGGTCCAACAAAGAATATCTAAGCTGATCTTAGTGGGAAGTTAAATTGGAAGCCAATCTAACCCTTGGGTGGGGGAGTAAGGGAAGGAGGGGGAGAGGAAGACAATAAATAAATTTAGCAACAGATATGCATATGGCATAATGTGGAATTGTTAAGGATGTATATTTTGTATTGTATATTAAACTTAAGATATTTGAAACAGGAAGTCCAAGTAGATCAACACATTGCCCACTTCCCTCTGTAGTTACAACTCACTTTTCAAATTTCTTTTTTCTTTCTTTCTAACCAAGGTCCAGCATCAACTAAGCTTGTGTAAACATTAAATAACTAATCTGCAATATATGAATATATATACTTCTGCACTTTGCTCAAGATGTAGCCAAAGGATACAGTTCGACCACATGGTCTTGTGTTAAAATCACAGCTCTACTTCTTGTTTGACAACCAATCAGATTGAGGGGGTGGGAGTATTCTGAAACATTTTTCTTTTTTAAGCTTCAGAACAGGCATGACATGTGGCCTGCAATTCATAATATAATCATGTAGGTGCAGGTGTAAGTTACCCATCACTTTAAAAAATAATTCCTTCCCTGAAAATTCACATCATTGGAGATGCTCCAAACACTTCAGGCTATATGCCCATTTGTTTATTTGTTTGTAACATTTGCATCCCACCCTTTACCTAGAAGAAGGAAGAGGAGGAGGAGTTGGTTTTTCTACCCCACTTTTCTCACCATTTAAGAGGACTCAAAGTGGCTGACATAGCTTTCTGTTCTTCTCCCCACAACAGAACACACTGTGAGGTAGGTGGGGCTGTCACAAAATATATGATAAAATATAAAACGCTGAAACATATTTGAAATATAACCATCCCCACCCCCAGTGTCTCTCCTTCCCACCCACACAGGCAGGACAACATTCAGCAAAGACCATGAATCAAAGGCCCGAGTGAAGAGATATGTTTTAAACCAGACACTGAAAAACAGGCGCCAAGATATAGCTTATAAGATAACTTTAACTAGGAAAGGCAATAAAACAAGCTCTGGCTTATAAGAGGAAAGGGATACCTTCACTTAACTAAAAACAGCAGCTTTTAGATATAAAGGACACATACCACCTGTGCTAAGACACATGGAACCTTCTGGACCATCCATGCTGAGGTCCAAGGTGGCCAGTCTCAGGAACCCATTTCATAGAACATCTGGTCAATAATCATACTTGCTTTTCTCTATCTAGGTTGTGACTGATATTTGCTTTAATTTCTCCCTCTTCTCTCTGTTTGTTTCCCTGCCAAATGTGAAGTTGCACTTCTCCCAGAGTTAAAAGAATAAACCAATTATATTATCCACATGCTGGCACCTAATATGAAAACCATATTTTACAGCTGCCTCTGCCTAAGGATTGCATAAGACAGGATTGCATCATTCTGTCCATCCCAGGTACAGCAACCAAATACAGAAAATGAAGCAATAACTGACCCTTAAGATGCCTAATCAGAATATATACTGAATACATTTATCTCTTGCCTTAGAAGAAAGAGAATGCATCATCATCATCATTCATAGAAACACAACAATATAACACAACACTAAACATGCCGGCTTTGACATTTCATAGCACATCAGGATCTTCCCAAGTTCCTAAGATGACGTTATATACCAGCAGTATCTTGGAACCACTGAATATTGAAATCAGCTGAGAAAGGATGCTGCTTGTAACTTTTTCTTATGGTACTTTATTCAACGGTTTCATCCTACTTTATCTGTTTTGGTTTCTCTTTGATCATGAGCTGGTCTTGGGAATACTTTAAAAAGGTCCATAAATTCTTCTTGGGATACATTTAATGAATGCAGAGCCTACAAATAACACTGTTGTTTGGGGTTCACAATCAAAAACGCATGTGAAAATTTCCATGTTAAACAAGTCAGTGTCCAAGTTGATATAAACAGAAACAGAAATGAGAAACAAGACTACAAAAGTATAGTTACTTAAGTAAAAACTTTAGAGCAATGTATCACCTATTTAGATAGCTCTTGAAGTTTCTTTCTTTTTTTTAGTACACTTAAGAGAACTGGCTTCTGATGCATTTTCAAAATTTAGGAGTTTGGAAGGCACAAAGGGGTGAAGCTCTTCCTCAAATTTAAAGCCCAGGATGCAAATCTAAAAATGTCTGTGTTTTAACTATTGAAATTTGGCTTGCAGGATTATGGAGAAGCCTTTTAGGGGCTCCTTTCTGGGGGCAAAAACAAAGCAAAGCAGCTGTGAGGGATTAACTCACGTTGGCATCTACATTTCCAAACTGATACAATTTTGTTCCATAAAACATTGTAATCTGAGCCGTTCTGAAGCTTATTCAAAGCAAATAATTTTCATTTTACCTGGATTTAAGTCACTTTATAGTGTGTTTCACACACACACAAAAAAAACCCTAAAAGTGCATCCCCAGCCCATTAGGATTTCTGTAGCCGAAAGTATCTAGAAAATACAAGATCCCAAACGCTGTGCCTTTAAGTTCCTTGTAGGCTTCATTCTTTCATTCATTCTTTTTTTAATGGCTTATTCCACAACTAAAATAAATCAAATTGAATTTCACACTCTGAAGCTGGCTGACTAAAACTCCATTAGCTCTGGAGATTCCTTCCTCTTAAATATGAATTCAAGAATGGACTGATTCTGTGTAGATAAAATGAAATGAAACAGGATTTGAAGTTTCATTAAGACCAATGTAAGTAATACCCAGCCCCTTATTCTACCTCCTTTTCCTTGCGGTGTATAAAAATTAGAACAGCACAAAGTCAGAATAGCTATAAAGGGTAGCATTGTTTTCGCCACCATTTCAGTTATTTGCACAGACAAAAATAGACAATAGATAATTTCTTTCAAAAGAACTGCATTGTAAGTGGATTTAGCAACTTTCCACTAATGTTTTGCTAAAAGAGACCAGAAAGCAAGAAGCAGGGATTCTGCTTCTCCTGTAAGACATGACACTTTCTTTTTTAGAAATATTACGGTATCTTCCGGGTGCTGGGGGGGTCACCTGATGTGCCACACAAGCACACTGGTACATGATGTGACCAGGAGTGCAAGTGTGGTAAGTCGTCATTGTCCTAGTGACCACGAATGTGCATGTGTGCTGTTGCTGACACTGGGACTCAAGATAGCAGCTCCTGGACATGCATCCACACTCAAGGTGAGTCTGTAGATGCATAAGGGAAGAGTGGCAAGTTCACCTTTCATGTCCCCAGATGAGAAAGGAAGTGCAAATTTAACCCTGGTCTCACTGGAGTGGCCCATCACAGGTAAGTGTATAATAGCCCTAAGCCTTTTATGTTGCTTTGACCCCTCTTTTTTTTCTTTTTCTTTTTTTTTACTGCAACCTCAGAATAGCCGTTACTTGCTTCCAGTGCCTTATCCAGTGACAGCCCTTCAGGGGTAGGTCTGGGAGGAGCCTCTGCTACAGTAACCTTCTCATAGCCCTGTTAAACATTTGAATCTTCCAAGCCTTATGCAATATCCAGTTCAACCTTGGGAAAGCCACTAAGTTTCTCATTATGGAAAATTATGCACAGGAAGACAGAGACAGAGAGAGGAGTCTTCTTAATTGCAGACTCTAGACATGTTGCACTTGATATTTTGGATCTTTCTGCATGGGGTATTCTTTTGGATCATTTTCTGGAATAGGGGCCAGCTATCTACATACTGGTGTGGACTATGGCTTACCATGGTCTACCCTAGCATGTGGGTGGCAGGGCCCTATCTTGAGACACAATCTGTAATAAGGCCCTCTACTGAAAGGGCCTCTGTTTGCTTAATCACAGTTTGATAGTAGATCTCACTGACTGGCTCCATAAGGAATTAATAGTTTTTAAATGTACATCTTAAATATCGTCTAAACACATCAACCAACACATGAAGTCTTCAGATAACAGCTAATGGGTGGGAATTAAAAATCAGTTGCTTAATGTTGCTCACACCATCTTATTACATTTATCCAGTTCACCTTGTAATTTCCGTGACGGTATCTGTTACTTTATGGAGAATCTTGTGCATAAATGGATAATATGTAAACATTCCATGCCCCACACAGACCTGGTCATTTAAAAAGCAAGTGTACAGATGGGACTATTTTAAAATCAGGTTTGTACTTCGTTCACAAATTTGTGACTGGTTTCCCTTCCCTTGGTATGGGATTCCATTCATCGAGGCTATTTGCTTTCTAATTCTGTTGGAATGCATAATGTTGCACATTTTTGTTTAAACTGCATGCAGTTTGACATTTCTTGCACACTTCTGAAGCAATTAAGTATACTTATTCCATTGTACATACTGCAGATTTCCCAGATTAGCAACTCTGCCTTTGTTCACTTTCCATGCATTCTAAGCTGATTTTTCTGTTCATATGAAATAACAGCGATATAGATTGTTTCCTTCCTCCTTTAAAATTTGCTAATTATTGAGTGTGAATCAAATTTCCAGAGTCACTGTAGTTTAAGAGCTAGAGTCTGGTATAGCAAGAGTCAAATCTTTGCTTGGCCATTGTCTTCACTGGACTTCTCAGCCAACTTCACAGGGTCCTTATAGAGATAAAAACAGGGAGAGGAAAACTATTTCCACAGCCATGAGCTCTTTGGAGGGAAGACAAAATACAATCAGTCATTACTGAGCCAGAATGCATCACACGTTGATTCATGTTTTTGATAGATTCTACTGCTTCAAAAAAAGGCAACGTTCAAAACTTGGACATCATGTTTTAGGTCTTCAGGTTGCTACTGCATTTACAGTGGCAACCAGTTGTAGCTGCTGGGCCATCACTGTTGGAAACTAGCAATGACACAAAAGCCCACTACCTGATAGAAGAGGTAAATATTATGGCAGATTACTATGAAAGGCTGTTGTGTCTAATGGTATCTTACAAGTGTGCTAAATAGATACCATATCACCTGCATGAGAGTCATTCCCTTTAAAGTCTGCAGTTCCTCCACAAAAAAACTCTGTCTGTGGCAGCTGAAGATATGCAGCCCTTAGCTATCTTGTTATATATAGCTCTGGACTCCATGGGTGACATCAAACTGAACTAAAAACAGAAAATCCACGCAGAAGATGAATGCCTATCTCTATCAGCTTAAGGTTCAAGGGGACAATGTCATTAGGTTAAACATCACCATTGTCTTCAAGAAATCATCCAGATCTATCCATGAACAAAAGGCTCATACAATGAGATGAAAGTAAGTGTGACATAGCTAGGCTTTTCTTTCTTTTCTTTTTTTAGAAGGATTAGATAAAATAAGAAAAAGAAAGAAAATTCTTTTCTTATGTAAAAGCAATAAACTTAGTCCTCAACTTTTAAAAATAAAATGGAAGTGGCCGGATTACTTTTTTCACAAAGCAAACATTGTGCACCGAAGCAGCTGAGACTCAAGAAATAACAGCAGAAATTTCATTAAAAGATTGTAGATAAAGCTTGTTGGAAGTTTTTCTAGTTTTAGGTACAGGTTACCAGTAGGAATGAATGTTTGCAATAAACTGTAGTTGTTTTCCTACTGCCAAAAAGCTTTACAGCATCAGCCCCATCATCACATGGGAGTTATTTCAGGGCCACGAGGGGTCTTTCTGACTTGGATAATGCCAAAAGAAAACAGTTTGATACTTTGTTGATGAGTTGCCTCACTCTGAAAGTGGACTGAAGCTGGATTAAAATTTAGGTGTGAACGCAGTTGCATCTGATGAAGTAGACTTGCCTATGAAAGCTCATGCCCTCTTTCTCTTTGTTAGTCACTAAGGTGCTAGAACCCTCATTTTCTTTGGAATATCCAGACTAAGGTTTAATCCAGCTTCAGACTAAGGTTTAATCCACTGTCAGAGTGAGAGAACACAACAGCAAAGTGACCAATAATTTTCTTTCCACATTATCTATCCCAAAGGTGAAATTTCCAAGTTATTTAACCCACTGAAAGTGGACTGAAACTGAATTAAACCTTAAGTGTGACCACTGCCTAACATAACTACATCTTGAATTCCTGTTGTTTTCTTTTACACTTAAACTGCATTCTCACTTGACTTTTTAAATCCAGGGTGGAATTTTAAAATCCGGATTCAGGACTGAGTGCACAATCTGGTTTTCCCCATTTCCTTGAGGATAACATGGGCTGAATCCGAATACTTGCATTCCCACGCAAACTACAAACAAAACAAAACAAAACAAAACAGCAGAGAGAAACAGGAACTTTTAATCTCCACCTCTGGCCAACCCTGCCCTGGAGAATCAGCTGCTACAGAAGCAATCATCCCTTTCACACTCTCCCTTTCAAATTGGAAGCTCATTCCTTCCATTCCCTCCCATAACTTTTTTAGACCAAGCTGTTATTTATGTCCATCACAGGTCCTGTATTTCATTGTGGTCAGTAACACTTGTCAAATATAGTTCCAGCATTTACTGTTTGACACACTACTGCCTGGATCCAGCAGAAGGTGTTCGAAAACCCCCCACAAAAAACTAGATAGTTTGGTTCAAGTAAACTAATGAATGAGAGTCCAGTGTCCCATGCTGCCCAGTTGCCCCACACACTTCACAAAATGTGTCCAGAATCATAAAAATATGAGGGATTGCCAAGAATACTCTCTGTTCGTGTGAGGGAAGATAGGTTTCCTTGGTGGCAAGGTATGTGAAGTGCTAGTGCAGCTCCAGATGCTGGCTGATTATCTCACTAGTAAGCGATAATCCAGAGTATTGCTCCTCCAGCATTACTGCTTGCTAACTAGGCAGCACAGTGGCCGCCACTGTCTTCAAATGTTTTAGTGCCACCTGTATCTGGGTATTTGGGCAGTGTGAAATGCCCAGAAGTTGTGTCTCCACCACAATGCATGTGCAGCCATCTGTTTAGATCCAACACATGTGCAACGGACAGGGCCATGATGGCAGCTCCCTCCACAAAGGTAATAGCACTTATTCCTGGGATATCCACCACCAGTTCACACACACAAAAAAAAATTGTTCAATTTGAAAATAATCTAATGTGAGGAAATTTCTATTCATTCGAATCGAGCCCCTTCCAATGTGGTAAGATTCTACTTCAGTATGAAAGCTACTCTAATGCTGCCAGTCGTGTCTATGAATCCCCCACAAATCCCCTACAAATCTGCTCTGAACACATC
Source organism: Aspidoscelis marmoratus (assembly GCA_014337955.1). Taxonomy (NCBI): domain Eukaryota; kingdom Metazoa; phylum Chordata; class Lepidosauria; order Squamata; family Teiidae; genus Aspidoscelis; species Aspidoscelis marmoratus. The sequence goes on along the minus strand of MTQE01000401.1, from coordinate 5,721,984 downwards.
ACATCCATTCTGAATCCACTTTGAATTCGCTCTGGATACACTGCAGATGTGACAGGGCAGCCAATTTCCCACATCCCCAGGTTCATGGATGAAACAAAGCTTCTTACGAATGTATAGAAACATTTGATTCATATTTGAATGCCAATCTTCAAATGTGCCAACATTCAATTTGAATTTGAATGTCTGAATTTTAACGAACTCATACAGATTTCAAATGTGACAAACATTCATGCACATCCCCCAGTGCCTGTTTTCCAGTATTAGCCTATTGTGCATTTTAGAGGGAATATAGCGGAGCTATAGTGAGGTTGCCACCAGTGAGGTCCCACCATAGCACAGCCACAATGGCACTATGGATGCAGCCAGGCTCTGGGGTCTGAGAGACAAGCTATAAAAAGTCCTGACACTAAAGCAGCCTCCAGACAACAGATGACACACCCACCACCCTCACACACAGCCCTCCTGGCACTGTGTTGGGATTGCCAGACGTGCTCTTGCTTCCCAGTGTGATGCTGGTTGCAACAATCTGAAAACCCATTCCATCACTACTATGGGAAATCTAGCAACAATGCCAGGTCTTCCATAATATCTTCAATTACATTCACCTCTGGCAAGGTGTATATGGTATCACTTCACTGGGAACTTGCAAAAGCCAGCAAAGCATGCAAAAAAACACCCTGCTTGGCCTCCTTCCATGAGGCAATCTCATACACACTTCACTGAACATGGAGGTAGACATATCTATCCCACGGTTTGCTGCTTGAGTTTGGCAGGCCATTGCAAGAGGAATCATACCTTGATATACAATACTGCCTCTTGGGAGCTGGAGTCTGCCTAAAGCTTCATCCAAAGAGCACTTACTTAATCCACACTATTGGGATAATCCAGAGTAAGACACAGGTACAATTTTATCCATGCTTTATCCTGAATTATCCAAATAATGCAGATTAAGCAAGTGCAGTCTGGATGAAGCTTGAGTGTTTAAAGGGCATTCTTCTCCACCCAAGATAATATACAACTGTATTGGCAAGGTGTTAGCCAAGAGGTGGTATGTATCTTGAAGGTAATAGGTGTGATCTGGAAGATAGGGGGGGGGCAGATGTGCCCTGCCAAGGGTTCCCTGATATCCTGTCTGATAACCCAGATCCTGTGTTGGCTGCTTTCCCAAATGTGGCAGCAGCATATCTGTGGGCATGTTTTTCTTCCCCCTCTCCAGTTTAATCACAAGCAACTGCACAGGTGACAACCTTGTAGCCAGTATGTGAAAGAGTATCAGAGCTGATTTAGTGAGTCCCAGGGTATTTTTAACACTGCATGTTTAAATATCATGAGTCAGGCCTTGAAATATCATGAGAACAGTTATGGCAGCAGTGAAGGTTTTCAAAAGTAATAAACTCTTTTCTCTCCCTTCTTCAAATTTACCTTATAATTTTTACGTTTAGAGAACTGTAAAGTCATATTTGCAAGCTTTTCTTCGGAAAAGTATTTAGGTTGAAAATTGGAAAGAAACATTCTCTTAGTATAGGTAGATGAGATATTAAGAGATAGTTACCATGTCTAATCTTAAAAGGGATCTCAAACGCCAATCTCAGAGGGAAGTCTTGCCTCCTGAAACGTCTAACGAAATCTACTATCAAAAGTGTAAAATATGTAGAAGTAATAAGAGAAAAAAAGGGACTTCTAGATTAAGACATTGAACCTATATATAAAGCCTTTCTGTACTGAAAGGCCATGATTCAAACCAGTGAGTCTGGCCAGCATTCCTGCTCATCTGGACTATGGCCAGGTATGGTTTGGAACAGAGTTGGTCAAGATCAGCCCCTTGATCAAGCTTCAGGATCAGGCAGCAAGCACTGAGTAATCCAAAGAGTTAGAAATAAAAGCTCCTAGCCTTGGAGCCACTAGGAACTCACTCCAGTAGTGTGCTTTAGTGCGTCACCACCAAAATGGGTCTGATGGAAGTCAGAAACATAGACACTTGCCTTTTGCATGTCTTAGTGTTCCAGACTAGGCCATACTTCTCCACCAGATCCAGATCAAAGGACCCTATGCAGATGGAGCATACCAACAGTGGGTGGGGCCTCCCGTATTTGCTGAGGCATGTCCATTGACCTTATTGCCCTCTATGGAAAGGGCTGCAGTGTACATCAGCATGTGCTATCACCAGGCACATCATACATAATGCTTCTAAAGGCCATTTGCAAGGATCTTTGAGCAGGTGATACACTTCAAAAAGTGAGTGAATTCCATGTATTGCTTGGATGTAATTCACCTTCCTGTGGGTCATGTAAAGGTGCTGAAGGGGCCCCCATTTTGGTCAGATAAAACACCTGGTTCTACAACAAACTGCAGTTCGGTGCATACCTTGTTTTTATTCATTCTTTACCCCAAACTCATCCATTCTTTTAAATATCCTGTAACCCGCCCTGAGACCTCAGGGTGGGATATAAATAAATAAATAAATAAATAAATAAATAAATAAATAAATAAATAAATAAATAAATAAATAAATAAATAAATAAATAAATAAATAAATAAATTCTGGCACCACTTGACAAAAGATGAGTTATAACAGGAATCAATCACACATATCCATTCCCAGCTAAGCATGTAGATGTGTGAAATCCTTTGCAAAGCTTGGTTGTGCTCACCCATGGCAAACAAACAGAAGCAGCTCAAAAGTACCTCAGAAACAGAGATGTGTGGCTGCCCTTGTGTTTTCATCCCATCCCTAATAAATGTTTTCTAGCCCAGAAGATGAGAAGATGAGGGACAGGCTGGCATGTAAATGATTCCTCCTAGGAACCATCTTAGTTGTCCCTGATCTAAGAGGATTCATAGCCGTGGTTTGTTGTTGTCTTTCTACTGTATATGATCACAGCTTTATATGCACTTAGGTCATTTAGAGTGATACATTTTCAATCTTTCTCTGTTTAGTTTGATTTAATGTCATGAAACAGTTTACAAATGAGGAAAGAAAATATTACATTTCTTTAAGAAGGAGTTCTGTAGGTCAGATTTGTGAGGCCTGGACTAGGTAGGGAGAAAGAATGAAAGCAAAATGTATACAGCATACTAGGGCTGTGGTGACACCTAAAGTTTAATCCAGCTTCAGTCCACCTTCAGAGCAAGAGAACACATCAGCAAAGTGACCAGTAATTTTCTTTCCACGTTATCTATCCCAAAGGTGAATTTTCTGAGTTATTTAACTCTGAGAGAGAACACCTTGTCACTTTGCTGATGTATTGTCTCACTCTGAAGGTGGACTGATGCTGGATTAAACCTTAAGTGTGACCACAGTCTAGATAATATTATGATTTCACACAAATGATGAGCACCCAGGCTTAATCCTTCAAGTTTTGCATCTGCAGTGAAAGCCCAGGCTCCCAAATCATAACCTGGTGTGCCCTAATCAAGGACAGGATTTCTTATTCTGAATGGAAGCAAGAAAAAGTTCAACTGAAAAGGTTGATGACAGAAGGCATGAGGTCTACCGTGTTACTTTCCCATTTCAGGAGAAAATAAAGTAAAGCAATTTAATGCAAACACTTAAATAAGCAAACAAGGAAGTTAATTGAACCCACATGGACCCGTAAGGAAATTTAAAGTATACCAATTCATTAAGTTTTATATAACTGTAAACCCTGAGAAAACTCTGAGAAAATGTAAGGAGCCATGATGAAGACTGGTAAGAAAGACACCATCTCCTAGACAGTCCTCAGATGGGTTTGTTTGTACAAGGGTTAGAGTCTTAATGAGAACTACATTTGCCTTGCTTGCAAGTGCTTAGTTTGGGGGGGGGGGACAGGACAAAATTTAGGATTGGATCACACTTTCCCTAATGGGTTCACATGCAAAGCATTGGATCACACTTTCCCTAAAAGTTCACATGCAAAGTATGGACAGTTTCCTTGCACAGTTTGGTGGGGCAAGAACTTTGCTGCACTTTCATTGTGGGAGTCCCATGAAATTCCCCCCCATGAAAGATTTATATCTCTGTCTATGAAAAAAAAAATACTTTTAGGCTGTGATCCTACTTGACTTTTTAAAAACAGAATAAACAAAAATGGATGCAAACTTGCATTATGCCCTTCCCCATTTTTTTTTTAATTCCGCTTTAAAAAGCTGAGTGCGGTGGTGGCGGCTGAAAGCGTGGGCAGCCAAGCAGGTGGGCAAGTGGCCAGGTGAGCAAGGTGCCAGCAGCAGTGCAGCCTGAAAGGCTGGCTGGGTGAGGCGACGGGCGAAATGGTGGGCAGCCGAGTGGGTGAGTGAGCAAGGCAACGGCAGTGGCGCAGCCCAAAAGGCCAGCCAGCCAGGCGAGGCAGTGGCAGTCAAAATGGAGGGCAGCCGAGCACATGGTTGAGCAAGGTGGTGGCAATAGCACAGCCCGAAAGGCTGGCCAGGCGAGGCAGCAGCGGTGGCAGCATAGCCTGAAAGGGCGGGCAGGCAAGGCAGTGGTGGTGGCTGAAAGGGCAGCTCAGTGGGCTAACGGGCAGAATATACTGCAATTTTACCGTTCCCAAGGAAAAAATAAAGCATGTTAGCTAAAAAAAAGGGGGGGAGCAAGAGTTGTTTAAACAAGTGGGGTTTTTTAATGTGGTTTTTGACAATTTACTCCTCGGAAAGTACAGGAAGCCAATCTGTAATGGGGACATATAATTTTCAAATAATTCTCAAATTCTTTTAAAGAGTGAATGGGAACATGGCTTTATTTTGTATATACATGGGAAAGGTAGAAGAAGAAAAAGAAGAGTTGACTTTTCAACCCCGCTTTTCTTTCCCATTTAAGGGGATTCCAATCAGCTGACTAGTCTTCTTCTCCCCACAACAGACACCCTGTGAGGTAGGTGGGGCTGTGAGAGCTCAGAAAGAGAGCTGTGACTAGCCCAAGGCCACCCAACTAGCTACATGGAGGAGTGCAGAATCAGACCCTGTATTCCCAGATAAGAGTCCAGCTCCCTAACCAGTAGACTGGCCATTAACAAAGATGCAAAGAGTGCAGTATTTTGAAACTGGGAGGGGGAACAAATCATCCTCTTCTTTTTAGGTCGGCTGCAGAAACTGACTGAATATTCTACTAGCAAGAAATAATCCAGAAGTAGTGTTCCTCCAACATTCTTTCTTGTGGACTAAACAGCACGGATGCCAGCACTGTCTTTGCTCATGTTAGAGATATGCACACCTGGATATTCAGCCAGCATGAAATACTTGGATATATGTGTCGCCACCAATGCATATGCATAGCCATCTTTTTCAGGCCCCACACATGCTCACTGGGCATAGGAACAATGGCAGAACCATCCACAAGGTAAGTAATAGCACTGTTTCAGGAAAACCTGCCATCAGGACTGGGTTTTCCTGCAATAGGGTATTACATATTTTGGGGGGATATAATCAGTCATAGTTTTTGTATTGTTGCACCTATTGTTGTTGTTTCTTAACTTGGTGTTTATATAGTTTTTTGCCTTAAGTGCTGTGAAGTGATAGTGCTGGGTGCACAGTATATTGATCAGCAGAGATAGCAATAAATAGAATTATTTATTACAATGACAAATATGGACATGTAAAGATACACAGAAATATGCAGAAGAACATTGAGATGGCAACAGGAATGTGGAAGGGAAGAGTAGTTCTAAGCACTTCAGCTGTCAGGGGAAAGTGATTTTCAGGATGAATTAAACCCTGCTATTCACAAGATCAAATCTATACTTTGAGTGATCCCTCAAATGGAGATTCTCCAAGTGGAAAAAGGATAGTAATTTAGAGCCAATCAGAGAGTATTGCTATGCAAGTCAGAGAAGACTGTAGTTTAAGGCAAAGCTCAAGTTCTAGCACTTCAGCTGTCAGGGGAAAGTGATTTTCAGGATGAATTAAACCCTGCTATTTACAAGATCAAATCTATACTTTTCTTAACCATCCCTAAACAAAAAAACCTGCCCTGGCCATCAATAGTGACTCTGCTGCATCACCAGCCCCATTTGTCGTGTTAAAGAAAACAGTTGTTTTGACTTTAAAGCCCTAAATAACACAAAGGAAGGGGAAAGATGCAGGAAATAAAAGAGAAGGAAAATATTCCCTCTCAGTGTCTTCAAGTTCTGGAACAGGTTGTGAAGATTCAAAATAGCTCAAATTCCTCAGGAAAGACACTGTGATTAGTCAAAGTTCCCAGCATTCTGTCCAACTGCCCTGATATCCAGGAATAAACTAACTGCTTCAGCTACTGATGCCAGCAATAACGAGGAAGAGGGCCCAGAAAACTTGGGAGAGAATTAACTAAAGACAGCCTCTTGGACTCAAATCAAAACAGACATCATCATCATCCAACTAACACATCCAAAATCCAGCTGACCATACTCTCACAGATGCCAATGCGCCTCTTAAGTGTGGGACACTCCAAACCTTTGTACAGAGACAGCTCACAAGCCTCAGAGAAGGAGAGAGACCACATGGAACTCTTTTCTTCCAAAGGGGTTTCAGCAAGTGAAGTCAATCATTTGAGATATGAATGCCTCCACACACATATTTCAGCTCTGGATGAAAAACACACCCAGACTATGACATTCATTCTTGTGGTGTAGCATTTGTTTGTTCATTTGTTTGTTTTTATCCCACCCTATAGCCAAAGGTCTCAGGGCAGGTTACAGCATTAAAAACCGGTGAACATAATGAACATATTGAAACCATAACTAGTCCAGATCTCCATCCTTTTATACCCCAAAATGTATCTAAGGACATGCAAAGAATTGTATGCACTTTGGACCATTTCAGGATGATAAATCTAAAAAGTGGCAATTAAATCTGACATACCACAGTTGCACCTGAATTTAACCTCCCCTCACTTACATTGATTCCTTGTGCCTGAGACAGATGGACTCGCTGTATGCTAATGTGTGGTGAAATCAGCAAGACAAAAACATTTAGGAAAGGATCAGAGGCAAATATCGAGTCTTGCAATATAGGAAGCCAATGGGAATGAACAGTCAATTCAAAGTTGTTTCCTTGTCACATTTATCTTGTGAAGCTAAGCTGATCCAGTGCCTCAGATCAAGCTCAACAGTGCCAAGACCAAATACAAGGGCATAGAATCATCTAGCACAGTCATGTCAAACATGCGGCCCGCGGGCCGATTTGATACGGCCTGCGATCGCACAGGAGGAGGCGGCGCTGCGCGCATGCTGCCACCGGAGAGAGAGCGAATTTCTACAGGCGCCGGCGCTCGGCTCTGCTGCTGCTGCCGAGAGAACCAACATTAATTCTCTCAGGAGCAGCAGCAGCAGAGCAGAGACAGCGCCTGTAGAAATTTGCTCTTTCTCCGGCAGCTTCAGTTCTTCTCCGATCGCGTGGGCAGATCCCTTCCATGCAGATCAGAGAGCTGAAGCTGCTGCTGCTGCCACTGCCCCCCTCAGCCAGGCGTTGCTTGCAAGGGACGGAGGAAGCAGCTGCGAGTTAAGTTCTCCGATCTCCACGCAATCGGAGAAGAAATGAAGCCTGCCTGCCTCCCCTCCCTCCCTCCCTGCTTCCTTCGTGAAGGAAGGAAGCAGGCAGGCAGGCAGGCAGGAGAGGGAGAGGGAGAGAGAGAGAGAGAGAGAGAGAAGTGTTGGCTTTAATACCTGCTTTTCTCACCCATTAAAGGTGACTCAAGGCTGCTGACAAAGCTTCTGTTCTCCCCACAGGGTGGTAGTTGGACCAGTGAGAGCTCAGAAGAGAACACAAGCTTTGTCAGCTGCTTTGAGTATATAATATACTATACTATATAATTAAATAAATAAAATGTTATAATAATTCAGTACATTTTTTTTATTTGAATCCGGCCCGCCTACACATTCTAAATTTAATATATGGCCCTCTGCAAAATTGAGTTTGACACCTCTGATCTAGCAACATATCAGTTTTATTGATAAAAGATCACACAGAAATGAGCACCAGCAAGGTCTTATATGTCTTAGCTCTTTCCCACCTATTTGGGCACCCAATAGTCAGTACATAAACATTATTGTTCACCTCCCCATTTCTCTCAGCAGTAAAATGACCTTGGAACTGAAGCAAACCCAATTAATTCTTAACCACTATATTCCTATCTCCACCATAAACAACAACCATAGCCCATGAAATATGCAAGCAGACAGAACCTGGTATCGTACTGGCCAAGCTGACACATAGCTCACAATGGTCACTTATCCATGCCAGCCCCCATTTCCCAAGCTGTAGCTATTCATATGTATGTATTTCTTAACACTGGGGCCCTCACGGATTCTAAAGTCCAAGTATTAATTTTTTGCTTTCCTCCAAACAATGGTGACTGGTCTGCACGGCGCAGAAGGAACATTCGCCAAGAATGGCAGGCCACAGCTTAATGGTGAATTACTGAAACCAGGTCCTCATCAGGATTTGATTGGTAAACATTTAACAAGAGAACTCTCTATCCTCTCCTGGTACATATTAAACTAATACCTTTATCTTAACAAGGGAAAGCATTTCCTCAGGCCCCTGTTGAATCTGAGCTTTGCAAAAAAAAAAAAAAAAAAAGCAGCAAATGAGAGAATGGGTTGTAATTCCAGAAGAAATGGACAGGTGAAAAAGAAATGTCTGAAAATCAACAGGTTACGATCCAGATTCAAGGGGGACCTCCCTGTGGCTAAAGTCCTGTGAACTTAGTCCCAGCACCCACCCTTGGCAGTTCCTCAGAGGAATACGCTAGAGCATATTATTGCAAATTCACCTCATTTGCCTACCAGTATGATAAGCCTTCTACCATTATTACATGTTCTATACATGACAAAAGTTGATCTGCTAAGATTATAAGATACCTGTAAAATTATATACACATATCAAATTAATTAATCCAATAGTTGACAAGCAGTCAATTTTTTCTAAATTTTGTACTGTATTATTCAGCATAATGCAGGCACTTTAGAAAATAACAGCATTCTTCATCACCTGAAGTCCTCCAGTTGAGTTAGTTAATACGAAAAGTTGAGGGAAGAGGTATTTTATCTGGGGTAATTAATTTCTGTCAGAGGCCTTATCCATACGATGTCTTTCTTTGCTCTTTGGACAAAAAATATCTGTGGTAGATGTCAATTCCTGTTTGGATATTTTGCCCAAGTTTCAAAGTCATTTGTCAAATTGCATGACACCAATACCCAAATCAGAAGAGATTCACCTGAGGTTTGTGTTGAAGCTTCTGCACTAGATTTTTCCCAACAGAGATTCTTCCCAACTGTCAGATGGAATCACCAGCTGTGGAATCCATCTTGTCCAGGTAATAGGCAAGGGGGACTTCTTCTCATTTGAAGTTAGGCGTACAGGTAGTTTCTGAACTTCTTCTGGGAGGCCTCCTAACACTGGAACCTCTATAGGTTCATAGGCTGTGGTAGGCTACTGCCTGTTGCTGAGCTCTAGATGTATGGTGTATAGTGTTTTCCTTGTGTCTCTAGACACAACTTTGTCTAATCCTGCAGCTCCTTGGTGCAGGAAGATAAGGTGGCTTCTCCACTTGGCACAGAAGGATTCTGGTAGTAAGGACCCCTTAAAAGAAATCCTCATGAAGAAAATCCAGGAATCTTTCTTGCCCTGTGGACTTTATGCTGTATAGTTCTATAACCTTGTTTGATAAGAGGAAGCAGATGAAGATGATTGCCAGTTATAGTACAGTAAGACAGATACTACTGGAGTATTCACACAAGTGCTTAGGGTGCCCCCTCCACTCAACCCAGGAACAAGACTCCAAAACACCTGGATGCCTTAATATATTTAACGAATATAGAAATCAGAGGATACTATCACTTCAAATCTCACAGGTAATCTGCCTTAAGGTTCTAAACCATGGCAATAGAATTGTTCCACCAACAGTGCAGGAAAAACAAATTGTTGCTTTGACAAAATTTTGGATAACCCGATAGCATGAACAAGAAAAGAGGCATATTGGAATTTTGCACAATATACAGAGATTTCTGGCTTAGCAGGAATGGTATAAAGATCTTCCTTCCACTGTGACCCTGATATTGAGGGGTGTGTGCCTTCACATGACTTTGAAGCACGGACCTGTATGTAGAGTGAAGGAGAAATAAGGCAGAAGGAGCAGAAATTTTACTAGCCATGTGCTAGATGAAAAACAGAGGCTTGGCAGAGACAAAGAAGGTCTTGCAAGGGCGCAAATAGTTAATAAGTTTTTAGCATTGATGGATGACAGACAGGAACAGCAGCTGTGCAATTAATGGGCAATGGCAGGTGGAGCAGGTGAATCCAAGGCAAGTGTAATATGCTGAAGAAGCCATTAAAGGCACTTGGTCTACATTGTTCTGAACAGTCAACACAGTTCCTTGCTTAAGAAGGTGTTTGCCTGGCTGGTCATTGTCCAAATCACCCGCAAAAGAGAGCAGGCAGTCTTGAAAACCAGGCTGGAGCGCAGTAAAGAGCAGAGCATATGGGTCACCAAGTGGAATGCCACAGAACAAGCAAAGACCTGGGAATGCTCATGTGTAATTTAGCTGATTAAAGGTTAAACATTCTTTAATGGCTCTTGGCCTGATGTCAATCATCTCAGTTTAGTTCCAGCCACACTAAATGGTAACAAGCTTATTGGGAGGGACAGCTTTCTTCACTAATGAGTATGGGAAAGAAACCCAACATGATTTGTCAAGGCAGCTGTTTTGAATGGCTAATCCTTCTGCTTTATGGCTTATAAACTGGTTGCCCTCTAAAGTAAGGTTTCGCACGGAGACACTGCCAAAGCGTTGGCCTTTTGTTATATTTATTAAGCTTGTGACAAAAGTATCTTACTGCCTAAGGATATATGCTAGGTTCCAAAGCCATTTTGGAAGTGATAGGAGTGGAAGCCCAAAATAGCTAAAGGTTGGAGTAAGTTATACAGGGCCATTTTTCCTGTTAGTCATCTGCTTCACCGTGATACACTCTGACCAGCAACAAGAGTTCACAAGAAAAGATCTTTTCCATTATCTCCTACTTAATGTCTTTAGCTGAAACTTTAAAAACCCTACATTAAAACTACTTCTAATATTTGATTTATACTGGCCTTACCTATTTTTCTTGTCTTTACAAGCATGGGCTGAAGCTGGATTAAAGACACTCAAACTTGTAGCTGCATTGTGAATAGAGCACCCTTCGCCACAGGCTTGTTTCCTATGGGAGATTAAGGCCAGATCTCCACTTGAAGACTGAGGCAGCTCATTCCCAGAGGTGCCACAATCATCACTGAAAATGATGCCTTCTTGTCTCCAACTGTATTTCCATTATAAATTTAAGGTACCTTAATCAGGATCTCAGGGCAGATGGTCTCCATTGGGACTAACAGAAACAGGCCTCACTTAAAGTGCCTTTGTTCCATTTTCGAACTCAGAGGCATCATTTTCAGCAGCAGTTGTGAGCATCTTCATCTAGGGCAAAAAAGTGCACCCTACAAAAATGGCATCTCTGGCTGGTGATTTCTACTGGTAATGGGGTGTCACAATCACCATGAACTGCCTAGTGCTGCCCAGTAAGTGGAAACATGGCCTGTGTCTTCTGAACTTCATCTCTGCCAGTCTTCATGTTTTCTTGACAGTAGCATTTCACAAAGACAAAACATTTAGAACATGCACAGACATGGGCATTTACCATACTGGTGGTCCCAACCACTTCCTTATACTACAGCAATCCATATGCCTTAGTCTCACTGCCCTCACTGGTTGCTTAAGCTAGGCAGAGGACACAGCCAGTTAGGTCAGGCACTGAGCCCAGAGTAAGTGCTGGAGATGCTGCAAGTGGTGGGAAAGAAGCCATTCCAGAGGACTGAAGAGAAGGAAAGCAGAGGAAAGCAACATTGCCTCCTGGTTCCTTCTCTTTAGCAAAGTACAGTCCTATATGTTACTCCCCAAAACACTGGTGTGGTGAACAAAGAGGTCCATCACTCCTGCTGAGAGGTAGCCTGCCACAGAGTCCACATTCAGAGTGGACATTCTCTTTCCTCTTCCATTCCTAGACTGTGGAGCAGTGCCCCTGCTGTTTCCACATCTCTACATTGTACTTCCTCTGCACCCTGTAAAGACCTGCCTATCTTCATTGTAATACTGAAACTGTTCTCACAGTTGCTAACTGGTTGTTCAGTTGTCTACACAAAGCAAAGGTTTGTAGCTGCACTTCACAATTTGGTATATTTAGCCAAATTCCAGCATGCTACTTCTCCACATTCTCTTTTGCCACCTTATTAATCTATCACTGGTTCTAGTAAATGATGTGTGAAATATTTTCCATAGTACGGGAAAGGCTTCTGCAACTATATGAGTATTTCTGTATTGCTTTCCTCTGAAAAATCTCAAAAAAATATTAAAATCTATTAGTCAATAAAGGGAGAAGGGCAGCCGGGAAAAGACATTCATTTCCTAGATGCCCACAATGTGTGATTGTAGGATTTCATCAGTACCAGCGGGGAGAGCAAGTGTCACCATGGGTAAGACCCAGTTACAGTTATCCAATCTGCAATACCCCAAAATTCACTGTACCCAAAGCAAGACCTTCCCAGATGATCTTAGAGGTTCCTCAAGGTTGTAATGTAGACAGCAATCTGCTGTGTAACCTCAAGACTCTCTTAAATCTTCAGCTGCAGCTCTACCAAGGCAGCCAAAGACACCTGGCATGACATGCTTCCATCATTACAGACTCACTCTGGCCTTGACACAGCTAGCCAATGTGCCTGCCCAGGCCACACTTAGAAGCATCTGCACCAGTTCATGGAGGACAGCCTCAGCCTCCATCATGACATGTTGTGCAAGGAGCTCAGATAACAACCTGAGGGTCACTACTTTGTGCACTGACCATTGGGTGCCTTTACCAAGCTCTAAGGGTAGAGACTTGGAGGCCCCAAAAATCCATCTTCACCAGGGCTGCATTCACACCTACATTTTAATCCAGCTTCACAGAGCATGAGAACACAACATCAAAGTGACCAGACATTTTCTTTCCACATTATCTGTCTCAAAGGTGAATTTTCTGAGTTAGATAATACCAAAGAAAAACAGCTTCTCAATTTGGTGATCTATTCTCTCACTCCGAAAGTGGAGTGAAGCTGGATTAAATCTTAGGTGTGACTACCAGCCCAGATTTACTTTTATTGTCAATAGGTGCTGGATCTGTTCAGTGGCTCTGTATAATGGATTGTTGACCAGCAGGTGGCAGACTTCCATTGTGTAGTAGTACCTTCAAGCCTAAGGACCAGCCTTGACTAACCTGGTGCTCTCTGAGACTGCATTCACACCTATGTTTTAATCCAGATTCAGTCCGCCTTCAGAGTGAGAGAACACATCAGCAAAGAGTCATTTTTTTCCCCACATTGTGTAAACCCAAAGTGGGCTTTCAGAGTTAGACAATGCCAAAGGAAAAGATCTTGTCACTTTGCTGATGGGTTCTCTCTCTCTCTCCAAAAGTGAGCTGAAACTGGATTAAAATGTGGGTGTGAACATAGCTTGAATGGTTTGGGTTCATGCTCTCATCAAACAGCACGGTCAAGAGTTAGGTCTGCAGCGACTGATCTAAACTGGATCCTCCTGGACAGAAAGGACTATAAAGAACTTCTGGTTCCTCAAGTAATTGAGTTTTGCTGAGCCTGACTCACCCACAACTACTCTCTCGCTGCCTCCAGGCATTGTTTTAAAAACTTGCCTTTTACTAACAGTCCAGAGTAAAGTGGCTCAGGTGAAGGTGACTTCTTGTTAGCTTGCGTGCAATTTGCCCACACAAACAAGAAAAGTGGAGTAACGTGACTTTCTACAGCAAGTGTGCTCAAAACCAATATTTTTTAATGGGTGTGTAATGTGTAGCTACAGCAGAGAACTGTTAAGGTGAATTCCCATTACAAGCTTAAAACGGTTTCGAAATGGTTTTGATCCTCACAGTCCCCACGTCAGGTTGGCTTAACACGCTTTTCGCATGTTAAATCGCCCCAAAGTGTTGTAAATGTTAACACTCATTTCAACAGGTCTCGCTCCAGTTCGGGCATTTGAAACGTTTTACATTTCTTACTGTGGGAAACGTACCGTTTTAGTGGAATGAGAATGCATGTTTAGGGTTTTCCTCCCCCAATAGCTTGCTTCCAAAGATAGTGATTTCATTGTAAAAATCCACCCCTTACAGCAGCCATTACACTGTAGCAAACCACCTACTTCACACCTGATAACAATGTTGCAATTCTCCACAATTCTGGAAGTTCTGACCTTTAGAAAGGGAAAGAAAGGAAAGCAGCTGCAGGTTCTGGGAGATGTGTGAATGTTTAACGCTGTGGCTGTGGAGTGAGCGGGCGAAGGGGGCTTGAGTTGCCGCTGCTGCTATGTGCCCTGGGCAATGGGGAGAGGAGGGAAAGAATCACTGGCTGCCTGGTGCCGTTTTTCCTCCAGGCAAGCTGTAGCCACCCAGCCACCCAGCTAGGCTCCGTGAAAGGGTCCCTTATGGGTGGCGCGTTCACACCAGGAGGAAGCGGCTTTTAGAAAGTAGCCACTTGAGTCCCCCCTCACGTATCAGAATCTGGATCGAATGTGATTAAGTTGAAAGTAATGGGATCAGGCAAATTCGCGTTTGCATCCAGTTCTATTATTTTGGTTTAGGGAACCCGTAATAAGCTTGTAATGGGAATGCAGCCTTAGATGTGTCTGTCAAATCAAATGCAGCTGCACATTAAACTTGGATTTTTAGCCCTGTCTGGACACACCTTTAATATCGGCAATCATTGCAACAGCAGAATACATCTGCATACCCCTTGCGGAGAAACAGTACGTTTATCCTAATAGTTTATGTCACATCAGCATCTGCATGGAGCAAGAGGAACAGGATATGGTATGGATATGAATGTTGTCATGAGCACCAAGAAAACTAGTGCAACTTGTTCAGAGCTGGCAAATGTGAGTGAACACATGATCCCACTCAGCGACCTAGCCACACTGTTTACATTGCACCAACTGATGCTTCCAATTTTTTTTCAAAGGTAGCCCCATGTGTAATGTATTATAGTAATCCAAATGGGACGTTACAAGAGCATGGATAACTATGGTCAAGCTATGAGGGTAATATGATGCCTGGTAATGCAGGGGGTGGTTTCTGGCAATTTTATATAATTATGGGTAGCATTGTACAGACACCTGCACTTAAAATAGTCTTCTGTTTATACAACATATTTGTTCAAACACTCTGTTTCACTTATTTATATTTCACCTTTCAGATCCAAAGTTAGCAAACAGTAATAAAAGCAATTTAAAGTAATTATCCCACAAAATATCACATATAAAAATCCATAGAATGAGTAGCACCCAATTACTATACTACCATTTTAAAAAAGTGAACAGACATTATACATGTAAACAAAACACCTCCTTATTAAGGGTCCTTAAACAGAAAATATTTTTCATAGTATCTGAAAGTGCATTGTTCCTGAAGCAAAATGCTCTATATTTTGGACATTGTTACGGAAAAGATTCTCTCTTTCCACCCTCCAACTGCCTAACAGAACAACAGAAATTACATAGCAGGGAAGGATGGGTAGAAGTCTCCTTTTTTTTTTCTATTTGATCTACAATAAAAATTTTACATAATTATGCACTTATACATTCTTCCCTTATTTCCCCTCCCACCCCACCCCCCTCCCACCCCTAAATAATGAATATTCAATAACATTTATGAGCTAAGGGTTACATTTGGAATACAATTCTTAACTGTAATTTAACTAATTCACTTCTGACACTCGCTTCCAGGTAATTCTTAACCTCCATCCATTTGTTTTTGCACCTTCTTATTTTTACTAAATCATTCTCAAAATTTTCCCGACATTCTCAAACCTCTACTGCAATCGAGGCTATTATATATTCATACAGTTTCTGTATTTCCCATTTAGATGCATCCTTCCATCCATTTACTACTACCAATTGAGCCGTCCTAAGGATGGAACAAACTACTTCCCTAGTCTCTTTTGGCCTTATATTCTCCAGATCCAATTGGAATATTGCTATCCTTTCATTTAAATTAATATTAAATGCGTATATATTATTGATCATGTTTTCTACTTCCTTCCAAAACACCTGAACTCTCTGACAATGCCAAATCAAATGTATAAATATTCCTCTTTCCTGACATCCATGCCAGCATTCTTCAGTTCCATTTGGAAAGAAGTGCGGCAGTTGTATTGGTGTTCTGTACCATTTATGTATTATTTTCATTCTTGTTTCCCATATTCGTCCATATTTTATTTTTTCCATTCTCTGTATTTCCTTTTGGTAGAAGTCTCCTTTGAGTGTTAAAAAGCAAAATGGAAGCCAGTGGAATTTGATACAATACCACTGTGATGATGATGAAAATGGAATCCCTTCAGAAGTTTAGCTATTGTGTTTTGCACTAACAAAAAGTAGACAAGATTTTTTTTAAAAATGCACCTTTTTAAATCAGAAGTAGCTTATTGGTATGGAAGATAACTCCAGAATACAACCACCAAGAACACTTCCAAACTGGGATTTTGTTTCTTCCAACATTCAGAAATGTATAAGGTTCTGTTCCCCAATTCATTACTACCAAAAGAGCTTCCATCTTGAAAAGATTAAGTTTGAAAGATGCTACAAAATCAAAAGGCTAGATGCAGAGAGTCTCTCCTTACAGCACTTGATTAAACTGTAAAGAAATGTTTCAAATTCTCTCATGCTGGCAATTTCCTCCAACTGAGGCAAATATGGAAAACCAAGATTTCAGAAATGAAAGCAAACAATAAGACATACAAAAAAAGAGAAGCAACAAGTATCTAGAAAAACAAAATGAAAAAATATCATACCATAGTACATATTAAAACTACTGGATTAAGTATCCTAGCATATAATGACAGACAGCAACTGGAAGACTTTGAACGAATACCAGGACACATTCAGGCAAAACTGGTTATCAGTGGCTTCTGGGCATTGTGAAAGAAATATTATCCTGAGCATCAGTGATCCTGGAAATTACAGGCCAGACAACTTAGCATCAGTTCTAGGTAATGTGAGGAAACCCTCATTAAGCACAAAATTACTACACATACAGAGAAGCAAGCTTTGCTGAAGGAAAATTGGCATGGTTTCTGCAAATTATGCCTTAGTAGCTTGCTAGACTTCTTTGAGAATGTTAATAAACATGCAGGTAAAGGTGACCCACTTGACGTTCTCTATCTAGACTTTCAGACTGAGACCAGGATGTAATATCTGCACCTCTTCAGCCATGAAGGATGGAGTTTAAGAGGGGACTTGGGCTGCATCCAGGTATCAGTTACTTATATCACTATATTTGGATATTGTAGAATAAAGTATGAATATTCCAGAATGCAGCTTTCATTGAAGCATTTAAAATTATGAATAAAGAAACATCCTTTTCTGAATCAGTAGAACCAAGGACACTGCTAGAACTAAGGAACACTGTATGCCTTTCTTCACTGGCCCTTATTCCAAATTATATTACAGAATAGGAGCCTGCCATCTGTTTGCTGTTGCAGACTATGGCAAGCCTCATCAATACTTTCCTGATGTACCATGATATATCCCAAGCTGGTTAGTTTATTTAAAGCCACAAATAGTAGGACCTGCACTTCCTCCACATGCACTACTAGAGTAACAGTAACACTGAAAATATATATTTTTAAAAGAAGAGGTTTGATCTGAAATAACTAGTTGATGTGCCAAGGTTTCAAGCCAATGAAAGATGGATTATTGCCTTTGAGTTAATTTGCAACTTGGAAAATTGTATTTCATCATTATTATTATGTAAAAGCAGCAGTTACACACAGCAAACTAGACGACTATGCTGGATTTCGTATTATATCACTAGTCGGGCACTTCCCAAGCACCTAGGACTGTGTGATGTATCGGCGAATTATGCGAGCAGACCCCAGTAAAGTGGCTTTTTGTAGTTGGCAGATGGATATCTTGTCAATGCCAATGGTTTTTAGGTGCCCGCTGAGATCTTTTGGCACCGCGCCCAGCGTGCCGAGGATGACTGGGACCACTTTCACTGGTTTTCGCCAGAGTCGCTGAAGTTCAATTCTCAGGTCTTCGTATCTGGTGAGCTTCTCCAGCAGTTTCTCCTCAATTCTGCTGTCACCTGGGATAACAACGTCGATGATCCACACCTTCTCTTTCTCAACAATTGTAATATC